>CAWUFW010001857.1:362500-1562500 GCA_963921515.1 Calotriton arnoldi | reverse complement strand
GTAATGCATTGTAACGGGGTACTCTCTGACTACCCTGATCCATTTTCTTGAAAATACACGAGCAATATTAAGAGGATTGTTTACTTTTAATGCTATGTAATTATTATCCACTTTGACAGAGAATAATTGGAGTGTGTAAATCTTTGGAAGAACCAGTGCCTGAGAACTTTATCATCTAATTGGAAAGTAAAAATATTGGTGTTTGAGACAACTCTGGTGAGTGACGGCGCTCATACAGATTACTGCCCAGTAACCGAGTCTGAACTAGGATCTCTGTGAAAAGCCTTGTGCTAGTCTCCGCAAAGTATGGCTTGATTGAAATCGCCACCCAGTAAGTAATCTCAGATTCTTGGCCGAGGCCCCCATCCAAGATGTGCATCTGCCATGTCTTCATCGAAAGTCTACCCGAGCCTCACCTGTGTTCGACAAGCTTAGACACAGTGATGCATAATTTGGCCACTTTGCTAAAGTCATTGAGCTAGTTGGCCCTGGATTCTTTGCAGTAGTCCGTAATATGCTGGTTGCAGTGCAAAATTAGTGGAAACCTGTACCTCTTTTGACTTCTAGCCCTATTGTGGGCTCTCATGTTTCCAGCACTCTGCTGTCCACCCATCTACATGAAATTAATTGGACAGCACCCTTCTGTGTGAAATGTATTTGGCCAGTGGAAATACCTGCAAGTGTGAATAAGGATGGGATGCAGCGACACTTACAAGCTACTTGATTGCACTGAGTTTTGTATTAACAGACTTGAGAAGCAATGTCTGGTTCTGCCACTGATTAACTGTGCAAAGCCCAGAACTGTGTGGACTAAGTTTAATCCCAAGTCCACAAACCATTTATCCTAAAGTGCCAGTTGTTTGCGGGGTGCACTGTGCTTGTATTTAATGGGACTTGTTCTTAAGCTTGTTTTGCATTGATTTAATGGTTTGGCTCACTGTCATCTGCTGACAAGTATATTGCTTTCTTTTCTTGTAGAAGCCAGAGGAGGTGAAGTCTCCACCCCAGCTGCAAAAAACTGTGAAGGACCAGGAAGAGCCAGAGGAATTGGACTTCATGTTTGATGAGGAAATGGCGCAAATAGATGGTCGCAGGAACACCTTCACAGACTGGTCAGATGAGGACTCAGACTATGAAATTGATGATCGCGATGTGAACAAGATCCTGATTGTTACACAGACTCCTCCATACATGCGCAAACATCCTGGTGGTGATAGAACAGGCAATCATACTTCCCGCGCCAAAATGAGCTCGGAATTTGCAAAGGCTATTAATGATGGACTTTTTTACTATGAGCAAGATCTTTGGACAGAGCAGTTTGAGCCCGAATATTCCCAGATAAAGGTGAGCTGCCACTATATATAATTTTTCAGTGTTTGACTGTTTTTGAGTGTTGGAAAAGCTTAGACACAGCTATAAATACTTGATAGGCTTTCCCAAAAATGCTGCAAAGTGATGTCTTGAATGTTTGAGTGCTGGGTGCTGCGAGCATTGAAATCACAAACCTAACAATGTCAATCGGGTGTTTGGCACTCGTGTTAAATTTTGAAAGAACCATACAGCTATAGCTGTGCACTGTGTGATGCAGAGAAACTAACACTATCTTGTTGAGTAGCTCCATCGCCTTCAGGCAGGGAGGGATGAGTCTGCTCCCTCCCAGACACCCCTGACCACCCCTCTCCTGTATTCCTGAAGGCTAGTAGTTGCATTTTTTTTTCTATACTTCGGCCTGAGAAATCCTGATTTGGAGTCATGCCTGATCTACTGGAACAGCTTACCTGTTCTGGAACCATTTGAATCTTCCTAACTGTAGCAATTCAGAAGACATCGAAATTTCAAGACCCGGTCAAGACTTCTTTCCAAGCTAGTTTCCATAATGCTACTGTACATTCTGGGGCCTGTCGTGGTTGCTCCAACCTGAAGATATCCCCGCCCCTGGAAAATAGTGACTTGTGGTTTCCTAAAGGTCGTGCTAACCCTTATTAGAATTATACACCAAAAGGATGTGTTGAACTGGCACCCTAGCCATCCTCTGCACACAACTCAAAGCTCAGACTATGGGAACATGGACTCAGTGACTCGACTTCACTTCATAAAACTAACCCCTGCTGCTGTCTTGACTGGATAGTCTGTTACTCTGTTCGACGCTTCCATTAAGTACCTGTGGGGCCCCTTTTTTCAGGACACTTGTTTGGGTGACGATTTCTTTTGTTTTTGATTGAGGACTGTTGGATGGGCAGTCATCATTCCTGAAATTTTAAAAACTGACATCTGTGATTTCAGGCTTTCCGCCTGGAGATCTTATGCAAATATTGTAATATTTTTCTGGCTGGTATACTTTCCTATTGTCTATCAAACTCTAACGATTCAGAACTCCCATTTAGACACATCCCTAGAGGTTAATATTTACCATAGGCCTCGGAGTTACATTACAACATTTTACCTAGTGTGTCAGAGCTAGAAACACTTCTGTTAGAACTCTGGTCTTGCAGGTACTAGGTGTAAGAAACTGGCTCTCTATGTACTACACCAAAATGAGGTATAGTGTGTATAGGGTCCAGGTGACTCCAAAGGTAGCTAGAGGTTAAAGTTAGATAGAACCTTACTCTCTACTTGTGGTAGCTTGGTCGAGCAGTAAGGCAGTATCAGAGGACAGTGTTAAGCATTTGATGTACACACTCAGTCAGCAAATGAATTCACACACTCAAGAACTGAACTCTAGGCCAATTGTTTTTGTATAAAAATATATTGTTTTATTTTAGAACCAAGCAAGCCCTGGCACAGGTAAGCATAAAATACTTAAAAGTAATAAGTTACTCAATGTCGAACAGTTTGAAAATGCAATGGAAATTGTACTTTGTTTGATTCACAGGGGAGCAGTAGTATGCAACACTTAGCAAACACAGTACATTGAAATGAATAGTCTTTTTCAGTAAATTACAGGTAAGTTACTTTTCACGTTACTTTTCTAACTCGGTGCTGGATACCTAGATTCAGCACTGGGACATTTCCTGCAAACAGGTAAGTAAACACGTTTTGGTTATTAGTGCGATTTTTTTTTAAAGAATATTTTTAGATTTCAAAACTCCACACTTAGAAACTTTTTGGAGAAAAAGTGTCAATGTTAACCTATGGAGGAAAAACAGGTTATCGGTTTGTAGGTAAGTAATAGACTGTGGGAGTTAAGGTTCTGGGGTTAGACTCGGGGGTCCGCCAGGGTCAGTGATGCACTTTTGTTTCACCCTCAGCGGCACTAGGGCGGCCGGGTGCAGTGTTGAGGCCCAATGTTATCCTACGGAGGATAGGGGGTCTCCGGTTGGTGGCTGCTGGCAAGCAGGCCACTGGGTTGTGGGAGCAAAGCTCCTAGGGTTTAGGTCAGGGCAAATAGGAAACCAAATTAGCACCAAAGGTGCACCCTCAGCGGCACTAGGGCGGCTGGGTGCAGGGTGCTGTTTTGAGGTCGGGTGCCCTGTTTTCAATGGAGCACCTCCGGTTAGAAGAAACGCTGCAGGCTCGGGGACGAGGATCTCCTCAGTGCGACCACCACTTCGAGTTGTAAGTTGGGATGTCTTGGGTTGGTTAGGCACCGTTGGTTTGGGCACACAAGGCCGTGGGGCGTCGGGTGCAGGGGTGCCTTGGGACGTCGGAAAGTCTTACCCGCTCTGGTTGCGGTAGAGGGGATCCTCTGGATTGAAGCTGCAGGCGTCGACTGGAGGCTTGAGGCAGGTCAGGAGTCGCCGGGTCTCGGGTCAGGATCGCCGGGGTGACCTCCTCGTGGTGTTTTTCCACTCGAGCTCTGTCCGGGTTCGGCGGGTGCAGAGTGGGCTGGATTCGCGGTGTCCGGCCGGAGCCAGAAGCTGCAGTTTGAACAAGTCCGGTGTTCACGGGAGAAGCAGGCTTGGAAGTGAAGGCAGGCAGGTCCTCCGGGGATTTTGAAGTTGCTGGCTGCAGGACACACCGGGATTTTGCAGGAGCAGGTTCGAGGGGAGACAGGCCTGTAGGGCTGGGGCCAAGTCAGTGGGCGTCGTCCTCTTGTTAGCTCTGCACGGTTTTTTGTCCTTCTTTTCTTCTTGTTTCTTGTCTGGATCTGAGGAAGCAAGGTTGAGGGTGCCCCCTAAATACAAGATTTAGGGGCGTTACAGGTAGGTAAGGGACCAATCCCAGGGGTGGGTACACCCCCTTTTGTGCCACCCTCCAGTGGGAGGGGGGCAGGAGCCTGTCCCTGGTTGGATAGGTCCCCCCATCCTCAAGATGGCGGGGACTCAGAGTTGTGCTTCACCTCGCCTCCCCCACCTGAGGGGTGGAGTTGGCAGAGGTGGGCACACCTCTTTCCCTCACTTGTTTTTCCCGCCGGTTCTCCCGCCCAAAGTGGGGGGTAGAACCAGTGGGGACCAGTTGCTGAAAGCAGCAAATGGTTTGGGGAGGCTCACAAAGGCGGCATGCCTTTGCAGCTTCTCCCTTGTGACCCTGCCCATCCTGGGGGAGGAGGCTTGGCACCTCATCCCAGGATGTGCATTGTTTCAGGCACTCGAGAGCAGCAGGCTCTCGACCCAGGGGTCCAGAAACATGTCTGTTGGTGGCAGCGTAAGCAGCCACTCAGTCAGGTCACTAGAAGTTGGTCGAGTTTCAGGGAGCATCTCTAAGATGACCTCTGTTGTGCATTTTACATTAAATCCCACACTGGCATCAGTGTGGGTTTAATGTGCTGAGAAGTTTGATACCAAACTTACCAGTCTTCAGTGTAGCCATTATGGTGTTGTGGAGTTCGTAATGACAAACTCCCAGCACCATATACTCTTAATGGCAGCACTGCACTTACAGTGCCCAGGAATGGACTTGGGCACTCTAGGGGTACAGGGCTCATGCACCTGTACCCTCACCACTGGCACAGGGCACCCAGCTAGCTGAGTGATGTATGCCAGGGCAGTGGTTTGTGGGCATGGCACACAGGGATGTGTGCCATGTCGACTCTTCACTTTGTTCTGCACCAAGACACGCAACCTGCAAAGGCAGTGTGTGAGTGTCAGGCTACAGGACCACTAAGGGTGGCACAATAAGTGCTGCAGCCCTTAGAGGCCTTCTCTGGTCACAGTGCCCTGGGTACCTGTGGTACCATTTACTAGGGGCTGACATGTGGCCAGAGATGCCAATTGGGTTTAGGCTTCAATGCAGTTTTAGGGAAGGAACACAGGCCCTGGGTGTGAGAAAGTGCCATCTTTCTTACATGGTAGGCCCCCACTTTTTGCTGAATGGCTGATGTACTTTGACTGAGTGTGCCCTGGGCTCCTGCCAACCAGGTACCCAGGGCCTGTGTTCCTTCCCTAAAATTGCATTGATACCTACACCCAATTGACATCCCTGGCCACAGGTCAGCCCCTGGTAAATGGTACCATGGGTACCCAGGGCACTGTGACCAGGGAAGGCCCCTAAGGGCTGCAGCACTTGTTGTGCCACCCTTAGGGACCCTGCACCTTTACACACACACACTGCCTTTGCAGGCTGCGTGTCTTGGTGCAGAACAAAAGTGAAGAGTCGACATGGCTCACATCCCTGTGTGCCATGCCTACAAGCCACTGCCCTGGCCTAGGTCAGCCACCCCTCTAGCTGGGTGCACTATGCCAGTGGTGAGGGCATAGAGGCATGAGCCCTGTGCCCCTACAGTGCCCAAGTCCATTCTTGGGCATTGTAAGTGCAGTGCTGCCATTAAGAGTATATGGTGCTGGGAGTCTGTCATTACGAACTCCACAGCACCATAATGGCCCCACTGAAGACTAAGAAGTTTGGTATCAAATTTCTCAGCACATTAAACCCCCACTGATGCCAGTGTGGGATTTAATGTAAACGCACTTCCAGAGGGCATCTTAGAGATGCCCCCTGAAACCAACCCGACCTCCAGTGTCCGGACTGAGTGGCTGCCCAGGCTGCCACCACCAGACATGTTTCTGGACCCCTGGGTCGAGAGCCTCTGCTCTCAGGGGCCTGAAACAATGCACATCCCGGGGCGAGGTGCCAAAGCCTCCTCCCCCAGGATGGGCAGGGGGAGCTTCAAAGGCCTGCCGCCTTTGGAGTTTCCCCAGACCATTTGCTGCTTCCAGCAAACTGGTCCCCACTGGTTCTACCCCCACTCCTGGCGGGAGGACCGGCGGGAAAACCAGAAGCAGGAAATGGGTTGTGCCCACCTCTGCCAACTCCACCCCTAAGGTGGGGGAGGCGAGGTGAAGCACAAACTCGAGTCCCCGCCATCTTGAGGATGGGGGGACCTGGCCAACCAGGGACAGGCTCCTGCCCCCTCCCACTGGAGAGGAACAGAATAGGGGTGTACCCACCCCAGGGAAGGGACCCATTGGTCCCTGCCCTTACCTACCTGTAACCACCCCTAAATTTAGTATTTAGGGGCTCCCTGAACCTTCCTTCCAGAGTTCCCAAATCCGAAAACAAGAAGAGAAGACGAAGCAAGAAGACCAGCCGTGCAGCTGCTAAAAAGGAGGCGACAACAACTGACTTGGCCCCAGCCCTACCGGCCTGTCGACCTCTGAACCTGCTCCTGCGGAATCCCGGCCTCAGCAACCTCACAAACCCCGGAGGACCTGACTTCTGTGCTACAGCCTTCGACCCAGGGACTCCCACGAGCAGTGGTACTGCTCAAAAGAAAACCTACCAAAGACCCGGCCCTGGCACGGAGCCGCGGAAACCTGCACACTCTGCACCCGCCGAGTCCAGCCTGTGCCTGAGTGACCAAAGACCTCGAGGACGTCCCCCGGCGATTCTGACCTGGAATCCAGTGGCCAAGGACCCTCCTCGACGACCCAGACGACGCCTGCAGCCTCAGGACAAGGGACCCCTCCAACCGCGACCAGCAGGGGGTAAGATTTCCCGACCTCAAAAGACACCCCTGCACCCGGCGCCCACGGCCCCCTGTGCCCAACTCCTGGGTGTCTACCTATCCTCCAAGACCCCAACTTACCTCCTGAAGTGTTGGTCGTCCCTGAAGAATCACCGTCCCCGAGCCTGCAGCCTTTCTTCACCTTTCACGACCTCTATTGTTTAACATTGAGCGCCCGACGGCTCAAAGCACCCTGCACCCAGCCGCCCGAGTGCCCCTGGAAGTGCAACCTCTATCCTAACCTACTTCCCTACTTGCCCTGAGCAAGTGACCAGGAGCCCAGCTCCCACAGTCGCGTGGCCTGCTTGCCAGCAGCCACCAACCCGGGGCCCCCGCCTGCCATAGGATAACATTGGGCCTTCTCACTCTGCACCCGGCCGCCCCTGTGCCGCTGAGGGTGTAAAAACTGTACTTACCTGATCCTGGGGGACCCCTGAGTCTTACCCAGAACCTTAACCCTGCCAGTCAAGTACTTACCCGAAATCCGATAACTCACTTTTCTTCCATAGGGTTCCATTGACTGGTTTTCTGCGAAATTTCTTCTAAGTGTGGAGTTCTGAAACTTTAGAATATTCACCAAAAATCAACCGAGAAACGAAAAATACTCACCTAGTATTAGAAGGGGCCTCAGTGCTGGACCCGAGTGCCCAACACTGGCCCTAAAAAGTAATCGCAACGTTACTTACCGCTAACTCACTTTTCTTTCATAGGGATCCATTGACTGGTTTTCTGTGAAATTTCTTCTAAGTGTCGATTTCTGTATTTTACAAATATTCTTTAAAAATCGTACAAACTACAAAAACGTAATTACTTACCTGTTTTAAGTAAATGTCCCAGTGCTGAACCTAGGAGTCCAGCACTGGATTACAAAAGTAACGTAAACATACTTTGCTTGCACACTGTATTTCCTTTCATAGGATAACATTGGTAATTTTACCCAGAAAAGTTTCTAAGTGTCAGCTTTTGAAATATAGTAATATTCTTCAAAAATCACTACAATAACCAAAACGCTTTTTCTTACCTGTTTACAGGAAGTGTCCCAGGACTGAATCCAGGATCCAGTCCTGTGGTTAGAAAAGTGCTCTGCAAAGTAATCAATTGTAATTAAGCATAATTTTCCATTGAGCTCAATGTTGCATTGAATTTGACCCTGTGTTGCCTCTTGCACCAACTGTGATAACCACTATCAAAAAGTCTACTGCCTATCTGTAAGGTGAATAACCAAAGCATCTCATACTGAGAAAGTATATTTTGATCCTATTGTTGGTTCTAAAATAAAACAAGCATATATTTTTTTATATACAAACCATTGGCCTAGAGTTCAGTTCTTCAGTGTGTGGCTTCATTTGCTGACTGAGTGTGTACAACAAATGCTTTACACTGTCCTCTGATACTGCCTTACTGCTCGACCAAGCTACCACTTTGGAGAGTAAGGTTATATCTAACTTTAGCCTCTGTCAACCCTCTGGGGACTGTGGACTCTGTACACCCTGAACCTTACTTGGGTACAGTATATACAGAGCCACTTTCCTACACTGGGCACCTGATTAGCAGGAGCCCAGGGCACACTCAGCCAAAGAACATCAGCAATTCAGCAAAAAGTGGGGCATACCATGCAAGAATGAGGGCACTTTCTCACACAACCCCCAACGCCCCCCCCAAACGAAAGATGATGAGACTAACCTTTCCCTAGAGAGTCTTCATTGTCTAAGTGGAAGAACCTGGAAAGTCCATCTGCATTGGCAATGGCAGTCCCAGGTCTGTGTTCCACTTCAAAGTCCATTCCCTGTAGGGAGATGGACCACCTCAATAGTTTAGGATTTTCCCCTTTCATTTGCATTAGCCATCTGAGAGGATTGTGATCAGTTTGAACTAGGAAGTGAGTACCAAACAGGTATGGTCTCAACTTCTTCAGGGACCAAACCACAGCAAAGGCCTCCCTCTCAATGGCACTCCAACACTGCTCCCTGGGGAGAATCCTTCTGCTTATAAAAGCAACAGGTTGGTCTTGGCCTTCATCATTGGTCTGGGATAGGACCGCTCCTATTCCTAGCTCAGAGGCATCAGTCTGCACTATGAACTGCTTGGCATAATCTGGAGCCTTCAGAATTGGTGCTGAGCACATTGCTTCTTTCAGGGTGTCAAAAGCCTTTTGGCAACTAACTGTCCAGTTTACCTTCTTGGGCATTTTCTTGGAGGTGAGTTCTGTGAGGGGAGTCCCAATGGACCCATATCCCTTCACAAACCACCTGTAGTACCCAGTCAAGCCAAGGAATGCCCTGACTTGGGTCTGGGTGGTTGGAGCTGCCCAGTCCAGGATGGCCTGGATCTTGGGCTGTACCTGGCCTCCACCAACAAGGTGGCCCAAGTACACCACAGTGCCCTGCCCTATCTGGCATTTGGATGCCTTGATAGTTAGGCCTGCAGCTTGCAGGGCTTTTAAAACCTTCCCAAGGTGGATCAGGTGATCCTGCCAGGTGGAACTAAAGACAGCAATATCATCTAGATAAGCTGCACTAAAGGATTCCAATCCTGCAAGGACTTGATTCACCAACCTCTGGAAGGTGGCAGGGGCATTCTTTAAACCAAAGGGCATAACAGTGAACTGATAATGCCCATCAGGTGTGTAGAATGCTGTTTTCTCTTTTGCTCCTGGGGCCATGCCAATCTGCCAGTACCCTGCAGTTAAGTCAAAGGTACTTAAGAATTTGGCTGCACCCAACTTATCTATCAACTCATCTGCTCTTGGGATAGGGTGAGCATCTGTCTTGGTGACAGAGTTGAGCCCTCTGTAATCCACACAAAACCTCATTACTCTCTTTCCATCCTGTGGGTGAGGTTTGGGGACCAGAACCACTGAGCTAGCCCAGGGGTTCTGAGGGTTCAATAACCCCTAACTCCAGCATCTTGCTGACCTCAGCTCTGATGCTTTCCTTGACTTGGTCTGACTGTCGATAGATTTTGTTTTTGACAGGTGCACTGTCACCTGTGTCCACATCATGGGTACACCAGTTTGTCAGACCAGGGGACAAAGAAAAGAGCTTAGCAATCTGCTGCAAGACCTGCTTGCAGTCAGTCTGCTGTTGGGCAGAGAGGGTGTTTGAAAAGACAACTCCATCTACTGACCCATCTTTTGGGCTGTATGAAAGGAGGTCAGGGAGAGGTTCACTCTCTGCTTCCTGCTCCTCATCAGTCACCATCAGCATGGTGATGTCAGCCCCGTCATTGTAGAGCTTTAGGCGGTTCACATGGATAACCCTTTTGGGTGTCCTGCTTGTGCCCAGGTCAACTAAGTAGGTGACCTCACTCTTTTTCTCCAGGATAGGGTAAGGGCCACTCCATCTGTCCTGGAGTGCCCTTGGTGCCACTGGCTGCAAAACCCACACCTGTTGCCCAGGTTGAAATTCAACCAGTGCAGCTTTTTGGTCATACCAGTGCTTCTGAAGCTCCTGGCTGGCCTCAAGATTTTTGGATGCCTTTTCCATGTACTCAGCCATTCTGGACCTTAGGCCAAGCACATAGTCCACAATATCTTGTTTGGGTTCTTGGAGAGGCTTCTCCCAACCCTCTTTTACAAGACAGTGGTCCCCTCACAGGATGGCCAAACAGATGGTCAAAGGGGGAAAAACCTACTCCCTTCTGTGGCACTTCTCTGTAAGCGAAAAGCAGACATGGTAAGAGGACATCCCATCTCCTTTTGAGTTTCTCAGGGAGCCCCATAGTCATGCCTTTCAATGTCTTGTTAAATCTCTCAACAAGGCCATTGGTTTGTGGGTGATGGGGTGTAGTAAACTTGTATTGCACTCCACACTCTTTCCACATTTTATTTATTTATTTTTGTGTTTTATAGAGCGCGAACTTGACCCGTTGGGGTTATCAGAGCGCTTTACAGGAATCATAGAAATGTACAATAGGTTTGGAATTACAATAATATACAAAAGGTAAAAAGGGGCAGGGTGCAGGATATATAAAGGATAGAGGACACGTATGTACAGTTTGCATTTTATAGTTGCTCGAGACAAGTCCCCAGGTTTCTAGGAGAGGTGACTAGGTAATCCGAGGGGAGGCGCTAGTCGGGAGTTGATCAGGGTCTCTGTGCTGGTTGGAGGCAACATTTAACTGAGGAATTTACCCATAAGGAGGGTTTCTGGCCTCCTTTTTGAAGCGTACCAGAGAAGGGATTCTTCTGATGGCGGGAGAGAGTTCCATATTCTTGGAGCGGCCCCAGAGAATGCCAGATTGTAAGCTTTTTTTTTTCCCGGAAGCGTGCAGGTTGTAGCAGGAGGTCTCTGGCGGATCGGGAGTTTCTGATTCCTCTGGATACCACAAGTTTCTGTGCAAGATAAGCAGGGGAGTTTGAGTATAAGGCCTTGTGTGTGATGCAGGCCAGTTTAAGCTGTATTCTAGCCTCAAGAGGAAGCCAGTTCAAGGCTTTCAGGTGTGGAGAAATGTGGTCGAATTTTCTTGAGCTGGTAAGTCTGGCGGCAGTGTTGAGGCAGGCTTTTAAAGGTGCCAGGGAGATCTTGGGTAAACCCGAGAGGGTAGAGCAGCCATATTCCAGTCTGGAGATGACAAGTGCTTGGACTGCCATTTTTAGGTCGGCAGTGTCGAGGAAGGGTTTCAGTTTCCTAAGGTAGCTCAGGTGGAATCTGGCTGATTTGGCCATCGCGTTGATGTGTTCCTGCATGTTCAAATGGCTGTCCAGGGTAATTCTTAGAGATTTGGCCGAGTCCACGATGGTCGGTGGGCAATCTAAGTCTGCGATAGCCTTAATCCATGTCTGCATCTCGGGATTGGTTTTTGTGGGGGAAATTAGGAGAAATTCTGTTTTCTTTGCGTTGAGTTTGTTGATTGGAGGCGAGCCATTGGACAGTCACTTTCAGGGCCTCATGCTTACATGTGTTTCAGGTAAGCAGACATGAAGTTAGAACCTCTGTCTGAAACCACCACCTCCTTAGGAAACCCTACCCTGGTGAAGACACCAATGAGGGCCTTGCCTACTGCAGGAGCTGTAGTAGTCCTAAGTGGAATTGCTTCAGGGTACCTAGTGGCATGATCCACTACCACTAGTATGAATTTGTTCCCTGAGGCTGTGGGAGGTTCAAGTGGACCCACTATGTCCACACCTACCCTTTCAAAGGGAACCCCCACCACAGGCAGTGGTATCAGGGGGGCCTTTGGGTGGCCACCTGTCTTGCCACTGGCTTGACAGGTAACACAGGAGCTGACAAACTCCTTCACCTTTTGGTGCATCTGGGGCCAGTAAAAGTGGCAAACTAGCCTTTCCCAAGTCTTGGTTTGGCCCAGATGCCCAGCTAGGAGGATGTCATAAGCTAAAGTTAGGAGGACCACCCTGTACCTCTGTGGCACTACCACTCTCCTGGTGGCTCCAGGATTGGGGTCTCTTGCCTCAGTGTACAGTAGTCCCTCTTCCCAATAAACTCTGTGGGTACCACTGACATCTCCCTTTGCTTCTGAAACAGCTTGCTGCCTCAGGCTTTCAAGAGTGGGACAGTCTTGCTGCCCCTGGCACAGCTCTTCCCTAGAGGGTCCCCCTGGGCCCAAGAGTTCAACCTGGTAAGGGTCAAGCTCCATAGGCTCAGTTCCCTCTGGGGTATCCAAGTCCTCTCCCTGAGGAGAGGGGTCCTGATCCTTTTGCTGAACAGAAGCTGGTTCCCCAGTCTTCTTGCCTTTTCTCTTGGTAGGTTGGGCCATACTTTCAGGCTCCAACCCTTTTTCACCCTGCCTTTTGCTCTGTGCTCTTGTTTTTACACACACCAATTCAGGGATATCCAGCATTGCTGCATGGGTTTTTAGTTCAACCTCAGCCCAGGTTTCCAGGTCATTTCCAAGCAGACATGCATCTGTTATTCAGCGCGAAGAGACCTGTTGGTGAACATGCGCTTTACAAATACACATGTTATGTTAGGAGAGACCCCCCCCCCCCCCCTGTTTCAAGCCAGTAACCCCACCCCCCCCCGTCCAATGTCACCATAGCCATTGCATGATTAGTGATAACACTGTCAGCATTGGTGTCTGGGTAAGTACACCAAATCAAATTGCTCAGAGGAAACCAGTGTGTCTCTCACCATAGTGACACTGGTACCTGTATCCCTCAGAGCCTCTATCCTAGTTCCATTAATCCAAGGGTATTGTAAGTATTTCTTTAAGTTGGGTGGCCACACAGCTACAGTGGCAAACTCAGCTTCCCCCTCTGAAACTAGAACTGCTTCAGTGTGCAACCTGATTTGCTCTGGGCACACTGTTGATCCCATCTGGAGACTGGCTACACCAGGAGTAGCTGTATCTGTAGGACTAGGGGCCTTCTTGCTAGGGCAAGCCTTGTCTCCAGTTAAGTGTCCCAACTCCTTACAGTTGTTACACCAGGCCTTTGCAGGATCAAAGTTCTTCCCCCTATAGGGCTGTGGAGTATAGGGAGTGTTTTGGGACCCACCCCCCTGTGCAGGTTTTTGGGGCCCTTTAGAAGACTTTCGTTTGGTCACCCCCAGTGGTTGTCTTAGTCACCCTAGTCTTGACCCAGTGGTCTGCCGTCTTTCCCAATTCTTGGGGAGAAATTAGACCTAGGTCTACCAAATGATGATGTAACTTTTCATTTCTGCAATTACTTAAAATATGTTCCTTCATAAACAAGTTGTAAATTCCAGTAAAGTCATGCACATTGTGTCCAGTCAACCAACCATTCAGTGTCTTTACTGAGTAGTCTACAAAATCAATCCAGGACTGGTTTTGGGTTTTGTGAGCCCCCCTGAATCTAATTCTGTACTCAGTTGTGAGTCCAAATCCCTCAATCGGAGTTCTCTTCATGAGGTCATAAGACCCAGCATCTGGCCCAGTAAGGGTCAGGAGTCTGTCTCTGCAGTTACCAGAGAACAGTTCCCACAGGAGTGCCCCCCAGAGAGGTTTCTTCACCTTTCTCATGTCACAAGCCCTCTCAAAGGCTGTGAACCATTTGGTGATGTCATCACCCTCTTCAAATTTAGGGACAATCCTTTTGGGATTTTAGGATCATAAGATTGCTCTTTATCCTTATTAATATTGCTGCCACCATTGATGGGTGCTAAACCCATCTCCTTTCTTTTTCTCTTGAGCCAGGAGTCTGGACTCCAGATCCAGTCTTTTGGCCAGCCTTGTCGTCCTCATTGAGGCTGTCCTCAATGTCCTCACCAGAGCCTGAGCCACCTGTGTGGCCTCTAGGTCCCCAGAGGTTAACTCTTGGAAGTAAGGGAACAGGGGTCCTTTCTTCCCTAGGAAGTGGTGGAGGCGGGCACCTATCTCCATCCTCCTCACCTCCTTCGCCCTCTGACTGGTCATCACCATTTTCAGAGGGGTGGGCCTTTGAATACTCAGCCAACAGCTCCTGGAGCTTTTGTTTGGTTGGGTGAGGGCCCATTGGTATATTTTTAAGTTTACATAAGGACCTTACTTCCTTAAGACAAGTGAAGGTAAGGGGTGAGGTCAAGCTCCTCAACCATGTCCTGTATGTCATTATCTTCACTAATAGCTGGGTTCTGTTTTTGAGACATTCTAACAAAAAAAGTTCTAACCCCTCTACCCTTGACTACAGTGACTTTTTATTTTCTAAAATTCTAACGGGACTTAAGCAAGGCCCTAACGAGACTTTTAGTAGTTGGGTGAAAATGCCAATTTGAAAAAATCAGAATTCTAAAGGCAATTTAAGAGTTCTGTTGTGTGATCAGGTGGTAACCAAGTAGTCTAACAAATTGTATATCCCACCGCTGATCCACCAATGTAAGAAACTGACTATGTACTACACCAAAATGAGGTATAGTGTGAATAGGGTCCTGGTGACTCCACAGGTAGGCAGAGGTTAAAGTTAGATAAAACCTTACTCTCTACTTGTGGTAGCTTGGTCGAGCAGTAAGGCAGTATCAGAGGACAGTGTTAAGCATTTGATGTACACACAGTCAGCAAATGAATTCACACTCAAGAACTCAACTCTAGGCCAATTGTTTTTGTATAAAAATATATTGTTTTATTTTAGAAGCAAGCCTGGCACAGGTAAGCATAAAATGCTTTACAGTAATGAGTTACTGAATGTCGAACAGTTTGAAAATGCTATGGAAATTGTACTTTGTTTGATTCACAGGGGAGCAGTAGTATGCAACACTTAGCAAACACAGTACATTGAAATGAATAGGCTTTTTCAGTAAATTACAGGTCAGTTACTTTTTCTACGTTACTTTTCTAACTCTGTGCTGGATACCTAGATTCAGCACTGAGACATTTCCTGCAAACAGGTAAGTAAACACGTTTTGGTTATTTGTGCGATTTTTGAAAGAATATTTTTAGATTTCAAAACTCCACACTTAGAAACTTTTTGGAGAAAAAGTGTCAATGTTGTTCTATGGCGGAAAAACAGGTTATCGGTTTGTAGGCAAGTAATCGACTGTGGGAGTTAAGGTTCTGGGGTTAGACTCGGGGGTCCCCCAGGGTCAGTGATGCACTTTCGTTTCACCCTCAGCGGCACTAGGGCGGCCGGGTGCAGAGTGTTGAGGCCCAATGTTATCCTATGGAGGATAGGGGGTCTCCGGTTGGTGGCTGCTGGCAAGCAGGCCACTGGGTTGTGGGAGTAAAGCTCCTAGGGTTTAGGTCAGGGTAAATAGGGAACCAAATTAGCACCAAAGGTACACCCTCAGCGGCACTAGGGCGGCCGGGTGCAGGGTGCTGTTTTGAGGTTGGGTGCCCGGTTTTCAATGGAGCACCTCCGGTTAGAAGAAACGCTGCAGGCTCGGGGACGAGGATCTTCTGGGTGCGACCCCCACTTCGAGGGGTAAGTTGGGATGTCTTGGGTTTGTTAGGTACCGTTGGTTTGGGCACACAAGGCCGTGGGGCGGCTGGTGCAGGGGTGCCTTGGGACGTCGGAAAGTCTTACCCGCTCTGTTCGCAGTAGAGGGGATCCTTTGGATTGAGGCTGCAGGCGTCGACTGGAGGCTTGAGGCAGGTCAGGAGTCGCCGGGTCTCGGGTCAGGATCGCCGGGGTGACCTCCTCGTGGGGTTTTTCCACTCCAGCTCGGGCCGGGTTCGGCGGGTGCAGGGTTGGCTGGATTCGCGGTGTCCGGCCAGAGCCAGAAGCTGCAGTTTGAACAAGTCCGGTGTTCACAGGAGAAGCAGGCTTGGAAGTGAAGGCAGGCAGGTCCTGCGGGGTTTTTGAGGTTGCTGGCTGCAGGACACACCGGGATTTCGCAGGAGCAGGTTCGAGGGGAGACAGGCCTGTAGGGCTGGGGCCAAGTCAGTGGGCGTCGTCCTCTTTTTAGCTCTGCACGGTTTTTCGTCCTTTTCTTGTTTCTTGTCTGGATCTGAGGAAGCAAGGTTCAGGGTTCCCCCTAAATACTGGATTTAGGGGCATTACAGGTAGGTAAGGGCAGGGACCAATGGGTCCCTTCCCAGGGGTGGGTACACCCCCTATTGTGCCACCCTCCAGTGGGAGGGGGGCAGGAGCCTGTCCCTGGTTGGATAGGTCCCCCCCCATCCTCAAGATGGCGGGGACTCAGAGTTGTGCTTCACCTCGCCTCCCCCACCTGAGGGGTGGAGTTGGCAGAGGTGAGCTCACCTCTTTCCCTCACTTGTTTTTCCCGCCGGTTCTCCCGCCCAAAGTGGGGGGTAGAACCAGTGGGGACCAGTTGCTGGAAGCAGCAAATGGTCTGGGGAGGCTCATAAAGGCGGCATGCCTTTGAAGCTTCCCCCTTGTGACCCTGCCCATCCTGGGGGAGGTGGCTTGGCACTTCATCCCAGGATGTGCATTGTTTCAGGCCCCCGAGAGCAGCAGGATCTCGACCCAGGGGTCCAGAAACATGTCTGTTGGTGGCAGCCTAAGCAGCCACTCAGTCAGGTCACTAGAAGTTGGTCGAGTTTCAGGGGGCATGTCTAAGATGCCCTCTGTTGTGCATTTTATATTAAATCCCACACTGGCATCAGTGTGGGTTTAATGTGCTGAGATGTTTGATACCAAACTTCCCAGTCTTCAGTGTAGCCATTATGGTGTTGTGGAGTTCGTAATGACAAACTCCCAGCACCATATACTCTTAATGGCAGCACTGCACTTACAGTGCCCAGCAATGGACTTGGGCACTGTAGGGGTACAGGGCTCATGCACCTGTACCCTCACCACTGGCATAGGGCACCCAGCTAGAGGGGTGACTGATGTATGCCAGGGCAGTGGTTTGTGGGCATGGCACACAGGGATGTGTACCATGTCGACTCTTCACTTTGTTCTGCACCAAGACACGCAGCCTGCAAAGTGTCAGGGTACAGGACCTCTAAGGTTGGCCCAATAAGTGCTGCAGCCCTTAGAGGCCTTCTCTGATCACAGTGCCCTGGGTACATGTGGTACCATTTACTAGGGGCTGACATGTGGCCAGAGATGCCAATTGGGTTTAGGCTTCAATGCAGTTTTAGGGAAGGAACACAGGCCCTGGGCACCTGATTAGCAGGAGCCCAGGGCACACTCAGTCAAAGAACATCAGCAATTCAGCAAAAAGTGGGGGCATACCATGCAAGAAAGAGGGCACTTTCTCACACTAGGCAACTCCGGGTTTTTCTTGACCTTTGCTTTAAGTGTAATTGATTTTACTTGCCTGTAGCAGTAACCTCCGACTTCTCTGGAATCCAAAAGCGAGGCTATGTGCCAGTACACGAACAGCATTTTGAATTTTAGTCTTATGCATGGTTTGAAAAAGCTATGCCCACCCTGTCTTCATTTTTCTAGCCTATCTGCGCTTTTGCTCCACTGGACCATCACCAATCATGTTAGTTCACATGGAGATATGTAATGATTTTTGTATAGCGCCTTTTCTGTAATATGGATTCCTAGCTCTTTGGTGAAGATAATCTCAAGGGGGTTTTACAACACGATTTAGGGGGCTGGGTTTAGCAGGGAAGTTTCTTTGTTATATTCTCGAGAGGCTCTTGCCCATGTAGAATGGGAGTGCAGTGGCCTAGCTTGAGCATTCTCTTGAGTGGGAAGGGTCTTGCAGTCTGCGATTCAAGATTGTATGGAGTAGGCTTATTTTCATGTTACCTCTTGAGTGTGTTTCAGTGGAGTACGGGTCTTCTGTCCGTCTCCGTGAGGAAATGGGGTGAACTATATGGTGTGGTTGTCTGACCTCACCGTGAAATACTTACCAAGCACTTTAGGACCAGTTAGTTTTGTTTGTCAAGCCTTCAACTGAACCCAGGTTAGCTGTGACTGAGCACAAGGAACAACCAACAGGCATTTGAACACCACCAAAACCATTGACGAAATTGACTAGACACTAAAGTAATCCAACACCAGTTTATAAAAGTAGACTGAATTTTTTTATGTATAGTCACCACAACGAAAAAGATTCACTTGAGGGTTCCATAGTGTAGGAAGTTAGCTCTGTATATACTATACCAAAATGAAGTATAGTGTGTACAGAGTCCAGGTGAACCCCAAAGGTAGGCAGAGTAGTAGATAGCACCTTACTCTCTATTTGTGATAGTGTGGGCGAGCAGTAAGGCTTTTTCAGAGGGTAGTGTTGAGCATTTGTTGTACACACTCAATCAGCAAATGATGTCACACACTCAAGGACTGAACTCGGACCAAGATATTTGTATAAAAATATTTAGTTTTATTTATTTTCTAGAACCAAGCAAGTCTGGTACAGGTAAGTGTAAATGGTACTTTTCAAGGCAGGTTAATCAATAAAAGCAAGCTGAATGAAAATGACTTTGTTACAGGTTTGTAAATGCTTTCAATACAGTGGAAATTACTGTTAGATTACTTTTGGTTACTTTACAGATTACTTTATTACTTTTTGTGATCTGCTTAGATATCACACTTGGACATTTCCTAGAGAAAAGCGAAGTAAAGCAGTTTTTAGTTATTTGCAGTTTTCCAATGTTTCATACAAAACCAACTCCACACAACAATTTTCAAGGAAAAAGTCAATGTATTCCTATGGAGAAAATGAGGTTATCGTTTAACAGGTAAGTACTTGGTTGTGGGAGTTGGTATTCTGCGGTTAGAACCAGGGTACGCCCAGGGTCAAGGATGCACTCTCAAAGCACCCTCAGCGGCACTAGGGCGGCCGGGTGCAGAGTGTTGAGGCCCAATGTTATCCAATGGGGAATAGGGGGGCCTCCGGTTGGTGGCTGCTCACAAGCAGGCCACGGGTTTGTAGGAGCAAAGCTCCTGGTGTTAGGCTCAGGGCAAAAGGGGAATCCGTGTTAGCACCCAAAGTACACCCGCAGGGGCGGCTGGGTGCAGGGTGCTGTTTTGGCGTTGGGTGCCCTGTTTTCAATGGGGATTCTCCAGTTGCAAGAAAGACTGCAGGCTCTGGTATGAAGATCTTCTGGAGGTGACCACTGGTTGGAGAGGTAAGTTGGGATGTTGGGACACCGTCGGTTGGACCACCCAAGGCTGTAGGGCGTTGCCTGCATGGGTGTCTTAAGGCGTCGGGGTTTCTTACCAGCTGCGGTCAGGAGGGATCCTCCAGAAAAAGGCTGCAGGCGTCTGGAGTGTCGAGGCAGGTCAGAGATCACTAGATCATGGGTCAGGATCGCCGGGGGGACCTCCTTGTGGTGTTGGGCCACTCTAACTCGGGCTGTGGGCGTCGGGTGCAGAGTGGTGCAGACTCATGGTTTTGGCTGGAGTCTGAGTTTGTTGGCGGGCAGATCCGGTGCTCACGGGAGACAGTCTTTCTTGTGGAAGGCAGGGGAGTTCCTCTGGGTTCTTGAGGTTGCTGGCTGCAGGACACACCAGGATTTCGCTGTAGCAGGTTCGAGGTGGGGACAGGCAGGTAGGGCTGTGGTCAAGTCTGTGGGCGTCCTCCTCCTCCTCTTGGTTGCAGTACGGCTCTTCGGTCCTTCTCTTCTTGGTCGGTTCTTGTCTGAGGAGGCAGAGTTCAGGGTTGCCCCTAAATACTAAATTTAGGGGTGTTACGGGAAATTAAAGGTTGGGACCATTGGGCCCCTTCCTTGGGGTGGGTACACCCTCTATTATGCCACCCTCCAGTGGGAGGGGGGCATATGCCTCACTCTGGTTGGCTGGGTCCCCCCATCTGCAAGATGGCGGGGTCTGAGAGTTGTGCTTCACCTCGCCTCCCCCACCTGAAGGGTGGGGTTGGCAAAGGTGGGCACACCTCTCTTCGTCACTGGGTTTTCACGCCGATTCTACCGCCCAGAGTGGGGGGGTCAGAACCGGTGGTAGTCAGTTGCTGGAAGCAGCAGAGGGCTGGGATAGCTCACAAAGGCTTCCCCTTCGTGGACCCTGCCGGTCCTGGGGGAGGAGGCTTGGCACCTCGTCCCAGGATGTGTATTGTTTCAGACCCCCGAGAGCAGTAGGTTCTCGACCCAGGGGTCCAGAAACATGTCTGGTGGTGGCAGCTGGCGAGCAGCCACTCAGCCTGGACACTAGTGTTAGGTTGATTTTCAGGGGGCATCTCTAAGATGCCCTTTGTGTGCATTTTTCATTCAATCCCACACTGGCATCGGTGTGGGTTTAATGTGCTGAGAAGTTTGATACCAAACTTCTCAGTTTTTAGTAAAGCCATTATGGTACTGTGGAGTTTGTAATGACAAATTCCCAGCACCATATACTCTTAATGGCATTACTGCACTTACAATGTCTAAGAATTGACTTAGACACTGTAGGAGTACAGGGCTCATGCACCTGTACCCTCATCACTGGTATATTCCACTCAGCTAGAGGGGTGGCTGACGTATGCCAGGGCAGTGGGTTGTAGGCACGGCACACGGTGATGTGCTATGTCGACTCTTCACTTTGTTCTGCACCAAAACACGCACCTGCAAAGGGTGTGTGTAGGTGTGTGTGTAGGTGTGTGTGTGTAGGTGTGTGTGTGTAGGTGTGTGTGTAGGTGTGTGTGTAGGTGTGTGTAGGTGTGTGTGTGTGTGTAGGTGTGTAGGTGTGTGTGTGTGTGTAGGTGTGTGTAGGTGTGTGTAGGTAGGTGTGTGTGTAGGTAGGTGTGTGTGTAGGTAGGTGTGTGTGTAGGTAGGTGTGTGTAGGTAGGTGTGTGTAGGTAGGTGTGTGTGTGTAGGTGTGTGTGTGTGTGTGTGTAGGTGTGTGTGTAGGTGTGTGTGTGTAGGTGTGGGTGTGTGTAGGTGTGTGTAGGTAGGTGTGTGTGTGTGTGTAGGTAGGTGTGTGTGTGTAGGTAGGTGTGTGTGTGTAGGTAGGTGTGTGTAGGTAGGTGTGTGTGTGTAGGTAGGTGTGTGTGGGTAGGTGTGTGTGGGTAGGTGTGTGTAGGTAGGTGTGTGTGGGTAGGTGTGTGTAGGTGTGTGTGGGTGTAGGTGTGTGTGTGTGTGTGTGTAGGTGTGTGTGTGTGTAGGTGTGTGTAGGTGTGTGTGTGTGTAGGTGTGTGTGTGTGTGTGGGGGTGTGTGTGTGGGGTGTGGGTGGGGTGTGGGTGGGTGTGTGGGTGTGTGGGTGTGTGGGTGTAGGTGTGTGTAGGTGTGTGTGTGTGTAGGTAGGTGTGTGTGTGTGTAGGTAGGTGTGTGTGTAGGTGTGTGGGTGTGTGTAGGTGTGTGTGTGTGTGTGTGTGTGTGTGTGTGTGTGTAGGTGTGTGTGTGTGTGTAGGTGTGGTGTGTAGGTGTGTGTGGGTAGGTAGGTGTGTGGGTAGGTAGGTGTGTGGGTAGGTAGGTGTGTGGGTAGGTAGGTAGGTGTGTGGGTAGGTAGGTAGGTGTGTGTGGGTAGGTAGGTAGGTAGGTGTGTGTGGTAGGTAGGTGTGTGTAGGTAGGTAGGTGTGTGTAGGTAGGTAGGTGTGTGTAGGGTGTGTAGGTGGGTGTAGGTAGGTGTAGGTAGGTGGGTGTAGGTGGGTGTAGGTAGGTGTGTGTAGGTGGGTGTAGGTGGGTGTGTGTAGGTGGGTGTAGGTGGGTGTGTGTAGGTGGGTGTAGGTGGGTGTAGGTAGGTGGGTGTAGGTGTAGGTAGGTAGGTGTGTGTGTAGGTAGGTGTGTGTGTAGGTAGGTGTGTGTGTAGGTAGGTGTGTGTGTAGGTAGGTGTGTGTGTAGGTAGGTGTGTGTGTGTAGGTAGGTGTGTGTGTGTGTGTGTAGGTAGGTGTGTGTGTGTGTAGGTAGGTGTGTGTGTGTGGGTAGGTAGGTGTGTGTGTAGGTAGGTAGGTGTGTGTGTAGGTAGGTAGGTGTGTGGGTAGGTAGGTAGGTGTGTGGTAGGTAGGTAGGTGTGTGTGTGTGTAGGTAGGTAGGTAGGTAGGTGTGTGTGTGTAGGTAGGTAGGTAGGTAGGTAGGTAGGTGTGTGTGTGTAGGTAGGTAGGTAGGTAGGTGTGTGTAGGTGGGTAGGTAGGTGTGTGTGTGTAGGTGTGTGTGTGTAGGTGTGTGTGTAGGTGTGTGTGTGTGTAGGTGTGTGTGTAGGAGGTGTGTGTGTGGGTGTGTGTGTAGGTGTGTGTGTAGGTGTGTGTGTAGGTGTGTGTGTAGGTGTGTGTGTGTAGGTGTGTGTGTAGGTGTGTGTGTGTAGGTGTGTGTAGGTGTGTGTGGGTGTGTGTAGGTGTGTGTGTGTAGGTGTGTGTGTGTAGGTGTGTGTGTGTAGGTGTGTGTGTGTGTGGGTGTGGGTATGGGTGTAGGTGTGTGTGTGTAGGTGTGTGTGTGTAGGTGTGTGTGGGTAGGTGTGTGTGGGTAGGTGTGTGTGGGTAGGTGTGTGTGGGTAGGTGTGTGTGGGTAGGTGTGTGTGGGTAGGTGTGTGGGTGTAGGTGTGTGTGGGTGTAGGTGTGTGTGGGTGTAGGTGTGGGTGTGGGTGTGGGTGTAGGTGTGGGTGTGGGTGTGGGTGGGGGTGTAGGTGTGGGTGTGGGTGTAGGTGTAGGTGTGGGTGTAGGTGTGGGTGTAGGTGTGGGTGTAGGTGGGGTGTAGGTGGGTGTGTGGGTAGGTAGGTGTGGGTAGGTAGGTGTGGGTAGGTAGGTGTGGGTAGGTAGGTGTGGGTAGGTATGTGTGGGTAGGTAGGTGTGTAGGTATGTGTGGGTGGGTGTGTAGGTGTGTGTGGGTGGGTGTGGGTGGGTGTGTAGGTGTGGGTGGGTGGGTGTGGGTGGGTGTGTAGGTGTGGGTGGGTGGGTAGGTAGGTGTGGGTGGGTAGGTAGGTGTGTGTGTGTGGGTATAGGGGTGGGTGGGTATAGGGGTGGGTGGGTATAGGGGTGGGTGGGTATAGGGGTGTGTGTGTGGGGTGTGTGGGTGTGTGGGTTTGTGTGTGGGTGGGTGTGTGTGTGTATAGGTACGTGTGTGTAGGTACAGGGCCTCTAAGAGTGGCACAATACGTGCTGCAGCCCTTAGAGGCCTTCCCTGGCCACAGTGCCCATGGTACCATTTACAAGGGACTGACCTGTGGCCAAAGAGTGCCAATTGGGGTTTTGTTTTTAATGCAGTTTTAGGGAAAGAACATAGGGCCTGGGTACCTGTTCGGCAGGAACCCAGGGCACACTTAAAGTACATCAGCAGTTTAGCAAAAAGTGGGGGCAACCATGCAAAAAGAGGGCACTTTCTTACACATAATTATACAATTTACAGGGTATAGTAAATCAAAGCATTTAAGCCAACCGCGAAGAAGCATTGGCAAATTCAACAAAGTTGACACTTACACACCTTTTCACCAAAAAGTTGGGCTAGTTGTAATGCAGTCACTTTAGGTGACCAAATCCAGTTGGAAGCTAGTCAGGGGGACCAGCAAGGTGCCCAGAATCTGTTGCCTTTACAGGTGAAGTGGTTTCCAGGTATGTTATCCCATTTGCAATAGATTCTTATGAAAGTGGTCCAGATGCAAGGGATGATGAAGATGCTCAAGGATGCTGTAGAAACGATGCGTTCGGAGGTCTTCCTGTGGCTACTCCTCGGTCCACAAAAGGGAGGAGGTTGTCCTGGTCACAGTCGACGTCCCTTGAAGCCCTCTCAGTGCTGGTAGTGTTGCAGGGATTCTGCCCAAGAACAGAACTATGCACGGGATTATAGGACCTTGGTGTATAGGGACTGAGTCATCCTAACACCTTAGTACCCATGAGCCCAGGACCGACTAGCTATAGTCTCACTTGCTCTCCTACTCACTCAGAGAAGCAAATGATTAGACACCCCAGAACACAACACTCCCAGATCTCTCAGGAATCGTGGTAACAAGACACACCCTTTCGCTCGCATTCTTGTACTTGTCCACAATAAGATCTGACATACGCAAAACAGTTTATAGATTTTTATTTTAACTAACGTGCCCTAACATGCATTATACGTGCCACAACAAGCAGGAAAATGCATAGTACAAATACAGTCAGGATAGCAGCTAGTCCATAAATCATGAAGGGAGTTATCATCATGGAAAGACAATAGAGCCTAACCTCCCTCCCCTTGCTAAGAAATAGTATTATATATTAGAAGATCTCTGGGCTTTGTCAGCAGACCCCATACCTTAACTTACAGGTGGTAGATCTACATCATAGGTGCTGTCTCGCTCTTCTCCCTGGAAAGATCTCTCTCCAAGTGTGTCCTACCTATTCGTGTATCCCAATAAAAACGAATGTATGTTGTCCAAACAACAGCTGCATCGGTATGTTTTGTCTAAGGGCTAAGGCCTGGCCAGAACAAAATAAGGGGTATTTTTGTTCGACCTTGCACATAATGTTCAGTCAAAATCCCAGGATCAAGCAGAGAGTGAACACAGCGATGAGTTCGCGTGTGAAAACAGCCATATAAATCATTGCAAATAATAGATGTGTAGTAACGTGTGCAATGCAGTATACAAGCTGCAGCGTCCTTATGCCAACTTAGTGAAGACAATGTCCCTATGGGCCACGTGACAGTAGAATTCCAATTGCCTCTGGGCTACCAGTGGTCCGGTATCACGGTTGCAACCAAATCTTTCCCGGGACAATAACTGCTTCTGGGCTACCATGCTGCACTCTGACAACTCTCCCAGACTCAGCAAACACTGGTGCATCGGAGATCCTGGTCTCTAGTGCTGCTCGGCGCTGGTTGGTGGCGGTGTGAAGATCCTGGGCTACAAACCTGCCCCAGCCAGCTTCTCGGCTGTTGTGGCCCTGTATTTTAAACAGGTCAGCCAACTGACCCTTGGAGTCTTACGTTTGGTTGCGCTCGGGAGACCATTTCTCCACGAGCACTGCACAGCAGGCACAGTTCCTTTTCATTTTTTTTTCCTAGCCACCAGGTCAGCAGGTACAGTCCACGCCAGTGTAGCTCATCTTTGCCGGGTCCACAGGGCAGTCCTCCTTTGGTTCTTCCAGTCAAGATCTGAGTACTGGGTGCCAGGGAAGCCCTATTTATGTTCAGAAAATACCCTCGGGTAGGATGTGGTTGGTAGCCAATGGGCTACCAGGTCCTCTCCCTACTGATCACTTTCTGGGAGAAGTGGAATCTGGCTATCCCAAGGTTCACCATTCTTCCCACTCCCAGCTTGGCAGAACCTTTCTCTCTGCGCCCAGAGCTCAGAAGCCCAATTTGGGAGTCTGACTACCAAGGGGGCTACACACCCCTGAAAAAACTTGACAAAAGGTTTCCCCTCTTCTTCCAGGTGCCAGCAAGTCGGCCTAAACAGTCGGACTGCCTTTCTCACAAGTGTTCTCCATTTGCTCTTCAAAGTGCGGTCCGATCTCTGCAAGGTAACCATGGACAAACGATGGAAGCTCCGTCAGCTAATGGATCCTTTCAAAAATGTATGCTCACAAGTGTTCCTACAAGAACCTGCCCGTCTTAAGATTGTAAAAGATGGACGACAACACTTTTTCTTTAATGAGCAGGATGCAAAACAAGCTCTTTTAAGTTGGCAAGCAACCAGCAAGGATTGACTCTGAGATGAAAAGGGTTTTTTTCTTTCTCCTTTTTTTTTTCTTTTTTTTTTTTAATCTTTTTTCCTGGATTTAATATCCAAGACTCATGATGTTCAACGACTCTGACAATGGTTGCTGTCTTATTAGATACAGGTTACTAAGGTTACTAAGTAGTATTGGCGGATTGGGTCGATGTGGGCACGGGGGTGGTGGAGGGGGGATCTAGAGGGTGTCTTCAGCATGCTGTCAACATGGGACAGCCAAGAAGGGGGCGATTCCTTTTCGTAGATACTGGGGAGGGGGAGAGGGGGAGGGGGAGGAGGAAGGGGAGGGGTGGTTGGGGAGAGGGGTGTGGTGGAGAGGGGATTTAAAAAGCCACAGTTTATTGTATTTTACATGGGCAGAGCACTGGAGGGAAGGGCACGCACTTGGGGAGAGGACGACGGGACCAGGCCTATACTTATTATCCGATGTCAGAAATTAAATGTATGTGTTGGAACGTAGCCGGGCTCAATCAAGCTAGTAAGCGACGGTTAGTGGCAGAAGAGCTACGCGTATTTAAGCCCCACATATTGGGACTGGCGGAAACGCACATCGCATACAAAGATAGAGCATTGCTAAAGCAGCTGGGGTATGATGTTATCATCTGCACATCACAAACTATTTCTATTCGGGGGGTGGCTTTATTGAAATCTAAGAGATGTGGGGCTGTTGTCCTCCGATCTGTGGCCGACTCTAAGGGGAGATGGGCTATCTCACAGATGTTAATTTCTGGGCGTACGTTTACAATATGCATGGTATATGGTCCGAATATCGACTGCCCGGACGTCATTCTTCAGTTAACCTCCGAGCTCCTCGAGTGGTCTGGTGAAAAGATCGTGATGGGAGATTTCAATTGTATTTTGGACAGGAAAATCGATACTACTAATGTTGCTGCACGCTTCAGAATGTGCAGAACCAGGACCGCAGTCTTAGAACTTCTTCATTTGCTCCAGTTGGAGGACTCGTGGAGAAGGCTATTTCCAAATGTACCGGGTTTTACTTTCTATTCCGCACCGCATAAACATTATTCTAAGATAGATATGATATTTGCTGGTAGGGCTATTCTAGAGAATGCGCTTGTTACGGTATGTCCCAAAATCACATCCGATCACAATCCGGTCATGCTAACAATGCAGCTGCAGCCTAATCTTCACGAACCTGCTAGGGAATTTACTTTTCCTAGGCATCTCCTCAACAACTTGGAATATCTTGATTTTTTTTAAAACTATATTAGAGGAGTATATAGATAATAACAGGGGCACGGCTACTATTGCAATAGTATGGGATTGTCTAAAAGCATGTGTAAGAGGCGCCACGCTGCAATATGTTAAACAAAATCGACAGCATGTTTTCCATCTGGAGCAAGAACAAAAACGCTGTTTAGATCTTGAGCGCTTACATGCAACAGCCATAGTTTCTAAAGATCCCGCTGAACAACTGATGTACCAGCAGGTTATCGAGGCTAGAGCCAAGATTATGAGAAGGCTACAGGACAAAGTCGCATATAGTTATCATAAGTTTCGAACAAATCAGTACGAATATGGTGAAAAAGTGGGTCGATTGCTGGCTAATCAAATCGCTGATCGAAGGGCTAAATCTTCTGTCAAATCAATTAAAGGGGTGGATGGTTTGACCTATACAAGATCTACAGATATTTTAGAACAATTTAGGATATTTTATGCCGACCTTTATGGTGATTCTGGTCACTTTGATCAGCAAGCTGCCTCGGCTTATATACAGGAGTGTGCAATGCCGGTTTTGGACTCTTTTTATTCTGAGCTTCTGCAAAAAGATGTCGGGGTTGGGGAGGTTGAGGAAGCAATCGCAGCGCTGCCCGCTGGCAAGGCAGTCGGGGAGGATAAGATCCCGCTGGAATTTTATAAAGTCTTCAAAACTATATTAGCCCCATTATACTTAGAGCTTTGTAATTCTATTATGGAAGGCGGTGAAGTCCCCCTTTCCTGGAATGGCACGAATATTGTCGTCTTTCCCAAAAAGGAAAAGCCTATAGATGAAGTGGGTTCTTACCGGCCAATAGCACTGATAAATGCTGATGCAAAACTTTTTTCGAAAATTCTTGCCACACGATTGGCCCCCATTATTCATCTGTTGGTCTCCGACCATCAACACGGCTTTGTCCCCGGAAGAGACCCGGCGCATATCAATACTGCAATTGCGGCATTTGACATCTCGGGGCAGCTAGGTCAGCAGCTGGGGATGTTGATGTTAGATGCCGAGAAGGCCTTTGACCGAGTAAGCTGGGGAGCTTTATGGACAACAATGACTTCCATGGGCCTCAGTCAAAGGTTTATCTCTGCTGTACAAAAAATGTATAGGAGCCCAACTGCAGTAATTAAACTTAATGGTCAGTCATCCACCTGTCTTACAATACACCGGGGTACGCGGCAGGGCTGTCCGCTATCCCCGTTGTTTGCTATTTATATTGAGCCATTCATCAAACACCTATTGTTACGTGCTGACATAATACTGTTTACTTTAAATGGGATAGATCTTAAATTAACCGCATATGCGGACGATATCGCGGTATTCTCGAGTCAGCCGATAAATGCTCTGGCTGCTATAACCATCGAGGCACAGCGATTTGGCTTTTTTTCTGGGTATAAACTCAACTTGAACAAAACACAGACATTACTGAATTTCCAACTTGATAATCTCCCAACGGCTTTAGGCGTCACAAAAAATGCAGTATACTTGGGAGTTACTCTAAGTAGTCAAGTCAGGGATATCATATCTTTGAACTACGAACCTCTCTTGAGGAAAGTAGTTGCTAACTTGCGGTGCTGGCACTGGCTCCCACTAAGTATATATGGTAGGTGTAATGTCGTCAAAATGAAAGTCCTCCCGAAATTTTTGTATTTTTTTCGCACCATCCCATTGAAGGTGCCTCAAACCTTTTTTAAGCGCTTGGATGGCGCTGTAGGTAGTTGTATTTGGGGATATCGGCGTGCCAGGAGAGCTCTACGATACATAAAATTGTCATTCAAGCAGGGTGGCTTTAAACTCCCAGATTTTAAGTTATACTTTTGGGCCGCATTCACGGGGCGAATACAGAGTCTTGTCAAAGGACTCGAAGTCGGCCCCACCTGGCTTTCATACCAGCTAGCTTGTGGATCTGACTCTGGGTACTTGCTTTATAAAACTTCCGATCCGAATTATTTTAAGAGGGTGCGATTTAAGATAGTAAGGGACATAGCTAGTATATGGCGCGAAATCTCTAAGGCATACAAATTTCCTGACTTGCACTCTTATACTGTATTATGGGGGAATCCTCTACTGCCGAGTATATTTCACGATCGTGTTGGAAAAGAATGGCAATGTAAGGGTGTCACTCGGCTGGGTCATCTTTACGATGGGCAGGGTTTTCGATCCTTTCAGTCTCTGAGAGAGGAATTTAGCCTGCCACAAAAATACTTCTTCAAATACTTGCAAATCAGGGATTATTTTATCCGAGGCTTAGGTATGTTAGAGCTGGAGCTATCTGGATCTTTTTCTGAGGTTCTGTCTGCTTTTTTTGGGGCAGCCAGACGAGGGGCCATGGGCAAAACCTATCAAACTAATTGGGGGGGGGGGGTTAGTGATGATGGCACACAGCAGCTAAATTAAGTCGGATTTTTAACTGTAATATTACTAAGGAGGAGATTAATGAATCTCTGGAAACAATAGACTCGGCGGTAACCTCAGTTAATCTGAAACTCCAGCAAATTAGATTAATCTTTATGCTTTATTATACTCCGGAGCGAATATCTAAATGGGCTACCAGCTCAAACACAAAATCATACTGTCCGAAATGTCAGGAATTTGCCGCGGACCTATGCCATATGTTCTTTTCCTGTCCTAAATTGAAGGAATTTTGTGCTGGTATCACCCTCGCTCTCGCCGTCTGGGCTGGGTACGATAAAGTAGTCACTGAGAAAGAGCTGGCCCTGGGAATGTTCTCAGTTAGGCTGTCTTACTAAATCCTTTACCTCCATCGTATCAGCTTGTGCCCGCTTATGTATAGCTCGCTCTTGGATCCAGAGTAAGGGTCCAAGTGTCAATGAATTCTGGGGTTTATTAAGAGATATCTACGAAATGGAGATGGCATTAGCGAAAGCCAGAGGTCCTCGGTCTTGGCGTAAATTTGAAAGGACATGGTCTTGCCTTCAATGGGATTGAGAGTATAATTTCTAAATTTTCTGCAAATTGTAATGTGGATATGTCCCTGTTTTCCGTGCATGCTTTTACATGCTCTCTGCCTTTGATTCTCTTTCGTCCCCCCCCCTTTTTTTGCTTTCTTTTTTTTCCTGCTTTTTCTCTCTTTGTTGTTCATGATCATTATTGGTATAATGGTATATTGTTTAAGAAATCTTCTGTCCATGTAACTTGTTTCAATTTTATTTCTGTTTGTGGCTATAAAATAAATTTTTAAAAAACAAAACAAAACCAAAGGCGGCTACGGCTTTGAAGCTCGCCTTTTGCGCCTACAAACTTTGCTTGCTGCAGGAAGGAGGTAACGCCTCTCTCCAGCGCAGGCCCCTATTGTCTCCTTTCCTGGTAGTCATTGTCACTTCTCCCTAGGAGGGCCGAAAGTGGTCTCTGACTCAAGCTCCATGTACAACCGTTATGGGCACAGGAGATTGAAGACCACAAAGTGGCAGCTTTGTAAAAGTTTCATGCTCTAACCTGTTAAATTAATTTTGACTTGAGAACCAAGTCAGGCTTCATGCAGCAAGGAGTTTGACATCTTAGAGCATCAACTTTGGTAGTTCCATACAGGAGTTAACATAGCTTAGGGGTCAGCGTATAAGCTTGTAACCTTGCACTCGCTAACGAGGCGACCACGTCCTTTCACAGTAAAAATGAGTTTCGTAGTTTTACTGTCCGAACACGAAAAATAAATCTTTTGGCCATTAAATATGCTGCACCCTGCGTTAGGGCTCGGTAGGCCTGCCATAGGGGTGACTTACTCATGTTTCAGGGGGATATTTGATTTGACCTTGTCTTTAAAGGGCAGAGTCTAGCTAGCAGTTTTAAACTGCTCTTCCAGTATGCACTGGGAGACTGATTTTTATCTTTGCTACACCCAGGGTGGCACAACCAGTGCTGCAAACCCTGGGGTAACGCTCTAACTTACCGTCCCTGGCTACCATATACTAGGAACTTAGTGGTGAGTTAACCTATGCCAATTGGGTATAGCCGATGTATCATACATGTTTTGGAGTCGGGCATTGTGGTCTGGTTAGCAGACCTCAGTTCACTCTATCGGGGAACCAGCAGCATTAGTCAAAACCTGGGAGTGACCATATAAAATGCCATTTCCTTCGTCTTCCTAGCCCGGATTCGTTGTGAAGGTGTGGTCTGTTGCTTGGGGTTGCATCAGACTCTAAAACTACATGTGGAGTTTTTCTTAACTAGCAATTAGGCAGTTGAGTGGTGGTCAGAGGTGGTGTTTGTTGGTTCTAGTTCTTTCATTGTTTAGATGAGCCTCGAGCTGGGATATTGCAATGGTCTCCTGATATCTTTAGAAATTGAGATGTTCTACTTTGTCTAGATCAGGGGACTCCAAACTTTTGTGTAATAAGAGCTACTTGCGGTCAATGGAAGTCATTGTGAGCTACTAATAGTGGTTTAATGATCAAATCATACAAGTTTACATTAGAAGCCAAATGCAAGATTACTAGCAGCTATCACCTCAGGGCTGGCAGCAGTAATTAAAAAAAAGAAAAGGCTTTGTCAACTTAGAAAGCCTCTACGTGTGATATACAACTGTCACAGCTGCAATGCCCCTTCCATGAAAATAGTAATTATTGCCCAAAAGTCTGCAGAATCCACTTTAAATAGTTACAATTTGTTCGAGGCATGTGAGATGTAGATCACATGCTTATGCATAGATCGCCATCTAGTGTTGGGCCCGGATGTTTGCACTTTTTTTTTTTATTCGAAGAAGTCTTCCTAGTCACGAGGTAGGTGACTCCTCCTTTCGGTGATAGTGCGCATGGTCATCGACTCAATCTTCAGATCGCTTCAGTCGCTGCACTCTGGTTCGACACCGATCCTTCGGTTTCCTTCGGTGCGTAGAACTCACCCTCGACGGTATTGTTTTGGATCACGTATTCCATTCTTCGTGTATAGTGTTATTTCGACGACAAACCCTCCTTCCATCGGAGAGCTCGTGGTAGGCCGTCGGGCCTAACCGCCTCGATTCGACTCGCAGTCGATGGAACGAACTCCCTTTAAATTCTGCCCTCTGTGCCACACGAAATACCCGCGCACCGACTCTCACGAAGTGTGCAACCTGTGTTTATCACCAGAACACAGAGAACAGGACTGCGACGCGTGCAAGGCTTTCCGCTCCAAAAAGACGCTTCGCGACCGTCTGGCTCGACGACGCGACATGCAGAGCCAACACACAGGCTCCATTCCGGACCTCTTTGGACCTGAATCGGAAAAAGAAGCCGGCGACGCTATCTGGGCCGAGGAGGAACAGGACCCGATCTCACTTTCAGAGGACGGCTCCGACTAGGATGATGACATCCCACGTGGACAACGTACTGTAATTACAGTCCCTACCTCGCCCCGAATCCCACATCAACCGAAAAAGAAGGCTCCGGACCAACCCGCGCCCTCGGGCACCGGTCGGCCCCGAGACGACGCTTCCAACGCCCCACCTTCTGGCTTGGCACTGAAGCCTACCAAAAAGCCTTCTGGCTCCGAAAAGCCCCACGCCAAGTCGGGTACCGAGGCAAAGCCTTCGGGATCGAAGCCAAAGTCCGGCTCCGAAACTCGCCACCGAAAACCACCTCGGATCCGAAAACACCAACCCCAAAGCCGTCTGCACCGAAAACTTCAGCGCCGAATTAGAGTGATGCACCAAAGTCACCTAAAAAGCACAGTTTCGGCGATCCGCTCCAAAAACCGGACCCAAAACGGAAGATATTGTACATACATCCTAAAACTGGACACATTACCAAAGAGAAGGACTAATACTGAAGAGGGATATCATTCCATTGAAGAAGAGAAATATTGGAACAAACCCTTCCCCCTCCTCCTCATCCATCACCACCTTCTCAGTCTCTACCTCTGCCAACTTCACCTGAGCACTCACCACCACATACACCTGACAATCAGGGGGATGGGGATGATAATGGTGATGGCCAGCCAGGACCTACAGATGAGTGTGCTGACTACAACACTGACACGCCCACAGAATGATCCTGACCTATATCCTACAAGGCCCTCTCCACCAGACGACAGTGTAGGCTATATTGAATTGCTAGGCAGGGCTGCCAATTACCATGGGGTGCAGCTCCATAAAGAATCCCTTGAAGAGGATTTCCTTTTTGAAACATTGAACAGCACACAAAAGTCAACACACATGTTACCCATGCTGAAAGGAATGACCAGGCATGTAGATGAGACATTTAAGGATCCTGTCGGGGCACGTTTCCTTACCCCTAGAGTGGATAAAAAATACAAGCCTGCACCATCTGATCCAGTCAACATAAGAGGACAATTACCCTTAGACTCGTTGGTAGTTTCCAATGCACGCAAAAGGGCAAACTCCCAAACTACTGGAGACGCTCCCCCCTGGGATAAGGAGTCAAAGCTTCTCGATGCTTCAGGGAAAAGGGTAGACTCCGAGGCAGCAAACTTCTGGCGCATATCTAATACACAAGCGTTGCTAGCCAGATACGACCGTGCGCATTGGGATGAAATGGAACAACTCATCCAAATTCTACCCCAAGAACATAAATCTAAAGCGCAAGACCTGGTACGTGAGGGACAATTAATTTCAAACAACCAAATTAGGTGCTCCCTAGATGCTGCTGAGGTATGTGAGGGACAATTAATTTCAAACAACCAAATTAGGTGCTCCCTAGATGCTGCTGACACATCTGCCAGAGCAGTAAACACTAGTGTCCTTTTAAGAAGACATGCCTGGCTATGCATATCAGGGTTCAAACCTGAGGTTCAGGCCTCCATATTGAACACACCTTTTGATAAAGAACACCTTTTTGGGCCAGTGGTAGATTCTTCATTTGAAGATGAAAAAAGATACTGAAGTGGCTAAATCTATGGGAGCCCTTCAGTCTACACAAGGCCGTGGTTCCTTTCGGCGCTCTTTCTATCGGGCAGGGTCCAAAAATACTTCCTCGGAAACTGCATCCACCTATAAGGGCAATAACCAACCCTCAGGCTCTAAAAATTACTTCAGAGGGGGTAACAGAGGGAACAACGGCAGAGGTAGAGGTTCTAACATGCGTACCTCCCCCTTGAATACAAAGCAGTGACTTGCCCATAGTACCCCCCCCCCCGACCCCTTAACACCTGTCAGGGGAAGACTGTCATATTTCCTACCAAAGTGGAAGTCAATAACAGACAAGTTGGTTCTACAAATTATCCATTCTGTTTACTGCCTGGAGTTCATCAACACTCCTCCAAATATTCCCCCAAAGTCACACAAACTTTCACCGGATCACCTACACCTCCTCAAACAAGAGGTACAGTCCCTACTACTAAAAGGAGCTATAGAGCCCGTACCACCACAACATCGAGGGTCGGGCGTGTATTCCTTTTACTTCCTAATGCCCAAAAAGGACTGCTCTCTCAGACCAATATTAGATCTCAGAGAACTAAATTTTTACATAGTCAGACCATTTCCACATGGTAACACTTCAGGTACTACCTCTCTTGCAAAAGGGCGAATTTCTGTCTACTCTAGACTTAAAGGACGCCTACTTTCATATTCCAATCCACCTGGCTCACCGCAAATTTCTCAGGTTTCTGGTAGCAGGTAAACATTACCAATTCAAGGAACTCCCATTCGGAGTCACCACTGCCCCCCAGAGTCTTCACAAAGTGTCTGGCGGTAGTAGCTGCTCATCTGAGAAGACAAAGCATCCATATCTTCCCATACCTGGACGATTGGCTTATCAAAGCTGACACGTATCAACAATGCTGCAAGCATACTTCCGTTACCATTCAGTTACTTCACCAACTGGGGTTTACAGTCAATGTGTTAAAATCACATCTTCAGCCAGCCAAAACTCAGATCTACCTAGGAGCCACTTTAGATACTCAAAGGGCTCTGGCGTTTCCCAATGCAGCCAGAATTCGAAACATTCAGGCGTTAATTCTCCAGTTTCAAGCCAGTCACTTCCAGCTCGAGTTTTTATGCAACTGTTGGGAATGATGGCGTCTTGCATCATGATCGTTCCCCATGCCAGGCTGCCCATGCATCCACTTCAGGAATGCCTAGCCAGTCAGTGGAACCAGTCACACGGTCTATTAACCGATCTAGTGTTGGTAAGCGGCTGTACTCATGGCTCTCTGCAGTGGTGGAACACACAACATTTGTCAAAAGGACGGCCGTTCATAGACCCGGTTCCCCAGACAGTATTAACAGCAGACTCGTCCCTTACTGGCTGGGGAGCTCATCTTCAACAACACAGTGCAAGGTCTGTGGAGCCACCAGCAAAGGTTGCTCCACATCAATCATTTAGAGCCGATGGCATTCTTTCTAGCTCTCAAAGCCTTTCAAGATCACCTGTCTGGCAAAGCTGTCTTGGTTCGAACCGACAACATGACAGATATGTATTACATACAGGAACAGGGGGGGGACACACTCTCCAGCTGTCCCACTTAGCCCAAGACATCTGGAGGTGGGCTATTCACCACACTATCTCCTAGCGGAGCACCTCCCAGGAGTCGTCAACCAGATTGCGGACCTCCTCAGCAGGCAGAGGTATCAAATACACGAATGGGAACTTCACCCTCAAGTTCTCCACCCATACTTCTAAGCTTGGGGAGTCCCTCTCATAGATCTGTTTGCAACACCCCAAAACGCAAAATGCCAAAGCTTCGCCTCAAGGTATCCACACCAGTTATCCAAAGGCAATGCTCTATGGATGAACTGGTCAGGGATATTTGCTTACTCTTTTCCGTCTCTCCCACTCATTCCATCAGTGGTTAGGAAACTCAGGCAAACATCTCACACTAATCCTAGTAGCTCCAACATGGGCACGTCAACCCTGGTTCACAACCCTGTTGGAACTCTCTCTGGTACCGCATCAAAAATTGCATTTAACTCCCAGTCTCCTCACACAGAGCCATGGAGAAATCAAACACCCAGATCCCAAACAATTGAACCTCACGATCTGGCTCCTGAAGTCATAGTTTGGTTATCTGAACCTTCCACCAGACTGTATGAACATTATTAATGAGGCCAGAAGGCCTGCCACAAGAGCCTGCTACGGAGCAAAATGGAAGTGATTTGTTATCTATTGCAATAACATTAACATCAACCCTCTTGATGCTTCCATACAAAACATTATCTGCTACCTGTTACATTTGCAGCAGTCATCATTGCCCTATACATCCATCAGACTGCATCTCGCTGCAATTGCAGCCTATCTTCAAAATAGGCAACATTTATTGCTCTTTAGAGTGCCTGTAATCAAAGCATTTATGGAAGGACTAAAAAGAGTTATACCACCAAGACTTCCACCTGCCCCAGTGTGGAATCTTAATATAGTCCTCACAATTTAATGGGCCCACCATTTGAACCCATGCACAAATGTGAACTACAGTTCCTCACTTGGAAAACAGCTTTTCTCATTGCAATCACTTCATTGAGGAGAGTGGGTGAACTTCAGGCACTAACCATAGAAGAACCTTTTTTCCAGCTACACAAAGATAAAGTGGTTCTTCGTACCAATCCCAAATTCCTACTTAAGGTAGTATCTGCATTTCACATAAATCAGTCGGTTGAATTACCTGTTTTCTTCCCTCGGCCTGACTCCGTTGCAGAACGAGCTCTACACACCTTAGATGTTAGAAGAGCACCGTTGTATTACACTGAAAGAACGAAATCTTTTCGTAAGACCAAACAACTTTGTCGCTTTTGCACCACCTCACAAGGGCAATCCTATATCCTAATCGGGTATTGCTAGGTGGATCGTTAAATGTATTCAGATTTGCTATGCAAAAGCCAAAAGGACTCGAACGGTACCCCCTAGAGCACATTCCACTCGTAAGCTAAGGTCTACTATGGCTTTCTTAGGGAACATCCCTATTACTGACTTCTGCAAAGCTGCAACATGGTCCACACCACACATTCACCAAGCATTATTGTGTAGATGTGTTAGCCAGACAACAAGCTAATGTGGGCCAAGCAGTACTTAAAACGCTGTTTCAGACAACTCCATCAGTTACGGGATAGCCACCGCTTAGGGGAGACTGCTGTATAGTCTATGCATAAGCATGTGATCTACAGCTCGCATGCCTCGAACGGAAAATGCTACTTACCCAGTATGCATCGGTTCTTGGCATGTAGAGCTGTAGAATCTCATGCGCCCATGGGTACCTGTAGCTGATGTAGTTCTCTTGTTATTATTCATACATACACATGGACATCTCTATTCTTTACTACTACTCCATTCTCTCACCCTCTGCGGGAAAACAATCTGACGATGGAGTCGATGACCATGCACACTATCACCGAAAGGAGTCACCTACCTCGTGACTAGGAAGACTTCTTCGAAGAAAAACAAAGTGCAAACATCCGGGCCCAACACTAGATGGTGATCTATGCATAAGCATGAGATTCTACAGCTCTACATGCCAATAACAGATGCATACTGGGTAAGTAGCATTTCCTTCTCAAAACATCAGCTTGAGTTCTGAAAATACGTTTTCATCTTGAATAAACAGTTTGGAATACATACATTAATTCAACAAGCAAAAGGTTCTTGATTAGTATACTGGGTTATACACAGGAGAACTTTTTACAGGAATCTGGAGAGCTACCAGTAGCTCATAAGCTACTAATTGGAGAAGCCTGATCTAGATTTATAGAACTGTGCCTTGCTGTGAACCTGGCCTGTGCCTTTGGTTCTCTTGTTTCTTTGTTTCTGTTTATTATCTATGGCAACTGTATACCTCTGACACAAGTTGATGTGATTTTATGTACTTATCTACATAGATATGCAATCCCTGTGGCTTCAAGAGCTTTCGGATTGTTGGAGCAAGTAGCTACTCTGTTTTATATGTGGTTTATAGAGTGATATTTTTCAAGTGGTTTTGCAAACTCGCTGCAAATAACTTGTAGCTACACTGTTGTATGTCATTGAAAAATGTAAGGGAGTTGCACATACCAGCCATAATTACTTTTACTTATTTATAATCTTGCAACTTCGTATTTTGATATCTGGAACAGGGTTCACGCCATCCAAGCTCTATAATGATGCACCCCAAATTTGATCGTACCTGCCATATTAGTGGATGTAAGTGCACTCATCAGAAGTGAAGATGGCACAGCCACAGGATAAAAACTGCAGTAGAAGCTCTTGGCCAACTGCAGTGTCTGGTGTTGCAACCCAAGAATCGGACTATAGCCACTGGGGTCCACCTAGAAGCACATGTTGCACAAAGTAAGAATTAGCCATCACATTAGTGAATGAATGAATTAAAGAACTTATAGAGCGCAGGACTTGCCCCCAAAGGGGTATCTCTGCCTGCGAACGGAGGTACGAGAGCTAGGAAACTGGATCAGTTATCTGTTTTCAGGAGTTTCCTGAACTTTAGGAAATTAGAACATTTACGTAAGTTCCAATATCGTGGAGCAAGGTACGAGAAAGTTCTGCCTCCAGAGCGAAGTTTGTTGAACCGAGGGACTATAAGAAGGGCCTTCTCCCCGAGCGCAGAGATCTGCTCGGTAGGTAGCGAGTAAGTTTCTCTGCCAAATAAATAGGGCCTCTGTTAAGTGCTTTATGGACCAAGCAGCAGATTTTAAATGTAATTCTTTTACGATTAGGAAGCCAGTGGAGATGTCTTAGTAGCGGGAGAGAAGCTGTTCTAGGCGGCATATTGAGGGCCAGCCGCGCTGCTGTGTTCTGAACCACTTGCAACCTGTTCAGCACGGCTTCGTTTGCTGCTGCTAGAAGGGCATTACAGTAGTCAAGACGAGTGATTACCAAGGCTTGAATCAGGGTCTTGCGTACTGATAAAGGGAGGAGATGGAACACACTCCTTAGGAGCCTCAAAGTATAGAAACAGGTGCCTGAAGTAGAAGCTACTTGATCTCTCATAGATAAAGAATGATCTAGATAGACTCCCAAGTTCTTCGCAGCCTGGGTGGGGGCAGGGCCTAACTCTGACGCCCACCAGTCAGGGGACCACTATTTGTGAATTGGCGAACATTAAAATTTCGGTTTTTATCAGCATTTAACTGGAGACAATGTTTTATCAGCCAGCCAGAAATTGCTCTCATGCCTTTTGCGGAACGATTTTTGGTCGCAGCGATCGGTTATCAAATGAAAAAAGAAGCTGGGTGTCAGCATACGAGAAGGGAGTTAACCCGTGGTCTCTAATAATTTTTGCAAGAGAGACCACGTACACATTGAATAGTGTGGGGCTAAGACACGAGCCCTGTGGCACCCCCTTCATGAGAGATCTAACACAAGAGCGAAAGGGACCAAAATTAACTGTCTGTGTCCGCTGCTCCAAAAAGCTAGAAAGCCATTGAAGTGCTGACCCTTGAATTCCAATTTCATAAAATCTTTGAAGGAGCTTATGGTGGGATACTGTATCGAAAGCTGCAGACAAGTCTAGCAGCACTAGCGACACGGCCTCATTGTTGTCCACAGCTAGTCTAATAAAATCTGTAACACCTATAAGAGTAGATTCGGTGGAATGATTAGGTCTAAAACCAGTCTGCGAGGAGTCAAGACAGCCTTGGAATTCTAGGTACTCCATCAGCTTCCCATTAATATGTCCTTCAAGTAGTTTGCTTGTGAGTGGAAAAAGTGAAATGAGACGGTAGTTAGATAGCTCTGATGGGGGTACATTAGCCTTTTTACAAATCGGGAGCTCTTGCGCTGCTTTCCAAGCCAGGGGTAATTTCCCCTCACTCAAGGATAAGTTGATAGAGTGCAGATGGAAGGAGCGAGGTGTTTAGCCAATAAGGCAAACACACTAGTTGGCATTAAATCGTTAGGAGAGGCCGACTTAGCTGTTAGCATCTCTTCTACTATAGAAACCTGTAAAAATGGGAAGATTGTTAAGGCAGCTTCTGTTCCTCTCATGACTAAAGGGAGTGAGGTAGAAATAACTGTGTCGGAATCGCTTAGAAATTTTCGTATATTTTGTTGACTTTTTCATGAAAAAAGTTGGAGATATCCTCACATAAATCTTGGGAGTGAGGGATTGAATTAGCACAGGCCCTAGGCTTCGTGAATGATTTAAGAATTTTGTAGAGTTCCTTCGAAGAGTTACCAGCTTGACTTAATTGGGAAGAGATATGGGCTTTCCGAGCCATCTTGAGGTTTTTATGGTAAAGAGCAACAGCCTTTTTAAACGTTTCTATCTGAAAGAGACACGTTAGTGACAGATTCCTTACCTTTGAATATCCCCAGGCGTCAGGCTGGATCCGGAAAGTTTTTGCGTAGCAGTACCCTTGCGCGTCGGTAGGCGGCGTTGTGCGGCTCCGCGTCCGTCGTAGGCGTCGTGATCGCCGTGATGACGTCGCGGGTAGTACTTGGACGCCGCCCCGGGCAGTACTTAGACGCCGCCCCTGCGCGCTGACGTCAGTTCTTCTTTTTCCGCGCCAGTAAGCGCAGATCCGGGAAGAGCAGTGCCCTAGTCAATTTTTGACTACATTTTTTGGTGATTTTTTCACGGTTTCTTTTCGAGTCTTCTCGACGCCTAGGTGTCGGTAGGGATGCCCGGCTTCAAGCCATGCGACGCCTGTGGTCGAATGATGTCGATCACAGACCCGCACTTAGAGTGTCTCTACTGTCTCGGCCGAGACCACGACACAAAGTCGTGCCCTGACTGCCGGGCCTTCCACCCGAAGGCTTTGCGAGAGCGGTCTCGAAAGCTCCTCGAGGTCCGGCAGTCGGCTCCGCGCCGCACCAAGCCCCGGTCCCGTGAGAGGTAGAGGGGCCGGTCGCGGAGCCCCCGCCGGTCGGAGTCCAAGTCTTCGCACTCCTCTGGTAAGTCTAAGCACAAAAAGTCTTAAGAAGCACCATCGCTCTAAGACTTCGCCTCGCCGGTCTCGCGACTCGGCTGAGGCCCCTGTCGGCACCGTCCCCGCGGCTCCGGATGAACCTGTGGCGCCGCCCCCGCATTACCCGTCCTTCCCGGGTTCGGGGGCGACTCCGGCCGAGATACAGGAATTCCTGTCGGCCATGGCCCGCCTCTTCGGGCCTCAAGGTCCCTCCGGTGCGCCTTCGGACCCCGCGGGCCCTGATGGGGTTGCTCCGGCGTCGCCGACGACTCCGGTCCCGGCGTCGCCTGTCCCGCCAGCCTTGATCCCGGCCCCGGCTCCGATCCCGGCTCCGGTGGTACCGCAACCCCGATCGACGCCGGTTGACCTAACCACGCCTCCGCCGATCTCCCCGGTGCCGTTCCCGACGCCGCCCGGGGCTCCGGGCGGCGTTGTTCCCCGGTTCTCTCCGGTTCCGGACATGGAGCCAGACCGACGCCGGACCGACGTCGCTCAACTCCGGCGCCGATGAGACCTTGGGTCCCAGATGTCCCTCCTCCTCCATATTTTACACCAGAGGAGGACCAGGAGAGCTGGGAGGGGTCGGAAGACCCTCTCTCACGGCAGTGTGAGTATGATGAGGACTGGGCAGAGGAACTTGGGGATGCCAGTGGTCTAGACACTTCCCCTGACACTGGCATGCTGTCTCCTCCCGTGGCTACGGAGGAGGGAGCAAATTTCGCAACGGTGTTGCGTAGAGCAGCTGGAGCCTTGCACCTCCAATTGCCTACTGTGGCTGTCAGGACTAATCTCCTGACGGAAGTGCTTCAGCCGGCAGCTTCCTCCACGGACTTTGCTGCCGTTTAATGATGCACTGTCTGACGTTCTTTTGGGCACCTGGTCAAAGCCCACCACAGGGGCTCCTGTGGATAGGAACGTGGCCCGACGCCATCGCCCTGCTCCGGGCGACCCCTTGTTTCTCTCTCAACATCCCACCCCCGAGAGCTTGGTTGTCCAAGCCTCTGCCTCCCAAACCGCCTTCCCTACCGCCCCTCCGGATAGGGAATCCAAACGCCTGGACCAGTTTGGGAAGAAGGCTTTTTCTTCCTCCAGTGCTGGCTTGCGGTCCGTCAACACCGCTTGCCTTTTGGGCCGATATACCCACTCCCTGTGGGATTCGGTGGCGTCTGTTTTGCCCCAGTGTTCTGAGGTGGTCCAGACACTGCATACCCGCACCATTGCGGAAGGTAGAGATGCGGCTAAATACACCATACGTTGTGGCCTTGATACAGCCGACTCGCTGGGCAGATCGCTTGCAACGACGGTGGAGCTGCGTCGCCACGCCTGGCTGAGAACTGGTTTCTCGGGTGATGTCCAGAATACACTCATGGACATGCCCTTTGATGGAGTCTGTCTTTTTGGTTCCAAAGCAGACCATGCGGTGGAGCGTTTTAAGGACTCACGGGCTACTGCCAAGTCCCTGGGCCTTTCTGTTGTGCGCCCTCCGCTCACCTCTGCTTTTCGCCCCTTTCGTGGCCACGGAAGGGGCGCCCAGTCACGTCCACTGCCCAGCCACCGGCCCGCGCAGCAAGCGTCTTCGCGTGGCCGAGGCCGTGGATACCGCCGTGGCGGTTCGGGCAACCAGCGTGCGGGTCAGGCAACCAACACCGCCCCGTCCGCGGCCTCCAAGCCCTCCTAGTCCTTCCTTTCAGGTGCACAGCACGCCAGTAGGGGGCAAGGTCCGCCATCACCTTCACCACTGGCGTCCCATCACCTCGGACAGGTGGGTCTTGGACATTGTCCGAAGGGGCTACTCCCTCCCCTTCGAGACCACCCCCCCAGCCATGCCACCTCAATTCCACCGCATGTCAGGGGATCACTTGGTGCTTCTGCAGAAGGAAGTCACGGCCCTCTTGGCCAAGAGGGCCATCGAGCATGTTCCGACCCCAGAAGTAGGACGTGGTTGCTACTCCCACTACTTTCTGGTGCCCAAAAAGGACAAGGAGGACATGCGTCCTATCTTGGACCTCCGGAACGTCAATCGCTTCCTCCGGAAGGAGAAGTTCAAGATGCTCACCCTAGCTCATGTCTTGACTGCCCTCGACCCTGGAGACTGGTTGGTAGCGTTGGACTTGCAGGACGCTTATTTTCACATCCTCGTCCTGCCGGCCCACCGGCGTTACCTTCGGTTCACAGTGGGCCTCTAGCATTTTCAGTTCACCGTGCTCCCCTTTGGCCTTACAAGTGCCCCTCAGGTGTTCACGAAAGTGATGGCGGTGGTCGCAGCTCATCTGCACCGGGCAGGGGTTCCAGTCTTCCCCTACCTCGACGACTGGCTGCTGAAGGCGGGCTCGTCCCAGGCAGTCGTCTCCCACCTCCAGACTACGGCCGAAGTCCTGCACTCGCTGGGGTTCTCCATCAATGTGCCGAAGTCGCATCTGATTCCTTCTCCACAGCTCCTTTTCATCGGAGCAGTTCTGGACACGACGCAGTTTCGGGCCTATCCTCCCGTACGGCGAGTCCGGGATATTCAGACTATGATTCCGATCTTTCAGCCTTTATCCTGGGTTTCGGTACGGATGACCCTGAGGCTGCTGGGCCTCATGGCCTCCTGCATCCTGCTGGTCGATCATGCCAGATGGCATATGCGGGCTCTGCAGTGGGACCTGAAGTTCCAGTGGGCGCAGCACCAGGGCAACCTGTCCGATCACGTCCAGTTCTCTGAGGGGACTGCAAAACAGTTGCAGTAGTGGCTCTCAAACAGGCAATGGGTCATGGGCAGATCCCTCTCCCTTCCCCAGCCAGAGCACACCGTTGTGACGGACGCGTCCCTTCTGGGATGGGGCGGTCACATGGGAGAGGCGGAGATCAGAGGCCTCTGGTCTCCGGCGGAGTCCCGGCTCCATATCAACTTTCTGGAGCTCCGGGCGATCCGACTTGCACTCAAGGCATTCCTTCCCTCTGTCAAAGGGAAGGTAGTGCAGGTGTTCACAGACAACACCACCGCCATGTGGTACTGCAACAAACAAGGCGGGGTGGGGTCGTGGACCCTCTGTCTGGAGGCTCTGCGCCTCTGGACATGGCTGGAACATCAGGGCATGTTCCTGATGGTTCAACACCTGGCAGGTTCCCTGAACGCCAGGGCGGACTAACTCAGCCGCAGGTGCATGATGGATCACGAATGGCGTCTTCACTCGGAAGTGGCGCAAGGACTCTTTCTACAGTGGGGAGAGCCTTGGTTAGATCTATTCGCCACCGAAGAGAACGCGCAATGTCATCAGTTCTGCGCGTTGGAATTTCCAAGGCGGCACTCGCTCGGCGACACTTTTCGTCGCGAGTGGAGTTGCGGTCTGTTGCACGCCTTTCCGCCTATACCACTTTTACCCAGAGTGTTGAAGAAGATTCGGCGCGACCGGGCCCAAGTTATCCTTGTGGCTCCGGACTGGGCTCGAAGAGTTTGGTATCCCGAGCTACTCAGTATGAGCGTCGATCCTCCGATCCGTCTGCCTCTTTGGGAGGATCTTCTGTCGCAGCAGCAGGGGACGGTCCTCCACCCGAACCTGTCCAGCCTCCACCTGCTTGCGTGGAGATTGAGCGGCGGCAGTTGATTCCTTTCGACTTGCCTCCTGAAGTTTGTGATGTAATTCTGGCAGCCAGGCGTCCCTCCACTAAGGTGGTATACGCCTGCAGGTGGAACAAGTTTGTGGCATGGTGCTCAGCAAAGGCTGTGAATCCCCTCTCTGCCCCTCTTTCTGAGGTTCTTCTGTTCCTTCTTTCACTGGCCCAACAGGGTTCTGCCCTGGGTACCATCAAGGGCTATCTTTGTGCCATCTCGGCCTTCCTCAGGCTTCCTGATCAGCCCTCCCTTTTCAAGTCCCCTGTTAACAGGTTCCTAAAAGGCATTACACAACTCTTCCCTCCTGTTCCGTTTGTGATGACTCAGTGGGACTTGACCTTGGTTCTTACCTTTCTTATGTGCGCTCCCTTTGAGCCTCTACATAACTGTCCTCTTCGTCTTCTGACTCTGAAGACAGCCTTTCTAGTGGCCATCACCTCCGCTCGGTGGGTGAGTGAGCTCCAGGCTCTATCATGCAAACCTCCCTTTCTGTCTGTCCATCCAGACAAGGTTGTTCTTAGGACGCGTCCATCCTTCTTGCCAAAGGTGGTTACTGCCTTCCACATTGGGCAGACCATCACTTTGCCCACCTTCTTTCCGCCTCCGCATCCTTCCAGAGAGGAAGAGAGGCTCCACCGTCTGGACCCAAAACGTGCGCTTTCCTTTTATATCAACCGCACACATCACTTCCGGGTGGATGACCAGCTCTTTGTTGGCTTCGTGGGCGCCAAAAAAGGTCGGGCGGTGCACAAGAGAACCATCTCCCGCTGGGTAACCTTGTGTATCAAAGCCTGCTATTCTTTGGCTAAGAAGGAACCTCCTGTTGGGCTGCGTGCCCATTCCACCAGGGCAACGGCTGCTACCACGGCCTTAGGCCGCGGTGTTCCGCTGCAGGATATCTGTCAGGCAGCTACGTGGGCCTCGCTGCACACGTTTACCAAGCATTACTGCCTTGACAGTCCGGTCCGGAGGGACGGCTTCTTTGGCCGTTCTGTCCTCCGGGACTTCCTTGTCTGATCTTTGTTCGCAGACCCACCACCTGGGTTGGTATTGCTGGGGTATCTATTCTAAGGTAAGGAATCTGTCACTAACGTGTCTCTTTCAGATGCACAAGTTACTAACTTATGTAACGATATATCTGTAAGAGACAGTAGTTAGTGACAGATTCCTTACCGCCCCACCCATCCTCCCCATTCTGCGAACTGATTTCTAGGGTGAAGGACATCCCTTTCAGGGCCCTAGTATTTTTCAGACACCTATGTCAGCTTCTTGCATGGCTCTGCGTTCCTGGCGCGGAAAGTCGTGTACAGAACTGACAGCGCGCAGGGGCGGCGTCTAAGTACTGCCCGCGACGTCATCACGGCGATCACGACGGACGCGGAGCCGCACGACGCCGCCTACCGACGCGCAAGGGTACTGCTACGCAAAAACTTTCTGGATCCAGCCTGACCCCTGGGGATATTCTAAGGTAAGGAATCTGTCACTAACTACTGTCTCTTACAGATATATCGTTACACAAGTTAGTAACTTGTGCTTTTGTGGCTGAGTTTGTGTTTTTCGCCACGTCTTCTCCAGTTTTTTGCATTTAGATTTCTCTCTGCGAAGGTTAGGAGTGAACCAAGCTGCATGCTTTCTTTGGGGGTTAGAATGCTGTTTCTTGGGTGGCGCCAGCCTATCAGTAACTGATTTTATGGCTTCCTAGTGTTAATATCACCAGGTTTATCAAAGGTGGGAGGTACGAACTCCTTAGCAAAAGCCTCCTCTGTAATCTTATGCCATAGTCTCTTCGTATTACAGATGGGAGGGGTAGGCATTCCCATCAATTGAGTACCATTTAACTGAAATTTAATCAGGGTGTTGTCCGACCAAACCACAGGGCGGGGGGGGGGGGGGGTCGGAGTGTATACGAGGCAAATTAGTGAAAATAAGATCTAAGGTATGACCTGCCGAGTGCGTAGGTCCTGCATTAATCTTTTCCAGCCCTAGAGAAGCCAGATCTTCAAGGAAGTGGACAGTCCATATTTACACTACTTTCACTATGAATGTTGAAGTCTCCTAATAAAAGAATATGGCGAGCAATCCTTTCCTTCTGATGGATACATCTGCCTGTGGATTCCTCACCTAATGAATATCCCCTGCGCCAGCATTCCGCGGAAGTTTTTCGTAGCTCTCCGCGCCGACGAGGTCGTCATGGCATCATGGCTCCGCACGCGGCTCCGCATGACGTCACCGGAGCCATAAGAAGACCACGTCGGCGTGATGACGTCAGTTCCCTTTTTTCCGCGTTGTCGACGCTAACGGATTTTCTGGGACTCTCCTATCTTTCTACTGTTACTTTGTTTCGAGACTTTATTTGTTTCTCTTTTCGACATGTCTGCTCAAAGGAAGTCGGGCTTCAAGCCTTGTAAGGAATGCGGAGGTCACATGTCGATCACTGACCCGCATGATGACTGCCTTTGGTGTCTTTCGAGTGATCACGACGTCGAGGGTTGCTCTTCTTGCAGGAAGATGAACCCGAAGGCGTTGAAGGAAAGAGAGGCTAAACTCTACATGTCCAAGGTGAGGAAGGAGAAAAGGGGTCGTAAACGATCGAAGTCGGAGTCGTCGACTTCGCATGGATCGAAGAGAAGGCACAAGAAGAGGCATGGGTCTCGACGTCGTTCGTCGAAGTCTCGAGCTTCGAAGTCGCCTTCTCCGGCTCCTCGACGTCATGTCAAAGACTTTTTCTCCTTCTCCTTCCGAGTCTCCACGGATGGGTCCGGTCCGGTCTCCTTATGTGGGCACGTCGGCGCAGTCTCTGGCGTCTGTGGATTCTCCGGCTCCGGATGGTGCATCGAATCCAGTGGATGAGGTGACTCCTGCTGTTCCTGTGGCTCCACCAGTGGCTCCGACTCCGGAGGTTACTTTTTCGGAGGTAGAACCGGCGCAGTATCCTTCGTTCCCGGCGCCAGGTTCGGATCCATCGCAGTTCTTGAACGCGATGTATGGTGTTTTTGCCAGAGCCACTTGCCCCTCTGGAGCACCTTCGGGTCCCAGGGGCCCATTGGCATTTAATTTGGGTGTGCCGCAGCATTACCCTCCGGCCCCCTTTATGCCTTATTTGCCGATGGCGCCGTCTTGGCAGTTTGCAGCGCCGAAGATGTCTACGCCGTATGGTCAGTCTTCGGCTCCATCTGGCATCCTTTCTTCTCGAGTTCGTTCGGCGCGCGTTGCTGTCACGGATCTGCCTTCGATGCCGGAGCCGTCGACGCCGCTGTTGGCGCCGTCGACGCCGCTGTTGGCGCCGTCAACGCTGCAGCCGAGGATGCAGTCTAGAAGAGAGGCTCAAAGGTTAATTGAGGAGCAGCAGTATCAGGCTGGTGACATGGAAGAAGGTGAATTACATGAGTCTGAGGACTTGTTTGAAGACTTGTGTGAGGCAAGTGGTTTGGATGTGTCACCAGAAGTGGATTTTGCTTCGCAGAAGGCTTCTCCTTCAAAGGATGTTGCTCCTTATGTTGTGATTAGGAAGGCAGCTGAACTGTTGGATTTACAGCTTCCAATGGCTGAATACAAGCCAAATCTTCTCACAGAGGTTCTTCATTCTCCTTCCTCTGTAGTTGAGCCCCTCTTGCCTTTCAATGATGCCCTGACTGAGCCAATTCTGGAGGTGTGAATTAATCCGGTTACTGCTCCTGCAGTTCCTAGATCTGTCTCTAGAAAATATAGACCAGCACCAGGGGACCCTGAATTTCTTTCTTCTCACCCGTCACCTCAGAGTTTGGTTGTTCAAGCTTCATGCTCAAAGCAGTCTGTGGGTTCATTTCCTCAAGCACCAGCTGACAGATTCAAAAAAGCTTGAGCAGTCTGCAAAGAAAGTTTTTTCGTCAGCTAGTATGGCGTTAAAATCCACCAACGCGACTTGTCTGTTGGGCAGATACATTCACGCCCTCATGGACTCTGCCAAGCGGATTCTCCCTAAATTATCTGAGGAGGATCGGGGTAATTTAAATGAAGTCTTGGCGGACTCTCAAGCGGCTGCTCGCCAGGTAATGCAGTCGGGACTGGACACTGCAGATTCGGTGGCAAGGGTGATGGGCTCATCTGTTGCTACTAGGAGACATGCATGGTTGAGGTCTTCGGGTTTTTCACCGGATGTCCAAGCTGCTCTTTTGGATCTTCCCTTTGACGGCTCCAAGCTTTTTGGGGAAAAAGCTGACTGCGTTGCAGAGATTTAAGGACTGCAAGGCCACGGCGAAATCCTTGGGTATACAGCCTCAGTCAAGGGGCTATGGATACAAAAGGTACCGTGGGTTTGGGAAATCTTCCTTTCGTTCCCGTCAGCCTCAGCAGCAACAGCAAAACCCTCTGTATAAATCCTACAGAGGTAAAGGCAGAGGTCGCTTTCGTGGAGCTGGACGACATCCCTCTTCCTCCTCCTCTACTACCTCCCCAACCCCTCCCGGTAATGCAGCAAAGCAGCCCTAGATCCGCCATCCTGGATCATGTGGGTCCTGTTGGAGGTCGGCTTACTCATTTTCTACAAGATTGGAAACTAATAACTTCGGACCTTTGGGTTCTAGATCTTGTAGAAAATGGGTACGCTCTTCCTTTCAGGGAATTTCCCCCGCCTTACCCTCCTTGTCAGGGGTTTTGCACAGAGGATCATTTACTGCTCCTTCAGAAGGAGGTTCTTACCCTGTTACAAAAAGGTGCAATAGAGGTGGTTCCGGAGCAGGAGAGGGGTCAGGGGTGCTACTCCCGGTATTTTCTGATCCCCAAGAAGGATGGCAGGTTATGTCCCATCCTGGACCTCAGAATCTTGAATCTGTTTCTCAAACAGGAGAGGTTCAAGATGCTAACTCTAGCGCAGGTTCTTCAGGCGCTGCAACAAGAGGACTGGATGGTGTCCATCGACTTGCAGGATGCGTATTTCCACATTCCCATCCTGAAGTCACACAGGAAGTATCTCCGTTTCACGGTTGGGTCGCAACACTACCAGTTTGCGGTCCTTCCGTTTGGTCTTACTACCGCACCTCGAGTCTTCACCAAGGTGATGGCGGTGGTGGCAGCTCATCTCAGAAGGTTGGGGATTCCAGTTTTCCCCTACCTGGACGACTGGCTGTTAAAGGCAAAGTCTCTGGAGATGGTGAGTCATTATTTGCAGGTTACAGCCCAGCTGTTATACAAATTGGGTTTTTCAATAAATGTACCCAAGTCTCACCTGGTGCCCTCTCAGCGCAACCTGTTTATAGGGGCAGTACTGGACACCACTGTGTCGAGCTTTTCCACCTCCGCAAAGGATTCTCGACATTCAGGGAATGATCCCTTTGTTTCACAATGGAGCGGTTGTTCCAGTTCTGAAGGTTCTTCGCCTGCTCGGTCTGTTCGCTTCCTGCATCCTGCTGGTCACAAATGCACGCTGGCACATGAGGGCAGTCCAGTGGTGTCTCCGCAGGCAGTGGTATCAGCACAACGGAGATCTCAGGGAGTCTGTGAGGATCTCCAGAGAAGCTGCAGCGGATCTGTCTTGGTGGAGAGTGGAGGGCAATCTGTCTGAAGGAAAGCCTTTCCACTTTCCTCCATCAGTGACCACAGTGATAACGGATGCCTCTACCCTAGGGTGGGGTGCACATCTGGGGGATCTGGAGATCAAGGGTCTTTGGTCTCCAGAGGAAAGGTTGTTTCACATCAACCTCCTGGAATTGCGGGCGATACGTTTGGCGCTCAAGGCCTTTCTCCCTTCCCTTCGCGGTCAGTCGGTTCAGGTCCTGACGGACAACACTGCCGCGATGTGGTATGTCAACAGGCAGGGAGGAGTGGGGTCGTACCGTCTCTGCAGAGAGGCGTTGCGGCTTTGGTCCTGGGCTCAGGACCATCGTATTTGCTTGATGGCAAATCATCTGGCCGGGGTGCTGAACGTGCGTGCGGACAGTCTGTCGGCAGTTCGCCGACCACGAGTGGAGGCTTCATCCAGTGGTTGTTCGACACATCTTCCGGACGTGGGGAACTCCTCAGGTGGACCTGTTTGCCACTCTAGAGAACGCGCACTGCCCGTCATTCTGCAGTCTCCAGTTTCCAAGGCAGGGAGCGTTGGGGGACGCGTTTCAGTTGAGTTGGAGCTCACAACTCCTTTACGCGTTTCCTCCCATACCTTTTGATTCCTCAGGTTCGGAGGAAGATTCGCCAAGACCGGGCCCAAGTCTTATTGATCGCCCCGGATTGGCCGAGAAGGGTGTGGTTCACGGACCTTCTTCACCTCTCGTTGTACCCTCCGTTCCGTCTCCCTCTCAGGGTAGACCTCCTCTCTCAGATGGAGGGGCAAGTTCTACACCCCCACCTCCAGAGCCTGCACCTTCATGCCTGGAGATTGAACGGGGCAACTTGAACTCTTTTTCTCTCCCGCCTGACGTGGTAGACGTTATACTATCGGCCAGGCGACACTCCACCAAGTCTGTCTATTCTTACAGGTGGTCTAAATTTGTTAAGTGGTGCGGAGAGAAATCTATTGATCCCTTAAAAGCCCATCTTTCTGATGATCTTTGTTTTTCCCTTCATTTGGCCCAGCAGGGTTGTGCTGTGGCCACTGTTAAGGGATATCTGTCGGCATTGTCGGCATTTTTGTGTTTACCTGATCAGCCTTCTTTATTTAAGTCTCCTATAGTCTTAAGATTTATTAAGGGGCTGACAAACATGTTTCCTCCCACTCCTTTTATTATGCCCCAGTGGGATTTGAATCTGGTGTTGTCTTTTTTTAATGGGTTCAACGTTCGAACCTATGCATAGTTGTCCGTTGAGACTTTTGACTTTTAAAACGATCTTTCTGGTGGCTATCACTTCGGCTAGGAGGGTGAGTGAGCTCCAAGCTCTTTCCTGTAAACCTCCTTTTCTGACCATACATGCTGAAAGGTTGGTATTTAGGACCAGGGCTGCTTTTCTGCCTAAGGTGGTGACTCCTTTCCTCCTAGGTCAGTCTATTACCCTTCCTACTTTCTATCCTCCCCTCATCCATCCAAGGAGGAAGAGAGGCTTCATCGTTTGGATCCAAAGAGAGCGATTAGCTTTTATTTGGACAGAACAAGGGACTTTCGCCAAGATGACCAGCTCTTGGTTGGATATGCTGGTCGCATGAAGGGCAAGGCGGTGCACAAGCGCTCTTTATCCAGGTGGATCATCTTGTGCATCAAGATATGCTACTCCCTGGCTGGTAAGGAACCTCCTGTAGGCATTAGAGCTCATTCTACCAGGGCTAAATCGTCTACTTCTGCCTTGTCTAGAGGTGTTCCTGTGTTGGACATATGTAAGGCGGCAACTTGGGCCTCCCTCCACACTTTCGCGAAACACTACTGCTTAGATTCCGAAGTGAGGAGGGATGGCCATTTTGCTCGCTCTGTTTTACAGGACTTTTTGGTATAGAAGGGTGGACTCCCTCCTCCGGGTGAGGTACTGCTGTGGGATTCTATTCATTAGGTGAGGAATCCCCAGGCAGATGTATCCATCAGAAGAACAAGTTACTTACCTTCGGTAACGCTTTTTCTGGTGGATACAGTATCTGCCTGTGGATTCCTCACTGACCCACCCACCGCCCCGTTGTCCACCCTTTTATACCATAAAAGCTGAGGTATTAGTTATTTGATGTATTTTCATGTACTCAAGACCTTGTTACCTCTATTGTTTTATTGTTGTCTTGTTTGAAATTCAAGCTTTCTCATTTTATTATACACTAAGTGTATTTGTGTGAATTCTGGATACTTGGTATGCATTGTCTCTGTCGGTTCGCCCGTTTTGCCTCGGTGGCACGGAAAAAATGGGTGGAACTGACGTCATCACGCCGACGTGGTCTTCTTATGGCTCCGGTGACGTCATGCGGAGCCGCGTGCGGAGCCATGATGCCATGACGACCTTGTCGGCGCGGAGAGCTACGAAATATTTCCGCGGAATTCTGGCGCAGGGGATATTCATTAGGTGAGGAATCAACAGGCAGATACTGTATCCACCAGAAAAAGAGTTACCGAAGGTAAGTAACTTGTTCATCAATTTTAAAGAGAAATCCTGAATCGGACACGGAGGCCGGTATACCAAGGCACCTTTCCAGCAGTCCTGAGGTGAGAGTTCCATCTTAAATATACAGATCTCTATAGAATCTTCAGAGACTGTCTCCGTAATGACTATTTTCAGAGATGCTTTATAAACCATTGCGATGCCTTCTCCCACTTTGCTATCCCTATTTAGATTTAGTATTCAATACTTTTCCGGGAGAGCTAGAGTGATAGCCGGTGCGGAGAAGGGTTTAAGCCATGTTTCCGTTCGGAAACCTAAGTCAGGGGAGTCTGAATTACTAAATCCCAAATTTCAGTAGCATGTTTGGGTAGCGATCTTACACTGATTAGAAAGGCACTCCAACTATAAGTGGATCTAAGAGAGGCTGGATTACTTTGAGTCAGAGAGATTGCTTTAGACTTGGAGTCGGCTGGGCGGTCAAGAGGAGTGTGTTGAGTTCCCTCCCTTAGTCTTTCTTTGAGACTTTGACAGTGACAATAGTTGCATGAAAATGGACCTCCAAGATTGAGAGGAGTTGTGACATCTATTTGAGCCGTCCTTAGTCTTAACTAGCTGGCTGATATGTTTAAGTTCGAAGGCAAAGTAGGTAAATCTAGGTGTGGGGTCAATAGTATTGGGAGAAAAATGCGTGGTCGACCGGAGAGCGAGCGAGGGAACAACAAAGGTAAGAACTGGGCAGACTAAAATGAAGTGTAAAATTTAAGACACAAGCTGAGCGCACGGCTGCAGCTTAACACCCACACATGAAGTATTCCACACAGAAGACACTCACGCCAAAACTACCCCAAGCCTGAATTAGAATAAAATAAGATCGAAATTAAATAATGGCAGGTACTAGCCTTACTATCCACTTTTGTGGGTCTATGGGACACTGTTGGCACATTCCAGGAATCTCTTCTGGCAGCATAGTGACTGTAGATCCACCAGAAGGGGATCTGGCGGTCTTAAATAACTAACATATTCATCTCAACAGAAAATCTATAGAAGGGGTTGGGGGTATAAAGTAAACAGTAATCCTGTAGAATGAGAAGCTAGTTAGATGAGATGTGACTTTGTGGGGCTCAGGAAAACCAGTTCTCTGTGGGAGCCGATACGTCGGTTCCTTTCTTTCAGCACCTTTAGACACGGATCTGGAGCTCTTCTCATGTTTTCTGAGATTTTTACTGGTGTGCAAGGGTAATGTCCCCATATAAAACGACAGGGCTTAAACATTGTAGGGACTGTTGCCAACCAATGTCTGACTGATCCTACCATGTTTGCCTCTGGTGCTGGGATCGGAGCATGGCCATTAGTTGTGTGGCCTGCTCAAGTAATGGGTCCACAATTACCCCTTCACTCAGAACCAGACACCCCTTTGTTGTGCTTGAGACTTAGGGTAGCGAAGCAGAGCTGTCCAAGGCTTACTCAGGCGAGGTGGTGTGGGCTAGTAATCACCATTCCCTGGCACGCATTAACACAATAAATGATAGTCCAGTCTGTGCTTTTTCTTTAGAAAAGGAAAAGTACATTTATTACACACCCAACTTGATACTATACAGTAATTTACAAATATACATAAGACTGGTGGAAATACTTTGGTTAACGTTACACTTGACCTCTAAAGTGTCTTGACCCAAAAATTCACAGTACCCACCTCCCATACAATATAGCACATAACCAAATAGGAGGGGTTAAATGAAGCGGGTCTATTGGCTTTGTCAATGTTATCACATTTAAAAACTAGAATCCGTCCTGTTGCATCACTCTACAGTAACATCCATCTGCAGCTGAGCTCCATGTGCTCTGTTCCCTGGTTGGGGGGGGTCTGGAGCTTCTCCCCTGTGTGAGCGTAGAAGTCCAGTTCTTCCCCTATCAGGTCCTTACTTGGAGGGTGTAACTGGACCGGCTTCCCTGGTTCTGGAGAGGCGCCCACTGGTCCTGGGGTCAACTGTAGGCAGAGGAGGCATCAGGGGGTTTCTCCTTCTAGTTTGTCCATGGCTACCGTAGTCCAGTCCCAGTGTCCAGATCCAACAAAAAGCCCCTCCCCCCCCCGGCAAGAGTTTTTAAGAGGGGGTGTAATGTTATAAAAGCCAGGCACTCCTGGCCAATCCTATGGTGCCATATCACCCCTCCATCCCGGTCCTAACCACCATCCACAGCATGCTGGGACAGTTAAAGGTGGTGCCATCCAGGAGTCGCTGGTCACATCTCCTTGGGGCGCCTCAGCTCTGCCCCTCACTGACATCACTGCCGGGGCCTTTCCTGCAAAAACTTCAGAGACCCCTGTATTGGCTCCAGTGGTCTGGGCTCCCTCCTTTTAGTGGGCCTGGTCTGCCCCAACCCAGGTGCAGTGTGACCGCTAATTACTGGACGCAGATTTTCTTCCCTCAGGAGTGGAGTGAAGCACTGTCAATTTCTCCCTTTGTGTGGGAGTCTTTTGTTTCTGCTGCTGGAGAGCAATGTAATTGACTTCGCCCTGTAGCGTGAAAAAAGGCCTGGGCTCTGATCCTGAGCTAGAGAAGTATGACAATACTGGATGCCCCTGTAGAGTGTGCATATATCTGCTTGGGACATGCATATTTCATCTTGGTGCATACTTTTCACCCCAAGTTGATATCTTGCTGGACTTTGTAGGCCAAAGGGAAGTGAAACTGCATTGTAAGGCAGACTTCCCCCTGTGTGCAATCGTGTCACTGCAGACTAAACAATAAACGACACTGACTTTCCCTATGAATGACCACTAATATTGCAAGGCCTACCCAGGTTAGGAGCTAACCTTGTGTAGTCGCCCCTGCGCCAGGCTTCCTGTGCCCAGTTACTGTGCTGCATGTGACCTACTCACACGCAGCTGGCACACCTTTCACAGCCAAATGACTCTTACCGTGTCGCAGCGGGCTTATCTTAAAAGACTAACACTGGCAGTAAACAGGCAGTCAGTTCACTAATCCAAATCAGTCCAGGAGTCTGCCCATTCCCGCCCTTCACAATCTCTAGAGAAGTTGCAAGGGCATCAACGTGCTGCCCTGTCTCACTCCTGAGGAGACTATTAGAGTCTGGTACCGCTGCTTTTTCAGTATGTCTGTGACATCTGATAGAGACATCTAGCCGCAGATTCCTTATCTTAGAATATCCCCAGGCGTCAGACTGGATCCGGAAAAATTTTGCGCAGCAGTACCTCTGCGCGCCGGGGGGCGGCGCCGCCTGGCTCCGCCCTGACGCCGCCCCCGGACATGACGTCAGTGGAGCTATATAGGACCCCCCTGGCGCGCTGACGTCAGTTTCATTCTTTTCCGCGTTCCAACGCGGATCCGGGATTCAGCTGTTCCTCTGGCCTGTTTTTCTTCAGGCCCTTTGTCGACGTCCTTTGGCGTCGGGGAACAGTGTGCGATGCCTTCGGGCTTTAAATTGGGCAAAACTTGTTCGCGTCAGATGTCGGCGACGGACCCGCACGCCATTTGTATGTGGTGTCTTGGGTCGCACCATGACTCCGTGGAGTGTGACGCCTGCCGGCAGATGCGCCCGAAGTCCCTATGGGAGCGTTTGATGAAGCTCTTAGCCGCCCGGATTACCCGCACGGCGTCTCCCCGACGTTCTCCGGTTGGGTCTTCTCTCCGCGTCCGCTCCCGGAGTCGATCCCGCGAACGTCGCTCTACAGGTAAGTTGAAGAAAAAGTCACGGAAGTCGAGGTCCTCGCCTCCACGTGACGATGGGGGCCATGGTTCCCGTTCCCACACGGAGCCGTGCGCCCCGGAGTCAGCCTCCCTTTACCCACCCTTTCCGGGTAATGGCGCGACTCGGCCCCAGATGGAAGCCTACTACAAGGCTCTGCACTCCATCTTCGGGTCACCTCCTCTCCCTGGCGCGCCTTCGGGTCCCACAGTGGAGGTAGGCATTCGGGTCGGAACTCCGCCGGCGGGTTCGCCCTCGGCGCCGACCGAGTGCCTCGGCTCCGGAGCCGTGCCGGCGTCGGGTGCCAACGCCGATGGGAGTTTTAGTCCCGCGCCGTGCCATTCTGCCTTGTCTCCGCGTAGCCCCTGGCGGCTCCCTGCGTCGACATCGGCATCATCGGCGCCGGCCGCCAAGTGCCTCGGCTCCGGAGTCGTGCCGGCTTCAGACAGCCCCCCGCTGAGCCATTCTGCCCTGTCTCCGCATAGCCCCTGGCGGCTCCCTGCGTCGACCTCGGTATTAGCGGCGCCGCCGTGCCTGTCGCCACCTGGTCCTCAGGCTTTGTCTCCGTGCCTCTCCATGGTGGGTTCGACGCCTTTACGGCGTTGTTCGGCGTCGGAGCGGGGTCGATCGACGCCAGAGCTGTCGCCAGCACCTGTCGGTTCTCTGCTTCCGGAGGACACAGGCCGGGTAGGCCCGGACTTGTCTCCTCGCCAGTTGCCTCCAATGCCATGGGGGCAGTGGGCCCTTGTTCCTCCTCCTGTGGGACGTGTCAGCTTGCAACCGTCTCCTACAGATGGGCTATTGTCACCCCCCACCACGCCCACTGAAGCTGGTGCTTTGTTTTTGAGGGGTGTTCGTCTGACTGCAGCTGTTTTTCATTTGCACCCTTCTTCTGTGTCCTTGTCTTCCGACCCTTTATTGGATCTCCTCCACCAGGGTGCAGTAGATATTGAGCCCTTGCTACCTTTTTAGCGGCTTATTGTTCAATGCCCTTCTCGGGACATGGGCACGGCCCTCTTCCGGAGATGCTGTCGACAGGGCTGTAGCACACCGGCACCATCCGGCTCCTGAGAGCCCAGCCTGTTTGTCCCTTCAGCCTGGGGCTTATGGCCTTGTAGTGCAGGTGACTCTGGCCAAGCAACCTTCCTCTCCACCTCTTCTGCAGCCTCCTACTAGGGAGTCTCGTTTGTTGGAAGCGTGTGGACGCGTCATTTTTGCGTCCTCTAGTTCAGCCTTACGTGCTCTAAACACGGCTTGCGTCTTTACCCGGGCTTCTTCTGCCCTATGGGACTCGGTGGAGTGTCTTTAGCCTGCCCTCCCTGAGTGTCCTCGCGCTGACGTAGCTCGGCTTCTTTACGAAGGCCGAGAAATGGTGCGGTTTACCGTTCGGTCCGCCGTTAACGCTACCGATTCGGTCGGGCGATGGCGAGGTCCGTTGCTTTGCGCCGCCATGCTTGGCTACGCGACGGGGGTTTCCCCGAAAATGTCCGTGACAGTCTCCGGGACTTACCATTTGATGGTGTGTCCCTGTTTGACGCACATGCGGACTCTGCGGTTCACCGCCTTCTGTCTACCCTTCCGTAGTGTCTTGCTTCAGGTTGGCCCTGGGTTCCTGGTAATACCTCAGCGGCCTAAGCGGCTTCTCGCCGTATTTGCTTTCTTTCATGCAGCAGGTCAGCTGCTTATTTTTCTGAATCTCTATGGCCTAGTGGTTCAGGTTGCACGCCCCTTCTACAAGGGTTATATGTTCGGAACCTGTGGTTTGTGTTCCCAATTTACGTCCTCTGTCTATGGGCTCACGCTCAAGAGGTGCCCCTTCTGCGGGTTGATGCTTACCCTATGTGGGGTATTTGTTAGCTATTGTATAGCTGCCTTCTTCCCACGGCAGTCTTTGTACGCTTCTGTGGGGCCCTTTTTACTACGTTGTTCGGCAGCTGTGCCTGTGCGCTTTACTGCTGCTGCATGCCCTCCCGGGGCCGCCTTGCGGTCCATTTGTTGGGCTCTCTCATAGTTGCTGCTGCTGGTCTGCGGCACCCCCCTGCATCTCACTACTCCATTTCTTGAGGCCGGATGGGCTTTCAGGTCCCTGCCGTCTCATCTTGGTTCTTTCGCTGCGGCCGTTCCATCTCTGGACTGCCTATCACAGGACCCTGTCGCTGTGTTCTATTACGTACAGTGACTGCTCCCTAGTATGCTCGCTCTCACAGGCTGGTGCGTTTTCCGGCACCTTACTGTTGTACGGTTCTACTCTCCTATACCCGTGCTGCGTAGTCCTTTCATGTTTGGACTTCGCTCTCCGTTGCGGCATTCTGGCCCCAGACCTTGATGCTGTCTTTGTCTTGTGCCTTGCTTTTTTGGCCACTTCCCTACCAGGGCTTTCTATTTCCCTGCTGCATTTCGCGCAGGTGTTGTCCTGTTTTTCATTCCAGCTGCGGTTGCTGCTTTCAGCGGGGGTGTTCTCCTCCCAGCAGTGTTTTCTCTGGTGCAGTGTTGAGCGTATATCCACTCTTGTTCCTTCCAGTGCTGTTCGGCCTCCCTGCCTGTCTCACGGTAGCCAGTGGCTCTTTCCTACCGCCTGTGGCTGTTGTGTCTGGCTCTGGGCCAGTACCACTGCTACGTAGCTGTTGGTGCTATCATGGTTTTTCTTTCTCAACTCATCCACCGGGCTGGGCCCTGTCTTTAGTCCTGTCCGGCGTACTACACACACCCAGACCTCCTGCAGGCGTACTCTTCCTTGCGGTGGCTGTGGTCTTGTTCCTCACTTTCGTGAGCGCATGTCTTCGATGTGTTAGTTTTGCCGGCTCTCTTTCACACGATACCCCTATTAGTGCGTCTCTCGTGTCTCAGCTGTTGCTCGTGGCGCTTTATGGGGCCTTCTCCTCTCCATGGTGTGGTTCTGGCAGTACATACGGTTTCTCTTGTGTACTTCTGTTCCCCACATTCATGGCGCTGGTTGTTGCCATTCTTCTCATGCCCGCCCTTTCACATGTCCGGTGCATGGGCCACAGTGCATTAGCCGGTCTTGTGTTTCCTTTAACACTGCCTCATCCTGGGAGTCATCAGCATCCTTCAGCTGCTGTTCTCACTTCCACGGTGCTTCTGCATGTCCGTCCTGCCTGCTTGGACTTGGTCCATTTTTGTACCCTAGCTACACCTTTCTCGTTTCAAAGTCCATCAGATCCTGTGGATCCCTCATATTATACACTTGGTTCCTCTCCTTTTTTGGAAGGTATCCACTTTTATTCCGCACTGCCCTTCTGGTTCTGTGCTCACTTCTCCTCTGTTTCACCAACAGGGATTTCCTGCTGCCCTCGGCAGCTTTAATGCCATTGCCTCTCATTGTTGGCCACTCCCTATGGAGTATTGTACTCCGGTGTTGGCCACTCTGGCAGTTCTGCCCCCACTGTGTTTAGCCGGCTGCTTGACACTTCTGTTCCCCTAACAACTTAGTGGGGTTCTCTCGCAGACCCGCCTCCTATGGGGTATGGCTTTGGTATCTATTCTAAGTTAAGGAATCTGCGGCTAGATGTCTCCATCAGATGTATGAGTTACTTACCTTCGGTAACGATGTATCTGGTAGAGACGTTGTCTAGCTGCAGATTCCTTAATGCCCACCCATCCTCCCCGATCTGCGAGGACCTGTTCAGGTGGGGTTTTCTACATTCACTCCCTTGGAGTGGTTTATCCTTCTACGGGGCGGTATCTTTCGCCACCCTCCCCGTTAGGCTTATTCTGGCATTGCTTGTTCTGCTTCTCCCAATCTCATGCTTGGGCGATAGGTTCAGGTGTCCTTCTGCGTTTTCTCACATCAGTTTCCTCCAGTATAGAGCCTACTGGTGTTTTCTACCCTCCCTCCCACCTTCTCCGTTGCCACTCCTACAACCCATTGCTTTTGAGGTCTTTCTAGCCTGTTCCTCAGTCCAATGGTTCTATCATACGGGACACAGTCTCCCTATTTCTTTCTTTAACCCTATGGGTTGGGACTTTCTTGTTTGTTGCAGTTGGCTCAATTCATTACTCCTTTTGCCTTAGGAGAGAGCATTCTGTCGCTTTTGTGGGGTTGCTTTTCATTCCCTTCATCAAGTGCTGACTCGGTCGTCTGCCTCGGTCTTCTTTGGTCTTTTTTATACATCTATTTCCCTTAGGGGTAACATTCACTTCGCTTATGCGAAATAGCTTCTCCATGTATTGCTCTGCTCTTTCCTTTTCAACACCTTTCAGTCAACAGTGCTTCTCACTGTTGTTCATGGTGCCTTCTCACCCATTTTCTTTTTTATTCGCACACTGTTCCCATACTCTCACAGTTTTGCTGGGGGCTCCGTGTTGTGGCGCGGAAAAGTTCCTCCGAAGAAAACTGACGTCAGCGCGCCAGGGGGGCCTATATAGCTCCACTGACGTCATGTCCGGGGACGACGTCAGGGCGGTGCCAGGCGGCGCCGCCCCCCGGCGCGCAGAGGTACTGCTGCGCAAAATTTTTCCGGATCCAGTCTGACGCCTGGGGATATTCTAAGTTAAGGAATCTGCGGCTAGACAACGTCTCTACCAGATACATCGTTACTGAAGATAAGTAACTCGTACATTGCAGCCAGTCAAGGCCATGGTCCACATTTTTGGCACGCTTCTGGCTTCCTCTGGTGCTCTTGGGCCCCATAGATCTACAGGGATCTCCAAACAGACTTCAGTCTGGATTCTTCCTTGGCCAACACTATGAAGGAGTGAGAAGCTACATTGGGATCGAACCCTCAGACCTTCAAACTATTTGAAATAACACTACTGAGGCTTAACTGATCTTAGAAATCCCGTTTGTTCTGTAAGACAGTTGTGTGGTCCAAAATATCTCTTCAGAGTATGAGATCTACACCCTTGTAAATCGGTTTGCTTAGTGATGTAAACCTACTGTGAGTGTGTGGGCTCAACGCATTTGTAAGCGGAGCGCTTAGGCTACGGCCATTGAACCCCTGGGACATCCCACTGTTTATAAACTTTGCTAAAGGATCTCCCGAATAAATGGGAAACAAGGATCCGCAGGCAATTTTAATTCACTTTTAATCCCTAGGCCGTAGCTTAAGCGTTCCACTTACAAACTCATAGAGCCAGCCCACTCACTCTAGGTGAGTAGGGTGTGGGTCTGACGATAAAGCAGACCCCAGGTGGGACCTGTGGGTGAGGACCCAACAAAAATATCCCAGAGATATGTTGAACACACCAATTTACCAGGGTGCAGATCCTCATACTCTGAAGAGATGTTCTTTGGGCCACGCAACTCTCGCAGAACAAACAAGATTTCTAAGATAGATTAGCTCTCTAAGTGTTGATTCTTCCTTGGCACCATCTGTGTCTCTCTAACTCATCTCTGGTTCTGCACCAGCTTTAGTGCCAACATCGGTCCTGGCACCACTGCGCTGGTTCCTTTGACATCGATGCCACTGGTGCCTGGAAAATATCTGCAGCCTATAGTCGTCCCTGAGCTGAACGCTATTAGGCAGAGGCTGCACTCTTAGCCCACTGTAGCATAGGTTTGGCAATCTGTGGTACCTTCCAGTGTGGGGGAGCTTATCTCTTCTCTATCTCTCCCGTCTCACCTCCCTGCTCTAATTGGTTCCCCCTCCCGGAATTGTCTGGAGGCCTATGATGCTCCTCAAATGTTGGGCTAGCAAGATTCTCTGTGAAGCGCCTGGCACGCTGTGAGAAGAGGAGACTGGTAAAAGCTGTGGCTGAGGCTTTGTCCTTTATCTTGTTTCAATAAACCTGTGTCTTGCTCCACTCTCCTTCCTGTCTTGGAGTTTCATTTTGCTACACAATCCTTCTGATACAGCCTGTGCAAAAGGCACTTCCTAAGGAAGCATGCAGGACTGAGTGTCAGGATTCAAGCATGGGGTGCTCACGGCAGCCCTAAATATACCCTTCATGGGCGAATACTTTTTTGGCCCAGCAGAGGATGATTCTCTCAAAAAAATGGACAGTTAAGTAGAGAGCACGATTCACCTAGGAACGTATCTACCACTAAGATGGGTCCTCCGCTGGCTTTACCTATGGCCTACGTAAAGATCCATATCAGTTTCTTTGCTGAATTCAAGGACAGCCCTTGTGTGTGGGAGGTGGTCTTTCCAGGCTTTAGGAGTGATGTAGGAGAATGCACGACCTCTGGCCTCATGTATGCAGGGGATATGTGCGAGCAGGATGGTGGCCAAGCAAAGGTTTCTAGTAGAGGTATGGAAATTGATGCAGCAGAGGTAGGTGAGCCTAGCTTATGCAATGCTTTGCATGTGTGAGGAGTTTGAAGAGTGCACGTTTAAGAACCTGACAGTGAGACTGCAAAACCTTGGAAGCTCTCCAATTCAGAGGATACGTTCAAGCAGGCACAGCACCAAGAGAGAGACTGCCCGCTAGAAGGAGATTTCAGCCAGTCACACACCATACCAGTTTTGTGCACAACTCTATTAAAGCGCACCATCTCTGTGGCAATACCTCAGCACAACAAGGCAGCCATTTTAAGGAAGAACTTATGTGAGGTACTATTCCACGAAGAGTGGTCATTCAAGCAAGTAAGTGACTTGTCATCGGTCCCCATCCTCCTTGCACCAAATCATCCCCTCCACCACCCGTTTGCATTCAACACCTTTACGGGGATAAATCAGCAAGTTTCTCAAAGAATGGAGAACAATCACCCACAACAAATGGACTCTAAACAGCATCTAGCATGGTTACTGTATAGAGCTGTTAAGATCGCCACCAAACATGAGACCAAAAGCAAGGATTTGCAACAAAGAGGAAATGCTGCAGCAAGAGGTCAAGGGACCTCCTAAGCAAACCTGCAATAGAAAGTTCCGCAAGAACAGATGAACCAAGGGGGTCTATTTAGTATATTTCCTGTTACCAAAATCAGACCAGGCACGGACGCATTGTAGACCTGAAGGCCTTGAACAGATTCAGGACACAAAGGTTCAAAATGGTCACACTGCAGGAGGTTATCCCAGTTATACTTGAAAGGAAGCTAGCTTGGCAGCTATAGTTTTGCGGCGTTTTTTTTTTTTTTTTGGATTCACATACTGTGCATTATTACACCACCTAGTGGTTGGGTCTGGAATTTCTTCTGTATATTAGTTCCCACTATTTTGTTAGGCGTCGGCGGTCTGCACCATTCGGTGCTTGTACCATCCTCCTCTGACATCAGTTGCCTATGCGGAAGCCTCACTCTTGGTCTTCAGATTCTTTCTATCTGCCTTTAGATCTGGAAGCATCAGAAAGATTTCCGGTCTTCCGGAGGATTAAAAAGAAGCAATGGAGGTTGGGAAAATTCCAGAAAATCAAAGGAAGTGATATTTGCGAACTTAAAGCAAAACCGAAGTAGGTGGAGTTTTTTGTCATTGAGAGACTGTGTGTGCGAACGGGTGAACCCCTGCTCGCCATGAAATGGAGAACACTCCGCTCTATTTCTGTCCACAGTGCCACCACAAGTTTGTACGAAGGGACAGTCATCAGGTCTGCAATCTTTGCTTACCCATAGACCACGACTCTGGATCCTGCGAGGCCTGCATGTAGTTGTAAGCGAAAACGCTGAATACCCGAGGCAAGTAAAGGTTTGCACACTGTGCAATGCAGGGGCAAAAGGACACTACCTTGTAGGAAAGTGCCCTTTTTGACATGGTCACCCCCACTTCTTGCCCACTGGTACTGATGTTCTTGACTGGATGTGCACTGGATCCCTGCTTAACCGGCCCCACTGTCAGTGCTCTTTCCCTAAAAACTACAACATGCTCAATTGTACCCCAATTGGCAAGGACTTTAGCACCCTTGTAAGTCCCTGGTAAATTGTCCATATGGTACCCAAAGCATAGGTACTAAAAAGGCTCCCTATGGGCTGCAGCATGTATTATGCAACCCAAAGGGAACCACACAAAAACAGCATGCAGACTGCCATTGCAGGATGCATTAAATGGTGCAAAACATTCTGAAACCATGACATGGCACACTGTGTGCCATGTCCCTGTACCCTGCATGTATTGTATGCAAGTCACCCCAACAGCAGGCCTTGGAGCCCTAAGGCAGGGTGCATCATAGTACGTGAGGGCACATCTGCATGAGCACATGTGTCCCTGTAATCCCCATTTACATTGCTAAGCATTGCAAGGGATCAGGAAGCCATCTTAAGGTATGTACTGGGCACTGGTCAGTATAAGTTACCCAGCTACAGAATAGCTTCACTGAAAATAATGGTGTTTGGTATCAAACACCTAGTCTCAAATCTGTACTGATGCCAGTATCAGATTTATTGTGACCTGCACCCAGAGGTCACATTAGAGGTATCCCCTGAAAACCTACTAGTCCTCTAGTGTGTGGGCTGACTGGTATCGCCAAGCCTGCCACCACAGACATGTTTCTGACCCCCTGTAGCTGAGAGCCCGCGCTCTGAGGCCAGAAACAATACCTACTCCAGAGGAAGGTGACCACACCTCCGGCAGGATGGCTATTGATTTAGCATATCAAGGCCAGAGCAAAAGGATTGAAATTGTGGGATGAAAATTTGAAAGAGGGGCCTCTACACAGTGGAGGATAGCAAACTCAAATGCTTTGCTAAACATATATGCCCCTCATAGCTGGGAAGTGATGGCGGAACTAATGAAACACCTGCCTGAACAAAAGTCCTAGCTGAAGAGGGGAAAAGGCATTGCAAATATGCATCAAGTCAGCACTAGATGCTGTAGACACAGCAGCAAGACAGATGGTAACAGGAACAACATTGAGACGCCATCCATGGCTGGAAAGATCAGGCTAAAGAATGAAGCACAGGCCAACATAGTCAACAGTCTGTTCTGTGAACATTTGTTTAGTAAAGCAGCAGGTGACTTGCTGCATCAAATTAAGACTATGATATGGCAAAATCAATGGGGAACCTACAGTTCAGAGTTCAGCTAAGGTGAGCCCCCTCAACTAGAAGACCTACAGGAAGAGGGTGAGTTTCAGATGGATACCACATCGAGGCTTTCCAAAGCACGAGCCAGCCACAGAAGCCACATCAGTGGCAGTTTCAAATACCACAAAGGCAGCCCTTTTGTGGTCGAATAAGAGCGAGCAACCTGCTGCCGAGAGGTACAGCAAAATCACCAAAGTAACTCTTAGAAGTTGAATTTCCACCCACACGCAGCACCAGTGGGGGGGAAGAATTGGGAACTTTCTCCAGGAGTGGAGAATCAGGAAGGCTTCCGGGAGGAACCAACAGCTGGACAGGTAAGTTGGAGGGCTCGGGGACGTAGGTGCACGTCAGGTCCTCTTCTCCAGGGCGGCTGGATCCAGGGGTGTCTTTTGAGGTTGGATTTCACCTTAACGAGCCGGTTGGGGGGGGGGGGCCTCCGTACAGAGGCTGCAGGAGACGTCGGGGCGTCCTGTAGAGGTCAACCCACGATGGACTCTAAAGCTCTGAGGGACCTTACCGGAACCGGTGTGCCACTCTAACTCGGGCGCGTAGGCGACGTATGCAGTGGTGGTTCCAGGCGTCTGGTTTCTTTGTCCTCAGCAGGCCCTGCGCCTTGCTTTGGAGATTCTTTTGAACAGTGCTGCTGTTCACAGGAGATCCGGTCTTTGTGGAAGGCAGTCAGTCCTCCCAGGGGTTCTGGAGGTCGCTGGCTGCAGGACAAGGCGATGTTTGGCGCAGGATCTCTGGAAACTGCAGACGGGCCAGTAGAGCTGGGACCAAGTCAGTTGTTCTCTGCTGTCTCCTTTGCTGGGCGGCGTCTTTTGTCCTTCGTAGGTTGCAGGAATCTGCCTTCTTGGTTTAGGGCTGCCCCCTAAGTACTGTAGGGGGCGTTTTAGGGGTCTCTAGGTCATTAGCCAGTGGGCTACTGACCTTAGGGTGACTACACCCTTGGTGTGCTAACCCCACGTGGGGGAGTGGGCACAATCCCTAATCCTGATTGGAGAGTGCCTGCCTTCTGCATGATGGCGGGCACTGAAGAGTGAGCTTCACCTCGCCTCCCCCACCTGAGGGGTAGGGTTGGCAGAGGTGTGCACACCTTCTGGGCTGTTTTAATTTTTCACGCCTGTCTTCCCGTCGAAAAGGAGGGGAGACCAGAAGGGGCCTGCTTCTGATAGCAGGAGAGGCTGGGGGTCGCATTATAAAGGCGGCAATGCCTTTGAAGCTTCCCTGCCATAGATTTCTTTTCGTAGTAAAGCACAGAAAAAAGGTAGCGGTGGAGTACAGGGTAGCACCTCAGTTGTAAAACAATATTTTTCTGAGATTATTTCTTATTCATCTATCCGTGTTGGTGCCACTCCAGGTAATATAAAACATCCCGCTACCACGGATGTGACCCCATAGGAGTACCAACGGACTCCTATGCTAGTTCAAATAACACGAATTTACCTAGGCACTCTTCAAGTTTATAAAACACTACAGTTGAATAGTGTAACCAGTCTGTATAGAAATCTATATAGCAATTCACAGGCAAATAATCCAACAAGTCAATTTGAGCAATAAAAAATGTTTTTAATCTACTGATATTATTTCATTGCTAATTGTGGTGATCTCATATTTTGCAACACAATAAAAATAATCAACAGTTACGGGTGTTATTTTCTATTTATGATTTCCCAGAGGTCCTGTTCATATAGCCTTTACTACGTTGTCTTGGATGTAAACAGCCGACACGTGTTTCGTTACGTTAGTAACTTCTTCAAGGCTGTAAATAATATGAACAACAGTACAAAACTTTTATACAAAAAGGTAGTAAGAAAAATGAACAATAATATTGAAACTATTAAGTGATTTCTTCTTTGTGATCCTACTACTTTAATAGGAACAAAGGGGAAAAAATATAGGAAGAACCAAAGCAAACCATCACCACGATAAAGTTAAACATATAAATAGATCAGAAAGGCCAGAATAGAAATCCCATGTGCAGAAAGTAAACCCTATCCCAAATGGATGCGAAATAGGTAAGCCAAAGTTTACATGAAGCAAATACACTTAAGTGCAAAAAAGGAAAAATATTTAATCAAAGAAGGGAAGCACGAATAATTATATAATTAAGGAAAAAGGTAAAAGACCTCATACTAAAAGATGCGAAACGCAATCACTATGATAGATGACTAAATCTACCTTCAAAAATCCAAAAACGACAGTCCAAATAGTAGGTAACGCTCCCATGGACACAGGGATCACCCGTACCATGTATGTCGGATATTGAGGGACCTTTGAACAAAAAAATATAATAGAGAAACATAAGCATGATGCAGATGTAATACTGGAGTTAAAATAAGCTCTTAGTGGCCTTTATTTGATAAAAATATGCCACTTACAAATAATGTATGTCAGCCGCCTGAGAGTAGATCGATCTTTCAGAAAAGATCCACTTGCATAAGGTGTCTTCTCGTATTAGTCTATCTAAGGAGTCTAATTTGGCAATATTCGCCTATAAGAAAAATAAATAGCGTCCTTGTAAAAGCATGTACACAATAGGGTGCGCAGCAGAAGGATTTTAAGTAACTCCCCCTATCCTCTTGATACTCTTAATTTATCGTACCCCTAAAGTCAAAAGGGCGGAAATGGTCCATCAGTTTGTCTGACCAACAGGGAATAATAAAAAATAAAACTTACAAATAAGTGTCACTCCTGTTTCGTATATTTGACGTAGGTTTGTAGAATATAAAAGATTCAAGTGAAGGTCCTAAACACCGAACAAAAAGAAGAATGACCGGTTGACCAGCACCAAACACTTATTTTAAATAACATATATCTATCTCTATATACAAGTTCCCTAACTTTAGTCCATTTCCTTATATATTATCTTTGTATCGGTGAATTCAATTTCAGTGTTGATATCAAAAAATGCCGGAAGCAATGAATATAAAGATTATTTTGCCCTATTTGTTTTAAAAATATGGGCGACCAAAAATACGTCTATCAAAATTGCATGTGAAATGCAATTTAAGAGGGGAAACCAGTTTAAAATCAATCGCGGTATTTGACTGCTGTAAATTCCTGTCCCATCTAATTGCAAAATGAGACGCAAATTTGAAGGGGAAAACATGTTGAAAGTTAATCGCAGCATTTGTCTACTATAAATCTCTGTCCCAAACACTGCCCTCCATATATCACCCACGTAATGAAGTCTTTCAAAACACACTAAAGGGCTACTTTATGACTAACACACTTAGCAAGTCCAAGAAAAAACGAGAGTCCTTCCAACACATTTCAATCCCTTTTGTGCAAAAAGTCCTTGACTTACTTGAAGGTTTTAGTAAGGCTTCAAGGGCTATGATAAGCCTCCCTAAATTTAAAGACAAGAATTAAAAATAAATAAACCATATAAGAAACGACATAGGAGCTAAGAATAGGGCTGTCAATTAGCAATTGCCCTATTCTGTATAAAAATTGCATAAACCATAGCAGCTTCCTTTTTGCTTACCTAGTTTTGGCGCAGAGCGCCGTGTTCCAATCGTGGCGTCCCTCGACAAGTAAACAATTCCTTCTCTCCCAGCGGCACTATTTATATGTGCCGATGCCGCCCTATAGGTTAATCATTAGGCAGGTTTTTTAGCGTCATAACAAACCAGGCAACTCCTCCTCGAATACGTTAGTGCCAGAATGTTGTGAGGCCCTTAATCTAAAAGTAGAAAAAGGACTTCAAAAATTACTGGTGCGCTAGGATGGCGGCCATGTTTGAAAGGAGTAAATATATACGAATTCCATTGATAGTAGCCCATAACAAAAAGCGATGGCTAATAGATGAAAAAATAGCATAAAACGCTTAGTAATCAGTTTAACCTATCGAAATTTGAATTTAAAAGGTCCCAAAAATTAGAGGAAAAAAAAAGGGAAAAAAAAAAAGGAAAATGTGAAACGCCCCAACACCACCTACATCTTGAGTCATACATTGTCATTGGATATTGCGTATTAAGTAATTCCACTTGTTTTCACATTATACGATTTATACTACAAGTTTAACAGTTTCCACCATATTTTAAAGCAAGCCAATTTCTGGTGATACTTTTTGATTGTGGACATGTGTGCAGTCAGTATATATGTTCCAAGGCTACAATTTAAAGTTAAAATTTAAAGTTATACATTGAGATTGGATATTACATATTATGTCATTCCACATGTTTGCACAATATAATATAGTACAAGGCTACAGTATATGTAATACAAGACTACAGTTCAATTTCTAGAAACCAGTCTGACAATAATTTGAGTTACGTGAACATGACATAGCAATACAGTCACCATGCTTAATGAAAGTCAGAGAACACTGAATTCACAGAGAGATCACATAAATCCTAAGGCACACATAATCTGTTGTAATACACGCAGTCTCCCTTATTTAAAATAGAGACATACTGGACTTATAGCAAAATCAGATGATGTTATTGCAGTTTGTATCCAAACTATACACAGATAAAGTAACATGTCTTAAAGGTCAAGCCAAGATGGTAACAGATAGAGCATGTTCAATCAGTGGCATAGAAACCTTTATTGAATTTCAATCTGTAAGAAATACATGTAATTCCCTATCGATGTTCAAGCCCAGCTCTACAGCCCGAAGACGAAGTATCCATTGCGATTCTGCTTTTCTGAGTAACTTTGTCTTGTCCCCACCCCTAGGGTCATTCTGTATCTGAGCAATTCCATGGAAGCTGATACATGCCAGATTTAAATTCGGATGGCATGTATTGAAATGAACCGCAAGCGGATAGCTCATATCATTGTTACGTATAGCCCTCATATGCTCTTGGATTCTTTCCTTGAGTGGACGTATCGTGCTCCCTATGTAAATTAGTCTGCATTGACAACGGATACAATAAACTACATATTTAGAGTTGCAATTTATAAAATGTCTGATCTGGTACACAGTGGTCGTGTTATATCTAAATTCCTTGATCTTATTACACGCAAATGCACACATGTTACACCGAGTGCAGCTATAAAACCCTCTTGGTTTGTCCGGTAGCCATGTCAGTCTCTGAGACTTGGGTGGAAGGTAGCTAGAACACAGAATGTCTCTAAGGGTCTTGCCCCTTCTGTGGACTACTCTGGGGTTTCTTGTGATGTATTTCTCCAATGACCTATCCAGAGTTAAGAGATGCCAATGCTTTAATATGATCTTATAAATGGCATGGCTATGTGTGTTGTATCCTGTTACAAAACTAAGTCTGTTCCTATGTTTGTTCTGGGCCGCCTTGTTCTTGTTTCTTAGAAGCGTGTCTATTTGTTTTCATGATCTGTTTCCTAGACTGATTGAGGACCGATGAAGTGTATCCTCTGTTCTTGAAACGTTCTTCTAGATTATCTAATTCCTGAAGAAAGATGCTGTCCTCGCTACAATTTCTCCTTACACGAGTCATTTCGCCTAACGGAATTGCATTAACCTGTGTGTTAGGATGAGCACTAGAAGCATGCAGTATTGAATTGCATGATGTTGGTTTTCTATATAGTCGAGACATTATTTTGTTATCTTTGATGTAGATCACCACATCCAGAAACTCTATTTCAGAATCATTGTAATTAGAGGTGAATCTAAGATTAAAACTGTTATCATTAAGATATTCCGTCAGAGATTCAAACTCCAATTTGTTGCCTGCCCAGATGACAAAAATATCATCTATATACCGGCCCCAATAAACTATCCGACCAGTCAGTTGAGGGGGACCGTTAGCCCACAGATGTTTGGCTTCAAATCTGCCCATATACAAATTGGCGAACGATGGTGAAAATTTTGACCCCATCGCTACGCCCATTGACTGTTTGAACCAAGTATCTTGATGTAAAAATACATTGTTCTCTAACACTAAACGGGTAAGATCTAGCACCATTTCTGTGTGTTCAAACAGAGTGGCATCTCTTGAAGATAATGAGTCCCGCAAAGCCTGTAAACCTTGTTCAACTGGTATGCTCGTGTATAGGGAGCACACATCTAATGTGGCAAATGCAAGTTCCCCAGTCCATTCTATGTCTTCTAGTTTGTTAAGGATTTCTTTTCCTGACCTGGGGGAGGTTTGACCACCTCCGCCCAGGAAAGGCTTTATTTTGCAGCGTGAATCCTTTTCTGGATTCACATGATGTGAATCATTCCGCCATCTAGTGGTTGGGTCCGGAATAGTCCTTGTTTGTGCTTTTTTTTTTTTTTTTTTTTTTTAAATAGTTTTGGGCGTTGTCGACCACCATTTGGTGCCAGGTACGTCCCCTGTGTGACGTCCGATGCCGCCCTGGAGGTTATTGTGCGTGGTAGCCATCTTCAGATTCTTTTTTCCGCCGTTGGGTCTGGAAGGAAGACGGGACGCTCCGAAGTTTTTCATGAAAAGTTCCCGAAAGAAGAAAAAAGTCGAGATTTTGAGTGGAAAATCGACATCACAACCGGAGAGCAAGGCATAACTCCGATAACAACCCCAATACCGAAGACATCAAGTGTCGACAAATCGTGAGGTAGGGGCCATGGAAAATACCCCTTTCAAATTCTGCCCAGAGTGCCAACACAAATTTGCACAACGCGACCCACACGACGTGTGCAACCTCTGCCTGCCCAAAGACCACAAGGACAAAGACTGTGAGGCCTGCGCAGTGTTCCAGCCGAAAACGCTCAGGACACGCCAAAAGCAGAGAGAAGCCCACTACGCAACAATGTCCCAGGCATCGAAAAAACTTTCCATGAAGGACCTAGGTTTTTCCAGCGAGGAAGAGGACCAGGGAGTTCCAGCAGAATCAACGCACGAAGGATTGCATGTCGAAATTCTAGATACACCAAAAAAAAACACGCCCACAAAAAGATGGTGAAGGATACAGAGAAGAAGACGGACAAGGTAAGACACCATACACATCCGTCGGAAACAAAGGGCCACGACAATAAGGCACAGCCTAAGGCAGCCCCAACACCAAAGAAAAAGGCGATTGGAGGCCAGCCGCGGTCCAAAGAACCCCACGGAACCCTACCAAGGGACACCGACTAGGGAAAATCACACAAGGTGCCAAAAGCAAGGGTCGAACACGAACCCCAAAAGGAACCGCGACGCCGTCGAAACCAGAGGCAAATGCGAGCAAGAAAAGAAAATCTCCGGCCTCCGACGCTGAGGGCACTCTAAGTCGAGAAGAAAAGGAAACTGCTCGAAGCCGAAATGGCGACGCTCCTCCAGAAAAAGGAGTTTGACGCCTCACTCAAGGAACTCCGAATTCCTAAGATCCCCGTCGCCGAAGCAGACAATGTCGATGCCGAAGGGGAAGAAGAGAAGATTCTCGAGTCACCGCCAACCCCTGAACCTCACGATGAGGATCTCGAGGAAGACATTGAGGCGCCAGAATACGAGGAAGCCTCAGAAAACTTTGAGGACACATGGAATGACCTCGAAACTGAAAGCCCGGAGGACGAGATATGCTGTTATCCCTCGAAGGCATCCCCACCAGATGACATAGCCTTCCACAACGTCCTAGTAAAAAGAGCAGCTGACGCTTTCGGAGTTCCCCTCAAGGAGGAAAAAGGAGACACATGCTTCCTTTTAGAGACACTAGCCCCAGCCAACGAGGCTGTATGTGTAGTTACAATGGGGTAACCCTGTGTCCCTCAGAACCTGGGTATCTGTACAAAAGCTACAATCGGTTCTGTCGGGTAGTAACAATTGCTTAGAGTACCAAAAAAAGGTCAAAAAACACATTTTGATTTATGGTCACAATACTTAATAGTGATTACGTTGGAACACCAAAGACAAGCAATTTAAGCATTTACGTCAAATGAATTTACTTGAGGCAAAATTATGCATTTCATGAAAAAGCTGTCAACAAATTGATTCAAAAACAAGGGTGACAAATATGGTGAAAAGACAGTGCTCTGTGAAATGAGTGTCGTATATACATCAGTGAAACGTTTATATGTACAATTTTTTACCAGGGAAAAAGTAACTAAAGTTGGTCAGTATCAGAGAGGATCCGGTGTCAATGGTAAAATTATTTATTAGTTGAAAACCAAATGACCCGAGGTAACTGAACCAGACGTAACGTCGACGATTCAACCCTAGTTGGAGCTTTAATGAGTGCGCTTCGTGACGGGTCTTCTTCAGGACAAGGATTGGGATGTGGGGGTGAAAGACGGCATACTCGCGAAGGGATGTCGTAAAGGATGTGGTCAAATCACTGGTGAAGTGAAGAATCAGGAGGAGCACAACGATTAAATGACTAAATGGTTGTCGATCTGAAAGAATCAGGAAGACTCCACCGGGGGAACCGTGGTGGTGTTGGATGGATTCCGGCTCTAATCGCGATGCCGCAGTATCTAGTCCAGCTAGCTAGACTAGATACTGCGCCATCGCGATTAGCCGAAATATATACACGGCACAGAGAGCAACGAGACGTTTTCCTGCGCCGGGCTTACTAAGTCATTAAACCGACCACTGGGAAATACTCACCATGGTTCCAAGCTGGGCGCGCTGATTCCCGAAGCGGCCCCCTTGAAGCGATTAAAGCACTTATACTATTCAGATTCATTCGCCTAATCCATCCAACGCACCACCACGGTTCCCCCGGTGGAGTCTTATTGATTCTTTCAGATCAACACAACCATTTAGTCATTCAATCGTTGTGCTCCTCCTGATTCTTCACTTCACCAGTGATTTGACCACATCCTTTAAGACATCCCTTTGCGAGTATGTTGTCTTCCCCCCCCCCCCCACATGCCAATCCTTGTCCTGAAGAAGACCCGTCACGAAGTGCAATCATTAAAGCTCCAACAAGGGTCGAAACGTCGACGTTACGTCTGGTTCAGTTACCTCGGGTCATCTGGTTTTCAACTAATAAATAATTTTACCATTGACACCAATACTCTGATACTGACCAACTTTAGTTCCTCTTTCTCTTGTAAAAAAATAGTACATATAAATGTTTCACCGATGTATATGACACTCATTTCACTCATGTGACAGAGCACTGTCGTCTTTTCACCATATTTGTCACCCTCGTTTTTGAATCAATTTGTTGACCGCTTTTTCATGAAATGCATAATTTTGCCGCAAGTAAATACACTTGACGTAAATGCATAAATTATGTCTCTTTGGTGTTCCAACGTAATCACTTAAGCATTGTGACCATAAATCAAAATGTGTGTTTTTTGACCATTTTTTGGTACTCTAAGCAATTGTTACTACCAGCCAACGAGGGGACACCATACCTACCAATGTTACCAAGCATCCTGGACCAAGGCAAATAGGCCTTTAAGGAGCCAGCATCAAGCAAGGGGGTAACACCAAGGGTCGAAAAAAAGTACAAACCCTCTTCCAAGGACCCTAAGTATATCCAAGGAAACGCAGTGCCTGACTCCATCATTGTTACCACGGCCTGGAGAAGAGCAAATGCCCCCTCTAACAGTGGACCACCCCCAGAGAAGGAAAGCAAACGCTTGGACATGGTAGGCAGACAAATGGAAAAAGAAGCAGCGACGCAGTGGCGCATCGCAAACTCTAATGCCCTGCTGAACAGGTACGATCATCAGCAATGGGATGACATTGAGGAGCTCATCAACAAGCTCCCCGAAAAGGACAAGAAAAGAGGTAAATCTATAATCCAAGAAGGCAAAAACATCGCTAACACATGCCTTAAATCAGCGCTGGATGCTGCAGACACTGCCAGCAGACAGATGCGCAAAGGCACAACTCTAAGACATCATGCCTGGCTTAGAATATCAGGTTTCAAGCAGGAGGTTCAAACCTCCATCATTAACAGACCATTTACAGGGGAGGCACTGTTTGGAAAAGAAGTGGATGAATCTCTCCAGCAGATTAAAAAAAATAACAAAACTGCAAGAGCCATGGGAGCCCTACAACAAAGAGGTTCCTTCAAACGAGGAGGGTTTAACGGAAGAAAGCCCACAGGAAGAGGAGCCTTTGTTTAAGGGCAGCAAATGTCACAACAACAGGACCAAGGAAAGCCAGCAAACAGGATACCAAGGTTGGCAACAACAACCAAAGCAGTCCTTTCGAGGAAGGGGCAGAGGCCAGCCCTCTAGAGGAAGAGGGAACGGCTCTAATTGACTCCTGCGAAGGAAAAGACCCACACACACCACCAGTGGGAGGCAGAATATCACAGTACCTACAACAGTGGCGAAACATCACCACAGACAAGTGGATATTAAATTTGGTAAAATATGGGTATTGCATACAACTAACCAACACCACCAGCAAACCCACCAAAGATAAAAAAAAAAGTACCTCAAATCAGAACTCATACAGTTAAACTCAGAAATCAAAGACCTTATTCGAAAATGAGCAATAGAATTGGTACCAGAACAGGACTTTTTCAAGGGAAACTAATCCCCATATTTCCTAGTCCCCAAACAAGACCTATCACTAAGACCAATCCTGGACCTAAGCTTCATAAACAAATTCATCTTGACACAGCATTTCAAAATGACTACACTCCAGGAAATAATCCCACAAATTCAAAAAAGGGATTTTGCAGCGTGAATCCTTTTCTGGATTCACATGCTGTGCATCATTCCGCCATCTAGTGGTTGGGTCCGGAATTGTCTGTTTTTTTGTTTTTTTCTTGTTTTGTTCGCTGTCGACCACCATTTGGTGTCCGGTACGCCCCCTGTATGACGTCAGACTGCATCCTGGAGGTCGACGTGCGTGGTGGCCATCTTCAAATTCTTTTTTCCGCCGTTGGGTCTGGAAGCAAGATGGGAAGCTCCGAAGAAAAGTTTGTTTTTCCCGAAAAACTTCAAGAAAAGAGTTGTCGATGGGATCAGCGAGAAGAGACCGATCATCGACGCAGTCGTAGACAGAAGCACAGCGGCCCGCACCAGAGGACCACTTCGGGCCACAAATGGCAAGGTAGGGGCCATGGAGAAGACCCCTTTTAAATTCTGCCGCTAGTGCCATCACAAATACGCACAGCGGGATCCACACACCGTGTACAACCTCTGCCTACCCAAGGATCACCAGGATAAAGACTGAGAGGCATGTGCAGCGTTCCTGCCGAAAACTCTCAGGACACGCCAAAATCAGAGACGGGCCCACTACGCCACGATGTCAATGCCAGCGGAAAAACCTTCCATGAGCGAGATGGGTTTCTCGAGAGACGAAGAGGAACACGCAGCTCCTTCGGAATCCACACATGAAGGATCGGACGTCTAAGTTATAGAAAAGGACGCCGAGAAAAGACGCGCCGAAAAGAAGGCGAAGGAATCGAAGAAAAAGACGGACAAGGTAAGAACCAAAGATCCGTCGGAACCGAAGGGCCACGAACCAAAAACAGACAAGGTAGCCCGACACCGAACAAAAAGGCGATCGAAGGTCAGCCGCGACCGAAAGAAACCCACGGCATCCACCCAAAGGTTGCAGAAGAAGGGAAATCGCACAAGGCTCCTAAGCCAAGGGTCGACACCGAACCCGCTAAAAAGGCATCGACGCTGAGGACGAACGTCGAAAAGAAAAGGAAGACCCCGGCATCTGACGCCGAACGGGCCCTCGAAGTCGAAAAGACGAAAAGAAGACTCGAGGAAGAAATGGCTGCGCTATTGCAAAGGAATAAGGAGTTCGACGATTCACTAAGGGAGTATCGAATCCCTAAGGCTCCGGAAGTCGAACCTGAATTCGTCGACGCCGAAGAGAAGGAAGATTGTATCCTCCAATCCCCACCAACGCCGGAACCTCGAGGCGAAGACCCCGAGGAATACGATAACGTACCGGAGGAGGGTGAAAACAAAGAAAACTTCGAGGACGAATGGAACGATCTCGACACAGAGAGTCCGAAGGAAGAGATCTGCAACTATCCCTCGAAGGCATCTCCCCCAGATGACATTGCCTCCTACAATGAAATTGTTAAAAGGGCTGCAAACCAGTTTGGGGTGCCCCTAGAGGAAGAGAAGGGGGATACATGTTTCCTGTTGGAAACCCTGGCACCTGCAACTAAAGGAACACAATATCTTCCCATGTTGCCAAGTATTCTGGACCAAGGCAAGGAAGCCTTCAAGGAGCCAGCATCTAACAGAGCGGTAACTCCTAGAGTGGAGAAAAAATATAAACCCTCTACAAAGGACCCAAAATATATACAGGGAAACGTTACGCCAGATTCCATCATTGTAACAATGGCCGGAAGAAGAGCTAACCCAGTCTCCAATACAGGACCTCCTCCAGAAAAGGAGAGTAAAAGAATGGACTTAGTGGGCAGAAGAATGGAGAAAGAGGCAGCAACGCAGTGGCGCATTGCCAGCTCAAATGCCCTGCTGAACAGATACGGCCACCAACAGTGGGATGAAATGGAGGAGTTTATAAACAAACTCCCAGAGGAGGACAAGAAGAGGGCAAGAGCGGGGGTCCAAGAGGGAAAAAATGTAGCTAATACCTGCCTCAAATCTGCACTAGATGCAGCAGCCACCGCAAGCAGGCAAATGTGCACAGGAACCATACGCCGAAGACATACCTGGCTCAGGATCTCTGGATTCAAACAAGAAGTCCAGACATCAATTATCAACAGACCTCTTAACGGACAAGAGTTATTTGGCAAGGAAGTAGATGAATCCCTTCAGCAGATCAAGAAGGATAATGAAACAGCCAGGGCAATGGGGGCCCTACAGCAAAGAGGATCTTTCAAGAGAGGAGGTTTCTCTAACAAAGACCACAGGAAGAGGCAGCTTCGGCCAAAACCAGCAGATGCCGCAACAATCACAGGGGCAAAACACAAGCCAACAAATGGGTCAACAATCTAGTTACCAGGGCTGGCAACAACAGAAGCAGCCCTTTCGAGGGCGAGGAAGTGGCAGAGGAAGAGGCCAAACCTCCAGAGGGAGGGGGGTAATACCTCTAACTGACTTCCACACAAAAAAGGACCCACACAAAACACCAGTGGAGGGAAGAATATCCTTCTTCCACAACCAGTGGGAAAGGATTACAACGGACAAATGGATATTACATTTGTTACAATACGGATATTGCATAGAGCTAACATGGACACCACCTGCAAATCCACCAAGGATAAGAAAACTATCCAAAAATAACAAACACTGCTAAATGCAGAAATCAAGGAACTGCCTAAAACAGGCAATAGAAACAGTACCAAAACAGGAACGGCACACAGGAAACTACCCGCCATACTTCCTAGTACCAAAACAAGACTTGACCCTGAGACCAATCTTGGACTTAATATTCATAAACAAGTTCATATGGACACAACACTTCAAAATGTGTACCCTTCAAGAAATAATCCCACAAATCCAAAAGAGATTTCCTAGCAACAATAGACCTCAAAGACGCCTATTTACATATTCCAATGAACAAGACACACAAAGTACCTAAGATTCCTACACAACGGAACACACTACCAATTCAAGGTACTCCCATTCGGAATAAAATCAGCTCCACGGGTGTTCACAAAGTGTTTGGCCGCAGTGGCCGCCTACCTAAGAAGAGAAAAGATCCATGTATACCCCTTTCTGGACGATTGGCTAATAAGGGGATGCACAAGACAAATATGCCACAAACAGGTACAGAAAACTATCCAAACACTTCAAGACCTAGGTTTCTCAAACCACAAAAAATCATCAACAAACCCACAAAGGGAAAAAACCTTTCTGGGGGCAAGACTAAATACAAAGAACGCAAGGGCGTACCCCACACAAAACAGGATACAAGCTATCTACAAGGAAACAGCCCTCTAACACAAGGGACAGTCTCTGACAGTGAGGAAGGTAATGAAACTTACGGGCATGATGGCATCAAGCATCCCACTCATCACTCACGCTCGCCTACACATGCGACCATTCCAAGAATGGATCGCCAACAGCTGGTCACAAGCCACAGGGAGTTGGGAAGATCTAGTGGTTGTTACACGAAGGATACAGACACACAATGGTGGGCATCCAAACAACATACCACAGGGGAGACCTCTCAAGAACACAACTCCATCTGTGACAATCACCACAGATGCATCCCTCAACGATTGGGGAGCACATCTGAACCAACTACAGATTCATGGGCGATGGAGCGACGAGGACTCCATAAAACACATCAACTTCTTAGAAATGAAAACTGTTCTTCTGGCACTCAAAGCATTCCAGAAACAGATTCAGGGGAAAACCATCCTGATACAAACAGACAACACTACGACAATGTTTTACCTGAACAAACTGGGTGGAACGAAATCCTTTCCCCTAAGCAAACTTGCACAAGAAATCTGGCAATGGGCAATACCACAGCAAATCAATCTGCAAACAGTACATCTACCAGGGGTAGACAACATCACAGCAGACCGGGTAAGCAGACAAAACAGTTGCTGGCACGAATGGGAGCTAAAGCAAACCGTACAATACCTGTTCAACATCTGGGGAACGCCAGTGTTGGATCTCTTTGCAACAATGCAGAACAAGAAATGCCGAAACTTTACATCCAGGTTTCCACACCACCTGTCGTGGGGAAATGCGCTTTCACTCAATTGGTCTCAGACATTTGTCTATGCTTTTCCACCAATTCCCCTGATACAAAGAGTACTACAAAAAGCAAGCGAACCAGGAACAAATATGATTCGGGTTGCCCCCCCTGTTGGCCAAGACAAACATGGTACTCAACTCTCCTAGAACTCTCCAAAGGAGGGATGATCAGGATCAAAGCAGACAAGGACCTGCTAACAATGCAACAGGGTCAAATCTCTCGCCCAGAGCCAGCAACACTACAATTAGCAGCTTGGCGCCGGAATACATAGAATTTGGACACCTCAAACTGCTGTCCAGACCATGGAGATTCTAAAGGAGGCAAAACAGTCAACAAGGAAATGCTATACAGCTAAATGGAAGCAATGTACCACATGGTGCACCGCTAACAACAAAACTACTACAATAAATACACAGGAAACAGTAGTCTCATATCTTACCTACCTCTTGGACAGCAACAACAATTTTTCAAGCCTAAAGGTACACCTCGCGGCCATAGTGGCGTACACAAGAGGAAAAACATGCAAAGGTTTCTTTACTAGACCACTCATCAAAAGATTTTTGGAAGGAGCAAAAAGAGTGGCTCCTCCAAGAACTGCTCCTGTACCAACTTGGAGTTTAAATACAGTGCTGTCTCAGCTAATGGGAAAACCGTTTGAACCCATGCATACAGCGGATATCAAACATATCACTCTTAAGACAGCATTTCTCATTGCAATAACATCACTACGGAGAGTAAGTGAACTACAAGCATTAACTGTACAAGAGCCATATTTACAAATCCACAAGGATAAGGTAATCTTAAAAACTAACCCACAGTTTTTGCCGAAGGTGGTAACTAAGTATCACCTGAATCAAAACATCATCTTGCCAGTTTTCTTCAAGGAACCAAAAACTAAGGCAGAAAGAAGCCTCCATACCCTGGACGTAAGGAGAGCTCTACTATACTACCTGCAAAAAACTGAACAAGTAAGGAAAACAAAACAGTTGTTTGTGGCTTACTCACATACCAATACAGGATCAGCTGTCACTAAAGCAACCATTGCAAGATGGATAGTAACAAGCTATACAACTAAGCTATACCAATGCCAAAAAAGAACTAATACAACCAACAGCTCACTCCACTAGAAAGAAGGGAGCAACGCTGGCTTTCATGGCAAATGTACCCATCGATGCCATCTGCGCAGCAGCAACATGGGCATCACCACACACATTTACAAAGCATTATTGTGTGGATATACAGATAAATAAGGAAGCTCAAATTGGACAAAGGGTGCTTCAAAGCCTGTTTGCTAGGTCTTCCTCTCACCACAGCCTCCCAGACACAGGAGAAACCGCTACATAATCTGATGCACAGCATGTGAATCCAGAAAAGGATTCACGCTGCAAAACGAAATGGTTACTTACCAGTAGGAGTAGTTTTGCAGCTTGAAGAGTTTTCTGGATTCACATGCGACCCACCCAGCCTTCCCCTAGAAGGAACACAAACAGGTGGGGAAGCAAAGTACAACGTTAAGAACTATAAATAAGGACCATCACAAGGATTAAACAGCATAAAGACAGGAAAAAAAGAATCCGAAGATGGCCACCACGCACGTCGACCTCCAGGATGCCGTCTGACGTCATACAGGGGACGTACCAGACACCAAATGGTGGTTGACAGCGACCAAAACAAGAAAAAAGACAATTCCGGACCCAACCACTAGATGGCGGAATGATGCACAGCTTGTGAATCCAGAAAACCCTTCAAGCTGCAAAACTACTCCTACTGGTAAGTAACCATTTCGTTACATGGCAACAACAGATCTCAAGGACGCCTATTTACACATCCCCATGAACAAAAACCACAGAAAATCTCTGGTTCCTTCACAAGGGAACACACTACCAGTTCAAGGTACTCCCTTTCGGGATAAAATCAGCACCACGGGTATTCACCAAGTGCCTAGCTGCAGTCACAGCACATCTGCGAAAGGATGGAATGCACGTCTACCCTTACCTGGACGACTGGCTTATAAAGGCAAACACAAAACAAACATGTCTCAGCCACGTTCAAACAGCAGTCCACACGCTCCAAGGATTAGGATTCTGTAAGAAAGTGGCTCTGTATATACTGCACCAAAGTAAGGTTCAGTGTGCACAGAGTCCACAGTCCCCAGAGGTTTGGCAGAGGCTAAAGTTAGATATAACCTTACTCTCTAAAGTGGTAGCTTGGTCGAGCAGTAAGGCAGTATCCGAGGACAGTGTAAAGCATTTGATGTACACACTCAAGAACTGAACTCTAGGCCAATTGTTTTGTATAAAAAATATACTGTTTTATTTTAGAACCACAGGTTTGCATAAAATACTTTCTCAAGATAAGATGCTGTTTGTTGAATACTTTCAATGAACAATAGACTTTAAATGCAATATGGCACAGGGGTTGCACTAGGCAACACAATACTTGGTATACTTTAACATTGAGCTCAATGCGATTTTTAAGTAAACTGCAATAGAATTACTTTACGAAGGTTTTTCTTACTCAGGGCTGGATCCTGGATTCAGCCCTGGTGCATTTCCTGTAAACAGTTGAAAGAAATCGTTTTTGTTACACAGGCGATTTTTAAGGAATATTCGTATGTTGCAAAAATCGACACTTAGAAGAATTTCTGGCAAAAACCAGGCAATGTTATCCTATGGAGGAAAATCAAGTTATCGGAAAATCACAGTTGTGGTCACTTTTTCTAATCAGTGCTGGGTACCTAGATCCAGCACTGGGATCTCTCCTGAGAACAGGTGAGTAATTTCGTTTTTGATATTCGGACGATTTTTAGTGAATATTTCAAGATTTCAAAAGTTGACACTTAGAAACTTTTTCGAACAGTCCATTGAAATGCATTGACTTTTACTGTAATATGCAGGTAGGTAATTATCGCGTTACTTTTCTAACCTCAGGACTGGGTCCTAGATTCAGTCCTGGGACATTTCCTGCAAACAGGTGAGTAAAGTCGTTTTGGTTAAACACACAATTTTTAAGCAATATTTTTAGTTTTTGAAACTCCACACTTAGTCGTTTTTTCAGAGAAAAATACCCAATGTTATCCTATGGAGGGAAAACAAGTTATCGGTTTGCAGGTAAGTTTTTGACTGTGGTAGTCCAGGTTCTGGGGTTAGACTCAGGGGTCCCCCAGGGTCAGTGATGCACTCTTGTTGCACCCACAGCGGCACTAGGGCGGCCGGATGTATAGTGTTGAGGCCCCAATGTTATCCTATGGGGGATAGGGGGCCTTTGGTTGGGGGCTGCTGGCTAGCAGGCCACTGGGTTGTGGGAGCAAAGCTCCTGGCTGTAGACTTGGCACAAAGAGGGAAGCAAGTGAGCACCAAAAGCGCACCCACAGCGGCACTCGTGCGGCTGGGTGCAGGGGGCTATTATGGCGTCGGGTTCCCTGTTGAAGTCTATGGAGATTCTCCGGACTGGACAAACACTGCAGGCTTGGAAACTAGAGTCTCCTGGGATCTACCAACACTTCGAGGGGTAAGTTGAGATGTCTTGGCTTAGGTAGGCACCCTGGGTTTGGGCACACAAGGCCGTGGGGCGTCTGGTGCAGGGGTGCCTTTGTGTCGGATTTTTCTTACCCGCTCTGGTCGCGGTAGGGGGGACCCTCTGGACTGAGGCTGCAGGCTTCGTCTGGAGGCTTGAGGCAGGTCAGGAGTCGCCGGATTCCAGGCCAGGATCGCCGGGGAGACCTCCTCTTGGTGTTTTTTTTTACTCGAGCTTTGGCCGGGTTCGGCGGGTGCAGAGTGGGCTGGATTCGCGATCCCAGGCTGGTGCCAGGGGTGCTGGTTTTGAACAAATCCGGTGTTCACGGGAGAAGCAGGTGGTTCAAGTGAAGGCAGGCAGGTCCTCCGGGGTTTGTGAGGTTGCTGGCTGCAGGACACACCGGGATTTCGCAGAAAGCAGGTTTGAGGGGAGACAGGCCGGTAGGGCTGGGGCCAAGTCAGTTGTTGTCTTCCTCTTGTTAGCAGGCTGCACGGCTGTTTGGTCCTTGTTCTTCTTTTCTTGTTGTCGTTGCTGGATCTAAGGAAGGAAGGTTCAGGGTGCCCCTAAATACTGAATTTAGGGGCGTTACAGGTAGGTAAAGGGCAGGGACCAATGGGTCCCTTCCCTGGAGTGGGTACACCCCCTACTCTGCCACTCTCCAGTGAGAGGGGGGCAGGAGCCTGTCCTGGGTTGGCTGGGTCCCCCATCCTCAAGATGGCGGGGACTCGAGGTTGATCTTCACCTCGCCTCCCCCACCTTAGGGGTGGAGTTGGCAGAGGTGGGCACACCTCTCTTCCTCACTTTGTTTTTCCCGCCGGGTCTCCCGCCCAAAGGGGGGGGTGGAACCGTGGGGACCAGTTGCTGAGTACAGCAAGTGGTCTGGAGAGGCTCACAAAGGCGGTATGCCTTTGAAGCTTCTCCTTCGTGAACCCTGCCCATCCTGGGGGAGGAGGCTTGGCACCTCGTCCCAGGATGTGCATTGTTTCAGGCCCCCGAGAGCAGCAAGCTCTCGACCCAGGGGTCCAGAAACATGTCTGGTGGTGGCAGCCTCGGCAGCCACTCAGTCAGGTCACTGGGAGTTGGTCGTGTTTCAGGTGGCATCTCTAAGATGCCCTCTGTTGTGCATTTTACATTAAATCCCACACTGGCATCAGTGTGGGTTTAATGTGCTGAGAAGTTTGATACCAAACTTCCCAGTCTTTAGTGTAGCCATTATGGTGCTGTGGAGTTCGTAATGACAAACTCCCAGCACCATATACTCTTAATGGCAGCACTGCACTTACAGTGCGCAGGAATGGACCTGGGTACTGTAGGGGTACAGGGCTCATGCCCCTGTACCCTCACCACTGGCATAGGGCACCCAGCTGGAGGGGTGACTGATGTATGCCAGGGCAGTGGTTTGTGGGCATGGCACACAGGGAGGTGTGCCATGTCGACTCTTCACTTTGTTCTGCACCAAGACACGCAGCCTGCAAAGGCAGTGTGTGTGTGTCAGGGTACAGGGCCTCTAAGGGTGGCACAATAAGTGCTGCAGCCCTTAGAGGTCTTCCCTGGTCACAGTGCCCTGGGTACCTGTGGTACCATTTACCAGGGGCTGACCTGTGGCCAGAGATGCCAATTGGGTACAGTTTTGGGGAAGGAACACAGGCCCTGGGAACCTGATTGGCAGGCTCCCAGGGCACATCAAGTCAAAGTGCATCAGTGGTCTGGCAAAAAGTGGGGGGGGGGGTTACTGCAACAGAAACCCACTTCCTTACAGATTCTCAATCTGAAAGAGACACGTTGGTAATAGATTCCTTACCTTAGAATATCCCCAGGCGTCAGACTGGATCCGGAAAGTTTTTCGTCAGCAGTAACCCCGCGCGTCGGTAGGTGGCGTCGTGCGGCTCCGCGTCCGTCGCTGGCGTCGTAAGCGCCGAGATGACGTCACGGAGACTACTTAGGCGCCACCCATGCGCGCTGACGTCAGTTCTTTCTTTTTCCGCGCCAGTAAGCGCAGATCCGGTTAGAGCACGTACCTTAGTCACTTTTTGACTATCTTTTTGAGACTTTTGTCTCCTGTAAGTTTGAGTCTACTCCGGTGCACGTAGGGTGCCTGGTTTTAAGTCTTGTGGGGCCTGCCGTCGCAATATGTCGGTGGCGGACCCCCACGACGTCTGTCTCTACTGCCTGGAGAGCGACCACGACTCCCTGTCCTGCATGGACTGTCTGGCCATGGCCACGAAGGCCTTGCGGGAGCGGCGCTGGAAGCTGCTTGAGGTCCGGCACTCGTCCCAGCGCCGTTCTCGGTCTAGGGGCCGCTCCCGAGAACGCTCGCGGGGCCACCATCATCGCTCCAAGTCTTCCCCCTCGGATTCGGGTAAGAGACGACACAAAAAGAATTCGAAGAAGCGTTGTCTCTCTCAGACGTCCCCCCGTCGGTCCCCGGATGTGGACGAGGGGGACAGGGGTTCTGCCCCTGCGGCTCCTTCGGAGCCCGGGAGTCCCGCTGCCTACCCACCTTACCCGGGTCCGTCGGCGACTCCCGCACAGGTGCAAGAATTTCTTGCTACCATGGACCGCCTGTTTAGGCCTCGGGCTCCCGCCGGCGCGCCCTTGGGCCCCGCAGTCCCGTGTCAGGATCCTGTCGGGCTGCCGGCGGCTCCGACCCTGGCGCCTCAGGATCCTGCGCCGCTGGCTCCGGCCACGGCGCCAAAAGGTCCCACGCTGCCGGCTCCGGCCCCAGCGCCACCCACTGCTCCGCCTCCGGTGCCGCTGTGGATGCCATTTGTTCCGCCCCTGCCCAGGTTCCAGGACAATTTTGTCCCTACCTGGGATCCGCATTGGGACACGGCGCCGGTTCGGCCCTGTGCGGCGCAGTTTGTTCCTTCACCAGTCCCTGCCCTGCCTCCGCAGTCTGTTCCACATACGGCGGAGGTGGAGGATGACTGGGAGGGGTCCGAGGACCCTCTTGCTTGTCAGTGTGACTCTGAGCAGTACTGGGCGGACGAGTTAGAGGAGGCCGGCGGCCTTGATATCTCCTCTGACCCGGGGTTTGCCTCTCCTCCGCCTACCATGGAGGAGGGCGCTTCTACACGATGGTGCTCCGTTGGGCCGCTGAGGTCCTCAACCTTGATCTCCCTACGGTGGCCCTGAAGACTAATCTCCTCACTGAGGTGCTCCAGACGGCGTCCACTTCGTCGGAGCCCCTGCTGCCATTTGATGACACCCTCACTGACGTCTTACTGGGCACTTGGTCGCGGCCAGCCACAGGGGCCCCTGTGGATGAGAACGTCGCCAGGCGTCATCGCCCTGGGCCGGGTGACCCTGCCTTTCTGACCACTCATCCTACGCCCGAGAGCCTGGTCATCCAAGCTTCGACGTCCCAGAGTGCCTTTCCCACGGCTCCGCCGGAGAAGGACTAAGAAGCTGGAGCAGTTCGGCAAGCGGTTGTTCTCTTCGGCCAGCTTGGGCATGCGGTCGATGAACACCGCATGCCTATTGGGCCGCTATTCCCACGCGGTGTGGGATACAGTTGCACAGGTGTTGCCTCAGTGTCCTGAGGAGACCCAAGCTGTGCTGTCCCAAGCTGTTGCCGAGGGTAAAGATGCGGCTAAGTTCGCCATTCGGTGTGGTTTGGACACTGCGGACTCACTAGGTAGAGCAATTTCTACGACTGTGGCGCTGCGTCGCCACGCCTGGTTGAGATCTACCGGGTTCTCGCCAGATGTCCAAAGCTCACTCATGGACATGCCCTTTGATGGCACTCGCCTGTTTGGCGATAAAGCTGACAGTGCGCTGGAGCGTTTTAAGGACTCGCGGGCCACCGCCAAGTCCTTAGGTCTTTCCACGAAAAGCCCAGCCACTCCTGGTTTTCGTTCCTTTCGTGGCCACGGAAGGGGCGCCCAGGCACGTTGCTTCAGCAAGCCTGTGCAGAACCAGCCTCAGCGCGGCCGCGGTTTCTGCAGGGGTGGGTCTGGGAATCAGGGTGGGGGTCAGTACACCTCCGCCCCGCTGCTTCTACCTCCAAACCTTCCTAATCCGAGCTTTGTGGGGCACCCCACGCCAGTAGGTGGCAGGATCCGCCATCATCTCCCCCACTGGCACGCTATCACATCGGACGAGTGGGTGTTGCAGATCATCCGCAAGGGTTACTCCCTTCCCTTTCAGGCCACCCCTCCAGCCATGCCACCTCAGTACCACCGCATGTCGGGGGAACACTTGGCGCTTCTCCAGCAGGAATTCACGGCCCTCTTGGCCAAGGGGGCCATCGAGTGTGTTCCTGGGCCAGAAGTAGGGAGTGGTTGTTATTCCCACTACTTTCTGGTCCCCAAGAAGGACAAGGGGGCTTGCGCCCCATCTTGGACCTCAGGAACGTCAATCGCTTCCTCCGGAAGGAGAAGTTCAAGATGTTGACTCTGGCTCAGGTCTTGGCTGCCCTCGACCCTGGAGACTGGATGGTGGCGTTGGACTTGCTGGACGCATATTTTCACATCCCTGTCCTGCCGGCCCACCGGCGTTACCTGCGGTTCACGGTAGGCCAGGAGCATTTTCAGTTTGCTGTGCTCCCCTTCGGCCTTACCAGTGCCCCTCGGGTGTTCACGAAAGTGATGGCGGTGGTCGCTGCTCACCTGTGCAGGTCAGGGGTGTCAGTCTTCCCCTACCTCGACGACTGGTTGTTGAAGCCGGGTTCGCCCCAGGCAATTGTCACCCACCTTCAGACTACGGCCGACCTCCTGCATTTGCTGGGGTTCTCCATCAACGTGCCGAAGTCGCACCTGAGTCCCTCTCAGAAGCTCCCCTTCATCGGAGCGTTTCTGGATTCGACGCGGTTTCGGGTTTATCCTCCCGAGTAGCAAGTCCGGGATATTGGCTATGATTCCGATCTTTCAGCCTCTATCCCGGGTTTCGGTCAGGTTGACTCTCCGGCTCCTGGGCCTGATGGCCTCCTGCATCCTGCTGGTGCAACATGCCAGATGGCCTATGCGGGCTCTGCAGTGGGACCTGAAGTTCCAGTGGGCACAGCATCAGGGCAACCTGTCCGATCATGTCCAGATCTCGGAGGGCACTGCACGACAATTGCAGTGGTGGCTCACGAATCGCGATTGGGTCAATGGCAGATCCCTCTCCCTTCCCCAACCGGAGCACACAGTGGTGACTGATGCTTCCCTCCTGGGATGGGGAGGCCACTTGGGGTAGGCGGACATCAGAGGCCTCTGGTCTCCGGCGGAGTCCCGGCTCCATATCAACCTTTTGGAGCTTCGGGCGATCCGACTTGCACTGAAGACATTCCTTCCCTCTGTCCGGGGAAGTGTAGTGCAGGTGTTCACGGACAACATCACCGCCATGTGGTATTGCAACAAACAGGGCGGGGTGGGGTCCTGGACCCTATGTCAGGAGGCTCTGTGCCTCTGGACATGGCTGGAACATCAAGGCATTACCTTGGTGGTTCAACACCTGGCGGGTTCTCTGAACGCCAGGGCGGACGAACTCAGCCGCCGGTGCATGATGGATCACGAATGGCGTCTGAACTCGGACGTGGCGCAAGGTCTCTTTCAGCAGTGGGGAGAGCCTTGGTTAGATCTATTCGCCACAGAAGAGAACGCACAATGTCATCAGTTCTGCGCGTTGGAATTTCCAAGGCGGCACTCGCTCGGCAACGCTTTTCGTCGCGAGTGGAGTTGCGGTCTATTGTACGCCTTTCTGCCTATACCACTTCTGCCCAGAGTGCTAAAGAAGATTCGGCGCGACCGGGCCCCAAGTCATCCTTGTGGCTCCGGATTGGGCACGAAGATACTGGTATCCCGAGCTACTCAGCATGGCGATCGATCCCCCGATCCGACTGCCTCTGCGGGAGGATCTTCTGTCGCAGCAGCAGGGGACGGTCCTCCACCCGAACCTGTCCAGCCTCCACATCCATGCGTGGAGACTGAGCGGTGACAGTTGACAGCTTTCGATCTTCCTCCCAAAGTCTGTGATGTCATTCTGGCAGCCAGGCGTCCCTCCACTAAGACGGTATACGCCTGCAGGTGAAACAAATTTGTGGCATGGTGCACAGCAAAGGCTGTGGATCCCCTCTGCCCCTCTTTCTGAGGTTCTTCTGTTCCTTCTATCCTTGGCCCAGCAGGGCTCTGCTCTGGGCACTATCAAAGGTTATCTTTAGGCCATCTCTGCCTTTCTACGGCTTCCAGATCAGCCTTCTCTTTTTAAGTCCCCGGTTGTTACCCGTTTCCTCAAGGGCATTACGCACACATTTCCTCCCGTGCCGTTCATGCTGCCTCAATGGGACTTAAACCTTGTCTTGACATACCTGATGTGCGCACCCTTCGAGCCCCTTCATCACTGTCCTTTGCGTCTTCTCACTCTCAAGACTGCTTTCCTGGTCGCTATCACCTCTGCCAGAAGAGTGAGTGAGCTCCAGGCTCTTTCTTCCACACCTCCTTTCCTTTCTGTTCATCCGGACAAGGTGGTTTTAAGGACCCGTCCTTCTTTCTTGCCAAAGGTTGTGACGCCCTTCCACATCGGGCAGACCATCACTTTGCCCACCTTCTTTCCGCCTCCGCATCCTTCAAAAGAGGAAGAGAGGCTTCACCGTCTGGACCCAAAACATGTGCTCTCGTTCTATCTGAAGCGCACACAACAGTTCCGGGTGGATGACCAACTCTTTGTTGGCTACGTGGGCGCCAAAAAAGGTCGGGCCGTGCACAAACGAACCATCTCTCGGTGGGTTGTTCTGTGCATAAAAGCATGTTACTCGTCGGCCAAGAGGGAGCCTCCTGTGGGGCTGCGTGCCCATTCGACCAGGGCCACGTCAGCCACTACTGCCTTGGGACGCGGCGTTCCCTTGCAGGACATTTGTCAGGCAGCTACGTGGGCCTCGCTGCACACGTTTACCAAGCATTACTGCCTTGACAGTCAAGTCCAGAGAGACGGCTTCTTTGGCCGTTCTGTTCTCTGTGACTTTCTGGTGTAATCTTGTTCCCAGACCCACCATCTGGGTTGGTATTGCTGGGGTATCTATTCTAAGGTAAGGAATCTATCACTAACTTCTCTTTCAGATGCACAAGTTACTACTTGTGTAACGATATATCTGTAAGAGACATTAGTTAGTGATAGATTCCCTACCGCCCACCCATCCTCCCCGTTCTGCGAACTGATTTCTAGGGTTAAGGTCATCCCTTTCAGGGCCCTAGTTTCATGGCACCAGAGGTCAGTTTCTTGCATGGCTCTGCGTTCCTGGCGCGGAAAGTTGTGTACAGAACTGGACGTCAGCGCGCATGGGTGGCGCCTAAGTAGTCTCCGTGACGTCATCTCGGCGCTTACGACGCCAGCGACGGACGCGGAGCCGCACGACGCCACCTACCGACGCGCAGGGGTACTGCTGACGAAAAACTTTCCGGATCCAGTGTGACGCCTGGGGATATTCTAAGGTAAGGAATCTATCACTAACTAATGTCTCTTACAGATATATCGTTACACAAGTAGTAACTTGTGCATTAAATCACAAGAAATCCTCCACAAAACCAGAAATGGAAAAGACTTTCTTAGGTGCAAGACTAAACTCACAACTCGCACAGGCTTACCTTACGCAAAAAAGAATACAAGCAATCAAACCGGAAACCTCCCTCTACCGGAAGGGTCAATCTCGGGCAGTGAGGAGAGTCATGAAAGTCATGGGCATGATGGCGTCCTGCATCCCACTCATTCCTCATGCCTGCCTACATATGTGCCCCTTCTAGGACTGGCTTACCAACAACTGGTCACAAGCCACAGGGAGTTGGGAGGATCTAGTGGTTGTTACGCACAGGCTGCAAACAGATACAATGGTGGGCATCCACCAACATAGCACAGGGGAGACCTTTCAAAAACCCAACTCCTTCTGTGACGAGCACTACGGACTCATCCCTCAACGGATGGGGAGCGCACCTCAAACAACTGAAGGTACGAGGTCAGTGGAAAAACCTCGACTCCATAAAACACATCAATTACTTGGAAATGAAAACCGTGTTCCTAGCATTGAAAACCGTTCCAGCAACACATTCGCACAAGGACCGTCTTGATTCAAATGGACAACACCACATTGTTCTACCTCAACAAACAGGGTGGTACACTACTTGGTGCACAGCTAACAACCGAATGAACTCAATACACAGGAAACAGTGATCATGTTTCTAACTCACCTCCTTGACAGTCACATCAACTACTCAAGCATAAAGGTACTTCTCGCTGCCATCATAGCTTACACCAGAGGAAAATCATGCAAAAGCTTTTTCAGAAGACCTGTCAAAACGGTTCCTAGAGGGGTCTAAAAGAATTGCGCCCCCTCGATCAGCTCCAGTCCCCATGTGGAGCTTAAATACAGCCCTCACACGACTTATGACAAAACCATTTGAGCCCATGCATAAGGCAGACCTCAAACACATCACTTTAAAGACAGCATTTCTTATTGCCATCACATCCTTACGGAGAGTGAGTTACAGGCGCTAACCATACAAGAACCATACATGCAAATCCATAAGGACAAGGTTATTTTAAAAACTAACCCACAATTCCTACCAAAAGTGATATCCAAATAACACTGAAATCAAGTATTCTCCTTCCGGTCTTTTTCAAAGACCCAAAAACAAAAGGGAAAGAAGCCTCCATACTCTGGATGTAAGGAGGACACTACTGTACTAACTACAGAAAACAGAACACACTCGTAAAAGCGAACAACTGTTTGTTGCCTACTCACAAATTAAAACAAGGATGCTTGTCACAAAGGCAACAATTGCACGATGGATAGTCCAAACCATCCAACTATGCTATACCACTGCAAACAAGGAACTAACTGTACAACCAACAGCTCACAACTAGAAAGAAGGGAGCGACTCTGGCATTTATGGCCAATGTGCCCATACACTATATGCCACATACTTTCACCAAACATTACTATGTGGACATAGAAATAATTAAGGAAGCAGAAATAGGACAAAAGATACTTCAACACCTGTTCGCAAAGTCTTTCTCTTACCACGGACTCCCAAACAGGGAGAAACCGCTACGTAATCTGATTTTCAGCATGTGAATCCAGAAAAGGATTCACGCTGCAAAGCTAAATGGTTACTTACCAGTAGGAGTAGATTTGCAGCTTGAAGAGTTTTCTGGATTCACGTGCGACCCACCTGGCCTCCCCTACAAGGATTACAAAGAGGTGGGAAATCATATTTCTAACAATTCACAAGAGGACCATCTAAATGACTAGAGACTAAAACACAGAAAAAAGACCTCCAGGGCGCCGTCTGACGTCAAACAGGGGATGTACCTGGCACCAAACGGTGGTCGACGACGCCCAAAATGAAAATAAAAAAATAAAACAAGGACTGTTCCTGACCCAACCACTAGATGGCGGAATGAGGCACAGCATGTGAATCCAGAAAACTCTTCAAGCTGCAAAACCACTCCTACTGGTAAGTAACCATTTCGTTTCTGGGCTCAGGGAGTGAAGGCTCCCTCCCCAGGGGGTCCAGAAACATGTCTCATGGAGGCAGGCTGGTGTTTACCAGTCAGGGAACTCACCCGGAGGCTGGTTGTTTTTCAGGGGGCATCTAAGATGCCCTCCGAGTGCATGGTATAATAAATCCCCCACTGGCATCAGTGCGGTTTTATTATGCTGAGATGTTTGCTTCCAAACTTCCCAGAATTCAGTAAAGCCATTATGGTGCTATGGAGTTTTTAATGACAAAACTCCCAGACCATATACTCTTTTATGGCTTTACTGCACTTACAATGTCTAACAATGGACTTAGACACTGTAGGGGTACAGTGCTCATGCAACTGTACCCTCACTAGTGGTATAGTGCACCCAGCTAGAGGGGTGTCTTATATATGCCATAGGTAGTGGATTGCAGGCATGGCACACAGGAATGTGTGCCATGCCGACTCATCACTTTTCTCTGCACCAAAACACGCAGCCTGCAATGGCAGTGTGTGTTAAGGTACAGGACCTTTAAGGGTGGCACAGTATGTGCTGCAGCCCTTAGAGGCCTTCCCTGGTCACAGTGCCTTTGGTACCCATGGTACCTTTTACAAGGGACTTGCATGTGGCCAGAGAGGTGCCAATTGGGGGTACAAAGGTACAGTTTCGGGAAAGAACACAGGCCCTGGGAACCTTATTGGCAGGGACCCAGGGCACATCAAGTCAGTGCATCAGAAATCTGGCAAAAAGTGTGGGGAGGGGGGTAATACAACAGAAACCCAGCTTGGCTGCTGCATTTTGGAGAGATTGAAAGTTTTGCAGCAAACGTTTCTTGGTACCCATATACAGGGCATCACAGTCATGGATATTTGTGATGACAGGTGCCACAATGACCATCCTGCGTAAGTCTAAAGGAATAGAAGGAAATACCTTTAGTATTCTAAGTAAAAAGAAATGGCAGGAGGTGTTTTGAGCAGAGAAACTTGGTTTACTGTCGAATATGAATCCTAGGTTCCTGGCTTTTTGGGCTGGAGAAGGGAGTGGACCTAGATTGTAAGTCTGGTTTTGTCAATTGGGGACAAGCCAATTAAAGATGGAGCATTTTAAGGGTCAGATAGCATGCACAGAGTCCTGTTCAGTAAGGGCTCAGGGAATTTGTCTCAAACCCGTACCTAGTAGTCAAAATGGGAGCAAAAAAGTTGGAGGGTAAGCCTACAGAAAGTCTGTTTCCTTACACTTTTTAGGTCGAGCCTGGGCAGCGCATGCGCTACTCTAAGAGGTATGCTGTGTTCAGGTATGGACTTGAAGACCCCCCGCTTCCCACCCATATTTTTCATTCGCTTGTTTCATTGTCTTTTGTAAATGTTGGCTTCTGATTCCTTAATAGGCTTGCTAGTACCTCCTTAGTACTGCCTTGTCTACATTTGTAACTTCCCATGAGGACTGGCCCATGCACTTGTGTAGTTACACGTATGTTTTCTTTACAGTCAGTCAGCATTATTTTCTTTAATCATTTTCTCCTACAATCTTACAATATTGAAAAAATAGACTTTGGCGAGCCACACCTTTCTTTTGATCGGTGCGGCTCACTGCAGCTGCCTCCTCCCCGTTCGCTCCCTCTCTTCCGCGGCAACAGGAAGCAGTGCAATAGATCTCGCATTTGCGAGAGTTTAACCTATTGGTATTGTAAATGACAATGCTTTTTATTTATCGGTTTTAAAAACACACACATAAAATGCATTGTCATTTACAGTGCCAATACCTTAAACTCTCGCAAATGCGAGATCTATTGCAAATGTTTTTTTCTTTAGTTTTATGCACCTTACGAGAGGGTTTACAGTGCTTTCCCTATTGCACTTCTCCCCCCTCAGTTTTTATTCTCCATTCTCATCCTGTCCACCCTTCATTGTTCCACCCCCTGTTGTCCTTGTGCTCTCCCTTACCCCTTTCACAGTCTACATTGTCCTTGGCGCCGCCATTACCACAACCCTCTGTTGTCCATGTTCTTGCCCATCTCGTCTTGTCTGTCCTTTGCCCCAACTGCGTCTTTCCCTCCCCGCTAACACCCTCCCTCCATGTTGACTTGTCCGCAACCCACTGCACAGTTTGTGGGACCCCCCACCCCCATCGTGACGGTTGGGGAGATGAGGCAACGCGAAGGGACGTACGGTAGAGGACAAATGAGAAGGTTTAGGGGTAGTATACGGCTAAAAGTAAAAAAAAAAAAAAAATTGCCCTGAACCGGCCACCATAATTTGCATTTGCTTGGTCTGTCATCACTTTTTAGGTCGAGCCTAGCGGCAGCACACATGCACTGCTCACTCTGCGCGGCATGCTGTAATAGTGTGCAGTGGAAGCCCATAATTTTAATTGGCTTGTCATTGTCTTTCGTAAATGCTGTCTTCCGATTCATTGAGGCTCGTTAGTCCCTCCTGTACCGCCTTGTCGCCATTTGTTACCGCCCATAAGGACTGGATCTTTTACTTGGCTCCTTACACGGTCGGCTTTATCTAGTGGGTGAGCACTATTTTGTTGTTTGATACTAATGGGGACAATGGCGGCTGCTTTTGTTATTTGCATGCTGAGCGCGGCGCCCGCTTTAGGGACACTGCGCTCAGTTAAAATTTTACTTTTAAACGTTTGATGAGCCCGGCGCCCGCTTCAGGGACACTGCACTTTATTTAATACTGAGCGTGGCGCCTGCTTCAGGGACACCGCACTTTTTTAAAAAAAATTTTTTTTTACTTTTACTATGCCAATAGGTTAATAACTCGCGATTGCGAGACCTATTGCATTGTAAATGCTTGTATCCCTTTCCATTCGGGTGGGCTGTAGTCATAGTCCACTCTCTATGGTTATGCTTCTGTACGCTGTTTTCTGGCATAACTGTTCCTTCAACGGAAGTTAAGCTGTGCGACGGCCATCGCTTCTGACTTGGACTCTTCCACTGCTTCCGGACTTGCCAAGAGCAGGACCAGCTTTCGGGGAAGTCAGCGCTTCCCATAGGTAAGTGATTGGGAGGCGAGAGCGGTTGATGAGTAGGTGCTTGACGCACCGAAGGGACTCCGTGCTTGAGGCACAGAGGGCTTAGGAGACAGAACATAGGAAGATGATGGGTGCTGAAAGGGCAGGGAAGTAAAGAGTGTTTTATCAAAACATGGGAGAAGGGATTGCCGTAGTGACAGCAGAAGGATGTTTGTGGGGTTAATCGCAGGAAAGATTAAGGAGGAAACACGAAAGTACGAATGGGAGCTTATGGGGCTAGAGAAAATTGTGGCGCTGGAGGAGCAAGAATGGGTACAAACTAGAGTCGGTGGTGCTTGATGCTTTAGCGGAGATCTGGGTTTTGTGATAAGGAGAAGTGGTGCCAAAGTTGTTTTGCAAGGAGCGGGGGATTTGATGCGAGAGAGGGTGGGTGGGCTGAAAATCGTAACGGTAGGTAGTTAAAGGATTCGCCGAGGGTAGAGGAGAGTGGTGGTCATAACGGGATGACAATCTGGATTGGGTGTTGGATAGGAGAGCAAGATTTATTTAGGCAAGGAGAGTGGTGTGAGTAGAGAGAGACAAAGGAAGGTTCGATTGCTGGAGTCTTGGGTGGAGACACTTGTGCTGAAGTTTAAGGAGAGGATGGAGTGTTATGATGGCGAAGGGATGCTGGAGGGACTGTTGAAACACCACACAAGGGCATTGTCCTTGTGTTGCCGGTTTAGGGCGTTTTAAGGCGTGTGATGAAGCCCTGGAAGTTTAGGCATGAATGAGTTTTGTATGCCCTGCCTGAACCTCCTGACCAAAGCTTCTACAGGCTAATTTTGAGCTGATATTCAGAGACGCATCCTCCCATTGACCATAGTACAATGTCCTTCTCCTTTTAATTTGCAAATAGGTTAGCGGATCAGAGGGGTGGTTGAGAAACACAGATTTCAGTCATCTGAATGTTAGCATCTTGAGAATTGTCCATAATATTGTAGATATGCGATGAAAAAGTATTGAAATATATATTTATCAACAAATATTAAAAAGTAAATAAAAACTATATAAATGTACCAGTTATAAATTGTCAGAATTGTCTTTGGTCAGTCCACAATGCACTTTGAGCTATAGTAGAAGAAATACAGATTGTGTGGGATGCTGTTTTGTTTATGGTTTCTGTTTTCCCCCTTCTCCCAGATCTGAAATTATTTAAGTAAGGGGTACCCTTTTCTCATGTGACAAAAGTAAGTTGTAGAAGTGCAGAGATCTGGTTGCAGATGGCATGCAAGATAATTTTGCCTTATTTGGTAAATGACAGCCTTTGAGCTGCAGAAAAGACAATGAGATAAAACTCTAGCGAAGGGACTCCGTTTGAAGCCCTCCTTTAAACCTTTGTAGATGTATTCCTCCTACCCCATCTCTGCATTCTGTGAAGGAATTAAGTGACGTGCACGGCTCTTTCTTATCCCTCTGAATTGTAGGCTGTATGTCTGCAGCAAACACAGATAAACACCAAGAAACCTATTTAGATTGCTCCCTCGCCGATGATTCTCAACTTAGTTGTCTTACTCCTGGGGTTCACCATTTGTTTAGAAGTAGCCCTTTCCTATCTGAAGATCTACCTGAAGGTCAATCAAGATTATAGAGCCTCCTTGCTGCAGAGGTTTTACGTTTTTTCACTAATCCGTTTTTACGCAGACCTGTAAGGTTCTGGTTTTTTCTTTGACTGCTCACCAAATATTGCATTTCATCCCAAATTTGCCTTTGGTGCCTAAATGGTTCTTTGGCCAGTTCCTTACTTAGTTGTACCTCATCAGTACACATTGAGTGAATTATTTTTCCCAGGTGACCATGCTAGCCTCAATATTTCTTATTTGTTCTTGACATTCTTTGTTGAGAGTTTAGTACTTTGCAACCACTGCTAAATGAGCAATTTGTGTTGCATTTTTTCTTCTAATTTGTTTTTGAAGGAAAAATATTCTTTCAGTGCTGTTCGCTGTTGGATGTTGCTTCATTTCAGACCGAAGTTGCCGTCTTGGCAGTGTTTTCGTTGATCATCCTTCTCAAAGTCTGTGGTCCTCACTCACTGCCTGCTTTTTGGATTGAAAAGTTTGAGTTTGGCTGTTCAAGACTGCTTGCCTCAGCGTATATACTATCTTTAACACAATAGTTATTGCTTTTCTTATTGTACCATTTGAAGTCCGTAGTCAAGGTTGCAGGGTCTTTTGTAGAGTTACTGTGTTCTTTCTCATCCAGGAGAAACTGGCACCAGAATTCTGTTCTTGTGCTTTACCTATCAGGTGTGGTATCACCAAAAGCTCTCATGTTTTTGTTAGGTCGAGCCTGGCTGGCGCATGCGCTGCTCTGCGAGGCATGCTGTATTAGAGTGTGGACTTGTAGCCCCACCCACTTTCCGTCCATATTGGTCATTGGCTTGTCATTTCCCTTCGTAAATGCTGGCTTCTGATGCGTTAATAGGCTTGTTAGTCCCTCCTTAGTACTGCCTTGTCTTCATTTGTAACCTCCCATGAGGACTGGCCCTTTTACTTCGGTTATTACACGGTGCGTCTGATTTATTCCCTAAGCTCTATTTTCTTTCATGAGTTTCTCCTACTGCAGGCACGACATGCTTTCCTGCAACATTTAGCGTGCCATGCGCGCTTTCACTTTCCAATAAGCCACAATGGCGGCCACTTCTTTGAAACGCAATAGGTCTTGCATTTACAAGCGTTTGATCTGTTGGCATTGTAAATGTCAATGCCTTTTATTTGTGTTAATTATCAAAACCGATAAATAAAAGGCATCGTCATTGACCATGCCAATAGCTTAAACTCTCGCAAATGCGAGACCTTTTGCATTGCAAATGCTTGTTTTATTATTTTAACTAGGCTGCACACCAGCGCTGCTAACATGGCTTCAAATCGTTACTAAAGCCTATAGCTCTCATAGGCAAGATCTAGTGGCTTTGCCAATGCTTGTATAAAAATGTTTGCTGCAAAATGTACTTGTAGATTGACGGTGATGACACGGACATTTCATCAGCTAATTCGTTTTTTTGAGTGAGTATCATGTGTAGGAACTTTAAACCAATTCGGTTGTTACGGTGTCTCTCACCGGATTGCATTTGCACTTTCAGTATGCTGATCCTGAAACCAAAGGCTACGTTTGTGTTTTTTTCTCCCCTTTTCTGTCCCCTGTGTGTAATCACATGTCTTCTTTTTACACTAATGGACAGCTGTCTGTCCTAATTGTCTGTGTTTCAGGGAGAGAGCGTATGATGTGTAACATGAGCTAGAAACATTGGGTGACAACTTTTCCGGGATCGATGTATACACGTGTCCCTTTCAACCACATCCGGTGTTTTTGACATAAATTACACTGCTTTTGCAGGCCAAAGCCATTCTCTCGGTGCTAGTGATTGGATGAAACGTGTCGGAAGTGCCCCACGCTTTCATACCTCTGAAAAAATTAGTTTCGCAGCGTCTTGACTGTTTGCCGCTTTGTTACTAAGGAAAAAAATGAGCTTGACAACATCTTGACTGAAACCTGCTTGCTTAGCAAATAGCCGTCTGACTTTTGGGGCGTTTTTGTTTTGTTCAGGAGGATTACAAAGGCTGTATGTCATTTCTTTCCCTTTGCGTCTATACATGCCGTTTAAATGCCATGAATTGAAGCAGTGATGCCCTTATTGACTGAGGTGGCTTCTTGAAACAGTTGTAAGTAAAATGAGCATCACACTTGCTCGTAAAATTTGAATACACACTTTTGTATACTTCCTACATTGAAAGAATGTCATATGCTATAATCGCTTTATTATAACGCTGAAGTTAACCAGTGAACTGGGGTTAGAAGGTGAAAAGCCGAGGCGTAGGTTCGGGGGGGCGGTATGTTACACCTCCCTGATAAATGCATTTTCTGATATGTATAGGTGCTTTCAGTCGGGTATGGTCAGGTGTCTGTCGGATTTCACAAGGAATTTTTCCATACACAGACAAAAGCGCACATTGTATTGTAATTGCATTTGTATAGCGCTTACTACCCCTGACGAGGAGTCAAAGCGCTTTTTCGGCGAATAGCACGCTACTCCGGGACCCATAGAGGATTAGTGTTGAATTAGTATAGTGAAACATGCAAGTAAATTTTAAGTGGTGGATAGGTTAGTCAGTTATTTGGATTCGGAAGGATAGCAGAAGGATAGAAGAGGAAAAAAGGTTTGTATTTACATAGCGCTTGTTACCCCTGATGGGGTGTTGAAGCACGCTACTCCGGAAACCCATAAAGGATTAGTGGTGAATTAGTATGGTGAAATATGAAAGTAATTTGAGTGGTGGATATTAGTCAGTTATTTGGAGTGAGAAGGTTAGCGGAGGGATAGAAGGGAAAGAAAGGTTTGCATTCATATAGCACCTATTACCCCTGATGGCTGTTGAAGCGCTTTTCTGGCGAGTAGCATGCTACTCCGGAACCCATAAAGGATTAGTGTTGAAAATTAGTATAGTGAAATATGAAGTAATTTGAGTGGTGGATATGTTATTCAGTTATTTGGATAGAGAAGGGTAGGTGACGGGATAGAAGAGGGAAATAGGTTTGTATTTATATAGCGCTTGCTACCCCTGATGGGGTTTTGAAGCGCTTTTTTGGCGAGTAGCACGCTACTCTGGAACCCATAAGGATTAGTGTTGAATTAGTATAGTGGAATATGGAATTTAAGAAGTGAACATGTTAGTCTGTTATTTTGATTGAAAAGGATAGTGTAGGGATAGAAGAGTGAAGGATTTGGGTTATTTTTTTTAAATTATTATTTTTAGGTCATAGCAGTAGGAGGAGGCTTTTGGATGAGTAAAAAGGGTTTTTGGAGGGAAAGAGTCAGGGAAGAGTTTAGAAAGGTTTGTTGTGGGGGATCGGTATAGTAAAAGAGGTGTCAGATGATGCAAGGAGGGGTAGAGTAGAAGAGACTCTAGAAAGGGTTATTTTGGGGATCATAGTAGTGGTATGGGATAAATGAGAGTGGATGTAGAGGATATATTGATAGATGTATAGGGTGAGAGATAGGGTAGTGCATTGGAAAGAGTAGTAGAAAGAAGTTTGAGATGAGTCAGAAAGTTGGGCTAGAAGATGTATTGAGAGAAGTATAGGATGAGAAATAGGGTAGTGCATTGGAAATGCTAAATTAGAAGAAAGTGATAAATATATAGATCCATAAGTACATTGAAAGTATATAGATGAATAAAGGAGGTAAGTATATGTAGATTAAAGATATTGATAGAGGTACAGGATGAGAAATAGGGTAGTGCACTGGATATGCTTTTTCAGGAGAAAAGTAACACACACACAGATCCAAGTACATGGAGGTACATAGATGCACAATGGAAGCAAGTACATGTAGACCAAAGATGATTTATTTTATTTTATTTATTTATTATATTTTTTTAACATTATTCTACATGTTTATACAAAGCAATACACAAAGATAGGTACATATCTATAGTGAAAATAAATGCTTATATACAGAGGCATATGCTGTAAATTTCTGTTTGCGTATGGTGCTTATGTGGGGAAGAGTCAAATCTGGAGTAGTTGTCTGAAGATAAGGTGGTTGTCGGTGGATCTTATGTTGGGGGGTAAAGAGTTACATAGTTTGGCTGCTTGAACAGAGAAGGATGTGCCACCCATGTTTTTTTTTTTTCTTGTATTTTGGGATTTTGAGGCGAGATGCCCCTTTAGAGCGGAGGTTCCTATGTTGAATGTGTTTGGGGATTTTATTCCTGATGAAGAGTGTTACCATTCCATGCATTGCTTTGTGGGTGATACAAAGTAGCTTGTACGTGGATCTTCTGGCAACCTGTAACCAATGTAGGGCTTTCAAGGCAGGTGAGATGTGGTCTCGCGGTTTGAGTGCAAGCGTAGTCTGGCAGCCGAGTTCTGAATCCGTTGTAGTCTTTTCATGGTCGTTAAAGGTGATCCGTGGTAGAGGCTATTGGCGTTATCGAGTTTGGACAGTTCAAGGGAGATGGTAGCTTGGACTTTGTGTAGAAATCCCAAATGAGGGAAAATTTGTCGCAGCGTTTTTATAGTGACAATGCTTGATCTTGCTAGTTTGTCCACTTGGGCATTCAACAGCTTTGAGTCCATGGTCATTCCGAGGTTTCTTACTTCCTTCGATACTTTAGGCGGTGATCCCAGTTCATCAGGCCAGGCGGCAAGTGGGTCATAATGTTTCCAATCTCTACACGTGAGTATTTCCGTTTTGAAAGCATTCAATTTGAGATGGCTCCAAGTCATCCACTGATCCACGGCTCGGAGACAACTGAAAATAGGGGATTTTCCAATATCTTTGGGGCATTCCAGTTGAAGGAGTATTTGCGTGTCATCTGCATAGTTATAGCACTTGGGGGTGAAATTGATTGATCAGTTCCAGTAATGACTTCATGTAGATGTTGAAAAGCATGGGCGAGATGATAGAGCCTTGAGGGACCCCTGGTTTTGTGGAGTATGGTTTGAACGAGAAAGGTGGGGTATGGATGACAGTTCTGTTTCGAAGGTAGGACGCAATCCAGTCTAGAGCAGTTTCCTCTATGCCGGCTTCATAGAGTCTGTTTCAGAGTGTCTTGGTCAACCGTGTCAAAGGCAGCTGAGAGGTCCAAGAGGAGTAGCGCAGCAACCCTGTTGTGGTCTACTGTATTCTTCAGGCCATCCGAGATGGCAAGGAGGGCAGATTCAGTGCCTCTTCCCGGACGGAATCCTGTTTGGAAGTCTGAAAGTATGTCATTCTCTTCAATGAATTGTGACATCTGGGCGAACGCTGCTCTTTCTGTTAGTTTGCCCAGGAAAGGTCCATTTGTAATGGGTCTGTAGTTGTCAGGGTTCAGCGGGTCCAAGTTTAATTTCTTCAGTAAAGGGTGTATGTTTGACTTTTTGAGTTCCTCTGGGAATATTCCGGTAGTTAAGGAATCAATGATTCTTCTTACTGGAGTGGCAGCAGAGGTTGTTAAAAGAATTGTCTTGAAAGTTTGTGGTGGACTGGGGTCAGAAGGGCTGCCGGCAGGCCTGCTTGCTTTGACCAGGTCCATAAATTCATCGTGTGAGATGTGTTGGAAGGAACAGAGAGGCTGGGTTGGAGTATTCTTGGATTGTTGTTTTGTACAAGGGTTAGTGCTGGTGCTTTGTTTCTGTTTTAAGTAGGAGTCCAATGTGTCTGCTTTGTCCGTGTAATGATTTGCCAGTTTGTCTGTGAAATCTTGAGTAACAGGATGAGTTCCTTCTAGGCAATTTGGTTTGCGAAATTCATTGAGTATTTTATAGAATTCTTTATTTGCACATTTAGCATTTTGAATTCTGTCTGAATAGTACCTTTACTTAGCTTTTTTGATAGGTGACTTGTATAATCTGTTAATTTTCTGTAGGTGAAGTTTGTCATGTTTGGCGTTTGTTTTGAGCCAGGTACGTTGCAGCTTTCTAATTTGTTGTTTTATGTCTTTTATTTCTCTGTTTCTCAAAGGCGCTTTTTTTCTTTTGTTCGGTTGGGTGGTTTTGAGTGGTATCTGGATGTCAAAAGCTTCCTGTAGCCACTCATATAGATTTTGAACAGAATTTATTGTTTCCAGATTTGTACTGGATGTTAGTTGTGTTTCTAAGTGTTCCAAATTGAGTTTGTTCCAGGGCCGATAGGTGGATGGATGTAAGGTAGTTTTAGGTGAGTCGCTTAGTGTTTTATGTTGGAAAGCAAGCAAGTGGTGGTCTGACCATGTGACTGGAGTTATAGTTTGAAAGGTAACTAGTTCAGTATTAGCAAAAATGACATCTAGGATATGTCCAGCAATGTGTGTGGGTTTGTGGACAATCTGATGCAGGTTCAGTGCGTCTAGGCCAGTTATTGCTTTTGGATGGGTCATATTGGGTTTGTCAAACCAAATGTTGAGGTCGCCCAGAACGCATAGGTTGGAGTGTATTGTTATCAGGTTTGAAACTGTGTCTAGAAGTGCGTCTGGGAATGTCGCCTTGCTAGGTGAAGGTCTGTAATGGAGCAGGAAGTTAAAGGAGGAAGACGGTGTAGGATTGCATCTTGTTAGAAGAGCCTCAATTCTTTATGGAGATGTCGTCAACTTTAGTGATATGTAATGTTTGCCTGAACACAACAGCTAGACCACCTCCTTTTTTGCCTATACGATTTTGGGTGATCGTTTGATAGCCTAGAGGAACGGCTTCATGCAGGACTGGAGCCATATCATCTCCCAACCATGATTCAGTTATGAATAGTATGTCTCGTTTTGCATCTGTGAGAAGGTCGTAGATGTGATGTTTGTTTTTAGAGAGGGATCGAGCATTTATTAGTAGACAGTTTAGAGAATGGCCTTTGGTGATAGTGAGACTTTTTATAGAAGAGTGATCAGTATTGTGTGGGTTTGTAGCAGGTGTGTTTTTAGTGCTAGCATTAGCTGTATTAGGATAGCAATCGTGTAGTTCTTCTGTATCATGTTCCTCATCCAGCATGCTAAGAAGGCATTTTGATGGGTGTGTGTATGTGGTGGAGATGTGTTTGAGAGTGAGTTAGTGTGCTGTTGTTTTCGTGGTATAACATTGTTGTGCAGTAGACATGGGGAAGCGAAGTTGAGAGGTGTGGCACGTTGCTTATATAGTTTGTGTGTTTTTAGGGCAGAAGGTGTATGAGTCAGGGGTGGTGTTGCAGCATGTGTGTTATGTAGTAAGGTTCTAAATTTTCCAATGGATGAGAGGCGGTTAGAGAGTTGCTGTATCTGTTAGGTGTGGCGGAAGAGAGAAAGCTTGGCATTGGAGTTTGTTCCCTTGTGTGGTTTGAAAGGTGGGTGTATGTTTGTATTTTGTGATGGTAAGTATTATGAGGTGTTGCGCTTTGAAGATCTTGTTGTGCAGGTGTGTGTGATGTTTTGTTTTTGAGGAGTAGTGAAAAGGGATGCTGGTGTATTTGTTTCATGCAATGGATTTGGTTGTATTATATTTGTGAGAGGAGGTTGTAAGGTAGAGGGGGTGGTGATGTGTTTGAGTAGAGTGTATGTTGTGTGTAGGAGGGAATAAAGTAGAGGTAAGTGTTTGTCTTAGACTGGTTTGTTGCAAGAGTTAAAAAGTGTGGTGGTGTGCAGTGTATGTGTTGTGCGTTAGTGTTATAATGGTAGAGGGAAGAGGAGGGTGTTGGTTGGACAAATGATGGAAGGCTGATTATATGTTTGTTAGTGATAAAAGGTGGTCTGTTAGGAGTAATTAGAGCAGGGAGCGTGTGTCTGGATGGGATGTAGTTATGTATGGTGTTGAATGGCGTTGTTAGTGATGAGTGGATTGGTTAGTGGTATAGGATAGAGTTGTGTACTGTTTGTAGGTGATGGTGGGTATGTGTGGTAGTTGGGATAGAAGGGTGTATAGATGTGGTTTGGTAGGTTTTGTAGTGTATGCTGGGACATTGATTTGTGCATGGGGTTGTGTATGGTGTACATTTGGTGTGTGTGTTACTATGGATGTGGATGGTGTGGGCTGGGTATTACTGAATGGGAAAATGGGCAGCATTTCTGGCCCTAGTCCCGACCAGTCTCGAACAGGCTCAAACAGGCAACTGCCCTTGTCCTCTCCGCCCAGGCTGAGATGCCCTGAACCCTGGCCTTTTATGGCCCTAGTAATCAGGTGACCCCTTCAGCCAATGGGAACCCTAGCCCTAACACTATCCAATCACAACAATAGCCCTAAAATCTAGAACCAATAGGAGACCAGGACCTTACAGCCAATCTTAGCCCTAGTCCAAGCACCCAATCAGTTTCAAAAACCCTGATCTCTACATCCAATAGAGGCCCTAGCCCTACCAGTAGTCCCAACCCAAGTCCAAGCAACCAATGGCACAGGAAGCCCTAGTCCCTAGTTCCAATAGAAAGCCTAACCCGACTTAGTCCCACACCTAGTCCAGCAACCAATCACACCAGAAGCCCTAATCTCTACTTCCAATTAAAGGCTTAACCCTAGCCCCAACCCTACATTGATTGAGTCACAGACCCAGAAACAAATCAGAACCCTCAAATACCCAACCAACGCTCTCTCACTTAGTACTCCTACCAATACTTATTCCTCTTTCCAATGCCCCTCAGGCCCCTCGCACACACCCTGCTTGTATGTTTAACATTCTATGCCAGCATGATTGTTAGAAAATCTGAAGCTCACACCCCCCAATGTTTCTGACTAAGCTACGCCCCTCGTGAAAAGCCACCATGGCTAGGTCCTATGGCTGCACTTCATTAATTGTAATTGTATTTATATAGTGCTTACTACGCCTTCGAGGCGTTCAAGCGCTTTTCGGCGAGTAGCATGCTACTGCAGAACCCAAAATGGCTTAGTGGTGGATTAATATAGGGAAATACAAGTTAATTCGAGCAGTGGACATGCAAGTCTGTTAGTTGGAGTGAATACAATAAAGGAGGAATAGAGGAGGGAATAGCATAATAGTGTTATTTGGGAGATCATAGTAAAATGAGTTTTAGGATAAGGCAAAGGATGGAAAGAGGAGGGAAGTGTCTAGAACATTCTTTGAGTAGCTCGTGAGCTACTGGTAGCTCTCTAGCTACCTGTAAGTAGCTCTCCATGTGTGCAGCCCAGCTTACTAAATTAGAACATTTGCTTGACTGAATTAATAAATGTATGCCGAAATGGGTAGTGTATTCAAGCCAAATGTGTTTATTTTCAGAACTCATAAGCTGTTTGGCACAAAATGGTTGCAATTTCAAAATGTATTTAAGTTTGCAATTTGCTTGATAAATCATGCAGCATTGAGGAGACTTAATAATATCAATACCTAGGTGCAAGAGACAATACCACTGTCTGTTATGTAATACTCATATAGAGGGCATTCAAACTTGACAAACATTTAAGGTTGCAGGTTGCCTAAGACATTTTGGGGAGATTCATAAAGTTTACCTAGGAATGCATTCCGCCTGTTTAACATTGGCTGTGTGGTTTGTAACTCACATTATCTGGCTTTCTATTTGCTTGCTTTATTTGCCTTATGCTGTTCAGTTTGAGTTAGTCCCTCCCATTGCCCAAAACTTATGTACTGTTCTTCCACGAACTCGCTTTCTATAAAGAGGCTTTTAAATCTTGTTCTTGTCACGTTTGCTGGGCATTCAAAGACAGAGGAGAGGGCAAATGGTCAAGATGGGTCTTCCATAGGAGTTTGGTGTTTGATCTTTCTTTCACTGACTTCAAAGTGAGCGAATGTGACAATCCATTCTGCGGAGTACCCATGCAAGAGGACAGACTGTAGTATATTTTTTCTAGCACTCAACAAAAATGAACTGTGCTTGCTGATATTTGAGAGTACATCAGAATGAGAAAAGTAGAAAAGAAGCACATTTGTTTTGTTCTGAAGTTTGGTGGAAACAAATTTTATTACGATCAAAACGCATCAATACACATATTGTGCGCAGTAAAATTGCATGTCTGTGCAAATGTAATGGCCATTTCAATTGGAAATGTGTTGTCTGTAATGTCAGTGCACTATCACACCAGTCATACTCCACACTACGCCACTCCACCTCACACTACTCCAGTTCACTCTTCAGCAATCTGTTTTACTCTATTCCCTTCCACTCTGCCATGCCACTCCAGGACACACTACTATAAGATACTGTACGACACATCTTGCCTCTAAACTCCACACCCTCCTCACCACTTACTCCATTCCAATCTACACCACTCCAGACTACCACAACTCAATCTACCCCACTCCAGTCTAACCAATCCACTCCAATATACCCTACTCAGTTCACGGCAGTCTACCTCAATCCACTCCACTGCATTCTACTCCACTCTAACCCAGTCCGCTCCACTCTAACCCAGTCCACTCCACCCAATCTGCCCCGCTTTGCTCGCCCGAGTCTGCCCCGCTTTGCTCGCCCGCCTGCCCCACTTTACCCCTCACTGCCCTGCTCTGCCCCTCTACAGTTTACCCCATACTACCCCACTCCAGTCTACCCCACCCCATAGCACGCCATTGTTTGGCCATGCTGAACAGCAGCCACACACTGGTGTACATCATGGTTAAAACACATTTCTAAAGCCAATAGCTCTCGCATAGGCGAGACCGATTTGCTTTACCAATGCTTGTTACATTACTTCTTGCAACCCTTCCAGACACAGAGGTGATCACTGCTGGTAATGATGCATGTGTGGTCACAAATGCAATTTTTTTACAATGTGGTCACTATTACAACACTAATAATGTTAGTAGGTCGGGGCAGGGATGTGGAATTCCTATAGCCCGACGCCCAGGACATATTGTTTGGGGTCAAGGGCAACAAGTTTTCATGTGTATTTTGTCCTTGGACCAAGTAGGCCCAACCCCCCTGCAGCACAAACCCTTTGGCTGCCAGTTTGCAGTACCACATTATGTATCCGGGAAGGGCACTGTCTGCAGTTAAGGTAATATTTTTGTCCATCTGTTAATGCTGTTCAAACTTGTATTTATGGTTCATTAATTGAAAGCCTTTATTATTAGGGTGAGCGCTCTAAGTAAATGTTGAAAGCTCTGACTGCACTACTGACAGTGGTTCCAGTATAAAAATGTGTACACACGTTTTCAAAGATTAGAAATGAGGCTATGTATAATGCTTCTAGAATGCTCTCTGATTTGATGCAAATATTTGCAGAAGCTTGAAAGCAAGAATGATGATTTGCTTTCAAAATAAAATGTTCATAAAAAAATGAAGGCAGGAAAAAAAACATTTAGCTAAACTATTGTAAAATGTTAGGTACCATTTCTTTACTGCATCATTTAGTAACGTGTTGATGCATGCTAGTATTTCCCAAAAATATTCATAATGGAAAATCAGTGTAACCAGTTTCAATAATATTATGGGAAGCAAAATTAAACTAGCATTGGCAAAGCCAATAGACCAGAAAATGGTGGTCAGTTTTTTAGTTCAGTCAATGTGTGAATTGTTTTGGCATGGTTTTTGTAAAACCTTATTGGTGTGGGAGCTGCTGGGCCCTCACCATTATAACAAACATTGGCAAAAGGCAAACAAATTTTGGTCTCAAAAAGCAAACACTGCCACAGTAGTTACTAGAACTGAATACAATTAGTTTGTGTGCAGATATGCTCCTTGTGAAAGAGCAGAATGCTGTCACTCACAGTGAAGCCAGCCGATACATACAGAGACAATTTTAATAAACGCAAAAGGTCATGGTAAACGCTAGACGAAATTAGGGGCCCAATTATTAAAACAGGTCTCAAAAGTGCACCCATGGTATATGTCCTTGCATTAAGTGCAGCTATACAGCTTTCGTGAATTCCCAAGAATTTAGAGAAGTAGGACAAGAAATAGTACTCCTAGAAAATATTTGTGAACTGCATTTTAGCATGAGCAAATATGCATGTGTAGATTTGCTAATGCAAAAATCTGAGTGTTTGCAAGTTTACTTTCCCTCCAACCACTTTTTTCCCAACTCTGGAAGAAGGTTTACGTCTGCCATTGTCAGGAGTAAATTTCCAACATTTCTCACTATGGGAAAAGATTAGAGAAGAGTTGTTGAAAACCCTTAAAACATGCAAGTTAGTAGGTTTGCACAGACTCAAAAGGGCATTCTAAACCTTGAACTATTGCTTACCACTACCTTCAGCCCCAGTATGTAAATCTGCGGAAACGTGGCAACATAAGGGGATTGCAAGTATTCAAACACTACTATGGTTTAAGCCCTGGCATAATCAGAGAGGCTATATCCGAGCTCTTATATAATGAGATTGCTGCCATAATGTGTCGCCGCACTACATGACACCAAAGGGACACGTGGATTTTGTTACAGGACAAGTAGATTTATGAAGTAACCTGCCCTAAGGACAAGTAGATATTTTATTAAATTCCACACCCCTGAGGTCGGGGTGTTTTTCACTGAACATAAGTAGCTCTTATTCCTGAAAAGGTTGAAGACCCGTGGTCTAGAAAGGTTTATTAGGGAGGTGACAGTGGTCCAATGAGGTTTGTGATAAGTCAGATAATGGAGGTTGAGGATGTACTGTAAGAGGTATAGGATGAGACAGAGTAATGAATTGGAGCGAGTTGAAGGGTTTTTTGTTTTTGCTTTTTGTTTTCTAAAGTAGGAGTAAAGTAATATAGATACATAACTAACAGGAAATCTGTGCTCTTCTCCGGTGTATTTACTTAATTAGCATTAGAGGTGCCTTAAACCCTCTTCCTCAGAGAGGGAGGGCCAGACTAATTCATGTTTGCAACTTGTGGTGGTGTGTGCCCTCCGCTTTGTAATACCAACCAATGCAGCAAAATGATAAAGTTGACACATTTTGCTCTTGTTTTCGCAGCAAGGGCTGTTCACATTTCATATGAAGTTTTTATTGCAAAATTTCCTAGGAAGTCAAATTAAAACTCTGCTGCGTACTTTTACTGGCACGGTACTCTGGAGAAAATGTTCCATGTGCAGTAGTTATAGCCACCATTGGCAACCTTCGCTGACAGACTGGTGTGAAGCTACCAGCCAGACTTAACTGTCAGGTTAGATTGTGCTTTTTTAAAACGAGCTTTTTTTTTTTTACCATTGCTTTCTTAGTAATGTGTGATTCAAAGCAGTAATCCAGTTGCTCAATCGATTTGCTCATTTATGTATTATACACCAGGTCTCGGTAGCATTGCATTTTTTTTTTTTTTAAAGTACAGCTCATAATTATACTTTTGCAAAACCATTCCTCAGATGTAAGAAAAGATGGCCAACATTTGCCTGCCACAACAGTATTTCTTGATAGGAATTTAAGATGGTGTCAAAACACCTCAGTGCTTGTATTTCCTCCCTTTGAGTTGGATTATAGATTTTCCCTTCCTCCTGTGCTCCATATTCATCCGTTGCAGAGCCATTTTAAGGATAAGACGTGATCAGCTATTCTGTGCCTGATCTTATGTGCCATCTTTTGAACGTGAACTAGTATTTCTGTCTCATAGCTCCCTGTGCAGATCTTTGTCGAGTCTCTCTACTATTAAAACGTGATTTAATGACCGCTACTGTCGGTTAGTGGCATCGTACCTGGTTGTTGTGGCAAAACTTTGTCCATAGTTCAGTGGCTGTAATCCATGGGTCTCCAACCTTTTTCTGTACTGAGAGCTACTTTTATGTTCAATGAATCGCATTGAGAGCTACGAATAATATTAGTGTTGTATAATCTCATTTAAAAACAAATATTTATATTAATTCAACCAAGCAAAAGCTTTCTAATTTAATACCCTGGGCTGCACACAGGTGAGCTACTCGGAGGTAGCTGGAGAGCTGCAGTAGCTCATGAGCTACTGGTTGGAGACCCCTGCTTGTAATCAGTCTAGTGACTGTAGTCATTGCCTACATTTTGTTGGCACTAGTGTGGCCTCGATGCATGGCTGCTCCTTGCATGGGTGGATGAGAATTGGTGATTAATACATCCACTTCGTTTGCAAATATGTAGTTTGGAGAGTTGCTCCATTTTTCTGCTGAGGGTTGTGTAAGTGTGTTATGAAAAACGTGGTTATGTTAGTGATAATGTGGCATACTTGCAATGCTAAGTGTTGCGATAAGGAGGCCAGTGATGCATGTAAACAGTTTCAGAGGAGATGTGCTGCAGTCTTGGTGCAGGTGCTATGTTGTAAGCACTCAAATGTTGGTGAGCTGGAGGGAGATGCAAAACTGTTCCTGTTTTATATACGATAATTTTCTTCTATTAACTCATTTTCATTGTTTGTTGACCTTGATCTAAGTGAACCAGAATTTCTTTTTGCAGAGATAAGCAAATTCTCATTAGACCTGATTATGCAGAATTTGCCATAGCTGGGGATGTTCATTTTTCTGGGTAAACCTTCCTGTGTTTGGTTTCTGCATCCAACAAAAAAAAATTCAGTGCTATTTTGTCATTTGGGGTAAGCATAATTAAAATACACTGCAATTTTGCTTCCTATTGTATTGCTTTTTATTTTTCATTTACATACCATTTGGGAATCTAGCGCTATTTGAGTGCAAGGTAGCTATCCAAATATCATTTATATAGTGCTTCATAACCCTCACTATGTGTAGTGCTGATTTTCATTGGGTTCCTGAGTGGCATTTGGGTGTATGCTTGAAATAGTGTTGAGACTGGCTTGGCGTATGGTGGAAAATTATGCAGTTCAGATGAGGTTTATGGAGCAGTTAAGTATCTGTGCAGCTGAAAATCCTGGATGTTGTGGAGAAAGTAGGTAGACGCAGCCACGCATGTAGGTACTTCCACCTGTGTGCGCCAGTTGTCAGAAAATAAAGTAGAGGTTGATGGTTCTAGTCTGCAGATTAATAGCTTGTATCAGGCAGCGCCCTCTGTAGGATCAGCATGGTATCTTGCACATAATTTTCAGATTTGTCGAATAGACTGTGGGCTTACCTTTCTTGACATGCAGGTCTGTCCACTTATGTAATCTTTACTAGCGTAACTGCTCCACTGACTTTATCTATGGTATTTTGCCGTCTAGATCTAAATTATGCTATGTATCCAAGTTGAGAACATAATTATCTTGAAGTTGTCATTATTAGGGGAAAGCTCCACTTTCTAATTTTTTTTACATTTTATGTAGTTGCTGATTGCCTTTATTTTCTAAATGTAAAGTGTTGCATGGTTTGTGGGTTTGTCCAGAAGAGCTGCCACCTGTTTGTGTTCATCTGATAGGAGGAATTATTGCATCATGTATCGCACTGCTACTACAATTCTTCCTGAACTGTAGAAAAATTAGGCCAATGCTATGAATAGCCCTATGGGCGATTTAAGAAAGATTTGAAGATTTCTAGCGACAGTATAGACCCTTGAGTACAGGGGTTCAACGTGGTCACACAATGAAAACATGTATGGTGGTGACGTTCTAGATTGGTTGGAGTTTGTTCATTAGGTACTTTGTAAGTCCCATGAAGACCCTGTTAATCGTCTAGGCGTGACAGCCCCAGGGGAGTTTGTCTATCAACAAATCCAGGTTGGGGGTACCTATGTTGGAATGTTCTAACAGTGCTGAAGATGCTTTTTGTCAAATTGTTCATCTGAGTTTTGAATGAGGTTGGGTGCCCATAATCACATTTGTTATGTTCTTCCTTAGGCCAACCTGTGGTTGGGTCAGAAGTGTTCCATAAGTTAGGATCTATTTTTGAGGGATTTAGATTATTTTGTAACCTCCACTTGTGTAGTCTCTGCAGTGTTTCAGAGTCTCCAGATTTAAGGTGACTTGTTTTCCCAGTTAAATAATAATCTGGGTGTGTCTGCGTAGATGAAACGGGTAGACTTGAAGTTAATAAGCTGGAGTGGGTTTAAGTATGCATTGAAGAGAATGAGGGCAGTTGTTGAGCTCCAATCAGCCATACCGCGTCATACCCATCCACCAATAAGGCCAAAGCCAACACCTCCGGAAAGATCAACTGCCTGCGGACCAACGCACGCTCACTCGGAAAACACGCCATGGAACTCTGGGACACCATGACCCACGCCCCGGGCACATTCTTCATCACAGAAATTTGGCTGAACCCCACATGTGTTCCGGACTGTGCCACAGCCACCCCGGAGAGGATACAAGATCTTGCACCGGGACCTCTCCGACAGAAGTGGCGGAGGCTTTGCCATAATCCACCAAGAGTACCTCGAATGCTCAACCATCACGATGACTCTGAACAAACAGCAAAACCACCATCGGAGACACCCTCCCCTACAGACCTTCAGGACCCCGCCCCACCTTCTGCAACATAATCCTAAACTTCATTGCCCCTTTCGCCATAGACTCAAATCTTTACATATTCCTAGGAGACCTCAACTTTCACCTGGAGAACACCGATGACGCCAACATGGCTGGCCAACCTAGAAAGCATGGCTAACCTCGGACTCTAGCAGCTTGTCACCAACCCCACCCACAACGCAGGACACGTGCTTGACCACATCTTCTCAGCCAACAACAGAGTAAAATACACTTAGGCGCTCACCTGGATCGATCACCGCTGCGTTCATTTTGTCATCTTGGAACTTCCCAACACCTCTGCCAGTGAAGCACAGCTGGTCAAAGGTATCGGAGCAACAATGGACCAACGGCATCAACTTCTGCCTACCCACCACCACCGAAGAGACAGTACAAGCGGTGGAAAGCTTCGCGAACTGGATCACGGCAAGCGCTGATAAAGTCGCACCAAGGAAACCCACCAACCCCAAGAAACTAACACAACACCCCAACTGGTTCACGGCAGAACTGAAAACCCAGAAACACGACAACAGACAGAAGGAAAGATGGCATGCCAGTAAGACCCTCGAGGACCGAAAACGATTGAAAGACGCCCTCAACCGATACCCCCTCCTCCTGAAAAACACCAAGATGACTTCCCTAGCCACCTGCATCAATGAGCGCTCCAACCACTGCAAGAAACTGTTCAACATAGTCAAGGAGTTCACCAACCCTTCAAACATCACACCCTCGCAAGCTCTGACACCCTCTCTGGCTTTTTCCACAACAGAATCAACACCATCTACCTAGACTTCGCACCCCAACACCTGCCAAGGACGACATCAACCTCCTCACATCAACCCACACCAGCTCACCTCGTGGAACACCCTCACTGAGAAGGAAACTGCGCCCATCATGAGATCCATCTACTCCGGAGCCCCAGCAGACCCCTGCCCCACCACACCTTCAGCCTCGGCATTAAGCCCATCAGCAAATAACTCACCAAGGTCCTCAACTCCTTGATTACCACGGCCCACTTCCCCCAGAAATGGAAACATGCCGACATAAAGCTGTTGCTGAAGAAGCCATCCACGAACCCAAGAACTACCGACCCATCTCCTTGCTCCTCTTCCCAGCCAAGGTAATCGAGAAACCTATCAACATCCAGCAACCCAGACATCTGGAGAATCACAACCTTCTGCACCCCTCCCAAGCAGTCTTCAGAGCAAACCACGGCACTGAGACCGCTCTAGTTACAGCCGCGGACTACATAAGAATGCTGCTAGACCACGGAGAAACAGCATCCCTCATCCTCCTTGACCTCTCTGCACCCATCAACGCCGTATCCTACCACACACTGATCAACACTCCACCAGATCATAATCCAAGGAGCAGACCAAGTGGTTCGCATCCTACCTCACAGGAAGAACGCAGAAGATCCCCCCACCCCCCCCTCCTCTCCCTCTTTCGACTCCTCGCTCCCTAAGGACCTAACCTGCAGTGTACCTCAAGGCTCCTCCCAACACTCCAACATTTACATGACACCCCTGGCCAACATAGTCCGGAGCCACAGACACAACATCTCCTACGCTGTCAACACCAAACTCATCCTTTCCCTGACAAACGACCCAGTGACCATCAAAGACCGGTTCCAAAGTTGCATGAAGGATGCGGCCTTCTGGATAAACACCAACTCTCAAACTCAACAGACAAGACAGAAGTACTTCTCTTTAGGAAAGGCAAGGATGCCTTATGGAACAACGAATGGTGGCCACCTGAGCTGGGCCCTACCCCCAAACCCAACCACCACACCTGCAACCTGTGCATCATTTTTAACAGCCAGCTATCCATGTAGAAGCAGGTCAGCGCAGTCTCCTCTGCTTGCTTCCTCACCGTCCAAATGGTCAGGAAGGTCTTCAGATGGCTCCCACCCAACATCAGGTGGACTCACGCAAGCTCTTGTCACCAGCAGACTATACTACAGCAACTCCCTCTACGTAGGAATCACCGCACAACTCATAAGGGAACACCAGACCATCCAGAACTCAGCAGTCACTCATCCTCACCAAACACTTGCATCACCCCTCACCTCAGAAAACTTCTTTAGCTACCAGTTGCGCAGAGATGTCAGTTCAAGCTGCTCACCCGCGCTTACAAGGCACTACACAACTATGGACTGGCGTACCTCAACAAACAGATGAATTTTCACTAACCTACCAAGGAACTCCATTCCAGAGCCCTCTCCCTAGCAGCAAACCAGCGCATCCGCTGGGCAAACAGCGGAGGCTGCTCCTTCTCCCACCTGGCGGCTAAGCCCTGGAACACCCTCCACCTGCACCTCAAAGCCTCATCACGCCAACAGTTCAGGAAGGACCTCAAGACCTGGATGTTCAACCAATAGGAACAGGCAGCGTGATACCACAGCATGATTCCCACAGTGCTTAGAGACCCTCACGGGTGAAGCAGACGTGCTATACAAATCCTGAATGATTGATAGTTAAGGCTTGTGAAAACCACATATTGTGAGAAGGATGCTTACAAAAATTGAGTGAGTGACCCACTTTGTTCTGAGGCTTGAGTGGAACCATTTCAAGGTGGTGCCCTATATTGCAGAACTGTTTAGTCTTTGAAGTAGACTGCCTGTTAACTATATCAAAATCTGCTGAAATGGAAGTAAGCAGAGTGCAGCCACTCTGTCGAAGTCCATCCCAGATTACAATTAATATAACTTCAGTGCTTCTTCCAGGAGGAAAAACCCTGTTGGTCTGAAAGGTTTCTTTTCTCTGGAACATCTGCAATCTGAATGAATGCTGTTTTTTTTTTTTAGCTATTTACACAATATGGTTCATTGGGTTCAGTCCTTTTTTCGTCAGAACTGGTTTAAATCTAAGATCTTTTCAAATTGTATGGATGCTCTCCAGTTGATGGTGTTTAGTTTATTATCTCTTTGGCTGGAACTGCCATCGAAGTAGCTTTTGGATTGAGCTTGTATATTTTTGGGGGCCCAGGTCACAGATTTCCTGATGGTGCTAGTCATCATTATGAACTGATTAAAAACACCATTGATGCTGGCGGTAGGACAGTCCTGGTACTGCTCGACCTGTTTCTGGCTATCATTTGGCCTGGTAAGTAGATTCAAGGGGAAAGTGACTGGGTGGTTGTGGGAGTCAAGATTTTTGCTTTTTTGTCAGGTGTTCTACAGTTTAGGGTTAGTATTCTTTGGGGTGATTGTCACACTCTAGGTTGCTATCTTGTCTACAGCATTATTTGATTTTCATATTTTGAATATTTTTGTAGTTTAAATGTTATCACAAAAGGTCCCATAACACAGATGCCTATAAAATAGTTACTGATGTAAATAAATGCGTTAATTGTGGTGTTCTGAATTTTCTTCTCCTGGTGAAAAGGTCCCATAACACAGATGCCTATAAAATAGTTACTGATGTAAATAAATGCGTTAATTGTGGTGTTCTGAATTTTCTTCTCCTGGTGTTTTCTGCTCCTAGCCCCTCTTGGGCCAGAACTCCCCATATCTTGAATCTCCTTACTCTGTAACAGTTAATTTGTATGTGCAGCAATTGGTCTTTTACTCTAGCTAACCAGTTCTTTTAAAGACGTTTCCCCAATCAAGTCTGTTTTTTTCCATGTACTGAAGTATTTTTTTTTTCCATCATGAAGCAAGAAGTTGAGAATTTCAAGAAAGTTAACATGATCAGCCGGGAGCAGTTCGATACTTTAACCCCAGAGCCCCCCGTCGACCCAAACCAAGAAGTACCCCCTGGCCCACCGCGATTCCAGCAAGGTAAAGTGTAACTTTAGAATAGTAGAAAGTGTCTTCTTTTTAATGTGTACCTTCTGTCCTCTGAATGCAATTTAAGTGTTAAATATTATAAAGAGTATGTTTCTCAGAGCTGTTTAAAGAGTGAATTTAAGGGAATGACAAAGGATTGTACCTCACTTTCTCCAAGCTGACCATATTGGTATGGCACAGACTGATACAGAAAGAACCAAAAGAAAGCCATGTGTCCTGAGTCATATGTCCTGAAATTAAAGACTACATTCTTAAAGGGGTCTCCTCTTTCTGCTTTAGGTTGAGACTGCCTACCTCAGTTAGTCCCTTCATTGCCTAATAGCCAGTCCCTTTATCATAATCATGCCTTGAACATGGATGTGTAATTAATGTCTTGTGCATAAGGTGATCTGAAAGAGACAGTCAAATTACCCCCAGGCAGCAGACTGGATATGGAGAATTCTTTCTTAGCAGTACCCCTGCATGTCGGTAGGTGGCGTTGGTCGACTCCGTCGTCTGCGTCGTCGCCGGGATGATGTCACAGTGCCTACTTAGACGCCACCCCTGTGTGCTGACGTCCGTTCTTTATTTTTCCGCGCCAGCCTAGCGCAGAACCGGAGAGGGCTACCCCGTAGTCATTTTTTGACTAACCTTTTTCGAAGTCTTCTCGACTTTTTTCGATTCTTCGACTCCAGGTGCGCGAGGGATGTCCCAATGCCGGACCAGGTTCGAGCCTTACGACTCCCGTCACAAGCTGATGTCTGTGACTGATCCGCACCTCGTGTCTCTTTGGTGTCTGGAACACAACCACAACCCAAAGTCATGCTCCAACTGCCGGGCCATAAATCCAAAGTCTATGCGGGAGCGGTCCCGGAAGTTATAAGAGGCCCCGCGGTCGGCTCCGTGTCGTTCCTGGTCTCGTTCGAAAGAAAGGTCTCGAGGCCGCTTGCGGAGCCCCCACACCTCGTCGCACTCAGTCTTCGAGGACTTCGGGTAAGTCCAAGAAGGCGAAGAAGCACCAGCGCTCTTCGCCTTCTCCCCGTTGGTCGGCTGACGCGGTGCAGGACTCGGAGCGAGGTCGCTCTAAGGCTCGGTCTCCGGTGCCTACTTCATGGACGATGTAGGAAGCTGGCTCTGTATATACTATACCAAAATGAGATAGTGTGCACAGAGTCCAGTGGAACCCCAAAGGTAGGCAGAGGTAAAAGTAGATAGCACCTTACTCTCTATTTGTGGTAGTGTGGGCGAGCAGTAAGGCTTTATCAGAGGGTAGTAATAAGCATTTGTTGTACACACTCAGGCAGCAAATGATGTCACACACTCAAAGACTGAACTCAGACCAATTTGTTTGTATCAAAAATATTATGTAATTTTATTTCTTAGAGCCAAGCCTGGTGCAGGTAAGTAAAATAAATGCTTTGCAAAATCTTATTCAATGTTTTACAATTGAATGCACGTTCAAATGCAGTTGATTGAATTACAGGTAAATGAATGTTTCGAAAGTACTTTTAAGTTACTTTTCAGATCACTGTGTATGTTACTTTTTAGATTACTTTTCGGATTACTTTTGCTAATCAGTGTGATATGCTTAGATATCACACTGATACATCTCCTTGACAAAAGGTAAGTAATTCACTTTTAGTACATAGTTTTTCAATGTTCCATACAAACCAACGCTACACTTCGAACAATTTTCAAGGAAAAACAGTCAATGTATTCCTATGGAGAAAAATTAAGTTAACGGTTTGCGGGTAAGTACTGTTTTGTGGGAGTTGGAATTCTGGGGTTAGAACCAGTGTTCCCCCAGGGTCAAGGATGCACTCTTGAAACACCCTCAGCGGCACTAGATGTGCAGAGTGCTGAGGCCCAATGTTATCCAATGGGGAATAGGGGGCCTCCGGTTGGTGGCTGCTCACGAGCAGGCCATGGGTTTGTGGGAGCAAAGCTCCTGGTGTTAGGCTCAGGGCAAAGGGGGATCAGAGTTAGCAACCAAAGTACATCCGCGGCGGCTGGGTGCAGGGTGCTATTTTGGTGTCGGGTGCCCTGTTGATTTCAATGGGGATTCTGCGGTTGCAACAAAGACTGCAGGCTCGGGGACAAAGATCTTCTGGAGGTGACCGTTGGGTGGAGAGGTAAGTTGGGATGCCTGGGGATGCCTGGGGATGCCTGGGGATGCTGGGACACCGTTGGTTGGGCCACCCAAGGCCGTGGGGCATCGGGTGCAGGGGTGTCTTTAGGCGTCTGGTTTTCTTACCAGCTCCGATCACGGTCGGGGGGTGGGAGGGGATCCTCTAGAAAGGGGCTGCAGGCTTCGCTTGGAGATTCAAGGCAGGTCAGAGATCACCAGATCTTGGGTCAGGATCGTCGTCGGGGAGACCTGCTCGTGGTGTTGGGCCACTCTAACTCGGGCCGTAGGCGTCGGGTGCAGAGTGGTGCAGACTCAAGGTTTTTGCTGGGGCCAGAGTCTGTTGGTGAGCAAATCCGGTGCTCACGGGAGACAAAGTCTTTGGCTTGGAAGGCAGGGCAGGTCGTTCGGGTTCTTGCGGCTGCTGGCTGCAGGACACACCGGGGTTTCGCTGGAGCAGGTTCGAGGTGCAGACAGGCCGGTAGGGCTGGGGCCAAGTCAGTGGGTGTCGTCCTCTTCTTAGTTCAGCACTGTTTCTTCGGTCCTTCTCTTCTTGTCTGAGGAGGCATGGTTCAGGGTTGCCTCTAAATGCTAAATTTACGGGCATTACAGGTAAGTAAACGTTGGGACCAATGGGTCCCTTCCTTGGGGTGGGTACACCCCCTATTATGCCACCCTTGAGTGGGAGGGGGCATATGCCTCTCTGGTTGGCTGGGTCCCCCCATCTGCAAGATGGCAGGGACTAAGTTGTGCTTCACCTCGCCTCCCCAACCTGAGGGGTGGGGTTGGCAAAGGTGGGCACACCTCCCTTCCTCACTTTCCTGCCGATTCTCCCGCCCAAACTGGGGGTCAGAACCGGTGGGGGCCAGTTGCTGGAAGCAGCAAATGGCCTGGGGAAGCTCACAAAGGCGGCAAGTCTTTGAAGCTTCACCTTCGTGGATCCTGCCCATCCTGGTGAGTAGGCTTGGCACCTCGTACCAGGATGTGCATTGGTTCAGACCCCCTAGAGCAGCAGACTCTCGACCCAGTGGTCCAGAAACATGTCTGGTGGTGGCAGCTGGCGAGCAGCCACTCAGCCTGGCCACTAGTGTTAGGTCATTTTTCAGGGGGCACCTCTAAGATGCCCTGTGTGTATTTTTCATTAAATTCCCACACTGGCATCGGTGTGGGTTTAATGTGCTGAGAAGTTTCATACCATACTTCTCAGTAAAGCCATTATGGTGCTGTGGAGTTCGTAATGACAAACTCCCAGCACCATATACTCTTAATGGCAGTACTGCACTTAAAATGTCTTAAGAATTGGTTTAGACATTTTAGGGGTACAGGGCTCATGCCCTTGTACCCTCACCACTGGTATAGTGCACCCAGCTAGAGGGGTGGCTGACCTATGCCAGGGCAGTGGGTTGTAGGCATTGCACACAAATGTGTGCCATTTCGTCTCTTCACTTTGTTCTGCACTAAAACACGCAGCCTGCAAAGGGGGGGGGGGTGGTGGTGGTGGTGGGTGGTGGTGGTGGTGGTGCAGGTGGTGGTGGTGGTGGTGCAGGTGGTGGTGGTGCAGGTGGTGGTGGTGCAGGTGGTGGTGGTGGTGGTGGTGGTGGTGCAGGTGGTGGTGGTGCAGGTGGTGGTGGTGCAGGTGGTGGTGCAGGTGGTGCAGGTGGTGCAGGTGGTGCAGGTGGTGCAGGTGCAGGTGGTGCAGGTGGTGGTGCAGGTGGTGGTGGTGGTGGTGGTGGTGCAGGTGGTGGTGGTGGTGGTGCAGGTGGTGGTGCAGGTGGTGGTGCAGGTGGTGGTGGTGGTGCAGGTGGTGGTGCAGGTGGTGCAGGTGCAGGTGGTGGTGGTGGTGCAGGTGGTGGTGCAGGTGCAGGTGGTGGTGCAGGTGCACCATCGCCTCTAAGGGTGGCACAATAAGTGCTGGAGGCCTTCCCTGGCCACAGTGCTCGTGGTACCATTTAGAAGGGACTGACATGTGGCCAATGAGTGCCAATTGGGGTTTGTTCTAATACAGTTTAGGGAAAGTCCATAGGCCCTGGGTACTTGTTTGGCAGGAACCCAGGGCACACTCAGTACATCAGCAGTTTGGCAAAAAGTGGGCACTTTCTTGCAGACTACTCCATGCCTTCCCCTGTTTCCGGGAGCCCGAGCGTCCCCTGCCCAGCTCCTCAAGTTCTACGAGGCCCTCCACCTAGTCTTTGGGCAACCCGACTCCTTCGGGCCCCTTGGAGCCGGTCGATGGCCCTGGGCCTTCGATGCCAGCAGGCCGCGCGGATCCAGGCCTGGATCCGCATCGACGCCGGTCTCTCTCACTCGGCCTTCCCTGGCACCGATCCCGGCGACGACTACCCCGGCAGACGCCGTCCCCATCCTCAACACCCGAGATGGACCCAGACCGACGTCTGTCGACAGATCCAACGCCGGAGGGTACTTTTGTTCCCCTGTTCATCCCTGGTGTTCCCTACCGCCAAGAAGGTGGTGATGAGGACTGAAAAGGGGCGCTGGACCCTTTTACAGACTAGCTGGAAGAACCGGACTGGAGACGGGACCTGGGTGACGCCAGTGGTCTGGACACTTCTTCAGACCTTGGCATGCTTTTTCACCCTACCGTGGCTATGGATGAGGGAGCGTCCTACGCTGTGGTGGTGCGAAGGGTGGCCGAGGTCTTGGGCCATGAGCTCCCTTCAGTGGCAGTCAGGACTAACCTTCTGACAGAGGTGCATCAGCCTTCGGCATCCTCCTCTGAACCCCTTCTGCCCTTCAACGAAGCCCTCACTGACATCCTCCTGGGCACCTGTTCCAAGCCCAGCAAAGGGGCTCCTGTGGAAAGGGCGATTGCCCGTCGCCATCGCCCGGCCCCGTGCGACCCAGTTTTCCTCACCCAACACCCTTCCCCCGAGAGCTTGGTGGTCCAAGCCTCTTCTTCAAAGGGCGCATTCCCTTCTGCTCCTCCAGATAGGGAATCCAAGAAGCTGGATCACCTTGGGAAGCGTATGATCTCTTCCTCCAGCTTGGCACTGCGGTCCGTGAATACCGCGTGCCTGTTGGGCCGATACTCCCACATCATCTGGGATACGGTTGCGCAGGTGTTGCCTCAGTGCCCGGAGGAGGCCCGGGCTGTTCTCTTCCAGGCAGTGGCGCATGGGAAAGACTCAGCCAAATTCACAATCGGATGTGGACTGGATACCACTGACTCACTGGGCAGAACGATTGCCATGTCGGTAGCCCTTAAGCTCTACGCCTGGTTGAGGACATCTAGCTTTTCGGGTAATGTCCAGTGAACTTTGCTGGACATGCCCTTTGGCCGTCGTCTTTTTGGCGACAAAGCAGAGACTGCGCTGAAGCTCTTTAAAGATTCTCTGGCTACGGCCAGGTCTTTGGGCATCGTTGCCCCTTCCTGACTCTACAGTCTGCTTTTCGCCCCTTTCGTGGCTATGGAAGGGGCATCCAGCCTCTGCGTGGCTGCGGACGTGGGACCCAGCGTGTCTGGGAACCAGCATGTGGGCCAGTCAACACTCCCCCGCCGCAGCCGCCTCCAAACCTTCCTAGTGACGTTTTAGGCCCATCAACCGCCAGTGGGTGGCAGGATTCGCCATCACCTCCCCTACTGGCAATCCATCACGTTGGACAGGTGGGTTTTGCAAATAGTCCGAAGGGGCTACCCCCTCCCCTTGGAGGCTACCCCTTCTTCCATGTCACCGTCTTTCGATCGCATGTCAGAGGATCATATGGCTCTTCTCCGCTAGGAAATCTCCAGCTCTCTTGGCCAAGGGAGCTATCGAGAGGGTTCCTGTGCCAGAGGTAGGTCATGGTTGCTCTTCCCGCTACTTTCTGGTGCCCAAGAAGGATAAAGGCCTCCGTCCTATTCTAGATCTCGGGACCCTCAACCGCTTGCTCCGGAAGGAGAAGTTAAAAATGCTCACGTTGGCTCTGGTCCTGTCTGCCCTCGACCCTGGATGGTGGCGCTGGACTTGCAGGACGCCTATTTCCAAATTCCCGTCCTGCCAGCCCGCAGATGCTAGCTATGGTTCGAGGTAGGCCACAAGCATTTTTGGTTCACCTTGCTCTCCTTTGACCTGACCAGTACACCAAGGGTGTTCACGAAAGTGATGGTGGTCGCAGCTTATCTGCGCAGGTCAGGGGTTCCAGTCTTCCCCTATCTCGACTGGCTGTTAACGGCGGGCTCGCCCCCTCCTGCACTCGCTGGGGTTCACTATCAACGTGCCGAAGTGTCACCTGACTCTCTTTCAGACGCTCTTTCATCAGAGCTGTTCTGGACACAGCGCAGTTTCGGGCTTATCCTCCCGAACAACGAGTCTGGGATATTCGGGCTATGATACCTATGTTTCAGCCTCTATCCCGGATTTCGTTGAGAATGACCCTGAGGCCGCAGGGCCTCATGGCCTCCTGCATCCTGGTGGTGGATTATGCCAGATGGCATGCAAGCTCTGCAGTGGTGTGAGAAAGTGCCCTCTTTCTTGCATGGTATGCCCCCACTTTTTGCTGAATTGCTGATGTGCTTTGACTGAGTGTGCCCTGGGCTCCTGCCAATCCGGTACCCAGGGCCTGTGGTCCATGTAAGAAAGTGGCTCTGTATATACTGTTCCCAAATAGGTACATTGTGCACAGAGTCCACAGTCCCCAGAGGTTTGGCAGAGGCTAAAGTTAGATATAACCTTAGTCTCTAAAGTGGTAGCTTGGTCGAGCAGTAAGGCAGTATCAGAGGACGGTGTAAAGCATTTGTTGTACACACTCAGTCAGCAAATAGTCTCTCACACTCAAGAACTGAACTCTAGGCCAATGGTTTTGTATCAAAATATATAGTTGTTTTATTTTAGAACCAACAATAGGTATCAAAATATACTTTCTCAGAATGAGTTACTTTAGTTAAATACTTTTCAAATAGGCAATAGACTTTTGAATACAATAGTTAGTTGTTGCAATAGGCAACACAATTTCAAACACAATAATAAATTGAGCTCAATGGGAATTTCTAGTTAAATGCAATAGATTACTTTTTGGATTACTTTTCTTACCACAGGACTGGATCCTAGATTCAGTCCTGGGACATCTCCTGTAAACAGTTGAGTAAAAACGTTTTGCTTACAGTTGTGGTTTTTAAGGAATATTATTGTATTTTAAAAGTTGACACGTAGAAACTTAGAATCACCAATGTTATCCTATGGGAGGAAATTCACTTAGCAGGTAAGTGGGGTTATTGTTACTTTTTCTAACTCAGTGTTGGATCCTGGATGCAGCACTGGTGCATCTCCTGTAAACAGTTGAAAGAATGTGTTTTTGTTATACAGCCGATTTTTAACGAATATTTGTAAGTTTGCAAAATCGACACTTAGAAACTTTTTCAGCAAAAACCAGGCAATGTTATCCTATGGAAGGAAATTCAAGTTACCGGTAAGTACAGTTGTGATTACTTTTTAGGGTCAGTGCTGGGCACCAAGATCCAGCACTGGGATCTCTCCTGATAACAGGTGAGTAATTTCGTTTTTGTTGATCGGGCGATTTTTAAGGAATATTTGTATGTTTCAAAACTCGACACTTAGAAGAAATTTCAGTGTAAACCAGTCAATGTTACTCTATGGAGAAAATGTAGGTTATCGGTTTTCAGGTAAGTACTCGACTGGCAGAGTTAAGGTTCTGGGCATAGACTCAGGGGTCTCCCAGGGTCAGGTAGGTACAGTTGGTACACCCTCAGCGGCACAGAGGCGGCCGGGTGCAGAGTGAGTTAGGCCCAATATTAGCCTATGGCGGGCAGGGGGCCCTTGGTTGGTGGCTGCTGGCAGGCAGGCCACTCTGCTGTGGGAGCAAAGCTCCTGGTCACTTACTCGGGGCAAGTGGGGAAGTCGAACAGGGTAGTTGGTGCACCCTCAGCGGCACTGGGGCGGCCGGGTGCAGTGGGCTTTTTGGCCGTCGGGCGCCCAATGGTTTTCAATGGGAAAGCTGCGTGACGAACAAAGGCTGCAAGCTCGGGACGGTGATTCTTCAGGTGCGACCACCACTTCGAGGGGTAAGTTGGGAATCTGTAGGAAGGGTAGGCACCCAGGAGTTGGGCACTGGAGGCCGTGGGGCGCCGGGTGCAGGGGTGTCTTTAGGCGTCGGAAATCTTACCCTCGGCTGGTCGCGGTTGGAGGGGTCCCTGGTTCTGAGGCTGCAGGCGTCGTCGGGAGCGTCGAGGAGGGTCCTTGGGTGCTGGATTCTGGGTCACAGTCGCCGGGGGGACGTCCTAGTGGTCTTTGTCCACTTGGGCACAGGCCGGGCTCAGCGGGTGTAGTGTGTGCAGGGTTCGCGGTTCCTGGCTTATGCCAGGGGCTTGTTACTTGCTTTGAGCAGTCCACTGCTCGTGGGAGTCCCAGGTAGTTAGTCACAAGGCAGTCAGGTCCTCCGGGGTTTTTGAGGTTGCTGACCACTGGAGACGCCGGGGTTTAGCAGGAGCAGGTTCGAGGGTCGACAGGCCGGTAGGGCTGGGGCCAAATCAGTTGGTGTCTTCCTCTTGTTAGCAGCTGCACGGCAGGTCTTCTTGTTTCTTGTTCTTCTTTCTTGTTTCGGAATCTGGATCTGAGGAAGGAAGTTTCAGGGTGCCCCTAAATACTAAATTTAGGGGCGTTACAGGTAGGTAAAGGGCAGTGACCAATGGGTCCCTTCACTGGGGTGGGTACACCCCCTATCCTGCCCCTCTTCTGTGGGAGGGGGGCAGTAGCCTAGTCCTGATTGGGCAGGGCTCCCCATCTTCAAGATGGCGGGAGCCCGGAGTTGTGCTTCACCTCGCCTCCCCCACCTGAGGGGTGGGGTTGGCAGAGGCTGGCACATCCCCTTTCCTCCCTTGGGGTTCCCGCCAGTCCTCCCGCCAGAGAGGGGGTTAGAACCGGTGGGGGCCAGTTGCTGAGTACAGTAAGTGGCCTGGAGAAGCTCACAAAGGCGGCATGCCTTGAAGCTTTCCTGCCCATCCTGGGGAGGAGACCTAGCACCTCGCCCAGGATGTGCATTGTTGCAGGCCCAGGAGAGCGGATGGCTCTCCACCCAGCGGTCCAGCAACATGTCTGCTGTGTGGCAGCCGGGGCAGCCCCTCAGACAAGACGTGGATTGTAGGTTAGGTTCATGGGGCAACTCTAAGTTGCCCTCTGTCATGCATTTACATTAAATCCCACACTGGCATCAGTGTGGATTAATGCTGAGAAGTTTGATACCAAACTTCTCAGTCTTCAGTGTAGCCATTATGGTGCTGTGGAGTTCGTAATGACCACATCCCAGCACCATATACTCTTAATGGCATCACTGCACTTGCAGTGCCTAGGAATGGACCTGGGTACTGTAGGGGTACAGGGCTCATGCACCTGTACCCTCACCACTGGCATAGTGCACCCAGCTAGAGGGTGACTGAGGCATGCCAGGGCAGTGTGCTTGTGGGCATGGCACACAGGGATGTGTGCCATGTCGACTCTGTTTAGTTCTGCACCAAAACACGCAGCCTGCAAAGGCAGTGTGTGAGTGTAAGGGTACAGGACCTCTAAGGGTGGCACAATAAGTGCTGCAGCCCTTAGGGGCCTTCTCTGGTCACAGTGCCCTGGGTACCTAGGGTACCATTTACCAGGGGCTTACCTGTGGCCAGAGATGCCAATTGGGTTTAGGCTTTAGTACAGTTTTTAGGGAAGGAACACAGGCCCCTGGGTACCTGATTGGCAGGGACCCAGGGCACACCAAGGAAAAGTGCATCAGTTATCAGGCAAAAAGTGGGGGGGTTACTGCAACAGAAACCCACTTTCCTACAGTCCTTCACTAAAACTGCATTGAAGCCTAAACCCAATTGGCAGCTCTGGCCACAGGTAAGCCCCTGGTAAATGGTACACAGGTACCCAGGGCACTGTGACCAGAGAAGGCACCTATGGGCTGCAGCACTTATTGTGCCACCCTTAGAGGCCCTGTACCCTGACACGCACACACTGCCTTTGCAGGCTGCGTGTCTTGGTGCAGAACAAAGTGAAGAGTCGACATGTCACACACCCCTGTGTGCCATGCCCACAAACCACTGCCCTGGCATCCATCAGTCACCCCTCTAGCTGGGTGCCCTATGCCAGTGGTGAGGGTACAGGTGCATGAGCTCTGTACCCCTACAGTACCCAGGTCCATTCCTGGGCACTAAGTGCAGTGCTGCCATTAAGAGTATATGGTGCTGGGAGCTTGTCATCACGAACTCCATAGCACCATAATGGCTGCACTGAACACTGAGAAGTTTGGTATCAAACTTCTCAGCACATGAAACCCACACTGATGCCAGTGTGGGATTTAATGTAAAATGCACGACAGAGGGCATCTTAGAGATGCCCCCTGAAACTCGACCAACTCCCAGTGACCTGACTGAGTGGCTGCCGAGGCTGCCACCCCCAGACATGTTTCTGGACCCTTGGGTCGAAAGCTTTCTGCTCTCGGGGTCCTAAAACAATGCACATCCTGGTGCCAAGCCTCCTCCCCCAGGATGGGCAGAGTTCACGAAGGAGAAGCTTCAAAGGTATACCGCCTTTGTGAGCCTCTCCAGACCACTTGCTGTACTCGGCAACTGGTCCCCACTGGTTTTACCCCCCACTTTGGGCGGGAGACCCGGCAGGAAAAACAAAGTGAGGAAGAGAGGTGTGCCCGCCTCTGCCAACTCCACCCCTAAGGTGGGGGAGGCTAGGTGAAGCACAACCTGAGTCCCTGCCATCTTGAGGATGGGGGGACCCAGCCAACCAGGGACAGACTTCTGCCCCCCTCCCACTGGAGAGTGGCAGAATAGGGGGTGTACCCACCCCAGGGAAGGGACCCAGTGGTCCCTGCCCTTTACCTACCTGTAACGCCCCTAAATTTAGTATTTAGAGCCACCCTGAACCTTCCTTCCTCAGATCCAGCAACCACAAGAAAAAGAAGAGAAGGACGAGAAGCCGTGCAGAGCTAACAAGAGGACGACGCCCACTGACCTGGCCCCAGCCCTACAGGCTTGTCTCCCCTCGAACCTGCTCCTGCAAAACCCAGGCGTGTCCTGCGGCCAGCAACCTCAAAAACCCCGGAGGACCTGCCTGCATTCACTTTCCAAGCTGTTTCTCCCGTGAACACCGGACGTGTTTGAACTGCAGCTCCTGGTGCCAGCCAGGAACCGCGAATCCAGCCCACTCTGCACCCGCCGATCCCGGCCCGAGCTAGAGTGGAAAAACACCACGAGGAGGTCCCCCCGGCGATCCTGACCCGAGATCCGGTGACCCCTGACCTGCCTCAAGCCTACAGACGACGCCTGCAGCCTCAATCCAGAGGACCCCCCCTACCGCGACCAGAGCGGGTAAGAAAATCCGACGTCCAAAGGCACCCCTGCACCCGACGCCCCACGGCCTTGTGTGCCCAACCCAGGAGCTTTGCTCCCACAACCCCGTGGCCTGCTTGCCAGCAGCCACCAACCGGAGTCCCCCTATCCTCCATAGGATAACATTGGGCCTCAACACTCTGCACCCGGCCGCCCAGGGTGCATCACTGACCCTGGGAGACCCCTGAGTCTAACCCCAGAACCCTAACTCAAAAGACCGAATACTTACCTCGAAACCGATAACCTGTTTTTCCTCATAGGATAACATTGACACTTTTTCTCCCAAAAAGTTTCTAAGTGTCGACTTTTGAAAACTACAAATATTTCTTAAAAATCAGCCGAATAACAAACTCATTTTCTCAACTGTTTTCAGGAAATGTCCCAGTGCTGAATCTAGGATCTTATTGTGCCACCCTTAGAGGCCCTGTACCCTGACACACACACACTGGTTCTACCCCCCACTTTGGGCGGGAGAACCGGCGGGAAAAACAAGTAAGGAAGGGAGGTGTGCCCACCTCTGCCAACTCCACCCCTCAGGTGGGGGAGGCGAGGAGAAGCACAACCTCGAGTCCCCGCCATCTTGAGGATGGGGGGACCCAGCCAACCAGGGACAGGCTCCTGCCCCCCTCCCACTGGAGAGGGGCAGAATAGGGGGTGTACCCACTCCAGGGAAGGGACCCATTGGTCCCTGCCCTTACCTACCTGTAACACCCCTAAATTTTGTATTTAGGGGGCACCCTGAACCTTGCTTCCTCAGATCCAGCAACAACAAGAAAAGAAGAAAAGGACGAAGAGCCGTGCAGAGCTAACAAGAGGACGACGCCCACTGACTTGGCCCCAGCCCTACGGTCCTGTCTCCCCTCGAACCTGCTCCTGCAAAATCCTGGTGTGTCCTGCAGCCAGCAACCTCAAAAACCCCGGAGGACCTGCCTGCCTTCACTTCCAAGCCTGCTTCTCCCGTGAACACCGGACTTGTTCAAACTGCAGCTTCTGGCTCCGGCCGGACACCGCGAATCCAGCCCACTCTGCACCCGCCGAACCCGGCCCAAGCTCGAATGGGAAAACACCACGAGGTGGTCACCCCGGCGATCCTGACCCGAGATCCGGCGACTCCTGACCTGCCTCAAGCCTCCAGTCGACGCCTGCAGCCTCAATCCAGAGGATCCCCTCTACTGCGACCAGAGCAGGTAAGACTTTCCGACGTCCCAAGGCACCCCTGCACCCGGCGCCCCACGGCCTTGTGTGCCCAAACCAACGGTGCCCAACCAACCCAAGACATCCCAACTTACCCCTCGAAGTGGTGGTCGCACCTAGAAGATCCTCGTCCCAGAGCCTGCAGTGTTTCTTCTAACCGGAGGCGCTCCATTGAAAACAGGGCACCCGACCTCAAAACAGCACCCTGCACCCGGCCCCCCTAGTGCTGCTGAGGGTGCACCTTTGGTGCTAATTTGGTTCCCTATTTGCCCTGCCCTAAACCCTAGGAGCTTTGCTCCCACAACCCAGTGGCCTGCTTGCCAGCAGCCACCAACCGGAGACCCCCTATCATCCATAGGATAACATTGGGCCTCAACACTCTGAACCCGGCCGCCCTAGTGCCGCTGAGGGTGAAACAAAAGTGCATCACTGACCCTGGGGGACCCCTGAGTCTAACCCCAGAACCTTAACTCCCACAGTCGTTTACTTGCCTGCAAACCGATAACCCGTTTTTCCTCCATAGGATAACATTGACAATTCTTCTTCCAAAAAACGACTAAGTGTGGAGTTTTGAAAACTAAAGATATTCTTTAAAAATTGTACAAATAACCAAAATGTGTTTTCTTACCTGTTTACAGGAAATGTCCCAGTGCTGAATCTAGGTATCCAGCACTGAGTAAGAAAAGTAACTTGAAAAGTAACTTACCTGCAATTTACTGAAAAAGCCTATTCATTTCAATGTACTGTCAGTCAGTCAAAGTCTTTATTTCGATTTACAAAATCATAAAAGACAAAATACATCAATGATTAAAAAACTTGGGATATAATATACGATCTACAATCATCCAGGCTTATATAAAAACCACAAGTATATTTACATACAAGTTAAAAACATTGTTACATAAAATGGCAAAGTTGTAAAAACAAAAATAAAAACGCCCATAAAAAGCAATATACATACAAACGCGAAAACTGAACAGGGCAGTTGATTCATTTTATCAGCCCATAATATTGGGGACCAGATTTAGACGAAGGGTCAGCAAGTGATCATCTCTTAAGTTGCCAAATCTCTGGGTCTAGACAGAATTTTTTTTTCCGACAGGCCCATTACATGCTATCTCAACCCTCGAGAATAAAAATGACAAGGTTAGTATACCCTCATCTTGTTGGCACGGATGACCCACATCCAGCTCAAAAATGTAGCCACTGCTACTACTATGGAATCTTTAGTGTTTGACCTTAAAATCCTTAAGGCCTCCAGGGCCAATCTTGTGCCCAGATTCATACAAATAGGTTTAAGCCATTTGGTCCTAGGTAGATCATAGGCTGGGCATACGAACATAATATGCGCTAATGTCTCAATTTGAGCTGGGCATGAGATGCATTTGTCGTCCGTTGGCAGGTGCCAACTACTAGTAAGAGCTCTTATAGGAAGTGAACCTACCCTGAACTGATGATAGTTTCCTGTCTGTTGGCCTGGTAATGAGGTCCCAATAGGTTTCAAACTTGGTCTCATGCTTGATCTCCAAGAATTCTCTAGTCAAGGTAGGCCTCATGATAGATGAGAACCGCTTAATTTTGACCATACTCCAGTAACCTGCCTTAAGGTTCTTTTTAGATGGAAATAAATTAGCAGCTGGGTCCTCCCACAGGGTACTCATCCCCATATTGACCAGGGTGGTTTTGATGTTGTTAAACCAGGGGATCTTGTATAGACGGCCCAACCCCCGACCTTCAAGGAGAGCTTTAGCATACAGAGAAAGCTCAGGTGTGGTCCAGAGCCTTCTCCAGAATGCTATAGGTCTGAAGCGTGCCAAGTCCTCTATGCTATAGCAACCCAAATCAAGATAAAGGGGCGTAAGTGGGGTAGATTGCGGGAGGCCTATTAGTGCTCTAACAAATTTTTTGGGGGCTAATACCAATGATGTTAAGTCCTCGAAGCCCCAAAATTCAGCACCATATAATATTGAGCTACTGATTTTGGAGTTGTAAATCTTAAGGGCGGGGGCAATGGGTTTGGTCTGGGAAAGCCTCTGCTCCTTTATCAGTACACCAGCTAATTGTGCATGTTTTAAGGCCAGCATATCGATCTGGGGCTTCCATTGTAGTTTCCTACCTAGTGTTATACCCAGATAGGTAAAAACATCAGTCTGTTCCAAGGGGACATTATTCATATACACTCTCCCGGTTATAGCTTTGGATTTGTGGAGCACCATAAACTTTGTTTTCTCCACATTTACCACTAATTCATGGTCGTGGCTGAACACCTCGAAGCGGGACAGAGCGGCCTGCAAGCCCTGGACGAGTCTTGGATATTATCAAGGTGTCGTCCGCGAACATGAGCAGGGGTATTTTCATACCCGCTAACACTGGAGCATCTGTGGGATGAGTAGAAAAGTACTGTACAACCCTGTTTATATACAAGGAAAACAGGGTTGGGGCTAGTACACACCCCTGTCGTACCCCCTTGGAAACCAGAAACCTCTCAGTAATATTTCCCTGCTTTCCCCAGCGGACTTGTGCGTAATTTGAATCGTGCAGTTTTACTAAGATAGCCAACAGTTCCGATGGCTTCCCCATGTCCACAAAAGCACTCCACATTTTCATACGGGGGACTAGGTCAAATGCGGATTTTAGATCAATAAAAGCCGCATAGATTGCACCCCCTCCTATGATAACCACCCGCCAGTAGATGAGCACAAACCTAAGGACCTGATCTAAGGTGCTTGTGTGTGGTCGAAACCCCGCCTGAAGAGGTGTCAGGATATCTGTCTCGTCTATCCAGGCCTGGATTCTGCCAAGAACTAGCCTGGCAACAATCTTCTGAATGGAATCAATAAGGCTGATTGGCCGGTAATTACCTGGTAGTGAGCGGTCACCCTTTTTATAAATAGGTATGATTTCGGCACCTGACCACGTATCGGGAATGGAAGCACCGCTAGCTATAGCATTGGCCAATAACTTTATATAAGATACCCAGTGGTCCTTATCGTGTACAAACAAATCTGCGGGTATACGATCGGGGCCGGGGGCCCTACCTCTCGGAATGGTTTTTAGCACTGATACAACCTCTAAACTGGTGAAGCACAGATTAGTTTTTGCGATAGGCCATAGGGGTATATCATCACTGCCGTTGATGGCAGCGAATTGAGCCTCATAATGTAGAACCCATTGTTCTGGGGCAACATAGTTAGTGGGTGTCTGATTTAATTCTCCACTGCCCCATTTAACAAGCTTCCAGAATTGGATCATATTTTTCTACTTACTGGCAGAGACCAAATCTTGCCAGCGGTTCTCATCCCATTCCTTCTTCGCTTGTTGCTGGGCTTTCTTATACCTTACTCTAGCCTTTTTAATATCGCCCACAACTTTGGATCTAATAGCCCTGGATAAAATCTTGTAGGCCTGTCTGCATGTACTATTGTACCAAGAAGCCGCCTTTACATAAAGTTTTTTCCTTGGTTTGCTACTTTTAATAAAAAAATATTTCAGTTGCTTGAACAGGTCATTGTGAACCTGGGGGATAATAGAATTAATGTCCTTCTGGGAATCACAGCTAAGAAGGGTAGTGGTCGAACAAGCAACCAGTTCCTTCATTTGTTCCAGAGCACCCTCATTTTCAATAATCCTAGCCCGTTGAACTATCCTCATATCGTTAGTAAGCATAGCCTCTGCTGTTACGTATTCAACTGCCCTGTTGTTTGGATTTGATAAGACCGAAGCATGCAATTGTAAGACCAACGGGTTATGGTCGCTTTCGGTCCGCTCCTGCACCTTCATATCCAAAAGGGATGGCCAATATTCTACATTAAGAAGGATGTAGTCTATGCGGCTGCTACGAAAACCATTATCAAAAGTATGAGCACCTTTCCTATCCGACTGCGTCCGCCCGTTGACTGCCCTCAGTCCCCTTTCCAGACACAGCCCTTTTAACTGTAGTGCAGCCTCTGTCCATTTGTTAATGGGGCATAGTTCTAATTGCGGAATGTTCCACTGTTCGTCCTCCTCTGCACTAAGGTTTCTGTCATCATGGTCCAATGGCTCGAAACAGCAATTAAAATCGCCTGCGATTATCAGGTTACAACTGCCCCTTGAACTTTCCAAATAGCTATCAAGGGCAGTAACCACACATGATCCCCTACCACCCGGCTGTCCTCTTGCATAGACATTGACAATCAAGACATCAGGTCCATGCTCCATAGTGATCCGTATGGCCATGATGTCCGGACTATCAATGAATACTTCCTTCACCAAAATGCCCACTTGCTGTCTGACCCAACAGGTCAACCCGCCTATAGGTCTCCCTCTCTGCCCTCCCAAGGCAGCCTTTGAAAAATTTAAAAAGCCAGAGTGGTAAATTTTATTCAATGACCAAGTCTCCTGAAATATCCAGACATCATAACTATCAATGTATGTTGACCACTCTGTTGAGGTGGTTTTGGAAGATAGACCTGCGATGTTCCAGGAGGTTATAGACATGTGTGTTTTTACGTGCCTTTGGGTAGCGTTACTGCTATTTGCTTGGGAGCTAATTGCATGATCATTTTCCACAGTTACCAGACTAGGAATACTGGATGAGGTGGGAGATCTTACGAGAAGTGTATGGGATAATATGTTCTCATCCACCCCAATATTAAGTTTCATCTGTGATTGGTGTGCACCCCCTAAAATGTCAGGGCTGTTGGCATGTGTAGCCTTCCTTCCGGTCGCAGATTCAGATATTACAGCGGGGTCAGGAATACGCGGTCCTGAAACAGACCCTATCTGGCCCATGGATACTGATGTTCCAATTAGAGGGGGATTAACTATATTGCCCAGTCAATCTATATCCTCTAAAGAAGAAAGGATTTCAAATCGATTACTTGTGGTCACCGGGAGGTCATGTTGACTGTGGTCTGGATAGCCCCCTCATCTCGCTGCACCTGAGGGTGCTGGTTGGTTGATTAAAAAAAAACCAGTGGAAAGATGTTTGTCATCCTCCTTAATGAAACCGTTACCAGCCCTCTAGTGTGTGCTGAACCAGTCTTGGCGACCTGAAACTTAGGACTACACAGTCACCAGGTAAAGACTTGAGATTTCCCAACCCAGGGAACTCTACGAACCATTTTAAATTCGGAGAAAAGATGTTCCTTTAAGCCAATCCTATTACCCAGCAAGTATAAGGCCTTATTTCTTAAGGTTGACCAGTGCTCCTGTGCATTAAATGGAAGCATTGGAACGTTGTCAAACTGTATAAGGAGTGGTTTCCGGGGGGGGATGAAGGAAGGTATGGTGGTTCTGGGCACTAGCAGCCTAGGGCTCAGAGGGCCGTCCCCTAGGACCACTCTTCCCTGGCTGCGAGGTTGATGTCGACAGCGTTCCACCCTGTGGAACGTTAACGGGTTGGGTGGCCTCCAAAGTTATTGCTGGTGCTGTTGCTGTTGATGATGGAGGGCAGCGTGCATTTTCTAGGGGTCCCTTTGGTACTGATGCATTTCCCCTCACCGATTGGGTTGTAGACCCAACATACCTCTGCCCATTAACATTTTCAGGGGGGCTACTAAAAATGCCCTGCTCTATTTTTATTAAGTCTGTCTTCAATCAAGGTCAGCTTCTTAAGTAGGGGATCAATCATAGCTAACAATTTCAGTTCTATCTGTGAACAAAGCTCGTCCATGTTAAACAATGGCGGTAAATGGGCAGCACTAGTAGGGGGGCATGTAGCAGTTGTTGGCTTTTCTTTAGACTGTTGGCTCCCATTGTTTCCATTGCCGTTTGTAACTGCCTTACGTTTTGCTACTCTAGTAGGTAGGGGTATTGGGTTCGATGCACCTCGACCTTTCCTTTTTTTCGAGGGCAGTTCACTACCTGCAACTCCAATCAGCTTCTTGCCCCTAGTGGTAACCATAGACACATTAGTAGAGCAGTCCGAATTAGAAGGAATGGGTGAAGTAAATGACACTGGTTCCAATTGTATTGTCAAAGACTGGCTGGGATGCAATACTAAATCATTGGTACAGTTTGTCAGCGATTGAGAGGGATGACCAAGGGACGTTTGGGGTTCAAGTGATAACCTGCGCTCAGTGATTTGGATCTCATGCATTAGCGCTGATTCTGCCCTAGAAAGAAAGGCGTCGAGCGTACCCACAACCCCTGCTCCCATATTCAGTTTACTCATATTGCTAAACCCTGACCTCTGAATAACATACTTCTATGATTTGTCCGTTGTATACAACAATGGCTTACTGTACAGGCGTTGGAGAGGTGGCCCAGCCTCTTCCAGTCACTGACTGGCAAGGACGGGCCCGCCCCCGGCCCGGGCGCGGCCCGCGCTGCGGGTGTCTCTAGCGCTTTTTAGCGCGGTGGCAGCAGCGTGGCTCCTCCCTCCTGGGAGAGCTCAGACTTCTGGGCAAAGCAGTCCCCAACAGCGGTAGCGTGGCGTCCCGCGCTGCGGGTGTCTCTAGCGCTTTTTAGCGCGGTGGCAGCAGCGTGGCTCCTCCCTCCTGGGAGAGCTCAGGATTCTGGGCAAAGCAGTGACCAACAGCGATAGCGGTAGCGTGGCGTCCCTCGCTGCGGGTGTCTCTAGCGCTTTTTAGCGCGGTGGCAGCAGCGTGGCTCCTCCCTCCTGGGAGAGCTCAGGATTCTGGGCAAAGCAGTCCCCAACAGCGATGGCGGTAGCGTGGCGTCCCGCGCTGCGGGTGTCTCTAGCGCTTTTTAGCGCGGTGGCAGCAGCGTGGCTCCTCCCTCCTGGGAGAGCTCAGGATTCTGGGCAAAGCAGTCCCCAACAGCGGTAGCGGTAGCGTGGCGTCCCACGCTGCGGGTGTCTCTAGCGCTTTTTAGCGCGGTGGCAGCAGCGTGGCTCCTCCCTCCTGGGAGAGCTCAGGATTCTGGGCAAAGCAGTCCCCGATAGCGGTAGCGTGGCGTCCCCCTATTCATTTCAATGTACTGTATTTGCTAAGTGTTGCAACCTACTGCTCCCCTGTAAATCAAACAAAGTACAATTTCTATTGCATTTTCAAACTGTTCTATATCCAGTAACTTATTACTGAAAAGTATTTAATGCTTACCTGTGCCAGGCTTGCTTGGTTCTAAAAATAAACAGTATATTTTTATGCAAAAACAATTGGCCCAGAGTTCAGTTCTTGAGTGTGTGAATTCATTTGCTGACTGAGTGTGTACATCAAATGCTTAACACTGTCCTCTGATACTGCCTTACTGCTCGACCAAGCTACCACAAGTAGAGAGTAAGGTTCTATCTAACTTTAACCTCTGTCTACCTTTGGAGTCACCTGGACCCTATACACACTATACCTCATTTTGGTGTAGTATATATAGAGTCAGTTTCTTACAACACGTGAATATGTTGTCTTCGTAAGTGAGCTGCCACTACTGCGAGACACTTTGTGAAGACTCTGGGTGCTGTGGTCACCCCGAACGGGAGGACTTTGAACTGGCAGTGTTGACCGTCTACCACAAACCTGAGATTTCCTGTGAGCGGGGTGATTGGGAATATGAAAGTAGGCATCCTTTAAATCCAGAGTCGAGAGAAAGTCGCCTTGTTGAAGCAGTGGTAGCACCTGTTGGAGAGTGACCATGTGGAAGTGGTCTGACTGAATGTAAAGGTTTAACGGTCTGAGGTCCAATATTGGCCTGAGAGAGCCGTCCTTTTTTGGAATTAGAAAATATAGGGAGTAAACCCCTGCGCCTTGAGGCAAGGGGACTGGTTCTATTGCATGTTTTTGTAATGGAGAGAGAACCTCCTGAGAAGAGTCAGATGTTCCGAGGACATTGGACGTTGTCTGGGAGGGATGTTTGGGGGAGTGGAGGTGAGTTCCAGGCAATAACCATACTGGATAATTTGTTTTACCCACCTGTCTGTTGTGATGGAATTCCAGACAGGGAGGAACTGTGAGAGACGTCCCCCGACAGGAGTGGAATGATCGGGGGTGGGGGGGAGTGAAGGGAAGTCACTGCTTGGTGGTAGGGTAGTGTGGGTGTTACCGCGGCCTCTTCCCTTATTGTTGTTACCCCTGTATCCTCCTCGAAAATATCCTCTGGAGGAGGTAGTTTGATTAGGACTTTTATATGATGAAGAGGGATGCTCTGAGCCAGTAGATTTGGAGCCAGCCCTGTAAAAGGAGCGACGAAAAGAGCCTCTAGGGGAAGACAATTGCAAAGCCCCCACGGACTTGGCGGTTTCAGTATCTTTTTTCATCTTTTCTAAAGATGCATCGACTGTGGGCCCAAAAAGATGTTCTTGGTCGAAAGGCTGATTAAGAATAGTGGATTGCACCTCTTGCTTGAATCCGGATATCCGGAGCCAAGCATGCCTGCATAGTAAAACGCTGGTATTAATAGCACGAGATGCTGTATCAGCCGCATCGAGGGCACATTTTATAAATGTGTTGGTTATTAGTTTACCCTCCTGTATAAGGTGATTAGTTTTGTTTTTATATTGCTCAGGAAGATGTTGCATAAGCTTTTCAAGCTCATCATAGTGAGCTCTGTTATATCTGGCTAACAAAGCTTGGGCATTGGCAATCAGCCAATCATTTGCAGCCTGTGACGCAATTCGGTTGCCAGATGCGTCTGAATTTTGATTCCTTATCAGGAGGAGGGGCGGCGCCTATGCTCTGTGAATTAGCCCTCTTTCGTGCATTAGACACCACAAGAGAATCTAAAGGGACCTGACCTCTGATGTACACTGGTTCATTGGGAGCTGCCTTATATTTTTTGTCCACCCTGGAGTTGAAGATCCTGGCTCTGACAGGGTCTTTAAACACTTCTGGTGTATGTTTTAGCATGCCTTTTAGCATTGGTAGGGTGTGTGTAGACTTTTGTGAGGGTGCAAAAGTTTCTAATAAGTCTTCTTCTAAGGGATCAGAGTGTAATTGAACCCCGTGGTATTGGGCAGCCCAATTAAATAGTTGCTGTAAGAAACTGGCTCTATATATACTGCACCAAAGTGAGGTACAGTGTATAGAGTCCAAGGGTTTCCAGAGGTTTGGCAGAGGTTAAAGTTAGATAGAACCTTACTCTCTAAAGTGGTAGCTTGGTCGAGCAGTAAGGCAGTATCAGAGGACAGTGTAAAGCATTTGATGTACACACTCAGTCAGCAAATGAAACCACACACTCAAGAACTGAACTCTAGGCCAATTGTTTTGTATAAAAAAAATATAATGGTGTTTTATTTTAGAACCACAGGTTTGCATAAAAATACTTTCTCAAGATAAGATGCTGTTTGTTGAATACTTTCAATGAACAATAGACTTTAAATGCAATATGGCACAGGGGTTGCAATAGGCAACACAATACTTGGTATACTATAACATTGAGCTCAATGGGATTTTTAAGTAAACTGTAATAGAATTACTTTACGAACGTTTTTCTTACTCGGGGCTGGATCCTGGATTCAGCCCTGGTGCATTTCCTGTAAACAGTTGAAAGAAATCGTTTTTGTTACACAGGCGATTTTTAAGGAATATTTGTATGTTGCAAAAATCGACACTTAGAAGAATTTCTGGCAAAAACCAGGCAATGTTATCCTATGGAGGAAAATCAAGTTATCAGAAAATCACAGTTGTAATCACTTTTTCTAATCGGTGCTGGGCACCTACATCCAGCACTGGGATCTCTCCTGAGAACAGGTGAGTAATTTTGTTTTTGATATTCGGACGATTTTTAGTGAATATTTAAAAACTCGACACTTAGAAGAATTTCCAAGTGAAAACCAGTCAATGTTACCCTATGGAGAAAATGCAAGTTATCGGCTTTCAGGTAAGTACTCGGCTGGCAGAGTTAAGGTTCTGAGGAAAGACTCGGGGAGGGGGGGGGGGCGGGGGGCGGGTCTCCCAGGTTCAGGTTTGTACTGTTACACCCTCAGCGGCACAGGGGCGGTCGGGTGCAGAGAGAGTAGGCCCAACGTCAGCCTATGGCGGGCGGGGGGCCTTTGGTTGGTGGCTGCTGGCAGGCAGGCCACTCGGCTGTGGGAGCAAAGCTCCTGGTCACTTACTCACGGCAAGTGGGGAAGTCGAACAGGGTAGTTGGTGCACCCTCAGCGGCACTGGGGCGGCCGGGTGCAGTGGGCTTTTGGGCCGTCGGGCGCCCAATGGATTTCAATGGGAAAGCTGCAAGACGAACAAAGGCTGCAAACTCGGGGAAGGTGATTCTTGAGGTGCGACCACCACTTCGAGAGGTAAGTTGGGATGCTGTAGGAGGGGTAGACACCCAGGAGTTGGGCACAGGGGGCCGTGGGGCGCTTGGTGCAGGGGTGTCTTTAGGCGTCGGGGAAATCTTACCCTCTGCTGGTCGCGGTTGGAGGAGTCCCTGGTGTTGAGGCTGCAGGCGTCGTCCGGAGCGTCTAGGTGAGTCCTTTGGTGCTGGATTCTTGGTCACAGTCTCCGGGGGGACGTCCTCGTGGTCTTTGTCCACTTTGGCTCGGGCCGGGCTCGGCGGGTGCAGAGTTGGCAGGATCCTGGGGTTGCAGATGTTTGAGCAGAACCACTGCTCGTGGGAGTCCCAGTCTTTAGTTGAGCAAGGCAGTCAGGTCCTCTGGGGTTTTCGAGGTTGCTGACTACTGAAGAGGCCGGGGTTTAGCAGGAGCAGGTTCGACAGGCCGGTAGGGCGGGGCAAGTCAGTTGATGTCGTCCTCTTGTTAGCAGCTGCACGCTGGTCTTCTTTCTTGTTTCGGGATCTGAGGAAGGAAGGTTCAGGGTGCCCCTAAATACTGAATTTAGGGGCGTTACAGGTAGGTAAAGGGCAGGGACCAATGGGTCCCTTCCCTGGGGTGGGTACACCCCCTACTCTGCCACTCTCCAGTGGGAGGGGGGCAGGAGCCTGTCCTTGGTTGGCTGGGTCCCCCCATCCTCAAGATGGTGGGGACTCGGTTGTGCTTCACCTCGCCTCCCCCACCCTAGGGGTGGAGTTGGCAGAGGTGGGCGCACACCTCTCTTCCTCACTTTGTTTTTCCCGCCTGGTCTCCCGCCCAAAGGGGGGGGGGGGGTGGAACCAGTGGGGACCAGTTGCTGAGTACAGCAAGTGGTCTGGAGAGGCTCACAAAGGCGGTATGCCTTTGAAGCTTCTCCTTCGTGAACCCTGCCCATCCTGGGGGAGGAGGCTTGGCACCTCGTCCCAGGATGTGCATTGTTTCAGGACCCCGAGAGCAGCAAGCTCTCGACCCAGGGGTCCAGAAACATGTCTGGGGTCGGCAGCCACTCAGTCAGGTCACTGGGAGTTGGTCGCGTTTCTAAGATGCCCTCTGTTGTGCATTTTACATTAAATCCCACACTGGCATCAGTGTGGGTTTAATGTGCTGAGAAGTTTGATACCAAACTTCCCAGTCTTCAGTGTAGCCATTATGGGGCTGTGGAGTTCGTAATGACAAACTCCCAGCACCATATACTCTTAATGGCAGCACAGCACACAGTGCCCAGGAATGGACCTGGGTACTGTAGGGGCACAGGGATCATGCACCTGTACCCTCACCACTGGCATAGGGCACCCAGCTAGAGGGGTGACTGATCTATGCCAGGGCAGTGGGTTGTAGGCATGGCCCACAGAGGTGTGTGCCATGTCGACTCTTCACTTTGTTCTGCACCAAAACACGCAGCCTGCAAAGGCAGTGTTTGTGTGTAAAGGTACAAGGCCTCTAAGGGTGGCACAATAAGTGCTGCAGTCCTTAGAGGTCTTCCCTGGTCACAGTGCCCTGGGTACCGGTGGTACCATTTACCAGGGGCTGACCTGTGGCCAGAGATGCCAATTAGGTTAATTTTGGGGAAAGAACACAGGCCCTGGGAACCTGATTGGCAGGGACCCAGGGCAAACCAAGAAAAAGTGCATCAGTAGTCTGGCAAAAAGTGGGGGCTTACTGCAACAGAAACCCACTTTCCTACACGTGTTCCCTTATCTGGACGACTGGCTCATAAAAGCCAAGTCACACAGCAGCTGTGTGCAACACACACACAAAACAATCCAATTGCTTCACAACTTGGGAATCACGGTGAACCTCACCAAGTCCCACCTCCAACCGTCCAGCACACAACAATATCTAGGAGCTACAATAAACACTTCAAAAGCTCTAGTATACCCCAACCCAGTCAGGATACGCAACATGCAAGCTCTAATATCACAATTTCAGCCTCAACACTCATTACCAGCTTGAGTGTTCATGCAGTTAATCGGGATGATGGCCTCTTGCATTCTCATCGTCCCTTATGCAAGACTCCAAATGCATCCCTAACAAGAGTGTTTGGCACGTCAGTGGAACCAGGCTCAAGGTCAGTTAACAGATCTGGTGTTGGTGGACAGCCGCACACATCGCTCTCTTCAGTGGTGGAACACACAAAACCTTTCCAAAGGGTGGCCTTTCCTCGACCCGGTTCCACAGATAGTGCTAACAGCAGATGCATCGCTCACCTGCTGGGGAGCTAATATTCAAACCATACCATTCAGGGCATATGGACCCCTCAGCAAAAACAATTCCACATAAATTACCTGGAATTACTGGCAATTTTTCTAGCATTAAAATCCTTTCAACTCCATCTCGTAGACAAAGCTGTCCTGGTACGTACAGACAACATGACAGCAATGTACAACATACAGAAACAGGGGGGGGCACACTTTCTACAGCTTTCACACTCAAAGGCAATGCGCTATGGATGAACTGGTCAGGCAAATTTGCTTACGCTTTTCCGCCTCTCCCGCTCATTCCGTTACTGGTTCGGAAGCTGAGACAGCATTCCCTCACAATGATCCTGGTTGCTCCAACATGGGCCCGACAACCATGGTTCACAACCCTCTTGGAACTATCAGTAGTTCCTCATCAAAAGTTACGCCTCTCACCCAAGCTTCTCACTCAGAACCATGGAAAGATAAGGCATCCAGATCCCAGTCAACTCAACCTTGCGATCTGGCACCTGAAGTCTTAGAGTTTGGCTACCTCAATCTCCCGCCAGACTGCATGCACATTATTAAAGAGGCTAGACGTCCTACCACCAGAGCATGCTACGCCGCAAAGTGGAAACTATTTGTAATCTACTGAACAAATAACAATCCACTAGATGCTTCCATTCAAAACATTCTGTTCTCTTGCATCTACAACAATGTAATCTAGCATATACATCCATAAGACTACATCTCGCTGCAATAGCAGCTTATCCCCAAAACAGACAACACTTGTCTTTGTTTAGAGTACCCGCTATCAAAGCATTTATGGAAGCACTTAAAAGAATAATTCCACCCAGAGCTCCACCCTCCCCAGTATGGAATCTAAATATTGTCCTCACCAGACTCGTGGGTCCCCCATTTGAACCTCTACACAAATGCGAATTACAGTTCCTCACTTGGAAAGAAGCCTTCCTGGTTGCTATCACATCTCTTAGAAGAGTTGGTGAACTCCAGGCATTAACCATACAAAAACCATTTTTGCAAATCCATCTTAAAGTGGTTCTTAGGACTAACCCCAAATTTTTACCTAAAGTCGTGTCTGCCTTCCACCTTAACCAGTCTGTAGAACTCCCAGTTTTTTTCCCTCTACCAGACTCGGTGGCAGAACGAGCTCTTCACACGCTAGACGTTAAAAGAGCAATACTCTACTACATTGAAAGAACAAAACCCTTTAGGAAAACTAAACCACTCTTTGTGGCTTTCTCCCCACCTCATAAAGGCAATCCCACCTCATAAAGGCAATCCCATCTCAAAAGCGGGGATTGCAAGGTGGATTAAGTGCATCCAAATATGCTATTTTAAAGCCAAACTTACATTAACCATTCCCCCTAGAGCTCATTACACACGCAAACTAGGGGCTTCTATGGCTTTCTTAGGGAACATTCCCCTAGATGACATCTGCAAGGCAGTGACTTGGTCTACACCACACACTTTCACAAAACACTATTGTGTAGATGTGCAAGCAAGACAACAAGCTAGTGTGGGCCGGGCTGTATTAAGAACACTTTTTCAAACCACTGCAACAGATAGAGGTTAGCCACCGCTTGGGAGATAACTGCTGTATAGTCTATGCAAGTATATAATCTACAGCTCATATGCCTCGAACGGAAATTGCTACTTACCAGTATGCCTCTGTTCTTGGCATATAGAGCTGGAGATTCATATATGCCCACCCGCCTCCCCGGGCACCTCTATCTGTTCCAGTGCTATCTTACATCACACATGGACATCTCTTTCTATTTCTTACTAACTCCATCATCACCCTTTATGGCGAAAACAATCTGGAGATGGAGTCTCGTGACTACAAAGACTTCTTCGAAGACAAAAACAAAGTGCAAACATCCGAGCCCAACACCAGATGGCGATCTATGCAAGTATATGAATCTACAGCTCTACATGCCAAGAACAGATGCATACTGGTAAGTAGCATTTTCCTTCTCAAGGCTATGCTGCCTCTTTGGCGCTTTACTGGCTCCCTCTGGGGCATCTTGGGCCCAAAGGAGCCACGTGGAACCGCAAGGACCTCCAACCAGAATCCCACAGATATGTCCACCCTCTGTGCCAACTGGAACCTCCGAACCCTGCTACAAGTTCTACACTGGCTTTGGTGCTGGCATTGGTCCTGGTGACACTGCACTGGATCCCTGTGCATTGATGCAGATGTTGACGCCGGAGGAAGAGGCACAACCAGATGTGCTGACTCCGAGCTGAATGAGTCTCAACCGAGGTTATGCCCCGAATCCTCCATGCAGCACCCTTTTGGAAAGCCAACAGAATCAACACGTTACATTTGTCTCAAGGGAGTGCTCAGATTCTCCCTCTAACCTTTTGGGATGGGTTCGGACAAAAACAATCATGATGGCAATGACCTAGTACCTCACTAAGCTGACAACCAGAGCGAGCAGCAACAAGATGCCAATAGTCTGGAGATTTCTCCAGATCAGCCACTGAGCCTGCCACTGAAGAAAGCGTTATGTTTGCTGTTGTGATGCGGAGTCCAGCAGGGATCCTTGACCTCCAACTACCCACCAACCATGGAGTGAAAAATGCTCGCACCAAGGTCCTACAGCATGTCATACACATACACAGCCTCTTCTGCCTTTTAATGAAGCCCTGACGAATTGGCATGGGCAAAGCCATGTTCTGTGCCTCTGGTAAACAGGCAAGTAGCTCGGTGCCACTGCTATGCTCTGGATTACCAAACCACCTTGATAGAACGTCCAACACCGGAATGTCTGGTGGTTGAGGATTCCACCAGCGGGATAAACCTAGACTCCTTCCCCACCGCTCCATCGGGCTGTGAATCCAAACGCATGTTCGCATCTTCTAGCCTTGTCCTGTGCTGGGTCAATGACAGCTGCCTGCTCTCCATCAGCTCCTACATCGCTTTGGTATGCTGTTGCCCAGGTTTTGCCTGATGGCCTGAAGACTTGCACCCTTTTCTTACATAGGCCATCCAAGATAGCTGCAATGCGGCAAAATTTGTCATTAGATATGGGCATGGACACTAGGGACTTTCTAGGCTGAGCAATAGACACCAGTGTAGCACTTAGACGGCATGCCTTGAGGTCTACAGGCTACTCCGGAGATGTCCAATTGTCTCTCGGACATGCCTTTCGATGCCACTTGCCTTTTTGGCAGAAAAGATTTTTGGCCTTCGAGATTTTTAAAGCTAGTAGGGCCAAGCTCGCTCTTTGGGCCTGTCTGCACCAGTGCAGCAATTCCAACAGTTTTGCCCACTCTGTCTATGGTAAGGACTGCCAATACAGTCTGCATCAGCATATGCAACCTGTCCAGCAAGCTCCAGCTTCTTGGCCAAAGCTGTGGATCTCTCAGATATCGTGGCCAACATGGGCAGCATGCAGCCAGTCCCCCACTCCTCCAGCTGCTGCAGCCGCAAACCTTCTTTAGTGGGTCCTTCCAGATGCACAGCCACCCTGTTGAAGGCAGAATTTTGTATTTTCTCCCAGGGTGGCATTTGATTACCTTGTAATGTAATGTAAGGGGTTATTAATAGAGCGCACTGTGACCAAAAATGGTATCCTGGCACTAAAACCACTATGTAAGGCACAGCAGATGAAAGAGCTGAGAAGCGGGCCGCTACTGAGGAAATAACCAGGTCTTCAGTGCCTTCCTGAATTTTTGGAAGTCAGATTGAGATCGTAGGGAAACTGGAAGTTTATTCCATATCCGGGCCGCATTGACCGTAAAGGTGCGTCCTCCTTGTCTGACTTTTTTGTATCTAAGCTCTTGGACATAGTTACCAGTAGTAGAACTGAGGTTTCTGCCGGGGGTATATTTTTTTAGTTTGTTTTGGAGAGGTTTTGGCCCTTTGTTTTGTAGTGCCTTGTGGACAATACAGAGAGATTTAAAAGTTATTCTCTGCTTGATAGGTAGCCAATGAAGCTCCTTTCAGGGCATCTGTGGCAGATGAGTATCGAGGTCTGTTCAGTGTCAGTTTAGCGGTGATGGTCTGAATACGTTCTAACTTTTTTAGCGTGGTAGTTAGGGGCTCCTAGCAACAGGGCGTTACAATAGTCCAACCTACTTAATATTACCCCTCTGGAGATCAGTGATCTGGCTGATAGATCGAGCAGAGGGTATAGCTTCCTAAGAGCCCGGATCAGAGCGAAACAGGTCCTGGTAAGTCTGTTCACTTGATTTTCCAGGGATAACTCTTGGTCGATCACACCCAAGTTTCACACTGCCACAGGATTGCCCAATACTTTTTCCATAGGTAGCGGCCAGAAGTTCGGTGATCAGGATACCGGGATTTTGTTCGAGGAGCAGCAGAGGAGTTCGGTTTTATTTCCGTTCATTTTGAGTGAGTTAGAATTCATCCAGTCACAGATGTCAAGAATGCATGCCTGGAAGTTTCCAATGGTTTCCTCCTGGTTATTGTTCAGTGACGGAATCAATTGGGTATCATCTGCATAGTTGATTAATTTAATATTGTAAGTTTTTATAAGTGAGATCAGGGGTTTGATGTAGACATTAAATAGGATAGGGCTAAGGGAAGAGCCCTGGGGGACACCATGTGTTGTCTTTCTAAATTTGGATAGAAACGGGGGAAGAGATACGGCCTGATAACGGTTGGACAGGTATGATTTTAACCAGTTTAACATTGGTCCCCCACACTCGCTGCCATGAGCCTGGACATGAGTGTGGTGATCCACAGTGTCAAACTCAGCCGATAAATCTAGGAGGACAAGGACAACCAATTGTCCATTATCAATAGTCCTCCGTAGTTAATCGGTAGCGCAGATGAGGGCGGTCTCGGTTCCGTGACCAGGACGGAATCCAAATTGCTCTTCCTCAAGCCATGCAGAGTCCTCTAGATGTTGTGACAATAGTGAGCTTATATAACTTGCCAGGATTTTTATTGGGAAAGGGAGAGGGAAAATAGGTCTAAAGTTAGCTAGATCAGCGGGGTCAGAGAGCTTTTTTTAGCAGTGGCTTGACTATGGCTTTCTTCCAACAGTCTGGTACCTTCTCGGTTTCGAGAGAGTGATTGCAGAGTTGTCGAAGGGGGCCTGCCAGCTCTTCTTCCCATATTAGCCACTGCTTTGGGGGCATAGGGTCCAACGGAGATCCTGATTTTATAGCCCTATACAGGGTTTTAAAGGCCTCGCTAGAGATAGGATCCAACCTAGTGAGTGTCACAGGAGGAGACTCTGCAGGGTAGAGATCGGAGGGGGAGAGGGCGGGAAGCAGTTTCGATTGAACGGGGCTGTGAGGGTGTGCACCAGAGTGTTTGGCTGTGGTAGGTTTGTTGATCCCTTCCAGAATTGTTGTGATTTTACTGTCGAAATATTCCGACAGGTTATCACATAGTGTCTGTGATGGTTTGATCTCTTGCTTAAAACGAGGTGGATCGGTGAATTCTTTAAGGATTTCAAAGGTTTTTCTCGCTTTGTTAGGAGCCGCAGTGATCTGCTCATAAAAATAGCTTGCTCTCACTTTCCTTAACTTGTTTTTGTACTCACTCAGCGCATTTTTTAGAATGAGCTGATCTCCCTCAAGGTAGTGATGCCTCCATTTCCTTTCCAATTGCCTACATTTAAGTTGGGCATTTTTCAGCGTGAGGTCGTACGAAGGGGCTGAGAACTTTTTTCGATTCTTTAGGGTGGCCAGGGTTATAGTTTCATCTAAACTTTTTATAATTTCCCTTTCGAATCTATTATAGTTCACCTCCGCCGAGTCTGCTGGTGAAAAATATAAGTTCTTGATAAGGGGTTTAGTTTTAATTTTGGGAAGCTTATTCCATGCTCTACCTTCTACTGAGTTTGCTACTGGCTCGGCGAGCGAACAGCTTTTAGCCAGTTGCAGATGAAAAGTAATCAGTGAGTGGTCAGTCCAGCAAAGAGGAGTAATTTCCTCTACCGAGGTAAGGTTTTCTGGGGAGAATGAGGTCCAGGGTATGGCCCGCTAGGTGTGTGGGGCCAAGGACCTGCTGTTTAAGGCCGATTGTTTCGCAGGTACTGTGCAGTTCCTTATATGCCGCCAACAGGCTTTCTTCTGCCCTGAAGTTGAAATCTCCCAAGAGAAAAAAGTTATTATGCTTAATCCACAGGTTGGAGATGTTGTCTAGGAAAGAGGGAAGGGAAGAAGTTACCGCAGTGGGTGGCCTGTAACGGAGAACTCCTGTGGCCATATTTTCTTTTCGAGATTTTAGCTGAAATCCGAGCATTTCTATTCCCACTACTTCATCTATGGGGAAGATGTTCAATTCCAAGCTATCTCTGTGGAGAATGCCTAAGCCTCCCCCCTCCCCCTTTTGGCCAACTCGAGGCTCATGGAACCCTTTAAACCCGTCTGGGCAGGCTTTGTCTAGGTCAGAGAGCGAGTCCCCTGTGGACCAAGTTTGTGATGAACAGTGCATTAAACTTCCCAGTGTCAAGCAATATATTAACTTCTACCGCGTGTTTAGGGAGAGATCTGGCATTCAAGAGGCCGCAGGTTAGTCTAGCCTTAGGACATTGTTTACTATTACGGTTCTCAGTAATGCTTTCCAACTTTGGGGTGATTTGCTTACCAATGAGCATTAGTTCCTCAATTGTATAGCGGAGTCTTTCCTGTTGGATAGTGCTAAAACTGGCAGCATGGCTGGCGCTGAGCGCGGTCGGGCGCAGACGGGCTTGCCTTTGGCGCGCCTGCGGCGCGCACGCTCCAGCCTGCTCCTAAGTAGCGTCTGAGTGACGCTGATTGACGCTGTGGGCGTGGTGTGACGGCCCCGCTGAAGTACGGGTGCCGCTCCTAGTCAAAATCAAAGTGAGCTGTTAGCTCTGTCTGCCCGTTCTGAATAGCGCCGTTAGTTAAAATAACAGGTTCCCTAATTTAGGTCAAGTGTCTCTTTTAAAATGCCCCCCCGAGATAAACATTTCAGGTACAGTTCAAATTCAATATGCACAGTTCAGTTAAAAACACTAGCGGTACGAAACCTTACACCTTGGACACTGGGTTCTGCGGAAAGTCCATTGTGGCTGCGCCCACTCATTTATTTCCACCCTGCCGCACCGTTCCAACACCCTTAGACTGGCTGACAGGACAGTCTGTTTTATAGTAGGAAGTGCAGTACCTTTTGTCCGAAGGATCCATAGAGGGAGGGTCCCAGCTTCAGAAATAGGCACTTCCTCCGAAATGACAAATTCAAGATGCTCGCCCTGGCCCAGGTCTGCCCTCCATTCTGTACACTAGGTGATAGCGTTGTACCTCCAGAATGCTTATTTCCATATCCTGAAGGCCCACAGGAGAGATCTGCGGTTCATAGTGGGGGGCAGGAGCATTTTCAGTTCACATTGCTCCCCATTGGTCTCACCATTGCCCCTCCTATGTTCACGAAAGCGATTGCGGTGCAACTTTGGCGGTCGGACCCCAGTCTTCCCCTACATTGACTGGCTGCTGAAGGTGGGCTCATCCCAGGCAGTGTGGTCACCCACCTCCAGACTACGGCGAACTTCCTTACATTGTTGGGGTTCACTATCAACATGCCATGGTCACACCCGACTCGTTCGCAGTCGCTCCCTTTCATTGGAACGGTCCTTGACACAGTGCAGTTTTGTGAGAAAGTGCCCTCTTTCTGCATGGTTGCCCCCACTTTTTGCTGAATTGCTGATGTGCTTTGACTGAGTGTGCCCTGGGCTCCGCTAATCAGGTACCCAGGGCCTATTTTCTTTCCCTAAAACTGCATTGAAGCCTAAACCCAATTGGCATCTCTGACCACAGGTCAGCCCCTGGTAAATGGTACCACAGGTACCCAGGGCACTGTGACCAGAGAAGGCCTCTAAGGGCTGCAGCACTTATTGTGCCACCCTTAGAGGTCCTGTACCCTTACACACACACTGCCTTTGCAGGCTGTGTTTTGGTGCAGAACAAAGTGAAGTCAACATGGCACACATCCCTGTGTGCCATGCCTACAACCCACTGCCCTGGCATAGGTCAGTCACCCCTCTAGCTGGGTGCACTATACCAGTGGTGAGGGTACAGGTGCATGAGCCCTGTACCCCTTCAGTGTCTAAGTCCATTCTTAGACATTGTAAGTGCAGTGCTGTCATTAAGAGTATATGGAGTTGGGGTTTGTCATTACGCACTCCACAGCACCATAATGGCTATACTGAAAACTGAGAAGTTTGGTATCGAACTCCTCAGCACATTAAACCCACACTGATGCCAGTGTGGGATTTAAAGAAAAATGCACACAGAGGGCATCTTAGAGATGCCCCCTGAAAACTAACCTACCACTAGTGTCCAGGCTGAGTGGCTGCTTTCAGCTGCCACCACCAGACATGTTCCTGGACCCCTGGGTCGAGAGCCTGCTGCTCTTGGGGGGGCTGAAACAATGCACAACCTGGGACGATGTGCCAAGCCTCCTCCCCCAGGATGGGCAGGGTCCACTAAGGAGAAGCTTCAAAGGCTTGCCGCCCTTGTGAGCTTCTCTAGGCCACTTGCTGCTTTCAGCAACTGGTCCCCACTGGTTCTGACCCCCACTTTGGGCGGGAGAACCGGCGGGAAAAATAAGTGAGGAAGAGAGGTGTGCCCACGTCTGCCAACTCCACCCCTCAGGTGGGGGAGGCGAGGTGAAGCACAACTCGGTCCTCGCCATCTTGCAGATGGGGGCACCCAGCCAACCAGGGAAAGGCTTATGCCCCCTCCCACTGGAGGGTGGCATAATAGGGGGTGTACCCTCCCCAGGGAAGGGACCCATTGGTTCCAACCTTTTTACCTACCTGTAACGCCCCTAAATCTAGTGTTTAGGGGCACCCCTGAACCTTGCTTCCTCAGACCAGAAGAAACTACAAAAAAAGGACCGAACAGCCGTGCCGAAGCTAACAAGAGGAAGACTCCCACTGACTTGGTCCCTGCCCTACCGGCCTGTCTCCACCTCGAACCTGCTCCTGCGAAATCCCGGTGTGTCCTGCAGCCAGCAACCTCGACCACAATGACCGTCTCTCCCGTGAACACCGGATTTGTTCGTCTCCAACCTCTGGCTCTGGCCGGACACCGCGAATCCGCACCACTCGCACCTGCCGTCCACGGCCTGAGCTTGAGTGGGCAAACACCACGAGGTGGTCACCCCAGCGATCCTGACCCGAGATCCGGCGACCCCTGACCTGCCTCAAACCTCCAGCCGACGCCTGCAGCCTAAATTCGCACGGTCCCCCCAACCGCGACCAGGAACTGGTAAGAAGATCCGACCCTAAAAGGCTCCCCTGCACCAGACGCCCCACGGCCTTGGGTGGCCAATCCGACGGTGCCTAAACAACCCCCAACTTACCTCTCGAAGTGGTGGTCGCACCCAGAAGACCTTCGTCCCCAAGCCTGCAGTGCCTTTGTAAACCGGAGGTTCCCCATTGCTAACAGTGCGCCTGACGTCGAAACCGCACACTGCCGCCCTAGTGCCGCTGAGGGTGCACCTTTGGTGCTACTTTGTTTCTCCATTTGCCCTGAGCTAAAGTCTAGGAGCTTTGCTCCCACAACCAAGTGGCCTGCTCGTCGCAGCCACCAACTGGAGGCCCCCTATCCCCCATTGTATAACATTGGGCCTCGGCACTCTGCACCCGGCCGCCCTAGTGCCGCTGAGGGTGTAACAAGCGTGCATCCCTGACCCTGGGGGACCCCTGAGTCTACCCCCAGAACCTCAACTCCCACTACCGAATACTTTCCCTAAAACCGATAACCGTATTTTCCTCTATAGGAGAACATTGACTGTTTTTCTTGGAAAAGTGTTTGTGTGGAGTTTGAAAACCTAAAGAAATTCTTTAAAATTGTACTAACTAACAAACGATTTTACTTACCTGTTTACAGGAAATTTCCCAGTGTAGTATCCAGTTATACTACACTGTGTAAGAAAAGTAATCTCAAAAGTAACTTACCTGTGATATCTGAAAGAGACACGTTAGTGACAGATTCCTTACCTTAGAATATCCCCAGGCGTCAGGCTGGATCCGGAAAGTTTTTTGCGTAGCAGTACCCTTGCGCGTCGGTAGGCGGCGTCGTGCGGCTTCGCGTCCGGCGTCGGGATTGCCGGATTGACGTCGCGGGCAATACTTAGACGCCGCCCCTGCGCGCTGACGTCAGTTCTTATTTTTCCGCGCCAGTAAGCGCAGATCCGGGAAGAGCAGTGCCCTAGTCATTTTTTGACTAAATTTTTGGTGATTTTTTCACTGTTTTTCTAAACGAGTCTTTCGACTCCGAAGGTGTCGGTAGGGATGCCCGGTTTCAAGCCCTGCGACGCCTGTGGTCGCATGATGTCGATCACAGACCCGCACTTAGAGTGTCTCTACTGCCTCGGCCGCGACCACGACACGAAGTCGTGCCCCGACAGCCGGGCCTTGCACCCGAAGGCTTTGCGAGAACGGTCTCGAAAGCTCCTCGAGGTCCGGCAGTCGGCTCCGCGCCACACCAAGCCCCGGTCACGCGAAGGGTCAAGGGGCCGGTCGCGGAGTCCTCATCGGTCGTCGGGGTCCAAGTCTTCGCACTCCTCCGGTAAGTCAAAGCACAAAAAGTCTAAGAAGCGTCATCGCTCGACGGCTTCGCCTCGCCGGTCTCGCGACTAGGCTGAGGCTCCTGTCGGCACCGCCCCCGCGGCTCCGGGAGTGCCTGTGGAGCCGCCCCCGCATTACCCGTCCTTCCCGGGTTCGGGGGCGACTCCGGCCGAGATACAGGAATTCCTGTCGGCCATGGCCCGCCTCTTCGGGCCTCAAGGTCCCCCCGGTGCGCCTTCGGGCCCCGCAGGCCCTGATGGGATTTCCCCGGCGCCGCCGGCGACTCCGGTCCTGGCGCAGCCTGTCACACCAGCCTCGGTCCCGGCCTCGATCCCGGCTCCGATCCCGGCTCTGGTGCTGCCGCAACCCCCATCGACGCCGGTTGACCTAACTACACCTGCGCCGATGTCTCCGGTGCCGTTCCCGACGCCGCCTGGGGCTGCGGGCGGCGTCGTTCCCCGGTTCTCTCCGGATCTGGACACGGCGCCGGACCGACGTCGCTTGACGCCGGCTCCGACGCCGATGAGACCTTGGGTCCCGCGTGTCCCTCCTCCTTATTTTGAACCTGAGGAGGACGAAGAGAACTGGGAGGGGTCGGATGACCCTCTCACACAGCAGTGTGAGTTCGAACAGGACTGGGCTGAGGAACTTGGGGATGCCAGTGGTCTGGACACCTCCCCTGACTCTGGCATGCTGTCTCCTCCTTCCGTGGCAACGGAGGAGGGAGCAAATTTTGCAACGGTGTTGCGTAGAGCAGCTGGGGCCTTACACCTCCAACTGTCTACGGTGGCTGTCAGGACTAACCTCCTGACGGAAGTGCTTCAGCCGGCGGCTACCTCCTCGGAGCCACTGCTGCCGTTTAATGACCCGCTTTCCGACGTTCTTTTGGGCACCTGGTCCAAGCCCGCCACAGGGGCTCCTGTAGATAGGAACGTGGCCCGACGCCATCGCCCCGCTCCGGGCGACCCCCTGTTCCTCTCCCAACACCCCTCTCCTGAGAGCTTGGTTGTCCAAGCCTCTGCTTCCCAAACCGCCTTCCCTACCGCTCCTCCGGATAGGGAATCCAAACGCCTGGATCAATTTGGGAAGAAGGTCTTTTCTTCCTCCAGTGCTGGCTTGCGGTCTGTCAACACCGCTTGCCTTTTGGGCCGATATTCCCACTCTCTGTGGGACTCTGTGGCGCAAGCTTTGCCCCAGTGTCCTGAGGAGGTCCAGACACTGCTTTCCCGCGCTATTGCGGAAGGAAGAGATGCGGCTAAATACACCATCAGATGTGGCCTTGATACCGCCGACTCGCTGGGCAGATCGATTGCGACGACAGTGGCACTGCGCCGTCACGCCTGGCTGAGAACCACTGGTTTCTCGGGTGATGTCCAAAACACTCTTATGGACATGCCCTTTGATGGGTCCGTCTTTTTGGGAACAAGGCAGACCATGCGCTGGAGCGTTTTAAGGACTCACGGGCTACGGCCAAGTCCCTGGGCCTTTCTGCTGTACGCCCTCCGCAGCCATCTGCTTTTCGCCCCTTTCGTGGCCACGGAAGGGGCGCCCAGTCACGTCCGCTGCCCAGCCACCGGCCTGCGCAGCAAGAGTCTTCGCGTGGCCGAGGACGTGGCTCCCGCCGTGGCGGGTTAGGCCACCAACCCCGCCCCGTCCGCGGCCTCCAAGCCCTCCTAGTCCTTTCAGGTGCACAGCACGCCAGTAGGGGGCAGGGTCCGCCATCACCTTCACCACTGACAGGTGGGTCTTGGACATTGTCCGAAGGGGCTACTCCCTCCCCTTCGAGACCACCCCCCCCCAGCCATGCCACCTCAATTCCACCGCATGTCAGGGGATCACTTGGTGCTTCTTCAGAAGGAAGTTGCGGCCCTCTTGGCCAAGAGGGCCATCGAGCGCGTTCCGACCCCAGAAGTAGTTGCTACTCCCACTACTTTCTGGTGCCCAAAAAGGACAAGGAGGACATGCGTCCTATCTTGGACCTCCGGAACGTAAATCGCTTCCTCCGGAAGGAGAAGTTCAAGATGCTCACCCTAGCTCAGGTCTTGACTGCCCTCGACCCTGGAGATTGGTTGGTAGCGTTGGACTTGCAGGACGCATATTTTCATATCCCCGTCCTGCCGGCCCACCGGCGTTACCTGCGGTTCACGGTGGGCCTCGCGCATTTTCAGTTCACCGTGCTCCCTTTTGGCCTTACCAGCACCCCTCGGGTGTTCACGAAAGTGATGGCGGTGGTCGCAGCTCATCTGCGCCGGGCAGGGGTTCCAGTCTTCCCCTACCTCGACGACTGGCTGCTGAAGGCGCGCTCGTCCCAGGCAGTCGTCTCCCACCTCCAGACTACGGCCGAACTCCTGCACTCGCTGGGGTTCTCCATCAACGTGCCGAAGTCGCATCTGATTCCTTCTCCACAGCTCCTTTTCATCGGAGCAGTTCTGGACACGACGCAGTTTCGGGCCTATCCTCCCGAACGGCGAGTCCGGGATAGTCAGGCTATGATTCCGATCTTTCAGCCTCTATCCTGGGTTTCGGTACGGATGACCCTGAGGCTGCTGGGCCTCAAGGCCTCCTGCATCCTGCTTGTCGATCATGCCAGATGGCATATGCGGGCTCTGCAGTGGGACCTGAAGTTCCAGTGGGCGCAGCACCAGGGCAACCTGTCCGATCACGTCCAGATTTCGGAGGGGACTGCAAGACAGTTGCAGTGGTGGCTCTCGAACCGGCAATGGGTCAGGGGCAGATCCCTCTCCCTTCCCCAGCCAGAGCACACAGTTGTGACGGACGCGTCCCTGCTGGGATGGGGCGGTCACATGGGAGAGGCGGAGATCAGAGGCCTCTGGTCTCCGGCGGAGTCCCGGCTCCATATCAACCTTCTGGAGCTCCGGGCGATCCGACTTGCACTCAAGGCATTCCTTCCCTCTGTCAAAGGGACGGTAGTGCAGGTGTTCAGACAACACCACCGCCATGTGGTACTGCAACAAACAAGGCGGGGTGGGGTCGTGGAACCTATGTCAGGAGGCTCTGCGCCTCTGGATGTGGCTGGAACATCTGGGCATATTCCTGATGGTTCAACACCTGGCAGGTTCCCTGAACGCCAGGGCGGACGAAGTCAGCCGCAGGTGCATGATGGATCACGAATGGCGTCTTCACTCGGAGGTGGCGCAAGGACTCTTTCTACAGTGGGGAGAGCCTTGGTTAGATCTATTCGCCACCGAAGAGAACGCGCAATGTCATCAGTTCTGCGCGTTGGAATTTCCAAGGCGGCACTCGCTCGGCGACGCTTTTCGTCGCGAGTGGAATTGCGGTCTGTTGTACGCCTTTCCGCCTATACCACTTCTACCCAGAGTGTTGAAGAAGATTCGGCGCGACCGGGCCCAAGTCATCCTTGTGGCTCCGGACTGGGCTCGAAGAGTTTGGTATCCCGAGCTACTCAGTATGAGCGTCGATCCCCCGATCCATCTGCCTCTTCGGGAGGATCTTCTGTCGCAGCAGCAGGGGACGGTCCTCCACCCGAACCTGTCCAGCCTCCACCTGCCTGCGTGGAGATTGAGCGGCGGCAGTTGATTCCTTTCGACTTGCCTACCGAAGTTTGTGATGTAATTCTGGCAGCCAGGCGTCCCTCCACTAAGGTGGTATACGCCTGCAGGTGGAACAAGTTTGTGGCATGGTGCACAGCAAAGGCTGTGAATCCCCTTTCTGCCCCTCTTTCTGAGGTTCTTCTGTTCCTTCTTTCTCTGGCCCAACAGGGTTCTGCCCTGGGTACCATCAAGGGCTATCTTTGTGCAATCTCGGCCTTCCTCAGGCTTCCTGATCAGCCCTCTCTTTTAAGTCCCCTGTTGTTAACAGGTTTCTTAAAGGCATTACTCGCCTCTTTCCTCCTGTTCCGTTTATAATGCCTCAGTGGGACTTGAATTTGGTTCTTACCTTCTTAATGTGCGCTCCCTTTGAGCCTCTGCATAACTGTCCTCTTCGTCTTCTGACTCTGAAGACAGCCTTTCTGGTGGCCATCACCTCCGCTCGGCGGGTGAGTGAGCTCCAGGCTCTTTCTTGCAAGCCTCCCTTTCTGTCTGTACATCCAGACAAGGTTGTTCTCAGGACGTGTCCGTCCTTCTTGCCAAAGGTGGTTACTGCTTTCCACATTGGGCAGACCATCATTTTGCCCACCTTCTTTCCGCCTCATTCTAGAGAGGAAGAGAGGCTCCACCGTCTGGACCCAAAACGTGCGATTTCTTTTTATCTAAATCGCACAACAGTTCCGGGTGGACGACCAGCTCTTTGTTGGCTACGTGGGCGCCAAAAAAGGTCGGGCGGTACACAAGCGGACCATCTCCCGCTGGGTCGTCTTGTGTATTTTGGCCTGTTATTCTTTAGCTAAAAAGGAGCCCCCTGTTGGGTTGCGTGCCCATTCCACCAGGGCGACAGCCGCCACCACGGCTTTAGGACGTGGTGTCCCTTTACAGGACATTTGTCAGGCAGCTACGTGGGCCTCGTTGCACACGTTTACAAAGCATTACTGCCTTGACAGCCAAGTCCGGAGAGACGGATTCTTTGGCCGTTCTGTTCTCCGAGACTTCCTTGTCTGATCTTTGTTCTCAGACCCACCACCGGGGTTGGTATTGCTGGGGTATCTATTCTAAGGTAAGGAATCTGTCACTAGCGTGTCTCTTTCAGATGCACAAGTTACTAACTTGTGTAACGATATATCTGTAAGAGACAGTAGTTAGTGACAGATTCCTTACCGCCCCACCCATCCTCCCCGTTCTGCGAACTGATTTCTAGGGTTAAGGACATCCCTTTTACGGGCCCCAGTATTTTTCAGACACCTATGTCAGCTTCTTGCATGGCTCTGCGTTCCTGGCGCGGAAAGTAGTGTACAGAACTGACGTCAGCGCGCAGGGGCGGCGTCTAAGTACTGCCCGCGACGTCATCCCAGCGATCCCGACGACGGACGCGGAGCCGCACGACGCCGCCTACCGACGCGCCAGGGTACTGCTACGCAAAAAACTTTCCGGATCCAGCCTGACGCCTGGGGATATTCTAAGGTAAGGAATCTGTCACTAACTACTGTCTCTTACAGATATATCGTTACACAAGTTAGTAACTTGTGCTTTACTCAAAATCCTATACAAAGTATATGTACTGTATTTACAAAGCATTGCATTTCTCAGAAACAATACTGCAAGTCAAAAACAAAGTACATTTCCAAATACAATCCAAACTGTTACAATCTGTATATTTACTGCAAAGTACTTATCACTTATCTGTGCCAGGGTTGCTTGGTTCTAGGAAATAAAATAACTAAAGATATTTGTATACAAAAAAAATTGGTCTAAAGTTCAGTCTTTGAGTGTGTGGATTCATTTTCTGACTGAGTGTGTACAACAAATGCTGAACACTGTCCTCTGATAAAGCCTTACTGCTCGACCACACTACCACAAATGGAGAGTGAGATGCTATCTAGCGTTACCTCTGCCTACCTTTGGGGTTCCACTGGACTCTGTACACACTATACCTCACTTTGGTTTAGTATATACAGAGCCAGCTTCCTACAAGTTTCCTGCCTTTCCTACGGAGAATTCAGAACATGATTCCAGCATTCACCCTCTGTCCTAGATCTCAGGATCGGACATCCCAGTGGGCACAGCACTGTCCAGTTGAGTGCAAATTTCAGAGGAGACTGCAAGAGACCTGCATTGGTATTTGGTGGGTCAGCGGCAGGCCCATCTCCTTACCCGACCCAGTACAGATAGTGTTGACTGATTCATCTCTTCTAGAAAGGAGAGGCTGTTTGATATCAGCGACATCTAATCTCTGGCTCGGCTCCCCATCAACCTACTAGATTTGGGGACCATCCACTTGCTGTTGAAAGCTTTCCTGCCATCCATGAAAGAGAGGCTGGTACAGGTGCTCACTAAGTGGCTGAATCACCAGGGGATTTTCTTCGCATCGCACCACCTGGGGTTGAATCTTTAAAATGGCAGCTACACCTGTAGGTAGCCTGGTTTATCTATTGCCAGTGTGGAGAACCTTGGCTCGATCTTTTCGCTACCGGCATGAGCGCCCAATGTCAGCATTTTTCCATCACTTCATATGTTCACTGAGCACTGCTGTCTGGACAGCCAGGTCTGTAGAAAACAGCACTTTGTCCATTTGGTCCTGCAGTACTTTTTGGTCTGAGCCAGTTCACTGGCCCACTGCCTGGAAGATGCTGCTTTGATATCTATTCAAAAGTCAATAGATCTGTGGTTGGAAGTAGCCATCAAAAGAACAAGTTACTTGCGTTCGGTAACTCTCTTTCTGGTCGATACTCAAGCTGCAGAATCCTCACCGATCCTCCCCGTTATGTGAACTGGACTATTTCTCCATCTAATAAGGTCACAAGTTTAGAGATCTACACAGTGGTCAAAGCCAGTCTGCTGTTTGGCTCTGCATCTGAGGTTGTGGGGTGCCTAAAAAGCAACTGATGTCCGTGTGCATGAGTGACACTTATATGTGGCCCTCACACTTATCATCCCAAGAGGAAAGATGGAGCCGCACTATGCCACCTGTGGGCACTAAAGGCCATTGCTGAAAAGGTAACCAAGGTAAGTAACGTGTTCTTTGGCCCCTGCTTTGTTTCATAGTTGATTTGCCTCTTTGAGAGCCATGGTAATTGTTCTGAAGTTGGAGGGATGTGGGTTGTCAGTGAGTTTAGGGATGGGGAGACAGAGGGTTTGTGTGACAGTGTCTTTAATGTTCTTTATTCCTTATTCCATTCAATAGTTCCGACTGATGCTTTGGCCAACAAACTCTTTGGGGCTCCAGAACCTTCCAGCATTGCCCGTTCTCTTCCAACAACAGTGCCAGACTCACCAAACTATCGTAATGCACGGACTCCTCGAACGCCTCGCACACCTCGGTTGAAGGATCCCACGCTGACACCGAGGTTTTACCCTGTGGTGAAAGAAGGTCGGACTATTGACTCTAAAGTAAGAATAGCAGTCTTCCTTATCTTTCCAAACATTTATTGGTCCTTGCTACCCTGGTATGTCTTTCATTTATTTTGCCTGGGCTCCTTGGATTGCCTCTTTCTTTGTTGCACTCCTGGAAATGTACTTAGAAGTCCTTAGAATCTTCTTGCTGTGTTGTTTTCATTCTAATATGTCATTCTGTTAAATTTCAACCATTTAGTAGCATGGAGAGGCACCAAAAGAACAGTCAAACCTTTGGAAATATGACCAGCCACTTGGTTTGCTGTGTTCTTCAAATGAGATGAGCATCCGATAGCTTATTCCTCAATTATAGTTGCAGTACGAACATTGTGTGTGACTGTATATGCACATGCTGTGCATACTCCTGCCATTTAGTGTTGCAACCTGTTTGTTCAAAGAAGTCTTTTGAGTTACGAGGTCTCCGATTCCTCCCCTGGTTATGAACTTTCATGAGCGCACAGACTCAATTGTTGGGAATGTTTTTCTTCATCTGGTTCAGGCTTGATCAGTGTTGCTCCCGGTCTCGACGTGTTCGATGTTCACTGTTGTGGCCCCCACCCTGTTGTCTTTACTTCCGTTGCCAAGATGACCTAATGATGCCTTTTCAGTTCTTTCAACATCCTCTTCATTCACATTGTACAAAGTTGTCGAACTGCTGGGCCACTTGGCCCTTTGGGCAGCACAACCTCCTTACCAACTCAAAGAGACGCTCAGAATGGAGCGGATGCCCTTCAAAAGATGCTCTCAGTGCAATTTCAACTACCCTTGGGCTGATCTTCATGCCCTCTGTATTCTGTGCCTCTCACCAGAGCATGAGAAACACTGTGACTCTTGCTTCGACCTTCTGCAGCAAGATGACCTTTTAGGAGCGAAGGGACAGGCGGTGGTCTCACAAGATGTTTTGCTCATCCTTTGAGGCACTGGACGTCTTCGGTAAGGCAGATCCACTCTGTGCTGAAGCAGAGCAATCGGATGAGTTGCTTGACCTCGCCTACCAAGCAAGTACCAAGATCATCGGTTCCGACTCCCAGAGCCTGAGGAGGAAGAACTGGAGGCTGGCGAGGTGCCCCAGGACATTCAATCTACCTCTGACCCATTCTAAAGACCACAGTGATGCACAAGTATGGTCGACACCTATGCCTCTTCTAAAACCCATAAGCAGCTGCATGTCAAAGCTAAGCACCGCCCCTCCGGTGGGCGAGCGTAGAGTCTCATGTACAAACTGCCACTGCTTTCAGGTGTGCCACCTCCCAAGGGCTCTAGTCAGCAGTGCAAGGCATCCGAGCAGAGAAGGGATCCAGCCAAGAGCAGTTTCCCTAGAGTTCGAGACCACGTATCGGTGCCGAAGTTTCAAAGGGAACGCTATAGGGTCAACGATACCGGGGTAGGGGTAAACGGGGTGTGGCCAAAGAGGCTACCTCTTCAAAACACTTACTTTCTTGCTCTTTCCCATGATCACTCTAAAACGGTTGCTGGAGGATTCCACGGGGTTCTCCCCCAGTGGGAAGGAATCTCCCTCGACCAGTGGGTTCTCCATCATACAGCAGGGATACTGTCTAGAGCCCACTGGACCCCTGTAGGAAAGTGCCTCTTTTAGACAACGTCACCCCCACTTCTTGCCCACTGGTACTGATGCTTTTGATTGGAAGCGAACTGGGTTCCTGCTAACCAGGCCCCAGTGCCAGTGCTCATTCCCTAAAAACGACACAGATGTTAATTGTAACTCAATTGGCAAGTACTTTAGCACCCTTGTAAGCCCCTGGTAAATGGTTACCCAGGGTATGGTTACTAAAGAGGGTCCTTAAAGGCTGCAGAATGTATTTTGCAACTCAGAGGGCCCCGCAGACGACCAACCTGCAGACTGCCATTGCAGGATGCGTCAAATGGTGCAAGCCATTTCAGAAACACGACACTTCGAGGCATGTGTACTTTAGATACACATGCTTTGCATACTCCTGCCATCTAGTGTTTGTTCTAGATGTTTGCAAGTTGTTTTTCTTAGAAGAAGTCTTTCCCATTCACGAGGTAAGGTGACTCCTCCTTTCGGTGATAGTGCGCATGGGCATCGACTCCATTGTTAGATTCTTTTCTTTTTGCCATCGGGTGCGGACGTGTATTGCTGCGCACTGGTTCGAAACAGTACTTCGGATTCCCCTCGGTGCCCAATCCACTGTACCCTCGATTGTATTCTTATCGTACGCGTATCCCTCTGTCCGCGTATCCATTCGATCGGGAAAGTGTCATTAACGGTCAGAAACATCGTGAATCTGAACACGAAGCGACAGCTGTGGAAGAAGAGTAGGCCTTACCTGTCGCAGAAGCGGATTCAGACCTAGAGATCGAATTGGAGTTCGAAGATATTCCAGCGGTACAGGTGGTCGTGAGTACTAAAAGCCTTATACCCCACAAACTATCTTCCACTAAACTTAAGGCTTTGGCCCCACCTCTGCCTTCGGGCCTTGGTTGGCACCAAGACGATGTATCCGACGCCCCGCCCTCTGGCCCGGCACCGAAACAAACTGTCAAGCCTTCTGGGTCGGGATTGAGCCGAGACAGATCATCTTCGGACCCGAAACATTCCGCTCCGAAAGACAAGTCTGTTTCGGAGCCGAAATCTTCCTCTTCGAAGGACAAAAAGGACAAGTCCGGTTCAGCACCAAAACCTTCAGTGCCGAAATTAAAAGATCTTCCAGATCCCCCTGAACCGATCTTGGATGTTATGAAAGACAGATGAGACCCAAAACAGAAAAAGCTATACATTAATCCAGATACTGGACACATTTTAGCTAAAACTCCTTCTAAAAGGCAAGTCAGGTCAGAGGACACTGGATATAACATTCCTCTTAAGAAGTAGAAGGACATTGCTACAAGTCCTATCCATCCTACTTTGCCATCCCCTCCACCATCTTCATCATTACCACAGCTGCTAGGCTCAGATCCACTACACAACACCACAGGAGGCTCCTCATACACAGCCCGATTTAGGAGACGATAATGATGTTCCTTTGCCAACAGATCCATGGGATGATTATAATAATAATCCACCCATGGATAATGATCCAGATCTATACCCTGCAAAACCATCACCTCCAGATGATGATGTCTCTTAACTATAGCTGATTTCCAGGGCTGCAGCATATCATGGAGTTACACTGCACAAAGAGGCTTTGGAGGACGACTTTTTATTTGAGACACTAGGTACTTCACATAGAACTAGTCAGTCTCCCTATGTTGAAAGGCATGATGAGGCATGCAGATTAGATTTTTAAGGACCCTGTACATGCCTGTACTTTAATACCCAGGGTTGATAAGAAATAAAAACCATCACCCTCTGATCCTGTTTTTATTAAAGGACAGCTCCCTTTAGACTCCCTGGTAGTTTTGAATGCTCGTAAGAGTGAACTCTCATCCCTCTGAGAATGCACCTCACCCAGATAGTCTAAATTAATTGACTCACCTGGGAAAAGGGTGGCTGCTCAAGCTGCTAGCCACTGGCGCATTGCCAACACGCAGGGCCTACTAGCTAGGTATGACAGGGCACACTGGGACGAGATGGAAGGCTTACTCCCAATACCTCCCAGAAGAGCACAAGAAAAAGGCACAAGAGCTAGTCCAAGAAGGAAAACCAATATCTAATTCTTCTATTAGATGTGCTCTAGATGCTGCTGACAATGCAGTGTGAGAAGTTAACACTAGCGTTCTCTTACGTTGACATGCCTGGCTTAGGATTTCAGGTTTTAAACCAGAAGTCCAGCAGTCTATACCCCCTTTGACAAGCAACATCTTTTCGGACCTCAAGTTGATGAGGCTTTAGAAATGAAGAAAAAAGACAGACGTGGCAAAATCCGTGGGAGCACTTCAGTCTCCAACAAGCAGAGGCTACTTTCGCCGCTCATTTTTTAGGAGACCGTCCAAAACTACATCTTCAGACCCTAAGTCTTCCTCCTATAAATCCAACACGCAACCCTCTCCATCTAGAGGCTTCTACAGAGGAGGGTACAGAGGAAACCATTTTAAAGGTAGGGGTAAGAGCATTCCAACGCGTAACTCCCCTTCCCTCAATAAACAGTGACTTGCCTACACTTCCCCCTGATTATTTAACACCTGTCGGGGGAAGACTTCAATAATTTCTCCCCATTTGGCAATCCATAACGTGGGACAAATGTGTGCTAGACATTATCCAACATGGTTATTGCCTAGAGCTCATTAGCAATCCTCCCAGTATTCCACCTCGCACTCTCAAACTCTCGTCAGAGCACCTGCAGCTCAAACAAGAGGTACAAGCTCTTTTAACAAAAGGAGCCATAGAACCCGTTCCGTTACCGTACCAAGGTTCAGGGGTGTACTCTCTGTATTTTCTGATCCCCAAAAAGGACGGCTCCTTAACACCGATTTTGGATCTAAGGACGTTAAATCTGTACATACTGTCAGAACACTTACTCCAGTATTGGAACTTTCATAGATTCCCATGCTTGTATCATTCCCCGTCGTCGAGATGGGAGTCCCCGGTATATATAAAATAGCAATAGAAATCATTACAAAAACAGAAACTAGGCCCATTCTAGTTTTCTAACATATCCACCTCTTTTTGTAAAAGAGACCAAATATAGTGAACAACTTAGAACCCTCCTGAGAACCTCAGAGCCTCAGATTTTCTACTGCACGTTGTGCAAGGGAGTCTCCTCTGAGCTCTGCTCAGTTTTGCAGCGTGAATCTTTCTGGATTCACTATGCTGTGCATTATTCCGCCATCTAGTGGTTGGGTCCGGATTGTAGTCTTTTTTGTTTCTTTTTTTTTTTTTTTTTCGTGGCCCAGGTGGTGGTCGACATACCACATACCACCATTTGGTGTCCTTCGTGACGTTGACGTGCTTCCTCCGGAAGCTCCCACCTTTGGCCGCCATCTTCAGATTCTTTTTTCTGCCGTTGGGTCTGGATCGAACAGTTCCAGACTTTTTTGGAAGAAGAATCGAGGAAAATCGAAGAAAGCGACAAAAATCAAGTTTTCAGCTACACCGGACTACAGGTCAGGTAACAGGGACGACGAGGGAGACTGTTTACGACCAAGACCTCGACGTTCGACGCAGAATGCGCTCGTAGGGGGCTCACTGAGCGTGGGGATGGACAAAACACCGTTCAAGTTTTGCACCAATTGCCACCACAAATACGCCCAGAAGAACCAGCATCCAGTCTGCAACCTCTGCCTGCCGCTCGACCACAGCAGCGAAGACTGCAACGCGTGCTCAGCGTTTACACCGAAGACCCTCAGAGTAAGGGAGAGGCAGAGAAGGGCGAACCACAACATGCAGGGGCAGGGACCACCTCCATCGCTCCGGGACCTGGGCCTCTCCAGTGGAAAATAGGACAACATCGCCGAAGGGCCGGAGGACTGCACGGTCGTCGAGGTCCATAAGACGTCGAAGGAGGTAAGGGAGTCGTCGACCCCTAAACACTCGAGCGACACTCGAAAGGGTGTAGCTAAAGCCCCGAGCGACACTCGTAGAAGTGAAGCCAAGTCCTCGAAGAGAGCATTGCCGCCGAAACATTCGACGAAGGCAACAGCAACCAAGGGCAGCCAGCCGAGCGGATCCTTCGAATAGGACTCCCAATCGGCGAAAGCCCTCGAAAAACCAAGGTTGTCGAAGGTTGCCCTCGAAAAGGACACCTCGGCGCCGAGAAAGGTAGGGCCGACATCGTCGTCGATGGCCCTGAAGAGAGGCACTCCAACCCTCGACGCCGAACATGCCGCCGAGATGGAGAGGAAGAAGAGGAGGCTCGATGCCGAAATGGCGAGCATCCTGCAGCGGAAAAGGGACTTCGACGAAACGATGAGCCAATACACCATCCCGCCGAAACCCACGCTCGGAGTCGAAAGAGACGAGGACGCCGAACCGGCAAACGCCCGAACCAGTCGAACAGGGGGAAGAAGGCTACGAAGATCTGCAATCCTACCGGGACTCGACGTCCTCGGAGGCACAAGACCTAGAATGGCAAGATCTCGACGCAGAATCGCCGGAAGAAGGGGTAGATACTTACCCTTCGAGGCCATCGCCACCAGACGACATAGGGATCTACAACATGGTCGTCCAAAAGGCTGCACAAACGTATGGAGTGCAAATGGAAGAGGAGAAGCCCAAGGCATGTTTTCTCCTGGAGACTCTACTGCCTCAACAAACTAGGAGCCAATTCCTGCCCATGCTCCCTAGTGTGCTCGATCAAGGAAGAGCGGCCTTTAAGGAACCAGCAGTATGCAAGGCTGTGACGCCAAGAACAGAGAAGAAATATAAACATTCTTCACAGGACCCCGCATACATCCAAGGGTCAGTACCAGCCGACTCCATAATTGCAGCAATGGCTAGGAAGAGGGCCAATGTGCCCACTAAAGCAGGACCACATCCAGACAAGGAGAGTAGGAGGATGGATCTCACAGGGAGAAAGGTGGAGAGAAATACGGCAATCCATTGGCGCATCGCAAACTCAAACGCCCTGATCAACAGACACGCTTCCAACACTGGGATGAAGTGGGGCAGCTCCTAAAGCATCTACCAGAACAGTACCAACAAAGAGCAGCTCACCTGGTATAAGAAGGCAAAAGCATAGCGAACACATGCCTAAAATCAGCATTGGATGCTGCTGAAACATCGAGCAGACTAATAATGATAGGGGTGACTGAGAGGAGACACGCATGGCTCAGAATTTCGGAATTCAAGCCAGAGGTGCAAAGCAACATCCTGAATACACCTTTTAACAGAGAGCAACTGTTCGGCACACCAGTGGACGACAAGTTGACACAGCTCAAGAAAGACGAGACAGCAAGATCCATGGGAGCGTTGCAGTTCAGAGGGATGAGAAGGGGCACACCCACGAGAAGGCCAGGTGGGAGAGGAGGCAACGTGCCTACCACATCGCACCAGACATTCCAGCAAGGCTACCAAGGGAACAACCAAGGCCAGCAGCAGCAGGTACAGCAGCAGAAGAACTGGCAGTACCAGCCCCGGGGACAGTACTTTTGATGGCACGGAAACGGACGAGGACAAACACGAAGGGGAGGCCAACAGCCCTCATCCAAGTGACTTCACTAAGAAACAGACCCCCACCCTAGCAACACCTCGGGGTGGGCGGAAAGACATGAAAGAAAACTGCAGCTGAGCGTTCAACAACAAACACTACCTCGAACACTCAAGACCGGTAGGGGGAAGAATAAAAAACTTCATCCAGGAATGGAGGAAGGTCACATCGGACAAATGGATACTAAACATCATACAATACGGATACTGTATAGTTAGAAAAACAACCTCCGAACAGAAAACCAAGAAGCAAGGCACACTCGGCGAAGGAGCTCTCGCTCTTGCAACTAGAGGCACAAGAACTGCTCAGCAAGGAGGCAATAGAGGTGGTGCCCAAAAACCAAAGGAACAAGGGGGTTTACTCAACTTACTTCCTGGTGCCAAAGATGGACGAAACACTAAGACCCATCCTGGACCTAAGGTTCCTAAACAAATTCATAAAAACCTCAAAGATTCAAGATGACTTCCCTACAAGAGGTAATACCACAAATACAACAAGGGGACTTCATGGCTACTATAGATTAAAGACGCGTACTTACACATCCCCACAAACACAAGCGCCTGCTAAGGTTTGTGATCAACCAAAGCCACTACCAGTTCACAGTACTGGCATTCGGCCTAAAATCCGCTCCAAGGGTGTTTACTAAATGCCTAGCAGCTGTCGCAGCACACCTACGAAGGCAAGGAATACACGTATACCCCTATCTCGACAACTGGCTCGTAAAGGCAAGTTCGTACAGCCAATGCAAACTACACATCCAGCAGGTCATATTAACGCTGACACGACTGGGTTTCTCGATCCATTGGGAAAAATTGTCAACAGAACCAGAGCAAATAAAAATATTCTTAGGGGCAGAGATCGACACCATACAGGCCAAAGTGTTCCCCAGCAGGAAGAGAACATTGGCGATACTGAAGGAAACACGTCATTACCGCAAGGGGCAAGTTCTGACGGTGAGAAAGCTGATGGGAATGATGGCATCCTGCATTCACCTAGTCCAAAATATTCGACTGCACATGAGGCCATTCCAGGAATGGATACAGCAGCAATGGTCACAGGCAACTGGGAGTTGGGAAGATCTAGTGGTTGTCACACACGCAGTGCATCTGGAAATAGCGTGGTGGAACGAACAAAACATATCACAGGGGAAACCATTCACACAATCAACTCCAACAGTGACCATCACAACGGACGCCTCCCAGCTGGGATGGGGCGCACACATGAACAAGCTCAAGGTGAGGGGGCTATGGTCGCAACAGGATGCGGTCAAGCACATCAATTACCTGGAACTAAAAACAGTGTTCCTCGCCTTAAAAGCCTTTTAGAAACAGCTGTACGGAAACAGGGTGTTGATCCAAACAGACAACACAACCACCATGTTCTACATCAACAAACAAGGAGGAACACAGTCAGTAGTGCTATCAGGGCTAGCACAGGAGATATGGACATGGGCTATTCCACTGAGTATAGACCTACTAGCAATACATCTCCCAGGGAAGGACAATGTGGAAGCAGACAGACTCAGCAGGCAAACGTCAGCATCCCACGAATGGGAGATCAACCAACCGGAATTACAGAAAGTATTCCAGAAGTGGGGTACACCCAAAATAGACTTATTTGCAACACACCAAAATGCAAGATGCCAACATTTCGCATCCAGACAACCAGACCATCGGTCACAAGGAATGCGCTATGGATAAGTTGGTCAAAGACATTTGCATACACCTTTCCCCCGATACCACTGATACACAGGGTACTCAACAAATGCAGGATCAGCAAGATGTTACTGATACTAATAGCACCTCAGTGGGCCAGACAGTCATGGTTCTCAAAAATATTGGAGATGGCGCAAGCACCAGCACACAGATTCCCAAGACGAAGGGACCTGTTAACAATGCAGAACGGGAGGGCTGGCTCACTCCTCCATCAAAGTGCATCTTGCCGCCATCTCTCGCTTCAGATGCACATCTTCTGGTCCTTCCCTCTGGTCGGCAAGGATAATTAAACAGTTTCTCAAGGGCCTTTTTAGAGTTTTCCCGCCAGTCAAGCCTCCGCCGCCTCTTTGGAACCTTAATTTGGTTCTCACCCAGCTCATGAAGCATCCCTTTGAACCTATTCATCGAGCGGACTTGAAATTCCTCTCCTGGAAGGTGGCTCTTCTGCTAGCCCTCACGTCAGCTAGGAGAGTAGGGGAATTACAGGCTCTTACCATTGAGGAACCCTTTCTCCAGTTTATAAAAGGGACAGTGATACAACGTACCAACCCAAAGTTCATACCGAAAGTACCTTCAGACTTCCATTTGAGTGAGCCGGTTATACTCAAAACTTTTTTCCCTCAACCAACTACTCCAGCAGAGAAAGCACTCCACTCACTGGACATTCAACGCTGCTTAAAATTCTATCTTCAACGTACTAAGGACTTCAGGAAGTCACCTCAACTCTTTGTGGCCTTCAGCGCCCCTCGCAAGGGGTTCCCCCTTTCCAAGCAGGGGATTGCTCATTGGATTACCAGCGCTATCCAGTACTGTCACCGAGCAGCGGGCACGCCTCTGGAAGGTCGGGTCCGTGCTCATTCCACGAGGGCAGTTTCTTCTTCGACAGCCCTCTTTGCCGGAGTTCCTATCCGGGAGATCTGCAGAGCAGTGACCTGGAGCAGTACTCATATATTTACAAGACATTAGTGCCTGAATTCTTCAGCGCAGGGTGACAGCAGTTGGACAGGCAGTCCTGAGGAACCTTTCAGTAGTGGTGAGCTTTCCCTTTCATCCCTCCTTCCGTTACTTGCTGTTTCAGATCTTGGCACATATTTGAACTTCATCTGTTTATAATTACTTGTATTTCTAGGAATGTTTATTAACCATTGATGTTGTAATTATGGTGAATTGCTGTTGCTTTATTCTTGCTTATTCCTATTGATATTTCATACTTTTGGGTTTTAATAATCCAAAATGGTTTAATAATGATCGTGGTTCAAAAAATGTGCTCATAACTGCTAGCTACTCTGATACAAGCATGGGAATCTATGAAAGTTCCAATACTGTAGTAAGAAAACAAGTTACTTACCTGTAACTTTGGTTCTCCAGTATTGGAAACTTTCATAGATTCCCATGCGACCCACCCTCCTCTCCTGGGAAAGCTCGGCATTCAGCACCTTTGGTAGTTTGGTTACATAACGGCTACGAAAATCTGAGGCTCTGAGGTTCTCTCAGGAGGGTTCTAAGGGGTGAGGCTAATCTGATTGGTTGTTCACTTTATTTGGTCTCTTTTGCAAATATGTGGATATGTTACAAAACTAGAATGTGCCTAGGCCTAGTTTCTGGTTTTGTAATGATTTCTATTGCTATTTTATATATACCGGAGACTCCCATCTCGACGACGGGGAATGATACAATCATGGGAATCTATGAAAGTTTCAAATACTGGAGAACCAAAGTTACAGGTAAGTAACTTGTTTTCTTCCACATGGTCACGCTTCAACAAGTGCTTCCACTGCTACAGCAAGGCGATTTTATGTCCACACTGGACTTAAAAGACGCATACTTTCACATTCCGGTGTGTAAGGAAGTGGGTTTCTGTTGCAGTAACCCCCCCACTTTTTGCCAGACCACTGATGCACTTTGACTTGATGTGCCCTGGGTCCCTGCCAATCAGGTTCCCAGGGCCTGTGTTCTTTCCCCAAAACTCTACCCAATTGGCATCTCTGGCCACAGGTCAGCCCCTGGTAAATGGTACCACAGGTACCCAGGGCACTGTGACCAGGGAAGACCTCTAAGGGCTGCAGCACTTATTGTGCCACCCTTAGAGGTCCTGTACCCTGACACTCACACTCTGCCTTTGCAGACTGCGTGTCTTGGTGCAGAACAAAGTGAAGAGTCGACATGGCACACATCCCTGTGTGCCATGCCCACAAACCACTGCCCTGGCATACATCAGTCACCCCTCTAGCTGGGTGCCCTCTGCCAGTGGTGAGGGTACAGGTGCATGAGCCCTGTACCTCTACAGTACCCAGGTCCATTCCTGGGCACTGTAAGTGCAGTGCTGCCATTAAGAGTATATGGTGCTGGGAGGTCGTCATCACGAACTCCACAGCACCATGATGGCTACACTGAAGACTGAGAAGTTTGGTATCAAACTTCTCAGCACATTAAACCCACATTGATGCCAGTGTGGGATTTAATGTAAGATGCACGACAGAGTGCAACTTAGAGTTGCCCCCTGAACCTAACCCACAATCCACGTCTTGCCTGAGAGGCTGCCTAGGCTGCCACACAGCAGACATGTTGCTGGACCCCTGGGTGGAGAGCCATCCGCTCTCCTGGGCCTGCAACAAAGCACGTCCTGGGCGAGGTGCTAGGTCTCCTCCCCCAGGATGGGCAGGGGGAAGCTTCAAAGGCATGCCGACTTTGTGAGCCTCCCCAGACCACTTGCTGTACCCAGCAACTGGTCCCCACGGTTCTTGCCCCCACTCTGGCGGGAAGACCGGCGGGAAACCCCAAGTGAGGAAAGGGGGTGTGCCAGCCTCTGCCAACCCCACCCCTCAGGTGGGGGAGGCGAGGTGAAGCACAACTCCGGGCTCCCGCCATCTTAAAGATGGGGAGCCCTGCCCAATCAGGACTAGGCTCCTGCCCCCTCCCACTGGAGAGTGGCAGGATAGGGGGTGTACCCACCCCAGGGAAGGGACCCATTGGTCCCTGCCCTTTACCTACCTGTAACGCCCCTAAATTTAGTATTTAGGGGCACCCTGAACCTTCCTTCCTCAGATCCCGATTCCGAAACAAGCAAGAAGAAAGAAGACCTGCCGTGCAGCTGCTCACAAGAGGAAGACACCAACTGACTTGGCCCCAGCCCTACAGGCCTGTCGAACCTGCTGCTGCTAAACCCCGGCGTCTCCAGTGGTCAGCAACCTTGAAAACCCCGGAGGACCTGACTGCCTTGTGACTCTAAAAGAACTGGGACTCCCACGAGCAGTGGTACTGCTCAAAGCAAGTAACAAACCCCTGGTGCCAGCCAGGAACCGCGACTTCTGCACCCGCCCAGCCCGGCCTGTGCCTGAGTGGACAAAGACCACGAGGACGTCCCCCCGGCGACTGTGACCCAGAATCCAGCACCCAAGGACCCTCCTCAACGCTCCTGACGACGCCTGCAGCCTCAGAACCAGGGACCCCTCCTACCGCGACCAGCAGAGGGTAAGATTTCCCGACGTGAAAAGACACCTCTGCACCCGGCGCCCTGCGGCCCCCTGTGCCCAACTCCGGGGTGCCTACTTATCCTCTAACTACCCAACTTACCTCTCGAAGTGGTGGTCGCACCTGAAGAATCTCCGTCCCCGAGCTTGCAGCATTTGTTCAACTTCCAGCTTCTCCATTGAAATACATTGAGTGCCCGACGGCTCAAAAGCACCCTGCACCCAGCCGCCCGAGTGCCCCTGGAAGTGCAGCATCTATCTTATTCTACTTCCCCACTTGCCCTGTGTAAGTGACCAGGAGCCCAGCTCCCACAGCCGTGTGGCCTGCCTGCTAGCAGCCACCAACCAAGGGCCCCCTGCCCGCCATAGGCTAACATTGGGCCTAACTCACTCTGCACCCGGCCGCCCCTGTGCCGCTGAGGGTGTACCAACTGTACCTACCTGATCCTGGGAGACCCCTGAGTCTATGCCCAGAACCTTAACTCTGCCAGTCGAGTACTTACCTGAAAGCCGATAACCTACATTTTCTCCATAGGGTAACATTGACTGGTTTACACTGAAATTTCTTCTAAGTGTCGAGTTTTGCAGCGTGAATCTTTCTGGATTCACTATGCTGTGCATTATTCCGCCATCTCGTGGTTGGGTCCGGATTCGTAGTCTTTTCTATCTTTCTTTTTTTTTTTTTTTTGTTGGCCCAGGTGGGCGGCGACGCCCCCACCATTTGGTGTCCTCGGTGACGTCGTCGCGCTTCCTGCGGAAGCTCCCACCTTTGGTCGCCATCTTCAGATTCTTTTTTCCGACGTGGGGTCTGGATCGTCGACGAGAAGTTCCAGAAAGTTGGACGAAGAATCTCGAAAATTTGAAATAATCACCAAAAGATCGTTTCCTGAAGACACCGGACGAGGAGACGAGTACAGGAGGCGACGAGAAGGACGACTAGGTAGAAGGTCCACGACCAAAATCTCGACGCCTACAGAGAATGCGCTCACAGGGGGCCCCCTGAGCGCGGGTATGGACAAGACACCGTTTAAGTTTTGCCAAAACTGTCACCACAAGTACGCCCAGAAGGACCAGCACCCAGTCTGCAACCTCTGCTTGCCGCTCGACCACATCAGCGAAGACTGCAACGCGTGTTCGGCGTTCACCCCGAAAACCATCCGGGTGAGAGAGAGGCAAAGAAGGGCGAACCACAACATGCAGGGCCAGGGAGCACCTCCATCGCTCCGAGACCTGGGCCTCTCGAGTGGAGAGGAAGACAACATCGCAGAGGGACCGGAGGACTGCTCAGTCGTCGAGGTCCACAAGAAAACTTCAAAGGAGGTAAGGGAGACGTCGACCCCGAAGCACCCAAGCGACGCTCGAAAGAGTGAAGCTAAGGCCCCGAGCGACACTCTCAGAAGTGAAGCCAAGTCCTCGAAGGGAGCATTGCCGCCGAAACACTCGACGAAAGCAACAGCAACCAAGGACAAACAACCGAGCGGATCCTTCGTGAAGGACTCCCAATCGGCAAAAGCCTCCGAAAAACCAAGGACGTCGAAGGTAACCTCCGAAAAGGAAGCCTCGACGCCCAGAAAGGAAGGCCCGGCGTCATCCTCGACGTCCGAGACCGTGAAGAGGGGCGCTTCAGCCATCGATGCCGAAAGGGTCCACGAGATGGAGAAGAAGAAGAGAAGGCTCGAAGCAGAGATGGCGAGCATCCTGCAACGGAAAAAAGACTTCGACGAAAAAATGAAGCAATATGCCATTCCGTCGAAGCCATCACGCGAAACTCGGGGAGGGCGACAACCAAGACATCGAGCCCCCTAAAACCCCCGAACCGCTCGACGAACAGGGCGAAGAGGACTACTACTTCGAAGGCGAAGAAGAGTTCCAGTCTTACCGGGACTCGGCGCCCTCGGAAGAACAAGACCTAGACTGGCAAGACCTCGACGCAGAATCACCAGAAGAAGGGGTAGACTCTTATCCCTCGAGGCCTTCGCCGCCAGACGACATTGGAGCCTACAATGTGGTCGTCCAAAGGGCTGCAGCAACGTATGGCGTCGAAATGCAAGAGGAGAAGGCAAAGGCATGTTTCCTTTTGGAAACCCTACTTCCTCAACAAACAAGGTCCCAGTTCCTACCCATGCTCCCTAGCGTCCTGGACCAGGGAAGGGAGGCCTTCAAAGAACCGGCAGTCTGCAAGGCTGTTACACCAAGGAGCGAAAAGAAGTACAAGCACTCCTCTAAAGACCCTGCGTACATACAAGGGTCAGTGCCAGCAGACTCCATTATCACTGCAACGGCCAGGAAAAGGGGAAATGTGCCCACTAACACAGGTCCACCTCCAGACAAGGAGAGCAAACGAATGGACCTCACAGGACGAAAGGTGGAGAGGAACACAGCCATACACTGGCGCATCGCCAACTCCAACGCCCTCATCAGCAGGCATGCATACCAGCATTGGGATGAAATGAGCCAGCTCATAACACACCTACCACAACAACACCAACAAAGGGCAAATCACCTAGTTGAAGAGGGCAAGGCTATCGCAAACACTTGCCTAAAATCAGCCTTGGACGCAGCAGAGAACTCCGGCAGGCAGATGATAGGGGTGACTGAAAGGAGACACGCATGGCTCAGGATCTCAGGTTTCAAACCTGAGGTACAAAGCAACATCCTGAACACGCCATTCGACGGCCAGAAACTGTTTGGAGCCCCAGTGGACGAGAAGTTAACGCAGCTCAAAAAGACAATGAAACTGCGAGGTCCATGGGAGCACTGCAATTCAGGGGGATGAGAAGAGGAACCCCTCAAGACGGCCCAATGGTAGAGGGGGCAATGCGCCCGCCACTTCCCACCAATCTCCCCAACAAGGATACCAGGGGAACAACCAGGGCCAAAGCCAACAGGGACAACAGCAGCAAAATTGGCAGTATCAACCCAGAGGACGGTCCTTCCGAGGACGCGGGTACGGACGGGGACAGTCCCGAAGAGGGGGTCAGCAGCCCACCTCAAAGTGACTCCACAAACAAACCAAACCCTCCCTATTAACACCAAGGGAGAGGAGAAGTCAACAGAAGGACAAAATAAGAAACACACACAGCAAACAAATAACCACCGAGCATACAACCCCGGTGGGGGGCAGAATAGGAAACTTCCTCACACAATGGAGGGAGATTACCACGGACAAGTGGATACTGAACATCATACAGCACGGGTACTGCATAGAACTCCAAAAACACCCCCCGGGCAAAAAACCAAGACACCGGGCAATTCCCGCAAGGGAGCTCGCCCTCCTACGTCTAGAAGCAGAGGAGCTGCTACAAAAAGAGCAATAGAACCAGTTCCAATCAACGAAAGGAACAAGGGAGTCTACTCAACGTACTTCCTAGTGCCAAAGGTAGACGAAACACTAAGGCCAATACTGGACCTCAGATTCCTCAACAAGTTCGTAAAAACTCAAAAATTCAAAATGACGTCACTTCAGGAAGTGATACCCCAAATCCAAGAAGGGGATTACATGGCGACCATAGACATGAAAGACGCATATCTGCACATACCCGTCAACCACAAACACAAACGTCTACTAAGATTCGTGAGGGGCCACAATCACTACCAGTTCACAGTGCTAGCCTTCGGGCTCAAGTCCGCACCAAGGGTGTTCACAAAATGCCTTGCAGCAGCGGCAGCGCACCTACGGAGAAAGGGCATACATGTATACCCCTACCTCGACGACTGGCTTGTGAAAGCAGGATCATACAGACACTGCAAGGATCACATCAAACAAGTCATACAAACACTGTCCAGACTAGGTTTCTCAATACATTGGGAGAAATCGTCAACAAAACCTCAGCAGATCAAAATATTCTTAGGGGCACAAATCGACAGCACACAGTCCAAGGTGATCCCCAGCGACAAGAGAACTATAGCGCTCCTGAGGGAAACACGTCATTACCGCAAGGGGCAAGTTCTGACAGTGAGGACGGTGAGCAGACTAATGGGGATGATGGCATCATGCATCCACCTAGTCCCACATATCAGGCTGCACATGAGACCGTTCCAAGAATGGATACAGCAGCAGTGGTCACAAGCGACAGGGAGTTGGGAAGATCTAGTGGTTGTCACACACGCAGTGCAGCAAGAAATAGCGTGGTGGAAGGAAGAGAACATATTACAGGGGAAGCCATTCACACAGCCAACTCCAACAGTGACCATCACAACAGACGCCTCACAGCAGGGCTGGGGCGCGCACATGGACAGACTCCGCGTCAGGGGGCTGTGGTCACAACAAGATGCAGTGAAACACATCAACTACCTAGAACTAAAAACTGTGTTCCTAGCCTTAAAAGCCTTTCAGAAGCAGCTTTACGGACAGAGAGTGCTGATACAGACAACACAACCACCATGTTCTACATCAACAAACAAGGTGGAACACAGTCAGCACCGCTATCAAGCCTGGCACAAGAGATTTGGAGATGGGCCATCCCTCCAAAGATGGACCTACTGGCAATACACCTTCCAGGAATAGACAATGTAGAAGCAGACCGACTCAGCAGGCAGACGTCGGCATCCCACGAATGGGAGCTCAACCAACAGGAGGTGCAGTGGCTGTTCCAAAAGTGGGGTACACCACGGATAGACCTGTTTGCAACACTCCAGAATGCAAAATGCCAACATTACGCATCCAGTCAACCGGACCAAAGGTCCCTAGGGAATGCGCTATGGATAAGTTGGTCGAACGAATTTGCATACGCTTCCCCCCCCCCCCCGATACCACTGTTACACAAGGTACTCAGCAAATGCAGGAGCAGCAGCATGACACTCATACTTGTGGCACCTCAGTGGGCCAGACAATCATGGTTCTCACAAATAATGGAAATGGCGCAGGAACCAGCGCACAGGTTCAGCAGAAGGAAAGACCTACTGACAATGCAAGACGGAAAAGTGCTCCACCCAGAACCAGAGAGCCACAGCCTAGCAGCATGGCTCCTGAGGACCTAGAATTCGCACACCTCAAGCTACCACCAAGCACCATGGCAGTACTCAGAGAAGCGAGGAGACCCACTACAAGAAAATGCTACATTGCAAAGTGGAAAAGGTTCTCGCAATGGTGCATTAAAGAGGGACTGCAACGAAAGGTCACAAAAGAATCAACGGTACTACAATACTTAACGCACCTACTACACAGCGGGCTAAGCTACTCGTCACTAAGGGTTCACTTAGCAGCCATAGTGGCCTACACCAGGGGAGAAGCGGGGAAAAGTTTCTTCACCTCCCAGGTGGTCAAAAGATTCCTGGAGGGAGCTAAAAGAATAGCCCCCCCAAAAAGGATGCCAGCCCCAAGCTGGAACCTCAACACTGTGCTAACACAGTTGATGAAATCACCATTTGAGCCCATAAACAAGATCACACTGCACATGCTCACACTAAAGACGGCATTCTTGGTGGCTATCACGTCACTGCGAAGGGTCAGTGAACTGCAGGCTCTTACACTACAAGAGCCCTACTTGCAAATACACAAGGACAGAATTGTCATGAGAACGGACCCACACTTCCTGCCAAAGGTGGTGTCGCGGTTCCATATTAGCCAGACAATACAGATACCAAGTTTCTTCCAGAAACCATCAACACCCACAGAAAAGGCGCTACACACGCTGGACGCCAGAAGGGCAGTGATGCACTACATAGAAAGGACGAAGGAATGCAGGAAAACAAAACAACTCTTCGTTTCCTTCGCAAGCAGTTTCTTGGGACGACCAGTAACAAAAAATACCATAGCACGATGGATTGCACAGGCAATACAACTCTGCCACAAGCAGGCAGGACAAAAATTACAGGGAGCCGCCCAGGCTCACTCAACAAGGAAGAAGGGAGCAACGGTTGCGTTCCTAGCGAACACACCTATACAAGACATTTGCCAAGCGGCAACATGGTCTTCCGTGCACACGTTCACCAAACACTACTGTGTGGATATCCAGATGAACAAAGAGGCACAAGTAGGACAGAAGGTCTTACAGCACATTTTCAGCAACCAATGCTCATCTTACACCCAACCACCGCAATAACAAAACCGCTACAAAGTCTATGCACAGCATAGTGAATCCAGAAAGATTCACGCTGCAAAACGAATAGTTTCTTACCTGTCGGTGTAGTTTTGCAGCTTGAAGACTTTCTGGATTCACTAGCGATCCCACCCGCCTCCGCCAGGAAGATAACATAGGAGGTTAAGGGTAAAACTAGACTACATACAGAGTTTAGAGGGATCAAAAGAAAAGGATAAAAGAGAAAGACATAGACGACAAAACAATAACAGGAAAAGAAAAAAGAATCCGAAGATGGCGACCAAAGGTGTGAGCTTCCGCAGGAAGCGCGACGACGTCACCAAGGACACCAAATGGTGGGGGCATCGCCGCCCACCTGGGCCAACAACAAAAAAAAAAAAAAAAAGAAAGAAAAGACTACGAATCCGGACCCAACCACGAGATGGCGGAATAATGCACAGCATAGTGAATCCAGAAAGTCTTCAAGCTGCAAAACTACACCGACAGGTAAGAAACTATTCGTTTTGAAACTTTAAAATATTCACTAAAAATCGTCCGATCAATGAAAAAGAAATTACTCACCTGTTATCAGGAGAGATCCCAGTGCTGGATCTTGGTGCCCAGCACTGACCCTGAAAAGCAATTACAACTGAACTTACCGATAACTTGATTTTCCTCCATAGGATAACATTGCCTGGTTTTCTCCAGAAATTCTTCTAAGTGTCGATTTTTGAAACAAACAAATATTCCTTAAAAATCGCCTGTGTAACAAAAACGATTTCTTCCAACTGTTTACAGGAAATGCACCAGGGCTGAATCCAGGATCCAGCCCTGAGTAAGAAAATCATACGCAAAGTAATTGATATTGCATTTACTTAAAATTCCCCATTGAGCTCAATGTAATAATTGTGTTTGAATTGTGTTGCCTATTGCAACAACTGTAGCTATTGCATTTAAGTCTATTGTGTATTGAAAGTATATAACTAAAGCATCTCATTCTGAGAAAGTATTTTTATACCTACTTGTGGTTCTAAAATAAAACAATATATTTTTACATACAAAACAATTGGCCTAGAGTTCAGTTCGAGTGTGTGAGACCATTTGCTGACTGAGTGTGTATAACAAATGCTTTACACTGTCCTCTGATACTGCCTTACTGCTCGACCAAGCTACCACTTTAGAGAGTAAGGTTATATCTAACTTTAGCCTCTGCCAAACCTCTGGGGACTGTGGTCTCTGTGCACACTGAACCTTACTTTGGTTCAGTATATACAGAGCCACTTTCTTACACGGTTCACCCAGCACATCTCAAATATCTCAGATTTGTGATAGCAGGAAAACACTATCCATTCAAAGTCCTCCCGTTCGGAGTAACCACTGCTCCCAGTGTGTTCACAAAATGTTTAGCAGTAGTGGGAGCACATCTCAGAAGACAATTGATTCATGTCTTCCCATACCTAGACGACTGGCTCATGTAAGAAAGTGGCTCTGTATATACTGTTCCCAAATAGGTACAGTGTGCACAGAGTCCCCAGTCCCCAGAGGTTTGGCAGAGGCTAAAGTTAGATATAACCTTACTCTCTAAAGTGGTAGCTTGGTCGAGCATCAAGGCAGTATCAGAGGACAGTGTAAAGCATTTGTTGTACACTCAGTCAGCAAATGCTCTCACACACTCAAGAACTGAACTCTAGGCCAATGGTTTTGTATCAAAATATATAGTTTTATTTTAGAACCAACAATAGGTATCAAAATATACTTTCTCAGAATGAGTTACTTTAGTTAAATACTTTTCAAATAGGCAATAGACTTTTGAATACAATAGTTACAGTTGTTGCAATAGGCAACACAATTTCAAACACAATAATACATTGAGCTCAATGGGAATTTCTAGTTAAATGCAATAGATTACTTTTTGGATTACTTTTCTTACCACAGGACTGGATCCTAGATTCAGTCCTGGGACATCTCCTGTAAACAGTTGAGTAAAAACGTTTTGGTTACAGTTGTGGGTTTTAATTAATATTATTGTATTTTAAAAGTTGACACGTAGAAACTTTTTCACATAGAATCACCAATGTTATCCTATGGGAGGAAATTCACTTAGCAGGTAAGTGGGGTTATTGTTACTTTTTCTAACTCAGTGTTGGATCCTGGATCCAGCACTGGTGCATCTCCTGTAAACAGTTGAAAGAATGTGTTTTTGTTATACAGGCGATTTTTAACGAATATTTGTAAGTTTGCAAAATTGACACTTAGAAACTTTTTCAGCAAAAACCAGGCAATGTTATCCAATGGAAGGAAATTCAAGTTACCGGTAAGTACAGTTATGATTACTTTTCAGGGTCCGTGCTGGGCACCAAGATCCAGCACTGGGATCTCTCCTGATAACAGGTGAGTAAATTCGTTTTCGTAATTCGGCTGATTTTAGATGAATATTTTAAAGTTTAGAAACTCCACACTTAGAAACTTTTTCGCATAGAATTTCCAATGTTATCCTATGGAAGGAAATTCAATTCACAGGCAAGTTACTTTTTAGTTACTTTTCTTACTCGGTGCTGGACACCTAGGTTCAGCACTGGGACCTTTCCTGCAAACAGTTGAGATAATTCGTTTAGGTTATTTGTGCGATTTTTAAGGAATATTCTTAGTTTTCAAAAGTCGACACTTAAAAACTTTTTGGGAGAAAAAGGGTCAATGTTATCCTATGAGGAAAAACGAGTTATCGGTTTCGAGGTAAGTAATCGGTCTTTTGAGTTAGGGTTCTGGGGTTAGACTCAGGGGTCTCCCAGGGTCAGTGATGCACTGTTGCACCCTCAGCGGCACTAGGGCGGCCGGGTGCAGAGTGTTGAGGCCCAATGTTATCCTATGGAGGATAGGGGGACTCCGGTTGGTGGCTGCTGGCAAGCAGGCCACGGGGTTGTGGGAGCAAAGCTCCTAGGGTTAAGCTCAGGGCACGTTGGGGACCAAGTTAGCACCAAAGGGGCACCCTCAGTGGCACTAGGGCGGCCGGGTGCAGGGTGCTGTTTTGAGGTCGGGTGCCCTGTTGATTTCAATGGAGATTCTCCGGGACAAAGAAACGCTGCAGGCTCGGGGACGAGGACCTTCCAGGAGCAACCACCACTTCGAGGGGTAAGTTGGGATGTAGAGGGTTGGTTAGGCACCGTTGGTTGGGGCACACAAGGCCGTGGGGCGTCAGGTGCAGGGGTGCCTTGGGGCGTCGGATTTTCTTACCCGCTCTGGTCGTGTTAGGGGGGGGTCCTCTGTATTGAGGCTGCAGGCGTCGTCGGGAGGCTTGAGGCAGGTCAGGGGTCGCTGGATCTCGGGTCAGGATCGCCGGGGGGACCTCCTCTGGGTATTTGCCCACTCAAGCTCGGGCCGGATTCGGCGGGTGCAGAGTGTGCGGGATTCGCGGTTCCTGGCTGGCACCAGAAGCTGCAGGTCAAACACGTCCGGTGTTCACGGGAGAAACAGCTTGGAAAGTGAAGGCAGGCAGGTCCTCCGGGGTTTTTGAGGTTGCTGGCCGCGCCGGGGTTTTGCAGGAGCAGGTTTGAGGGAGACGGGCCTGTAGGGCTGGGGCCAAGTCAGTGGGCGTCGTCCTCTTGTTAGCTCTGCACGGCTTCTCGTCCTTCTTCTTCCTTTTCTTGTTGTTGCTGGATCTGAGGAAATTAGGGGCGTTACAGGTAGGTAAAGGGCAGGGACCAATGGGTCCCTTCCCTGGGGTGGGTACACCCCCTATCCTGCCCCTCTCCAGTGGGAGGGGGCAGTATCCTGTCCCTGGTTGGCTAAGGCTCCCCATCTTCAAGATGGCGAGAGCCCGGAGATGTGCTTAACCTCGCCTCCCCCACCTGAGGGGTAGGGTTGGCAGAGGCTGGCACATCCCCTTTCTTCCCTTGGGGTTTCCCCCAGAGAGGGGGTCAGAACCGGTGGGGTCCAGTTACGGAGTACAGCAAGTGGCCTGGAGAAGCTCACAAAGGCGGCATGCCTTTGAAGCTTCCCCTGCCCATCCTGGGGGAGGAGACCTAGCACCTCGCCCAGGATGTGCATTGTTGCAGGCCCAGGAGAGCGGATGGCTCTCCACCCAGGGGTCCAGCAACATGTCTGCTGTGTGGCAGCCGGGGCAGCCCCTCAGACAAGACGTTGATTGTAGGTTAGGTTCAGGGGGCAACTCTAAGTTGCCCTCTGTTGTGCATTTTACATTAAATCCCACACTGGCATCAGTGTGGGTTTAATGTGCTGAGAAGTTTGATACCAAACTTCTCAGTCTTCAGTGTAGCCGTTATGGTGCTGTGGAGTTCGTAATGACAACCTCCCAGCACCATATACTCTTAATGGCATCACTGCACTTACAGTGCCCAGGAATGGCCCTGGGTACTGTAGGGGCACAGGGCTCATGCACCTGTGCCCACACCACTGGCATAATGCACCCAGATAGAGGGGTGACTGAGGTATGCCAGGGCAGTGTGTTTGTGGGCATGGCACACAGGGATGTGTGCCATGTCGACTCTCTGTTTAGTTCTGCACCAAGACACTCAGCCTGCAAAGGCAGGGTGTGTGTGTCAGGGTACAGGGCCTCTAAGGGGTGGCACAATAAGTGCTGCAGCCCTTAGGGGCCTTCTCTGGTCACAGTGCCCTGGGTACCTAGGGTACCATTTACCAGGGGCTTACCTGTGGCCAGAGATGCCAATTGGGTTTAGGCTTCAGTACAGTTTTTAGGGAAGGAACACAGGCCCTGGGTCCCTGATTGGCAGGGACCCAGGGCACACCAAGGAAAAGTGCATCAGTTATCAGGCAAAAAGTGGGGGGGTTACTGCAACAGAAACCCACTTTCCTACAGCTCATCAAAGCCAGCACACACCAAAAGTGTTTACAATACACTCAGACTACATTAAACCTACTCCACCAATTGGGTTTCACGGTCAATGCACAGAAGTCTCATCTTCAGCCTTCACAAATGCAGTCCTATCTGGGAGTGACTCTAGACACCTGCACAGCTCTAGCCTCTCCAATGCAGCCAGAATTCAAAATATTCAAACTCTGCTACTACGGTTTCTGACCAATCAATACTTAGCAGTCAGGACTTTCATGCAACTGTTACGGATGATGGCATCATGCATTGCAATAGTGCCTCGTGCAAGGTTACACATGCGTCCTCTACAAGAGTGTTTAGCATGTCCGTGTAATCAGTCTCGGGGTCAATTAGCAGATCTAGTGCTGGTAGACAGCCGCAACCATCGCTCTGTGCAGTGGTCGAACACACTAAACTTATCAAAAGGGCGGCCCTATGTCGACCCTGTTCCACAGATCGTGCGAACAGCAGACGCATCTCTCACAGGTAGGGGTGTGCCCATCTTCACAATTTGACAATTCAAGGTCTAATGGACAACAAGTACAAAACTCTTCACATCAACTATCTAGAGCTTCTAGCTGTGTATCTAGCACTGAAAGCTTTTCAGTCTCGCCTCGTAGGAAAAGTTGTCCTAGTCCACACGGACAATATGACAGCTATGTACAAAAACGGGGGGACACGCCTCTCTCAGACCATTTGGCGTTGGGCAATTAATCAGAGTTCATCTTCTGGCAGAGCACCTCCCAGGAGTGAACAATCAGATTGCCGACTGTAGGAAGCTGGGTTTCTGTTACAGTAACCCCCCCCCCACACACTTTTTGCCAGACTACTGATGCACTTTGACTTTGTGCCCTGGGTCCATGCCAATCAGGTCCCCAGGGCCTGTGTTCTTTCCCAAAACTGTACCTTGTACCCCCAATTGGCACCTCTCTGGCCACATGTCAAACCCTTGTAAATGGTACCATGGGCACTGTGGCTGCAGCACTCATTTTGCCACACTTAGAGGCCCTGTTCCTTTACACACACACTGCCATTTCAGGTTGCGTGTTTTGGTGCAGAACAAAGTGAAGTCTACATGGCACAGATCCCTGTGTGCCATGCCTACAACCCCCTGCCCTGGCATAGGTCAGCCAACCCTCTAGCTAGGTGCACTATACCAGTGGTGAAGGTACAGGTACATGAGCCCTGTACCCCTACAGTATCTAGACCAATTCTTGAACATTGTAATTGCAGCATAACCATTAAGAGTATATGGTGCTGGGAGTTTGTCATTACGAACTCCACAGCGCCATAATAGCTTTACTAAAAACTGAGAAGTTTGGTAAAAAAAACTTCTCGGCACATTAAACCCACACTAATGCCAGTGTGGGATTTAATTAAAAATGCACTCAGAGGGCATCTTGGAGATGCCCCTGGAAAAACGACCAGCCTCTGGTGGGTTCCCTGACTGGTAAAAACCAGCCTGCCACAACGAGACATGTTTCTGGACCCCTGGGGTTTGAGCCTTCGCTCCCTGAGCCCAGAAACAAAGCCTTTCCTGGGAGAAGGTGGTCGCACCTCCCCCAGGCCAGAAAGCCATCTGTGGCAGGGAAGCTTCAAAGGCCTTGCTGCCTTTGTAATGCGACCCCCATCCTCTCCTGCTATTAGGAGCAGGCCCCCTTCCTGTCTCCCCTCCTTTTCGGCGGGAAGACAGGTGGGAAAAATTATCACAACCCAGGTGTGCCCTCCTCTGCCAACCCCACCCCTCAGGTGGGGGAGGCGAGGTCAAGCCCACTCTTCAGTGCCCGCCATCTTGCAGATGGCAGGCACTCTCCAATCCAGATTAGGTATTGTGGCCACTCCCCCACGTGGGGTGAGCACACCAAGGGTGTAGTCACCCTAAGGCCAGTAGCCCATTGGCTACTGACCTCGAGACCCCTAAAACGCCCCCTAAATACAGTATTTAGGGGGCAGCGCTGAACCAAGAAGACCGATTTCTGCAACCTACGAAAGAAGACACCCAGCAGAGGAGACTGCAGAGAACTGACTTTTACCCAGCCCTACCGGCCCGTATGTAGTTTCCAGAGATCCTGCGCCAATAGTTGCCTTTTCCTGCAGCCAGCGACCTTCAGAACCCCTGGGAGGACTGACTGCCTTCAACAAAGACCGGATCTCCTGTGAACAGCAGCTCTGTTCAAAAGAATCTCCAGAGCAAGACTCGGAGCCTGCTGAGGACAAAGAAACCAGACGGCTGAACCACCACTGCACTGGTCGCCTACGGCCCGAGTTGGAGTGGCCCACCGGTCTCAGCAAGGTCCCCCAGCGCTCCTGAGTCCACAGTTGGTTGACCCCTCCAGGACTCCCCGACGTCGCCTGCAGCTTCTGCACGGAGGTCGCCCCCCCCCCACCCCACAAACCGCGAGTGGCCCGGTAAGGAGAAATCCGACCTCAAAAAACACCCCTGCATCCTGGCGCCCTGTAGAAAAGAACCCGAGGTGCACCTATGTCCCCGAGCCCTCCAACTTACCTGTCCAGCTGTTGGTTCCTCCCGGAAGCTAAAAACCAAAACCGAAACTCCTCATTGGAAACAGGGCACCAGACGCCAAAACAGCACCCTGCACCCGGCCGCCCCTATGTCGCTGTAGGTGCACTTTGTGTGCTAAACCGGATCCCCCCTTTGCAACACCAGGAGCTTTGCTCCCACAACCTTGTGGCCTGCTCGTGAGCAGCCACCAACCGGAGGCCCCGTATCCCCCATTGGATAACAGAGCCAAGCACTCTGCACCCGGCCGCCCTAGTGCCGCTGAGGGTTTTCTAAGAGTGCATCCTCGACCCTGGGGGAACCCTGGTTCTAACCCCAGAATACCAACTCACACAACCGAGTACTTATCTGTTAACCAGATAACTTAATTTCCTTCCATAGGATTGCATTGACTGCTTTTTCCTAAAAATTGTTCTAAGTGTGGAGTTGGTGTAGGAAGCTGGCTCTGTATATACTATATCAAAGTGAGGTATAGTGTGCACAGAGTCCAGTGGAACCCCAAAGGTAGGCAGAGGCAAAGTTAGATAGCACCTCACTCTCTATTTGTGGTAGTGTGGTCGAGCAGTAAGGCAGTATCAGGACAGTGTTATGCATTTGGTGTACACACTCAGTCAGCAAATGAATTCACACACTCAAAGACTGAACTTCAGGCCAATTGTTTTTGTATAAAAATATTCTTTTAGTTATTTTATTTCTACAACCAAGAAAGCCTGGCACAGGTAAGCAATAAATAATTTACAGTAGTAAATGCTGATTGTAAAACAGTTCAATTGCAATTGTAAATGTACTATGGTTTGACTTACAGTATTGTTTCAGAGAAATGCAATCACTTGTAAATACAGTACATTGACTTAAATGGGATTTTCAGTAAAATAGCAGGTAAATTACTTTTGGATTACTTTTCTTACTCAGTGCTGTATGCCTAGATGCCGCACTGGGATATTTCCTGTAAACAGGTGAGTAAAAGTGTTTTTGTTAAATCGTACAATTTCAAAGAATTTCTTTAGGTTTTAAAACTCCACACTTGGAAACTTTTTCAGGAAAAAGTGTCAATGTTATCCTATGGAGGAAAATATGGTAATCGGTCTTTGGAGTTCAGGTTCTGGGATTAGACTCAAAGGTCCCCCAGGGTCAGAGATGCACTCTTGTTAAACCCTCAGCGGCACTAGGGCGGCCGGGTGCAGAGAGTTGAGGCCCAGTGTTATCCAATGGGGGATAGGGGGCCTCCGGTTGGTGGCTGCTGGCAAGCAGGCCACTGGGTTGTGGGAGCAAAGCTCCTGGACTTTAGCTCAGGGCAAATGGGGAAACAGATTAGCACCAAAGGTGCACCCTCAGCGGCACTAGGGCGTCCGGGTACAGGGTGCTGTTTCGAGGTCGGGTGCCCTGTTTCCAATGGAGAACCTCCGGTTTGCAAAAGCACTGCAGGCAGGGAGACGAAGGACTTCTGGGTGCGACCACCTCTTCGAGAGGTAAGTTGGGAAGTTAGGGGTTGGTTAGGCACAGTCTGTGTGGGCACACAAGGCCGTGGGGCATCGGGTGCAGGGGTGCCTTTTGGGGTCGGATCTGATTACCAGCTCCTTGTCGCGGTTAGGGGGGTCTTCTGCATTTAGGCTGCAGTTGTCCGCCGGAGGCTCGAGGCAGGTCAGGGGTCGCCGGATCTCGGTTCAGAATCGCCGGGGTGACCTCCTTGTGGTGTTTGCCCACTCGGGCCGTGTACGGCGGGTGCAGAGTGGGGCGGATCCGCGGTATCCGGCCGGAGCAGGAGGTTGCAGTTGAGCAAATCCGGTGTTCACGGGAGAAGCAGTCTTTGGAAGTGAAGGCAGGCAGGTCCTCCGGGGTTTTTGAGGTTGCTGGCTGCAGGACACACCGGGATTTCGCAGGAGCAGGTTCGAGGGGGAGACAGGCCGGTAGGGCTGGGGCCAAGTCACTGGGAGTCTTCCTCTTGTTAGCTGCTGCACGGCTGTTCGGTCCTTCTTCTTTTCTTCTTGTTTCTTGGCTGGATCTGAGGAAGCAAGGTTCAGGGGTGCCCTTAAATACTAGATTTAGGGGTGTTACAGGTAGGTAAAAGGCAGGGACCAAGGGGTCCCTTCCCTGGGGTGGGTACACCCCCTATTATGCCACCCTCCCGTGGGAGGGGGGCAAGGGCCTGTCCCTGGTTGGCTGAGTCCCCCCATCTTCAAGATGGCGTAGACTGAAAGTTGTGCTTCACCTCACCTCCCCCACCTGAGGGATGGAGTTGGCAGGGGTGGGCACACCTCTCTTCCTCACTTGTTTTTCCCGCCGGTTCTCCCGCCCAAAGTGGGGGTCAGAACCGGTGGGGACCAGTTGCTGAGGGCAGCAAGTGGCTTGGGGAAGCTCACAAAGGCGGCAAGCCTTTGAAGCTTCCCCTTCGTGAACCCTGCCCATCCTGGGGGAGGAGGCTTGGCACCTCGTCCCAGGATGTGCATTGGTTCAGGCCCCAGAGAGCAGCAGGCTCTCGACCGACGGGTCCAGAAACATGTCTGGTGGTGGCAGCTGAAAGCAGCCTTTCAGCCAAGACAATAGAGGTGGGTTAGTTTTCAGGGGGCATCTCTAAGATGCCCTCTGTGTGCATTTTTCATTAAATCCCACACTGGCATCAGTGTGGGTTTAATGTGCTGAGAAGTTTGATACCAAACATCTCAGTTTTCAGTGTAGCCATTATGGTGCTGTGGAGTTCGTAATGACAAACTCCCAGCACCATATACTCTTATTGGCAGCACTGCACTTACAATGTCTAAGAATGGACTTAGACACTGTAGGGGTACAGGGCTCATGCACCTGCACCCTCACCACTGGTATAGTGCACCCAGCTAGAGGAGTGACTGATCTATGCCAGGGCAGTGGGTGGTAGGCATGGCACACAGGGATGTGTGCCATGTCGACACTTCACATTGTTCTGCACCAAAACACGCAGCCTGCAAAGGCAGTGTGTGAGTGTAGTGGTACCGGACCTCTAAGGGTGGCACAATAAGTGCTGCAGCCCTTAGAGGCCTTCTCTGGTCACAGTGCCCTGGGTACCTGTGGTACCATTTACCAGGGGCTGACCTGTGGCCAGAGATGCCAGTTGGGTTAGGCTTCAATGCTGTTGTAGGGAAAGAACATAGGCTCTGGGTACCTGATTAGCAGGAGCCCAGGGCACACTCAGTCAAAGTACATAAGCAATTCAGGAAAAAGTGGGGGCAACCATGCAGAAAGAGGGTACTTTCTCACAGTTGGTTTTGTATGAAACATTGAAAAACTGCAAATAACTAAAAGCTGCTTGTAAGGAAGTGGGTTTCTGTTGCAGTAACCCCCCCCCCACTTTTTGCCAGACCACTGATGCACTTTGACTTGATGTGCCCTGGTTCCCTGCCAATTAGGTTCCCAGGGCCTGTGTTCTTTCCCCAAAACTGTACCCAATTGGCATCTCTGGCCACAGGTCAGCCCCTGGTAAATGGTACCCAGGGCACTGTGACCAGGGAAGACCTCTAAGGGCTGCAGCACTTATTGTGCCACCCTTAGAGGCCCTGTACCTTTACACACACACACACACACACACACACACTGCCTTTGCAGGCTGCGTGTTTTGGTGCAGAACAAAGTGAAGAGTCGACATGGCACACACCTCTGTGGGCCATGCCTACAACCCACTGCCCTGGCATAGGTCAGTCACCCCTCTAGCTGGGTGCACTATACCAGTGGTGAGGGTACAGGTGCATGAGCCCTGTACCCCTACAGTGTCTAAGTCCATTCTTAGACATTGTAAGTGCAGTGCTGCCATTAAGAGTATATGGTGCTGGGAGTTTGTCATTACGAACTCCACAGCACCATTATGGCTGCACTGAAAACTGAAGTTTGGTATCAAACATCTCAGCACATTAAACCCACACTGATGCCAGTGTGGGATTTAATGAAAAATGCACACAGAGGGCATCTTTGAGATGCCCCCTGAAAAACGACCAGCCTCTGGTGGGTTCCCTGACTGGTACACAAAGGCCTGGCAGCCTTTGTAATGCGACCCCCCCAGCCTCTCCTGCTATCAGGAGCAGGCCCCCTTCCTGTCTCCCCTCCCTTTCGGCGGGAAGACAGGCGGGAAAACTAGCCAGCCCAGGAGGTGTGCCCACCTCTGCCAACTCCACCCCTCAGGTGGGGAGGCGAGGTGAAGCCCACTCTCCAGTGCTCGCCATCTTGCAGATGGCAGGCACTCTCCAATCAGGACTAGGGATTGTGCTCACTCCCCCACGTGGGGTGAGCACACCAAGGGTGTAGTCACCCTAAGGTCAGTAGCTCATTGGCTACTGACCTCAAGACCCTAAACGCCCCTAAATACAGTATTTAGGGGGCAGCCCTGAACCAGGAAGGCAGATTCCCGCAACATAAGAAGAAAAAGGACGAAAGAAGACGCCCAGCAGAGGAGACTGCAGAGAACAACTGACTTGGCCCCAGCCCTACCGGCCCGTCTGCAGTTTCCAGAGATCCTGCGCCAAAAATAGTCTTGTCCTGCAGCCAGCGACCTCCAGAACCCTGAGAGGACTGGCTGCCTTCAACAAAGACCGGATCTCCTGTGAACAGCAGTTCTGTTCAGAAGAAACCCCAAAGAAAGACTCCGTGCCTGCTGAGGAAAAAGAAACCCGACGCCTGGAACCACCACTGCACCCGTCGCCTACGGCCCGAGTTCGGGTGGCCCACCGGTCCCAGTAAGGTCCCCCAGCGCTCCAGAGCCCGAGTCCACCGTGGGTTGACCCCTCCAGGACTCCCCGACGTCGCCTGCAGCCTCTGCACGGAGACCCCCCCCCCCCCCACCGCGAGTGGCCCGGTAAGGTGAAATCTGACCTCAAAAGACACCCCTGCATCCAGCCGCCCTGCGCCCTGGAGAAAAGAACCCGAGGTGCACCTACGTCCCTGAGCCTTCCAACTTACCTGCCCAGCTGTTGGTTCCTCCTGGAAGTCTTCCTGGACGAGCCTGCAGCTGAAAACCAAAACCGAAAATCCCCATTGAATACAACAGGGCACCCGACGCCAAACCAGCATCCTGCACCCAGCCGCCGCTGCGGGTGCACTTTTTGTGCTAAACAGGATCCCCTTTTGCCCTGAACCTAACACCAGGAGCTTGGCTCCCACAACCTTGTGGCCTGCTCGCCAGCAGCCACCAACCGGAGGCCCCCTATCCCCCATAGGATAACATTGGGCCTCAACACTCTGCACCCAGCCGCCCTAGTGCTGCTGAGGGTGTAACAAAAGTGCTTCACTGACCCTGGGGGACCCCTGAGTCTAACCCCAGAACCTTAACTCCCACAGTCGATAACTTACCTATGAACCGATCACCTACTTTCCTCCATAGGATAACATTGACACTTTTTCTTCCAAAAAACGACTAAGTGTGGAGTTTTGAAAACTAAAGATATTCTTTAAAAATCATGCAAGTAACCAAAACGTAATTACTTACCTGTTTGCAGGAAATGTCCCAGTGCTGAATCTAGGTATCCAGCACTGAGTTAGAAAAGTAACGTAAAAAGTAACTTACCTGCAATTTACAGAAAAAGCCTATTCATTCCAATGTACTGCATTTGCTAAGTGTTGCAACCCACTGCATCCCCTGTAAATCAAACAAAGTACAATTCCTATTGCATTTTCAAACTGTTCTACATCCAGTAACTTATTACTGTAAAGTTTTTTATGCTTACCTGTGCCAGGCTTGCTTGGTTCTAAAAATAAAACAACAATATATTTTTATACAAAAACAATTGGCCTAGAGTTCAGTTCTTGAGTGTGTGAATTCATTTGCTGACTGAGTGTGTACATCAAATGCTTAACACTGTCCTCTGATACTGCCTTACTGCTCGACCAAGCTACCACAAGTAGAGAGTAAGGTTCTATCTAACTTTAACCTCTGCCTACCTTTGAAGTCACTTGGACTCTATACACACTATACCTCATTTTGGTGTAGTATATATAGAGCCAGTTTCTTACACCCTACCAATGTTAAAGGGCTTACTTAAACATGCACTGGAAGTGTTTAAAGACCCTGTCAGGGCCAGGGTTCTTAACCCCAGAGTAGATAAAAAATACAAAGCAACTCCCAGCGTCCCGATATACATCAAGGGTCAGGTCCCTTTAGACTCCCTTGTTGTGTCTAATGCACGTAAAAGGGCCAACTCTCAAACCACAGGAGACGCCCCACCTCCTGATAAGGATTCAAAACTTTTGGACGCATTGCGTCACAAGGTGCTAATTCTTGGAGGATTGCCAACACCCAAGCTTTGTTGGCAAGATATGACAGGGCTCATTACGATGAGCTTGAGAAGCTTCTCCAACATCTCCCTGACCAATATAAGGACAAGGCGAATTACCTTATACAGGAAGGCAAATTAATCACAAATACATCTATTAAATGTACTCTTGATGCCGCCGATACCGCTTCTCGTGCCGTTAATACCAGCGTTTTGTTACGCAGGCACGCTTGGCTCCGGATATCTGGTTTCAAACAGGAGGTGCAAACCAGTATCCTTAACCAGCCTTTTGACCAAGAACATCTCTTTGGCCCTACAGTCGACACATCTTTAGAAAAGATGAAGAAAGACACAGACTGCTCAATCTATGGGGGCCTTGCAACTACCTTCCCATAGAGGCTCCTTTCATCGCTCCTTTTATAGGGGTGGCTCCAAAACCAATACATCAGAGCAACCCTCTTCATCTTACAAAAGCTCCAACCAAGGTTCCTTTTCCAAAGGATATTTTAGGGGTGGATACAGGGGTAACAATAATAAAGGGAGAGGGCGCGGTAACACCCGCACCTCCCCTACCACCAAGCAGTGACTTCCCCTCGACCATTCCACACCTGTCAGGGGACGTCTATCACAGTTCCTACCGGTCTGGAATTCCATCACCACAGACAAGTGGGTAAGACAAATTGTCCAGTATGGTTACTGCCTGGAACTCACCTCCAATCCCCACACATCCCTCCCAAACACCGTCCAATATCCACGGAACATTTGACTCTCCTAAAACAAGAGGTTCTCTCTCTCTTACAAAAAACGCAATAGAACCAGTCCCCTTACCTCATCAGGGCACAGGGGTTTACTCCCTCTATTTTCTAATCCCAAAGAAAGACGGTTCTCTCAGGCCAATGCTGGACCTCAAACCCCTAAACCTCTACATTCAGTCAGACCACTTCCACATGGTCACTCTCCAACAGGTGCTCCCACTACTTCAACAAGGCGACTTTCTCTCCACTCTGGATCTAAAGGATGCCTACTTTCATATTCCTATTCATCCCTCTCACAAAACATACCTCAGGTTCATAGTGGACGGTCAACATTATCAGTTCAAAGTCCTCCCATTCGGGGTGACCACTGCACCCAGAGTCTTCACCAAATGCCTTGCAGTGGTGTCAGCTCGCATACGAAGGCAACACATCCACGTGTTCCATTATCTGGACGACTGGCTCATAAAAGCCAAATCTCACAACAGTTGTGTAGAACACACACACAAAACGATCCAATTGCTTCACGACTTGGGGTTCACAGTAAACCTCACCAAGTCTCACCTACAACCATCCAACATACAACAGTATCTAGGAGCCACTCTAGACACTTCAAAAGCCCTAGCATACCCCAATCCAGTTAGGATCTGCACCATGCAGGTTCTAATATCCCAATTTCAGCCTCAACACTCTTTGCCAGCTCAAGTCTTTATGCAGTTAATCGGAATGATGGCCTCTTGCATCCTCATCGTTCCTTATGCAAGACTCCAGATGCGGCCATTACAGGAATGTTTAGCACATCAGTGGAACCAGGCTCAAGGTCAGTTGACAGATCTGGTGTTGGTGGACAGCCGCACAGATCTCTCTCTGCAGTGGTGGAACACACAAAACCTGTCCAAAGGGCGGCCGTTCCTCGACCCGGTTCCACAGATGGTGCTAACAGACTCATGGCTCACCGGCTGGGGAGCTCATCTCCAAAACCAAACCATTCAGGGCATATGGACCCATCAACAAAAACAACTCCACATAAATCACCTGGAGTTACTGGCAATCTTTCTAGCACTAAAGTCTTTTCAGCTCTTGCTAGTAGGCAAAGCTGTCCTAGTCCGTACAGACATGACAGCAATGTACTACATACAGAAACCGGAGGGGGGGGGTCACTCTTCTGCTTTCACGACTAGCTTAAAGCATATGGAGATGGGCTATTCCTCAAAACATTTACCTCCTCGCACAACATCTTCCGGGAGTTCACAATCAGATCGCGGATCTGCTCAGTCGTCAAACACAGCAGATCCACGAATGGGAACTTCATCCTCAAGTTCTTCTTCCATTCTTTCACATGTGGGGTCATCCAGGCATAGATCTGTTCGCCACACATCAAAACGCAAAATGCCCAAGCTTCTCCTCCAGATATCCACACCCATTGTCCAAAGGCAATGCGCTATGGATGAACTGGTCAGGAAAATTTGCATATGCTTTTCCGCCTCTCCCGCTCATTCCGTTAGTGGTTCGGAAGCTCAAACACTCCCTCACAATGATCCTAGTTGCTCCAACATGGGCACGCCAACCATGGTTCACAGCCCTGTTGGAACTCTCAGTAGTTCCACATCAAAAGTTGCACCTTTCTCCAAAGCTCCTCACACAGAACCATGGAGAAATAAGGCACCCAGATCCCAATCAACTCAATCTTGCGATCTGGCTCCTGAAGTCCTAGAGTTTGGCTACCTCAATCTTCCGCCAGACTGTATGAACATCATTAAAGAGGCTAGACTTCCTACCACTAGAGCATGCTATGCAGCAAAGTGGAAGCGATTTGTCATTTATTGTACAAATAACAAAATCAATCCGCTAGATGCTTCTATCCAAAACCTTCTTGTTATCTTTTGCATCTACAACAATGTAACCTAGCATACACCTCTATATGGCTACATCTTGCTGCAATCGCCGCTTACCTCCAAAACAGACAACATTTGTCTTTGTTTCGAGTACCCGCTATCAAAGCGTTTATGGAAGGACTTAAAAGAATAATTCCACCTAGAGTTCCACCCTCTCCCGTATGGAATCTCAATATAGTCCTTACCAGACTCATGGGTCCCCCATTTGAACCTATGCACAAATGCGAGTTACAGTTCCTTCCTTGGAAAGTAGCCTTCCTGGTAGCGATCACATCCCTTAGTAGAGTTAGTGAACTCCAGGCGTAAACCATACAAGAACCATTTTTACAAATACACCATAGTAAACTGGTTCTTAGGCCTAATCCAAAATTTCTGCCTAAAGTAGGATCTGCCTTCCACCTTAATCAGTAGGTTGAACTTCCAGTATTTTTCCCTCAACCAGACTCAGTGGCAAAACGCGCTCTCCACATGCTAGACGTTAAAAGAGCGATACTCTACTACATCGAAAGAACTAAGGCCTTTAGAAACACAAAACAACTTTTTGTAGCTTTCTCCCCTCCTCACAAAGGCAATCCTATTTCAAAGACAGGAATTGCAAGGTGGATTGTTAAATGCATCCAAATATGCTATCTTAAAGTTAAACGCACATTAACTATTCCCCCTAGAGCTCATTCCACACGCAAACTGGGGACTTCTATGGCCTTCTTAGGGAACCTTCCCCTAAACGACATCTGCAAAGCAGCAACTTGGTCTACACCACATACTTTCACTAAACACTATTGTGTAGATGTGCAAGCAAAACAACAAGCTACTGTGGGCCAGGCTGTACTAAGAACACTTTTTCAAACCACTGCAACAGATAGAGGTTGCCACCGCTAGGGAGGAAAACTGCTGTATAGTCTATGCTAAAGTATACAATCTACAGCTCATATGCCTCGAACGGAAAATGCTACTTACCAGTATGCATCTGTTCTTGGCATATAGAGCTGTAGAGTTGTATACGCCCACCCACCTCCCCGGGTAGCTCTATCTGTTGCAGTATTATCTTATTTAGATACATTACATGGACATCCTTTTCTATTCTCTTACTAACTACATCATCACCCTTTATGGCGAAAAACAATCTGAAGATGGAGTCGATGCCCATGCGCACTATCGCCATAAGGAGGAGTCACCTATCTCGTGACTACAAAGTCTTCTTCGAACAAAAACAAAGTGCAAACATCCGAGCCCAACACAGATGGCGATCTATGCTAAAGTATACAACTCTACATGCCAAGAACAGATGCATACTGGTAAGTAGCATTTTCCTTTTGTGTATCAGAGGGCTACAAAGATCTGTTTGCCTCCAGCATATTAACTCCTTTCTGTTAGTTTTTCAGGTTACCAAAAGGAATACTAATGTTCATGGCATGTGTAGCTGTAGATACACATGCTATGCACACTCTTGCCATCTAGTGTTTGGCTCGGATGTGTGCAACTTGTTTTTCTTCTAAGAAGCCTTTCGAGTCCCGAGGTAGTGACTCCTTTTACTTGTCATCAGCTCCATTGTTAGATTGTATTTTTCCGCTGCCTGGTTGACGTGTCTCCACCTAGATCTGGGTCGACAAATCGCGGTGACCGTCGTCAGCCCATACGGCCTCTCCTGACCGGTTGGTTAAGCAATCCATGCTAAAGCACTGTTTCAACATTGTTGCAGTCCTTGTCTGGTTTGTTAACTGGGATCTACTAGACGCCCCACCCGAGGCCCTGTACGGTCTACTCCATTGTCTTTTTCTCTGCTTCTGGTGCCAGCATTGAAGACAACCTCAAGCCCATCTTCGTCTTCGAAGACCATCAGAGTCTGAACCTTCCTTGGTGCCAACGAGCCAGAAACCATCTTTGGTGCCGAAGCACCTGTTAACCAAACCCCTGTCCTCCACTGCATTGGAGGACAAAGAGCAGCCCATTCTGCAGGGCCTTTAAGATGAGCTTGATGCATGGCAGCAACAGATCCTTGTCCATTAACAAACTGGAAGGATCCTCGCCCATCTTACACCAAAGACACAATTCCCTATTCCTCCTAAGAGGAAATTGACTTTTGAAGAGGCTCTTGGTTTGGAGGCTGAACCACTTACTAAGACTAAGAGACACCAGGGTCGGGGCACTAACCCTGTAACACCTTGACCCTGTCTCCTCCTCTTCCATCCTCTCCCCCATCTCCCCTCCCAGTATCATCTCAGCCACCAGGAGCACCTCCACCCTAATCACCAGGGGGCTCCCCACATTCTTCAAAAGCGGTGGTAGTGGGATAGCCACTTTATCCACTGGATCCCAATGATGCCCTATTTGACCCCCAGCCACATGGTGACCTGTGGGATGACGGATATCTACCTACCCAGGTAGACTGATCCAGGCCTTTCCCCTGCCTAACCATCCCTACCAGATGACTCTACCTCATCCCATGAGGTTCTGCATCTGGCTGCCGGCTTCTACAAGGTGGAGGTGCATGAGGTTCAAGAGGATGAAAGCTTTCTTGTGGAGACGCTGTCCTCCACCCAGCGCGCTTTGCAATTCCTCCCTATGCTGAAGAGAATGCCCAAGACCGCTCCTGTTTTAGTCTATGCAGAGCATGTGTATCCACTTCTACACATGCCACAAACAGAAAAATGTTACCTTGTAAGCATCTGTTCATGGCATGTAGTGTTGTAGATTTGCATATGCCTAGCCTTCCTCTCCAGAAGCCTCAAGTTGTTGCAGATGCATTCTCTAACGCTTTGCATGGACAGCTTTTTCTGTTTCTTGTTGGTAAATTTCATCCTCGCCTGTCGTGCGTGAAAAGAATCTTAACAATGGAGCTGATGCCCATTAGCATTACCAGGAGTCACTATGCCTCGTGACTCTAAAGACATTTTTACAAGATAAACAAGTTACACATGTCCAACCCCACTAGATGGCAGGAATATGCAGATCATGTGAATCTACAGCACTGCATGCTACAAACAGATGCTTACAAGGTAAGTACCATTTTCCTTTCCTGACTAACTTGAAAAAGGTTTTTTCCCCTGTAGAATTGGTATAAGAACCTTTGTTGAAAAACTGTGCTTGGTGACACTTGAGGTTTCCATCGATCTGTCTGATATGGAAAAGGATATGAAGTGTTTGCTTAGTTTTTATGGAGCAACACCCTTAAAGATGTGGACCATCAAGCACAATAATGCTAACTTTTGTTTTTGTCCGTCAGACTCCCCGAAAGAGAAAGACTCGACACAGCTCGAATCCCCCAATGGAATGCCATGTGGGCTGGGTGATGGATTCCAGGGAGCACAGACCACGCACCACATCCATCAGGTACACAGTTGCAAGGGGTGATTTTAAAAGTATGGAGAATATATAGCTTTGTGGGCTGTATTGGCACGCTGTAGCCCCAGCTAAAACTAATTTTTCAAACAGAAAATAGGAAATAGTAAAACATGTGAGGACTTGTCTTGGCCCTGGTCTACATTAAGGGGTACACTGGATTGGATAGCCATGTAAATACCTGTAAGAACTTTGTCAGGGTGTCAAAGATGAACAATCAGGGCTCCCTTGGTGGGAAGGTGAATCGTGGGGGTTTAGACATTTGATTCAGTATGGCAAAATACGTTGCTGCCAAAATACCACTCCAAATATTGTTCTAGCTCTCTTAGAGCTAGCCACTTGATTTGTTAACATTGATCCAGTATTTTTGGGTCAAGTCGATTCAAAGAACTTGGAATGTGTTTGGGTCTCTGGTCTTAGTAAGAGCTACCCTTCTCTAAAAACGTTTTTAAAAGATTCCTAAAGATTGAGGACCAGAGTAAAAGGTGGTGCCCTACAAATGTAGAGGATAAAGGATTTTACCCAGCAGAGCTGTAGCTCCTTGGGCGATGTTGTCGTCACAATTAGCCCAAGATGGAGAAAAACATACCAACGGGACCCAAGATATAGCCTAGCAACCGGCACCTGCGCGCCCCCACCACACAATGTCTGGTGGCAGTGCAGCCTGCCACCACATGAAGCAGGGAGAGGAAACTGCCTGCTCCAGCACTGATGAGTGCTGCTCGCGTGGGGAGCCCGCCAAAGGTGGGCTTCCTGTGCTGCCCCCAAGTAAGAGGCACGTAGTGGCTACCGGATGGTTGCGTGTATGATCAAAATATGGTGCCCTCAGGGGCTATTTTTATAATTGTGTTTCCCTGACTTGAAAGTATATTTTTTTTTTAAAACACCGGCAAACGGGAAGTTAATTTTGAAATGCTGTGTTGAAATAATGTTGACAGTGTTCATTTGTAAATGCTTCATTGATATAGGAATGGTGACCGGAATGGTGAAAGTGATTACTGATCAAAGTGCATATGCTTTATTGACATTGAGTGCATTTACACATGGGTTTGCAGCGTGAATCTTTCTGGATTCACTATGCTGTGCATTATTCCGCCATCTCGTGGGTGGGTCCGGATTAATAGTCTTTTCTTTCTTCTTTTTTTATTTTTTTTATTTTTTGTTGGCCCAGGTGGGCAGCGACGCCCCCACCATTTGGTGTCCTCGGTGACGTCGTCGCGCTTCCTGCGGAAGCTCCCATCTTTGGTCGCCATCTTCAGATTCTTTTTTCCGCCGTGGGGTCTGGATCGTTGACGAGAAGTTCCAGAAACTTTGGACGAAGAATCTCAAATTCAATCATCACCACAGAGGATCGTTTCCTGAGACACCGGACGAGGAGACGAGTACCGGAGGCGACGAATAGGACGACGAAGTAGAAGGTCCACGACCAAAATCTCGACACCTAAAGAGAATGCGCTCACAGGGGGCCCCCTGAGCGCGGTTATGGACAAGACACCGTTTAAGTTTTGCCAAAACTGTCACCACAAGTACGCCCAGAAGGACCAGCACCCAGTCTGCAACCTCTGCTTGCCGCTCGACCACATCAGCGAAAACTGCAACGCGTGTTCGGCGTTCACCCCGAAAACCCTCCGGGTGAGAGGCAAAGAAGGGCTAACTACAACATGCAGGACCAGCTCCATCGCTCCGAGACCTGGGCCTCTCGAGTGGAGAGGAAGACAACATCGCAGAGGGACCGGAGGACTGCTCAGTCGTCGAGGTCCACAAGAAAACGTCGAAGGAGGTAAGGGAGACGTCGACCCCGAAGCACCCAAGCGACGCTCGAAAGAGTGAAGCCAAGGCCCCGAGCGACACTCTTAGAAGTGAAGCCAAGTCCTCGAAGGGAGCGTTGCCGCCGAAACACTCGACGAAAGCAACAGCATCCAGGGACAAACAGCCGAGCGGATCCTTTGGGAAGGACTCCCAATAGGCAAAAGCCTCTGAAAAACCAAGGGCGTCGAAGGTAACCTCCGAAAAGGAAGCCTCGACGCCGAGAAAAGAAGGCCCGGCGTCATCCTCGACGTCAGAGACCGCGAAGAGAGGCGCTTCAGCCATCGACGCCGAAAAGGCCCACGAGATGGAGAAAAAAAAGAGAAGGCTCGAAGCAGAGATGGCGAGCATCCTGCAACGGAAAAAAGACTTCGACGCGAAGCACTCGGGGAGGGCGACACCGAAGACATCGAACCCCCGAAAACCCCCGAACCGCTCGACGAACAGGGCGAAGAGGACTACTACTTCGAAGGCGAAGAAGAGCTCCAGTCTTACCGGGACTCGACGCCCTCGGAAGCACAAGATTTAGACTGGCAAGACCTCGACGCAGAATCACCAGAAGAAGGGGTAGACTCTTATCCCTCGAGGCCTTCGCCGCCAGACGACATGGGAGTCTACAATGTGGTCGTCCAAAAGGCTGCAGCAACGTATGGTGTCGAAATGCAAGAGGAGAAGGCGAAGGCATGTTTCCTTTTGGAAACCCTACTTCCTCAACAAACCAGGTCCCAGTTCCTACCCATGCTTCCTAGCGTCCTGGACCAGGGAAGGAGGCCTTCAAAGAACCGGCAGTCTGCAAAGCTGTTACACCGAGGAGCGAAAAGAAGTACAAACACTCCTCAAAAGACCCTGCGTACATCCAAGGGTCAGTGCCAGCAGACTCCATTATCACGGCAACGGCCAGGAAAAGGGCCAATGTGCCCACTAACACAGGTCCACCTCCAGACAAGGAGAGCAAACGAATAGACCTCACAGGACGAAAGGTGGAGAGGAACGCAGCCATACACTGGCGCATCGCCAACTCCAACGCCCTCATCAGCAGGCATGCATACCAGCATTGGGATGAAATGAGCCAGCTCGTAACACACCTGCCACAACAACACCAACAAAGGGCTAATCACCTAGTGGAAGAGGGCAAGGCTATCGCAAACACTTGCCTAAAATCAGCCTTGGACGCAGCAGAGAACTCCAGCAGGCAGATGATGATAGGGGTGACTGAAAGGAGACACGCATGGCTCAGGATCTCGGGTTTCAAACCGGAGGTACAAAGCAATATCCTGAACACGCCATTCGACGGCCAGAAACTGTTTGGAGCCCCAGTCGACGACAAGTTGACGCAGCTTAAAAAAGACAACGAAACTGCGAGGTCCATGGGAGCACTGCAGTTCAGGGGGATGAGAAGAGGAACCCCCTCAAGGCGGCCCAATGGTAGAGGGGGCAATGCGCCCGCCACTTCCCACCAATCTCCCCAACAAGGATACCAGGGGAACAACCAGGGCCAAAGCCAACAGGGACAACAGCAAAATTGGCAGTATCAACCCAGAGGACGGTCCTTTCGAGGACGCGGGTACGGACGGGGACAGTCCCGAAGAGGGGGTCAGCAGCCCACCTCAAAGTGACTCCGCAAAGAAACCAAACCCTCCCCTATCACCACCAAGGGAGAGGAGAAGTCAACAGAAGGAAAAACTAAGAAACACAGCAAACAAATAACCACCGAGCATACAACCCCGGTGGGGGGCCGAATAGGAAACTTCCTCACACAATGGAGAGAGATTACCACGGACAAGTGGATACTGAACATCATACAGCACGGATACTGCATAGAACTCCAAAAACACCCCCGGGCAGAAAACCAAGACACCGCCCACTCCCCGCAAGGGAGCTCGCCCTCCTACGTCTAGAAGCAGAGAAGCTGCTAAAAAAGAGCAATAGAACCAGTTCCAATCAACGAAAGGAACAAGGGAGTCTACTCAACGTATTTCCTGGTGCCAAAGGTAGACGAAACACTAAGGCCAATACTGGACCTCAGATTCCTGAACAAGTTCGTAAGAACTCAAAAATTCAAAATGACGTCACTTCAGGAAGTAATACCCCAAATCCAACAAGGGGACTACATGGCGACCATAGACATGAAAGACGCATATCTGCACATCCCCGTCATCCACAAACGTCTACTAAGATTCGTGATAGGCCAGAATCACTACCAGTTCACAGTGCTAGCCTTCGGGCTCAAGTCCGCACCAAGGGTGATCACAAAATGCCTAGCAGCAGTGGCAGCGCACCTACGGAGAAAGGGCATACATGTATACCCCTACCTCGACGACTGGCTTGGGAAAGCAGGATCATACAGGCACTGCAAAGATCACATCAAACAAGTCATACAAACACTGTCCAGACTAGGTTTCTCAATACATTGGGAGAAATCATCAACAGAACCGCAGCAGATCAAGATATTCTTAGGGGCACAGATCGACAGCACACAGTCCAAAGTGTTCCCCAGTGAGAAGAGAACTATAGCGCTCCTGAGGGAAACACGTCATTACCGCAAGGGGCAAGTTCTGACAGTGAGGACGGTGAGCAGACTAATGGGGATGATGGCATCATGCATCCACCTGGTCCCAAATGTCAAGCTGCACATGAGACCATTCCAAGAATGGATACAGCAACAGTGGTCACAAGCAACATGGAGTTGGGAAGATCTAGTGGTTGTCACACACGCAGTGCAGCAAGAAATAGCGTGGTGGAAGGAAGAGAACATATTACAGGGGAAGCCATTCACACAGCCAACTCCAACAGTGACCATCACAACAGACGCCTCACAGCAGGGCTGGGGCGCGCACATGGACAGACTCCGCGTCAGGGGGCTGTGGTCACAACAAGATGCAGTGAGACACATCAACTACCTAGAACTAAAAACTGTGTTCCTAGCCTTAAGAGCCTTTCAGAAGCAGCTTTACGGCCAGAGAGTGCTGATACAAACAGACAACACAACCACCATGTTCTACGTCAACAAACAAGGTGGAACACAGTCTGCTCCGCTATCAAGCCTGGCACAAGAGATTTGGAGATGGGCCATCCCTCTAAGGATAGACCTACTGGCAATACACCTTCCAGGAATAGACAATGTAGAAGCAGACCGACTCAGCAGTCAGACGTCGGCATCCCACGAATGGGAGCTCAACCAACAGGAAGTGCAGCGGCTGTTCCAAAAATGGGGTATACCACGGATAGACCTGTTTGCAACACTCCAGAATGCAAAATGCCAACATTACGCATCCAGACAACCGGACCAAGGGTCCCTAGGGAATGCGCTATGGATAAGTTGGTCGAACGAATTTGCATACGCTTTTCCCCCGATACCACTGTTACACAAGGTACTCAGCAAATGCAGGAGCAGCAGAATGACACTCATACTGGTGGCACCTCAGTGGGCCAGACAGTCATGGTTCTCACAAATAATGGAAATGGCGCAGGAACCAGCGCACAGGTTCAGCAGAAGGAAAGACCTCCTGACAATGCAAGACGGAAAAGTGCTCCACCCAGAACCAGAGAGCCTCAGCCTAGCAGCATGGCTCCTGAGGACCTAGAATTCGCACACCTCAAGCTACCACCAAGCACTATGGCAGTATTCAGAGAAGCAAGGAGACCCACTACAAGGAAGTGCTACATTGCAAAGTGGAAAAGGTTCTCGCAATGGTGCCTTAAAGAGGGACTGCAACGAAAGGTCACAAAAGAATCAACGGTACTACAATACTTAACGCACCTACTACACAGCGGGCTGAGCTACTCATCACTAAGGGTTCACTTAGCAGCCATAGTGGCCTACACCAGGGGAGAAGCGGGGAAAAGTTTCTTCACCTCCCAGGTGGTCAAAAGATTCCTGGAGGGGCTAAAAGAATAGCCCCCCAAAAGGATGCCAGCCCCGAGCTGGAACCTCATTACTGTGCTAACACAGTTGATGAAATCACCGTTTGAGCCCATACACAAGACTACACTGCACATGCTCACACTAAAGACTGCATTCTTGGTGGCTATCACGTCACTGCGAAGGGTCAGCTGCAGGCTCTTACACTACAAGAGCCCTACTTGCAAATACACAAGGACAGAATTGTCATGAGAACGGACCCACACTTCTTGCCAAAGGTGGTGTCGCGGTTCCATATTAACCAGACAATACAGATACCAAGTTACTTCCAAAAACCATCAACGTCCACAGAGAAGGCGCTACACACGCTGGACGCCAGAAGGGCAGTGATGCACTACATTGAAAGGACTAAGGAATGCAGGAAAACAAAACAACTCTTCGTTTCCTTCGCAAGCAGTTTCTTGGGACGACCAGTAACCAAAAATACCATCGCACGATGGATTGCGCAGGCAATACAACTCTGCCACAAGCAGGCAGGACAATTAGAGGGAGCCGCCCAGGCCCACTCAACAAGGAAGAAAGGAGCAACGGTTGCGTTCCTAGCGAACACACCTATCCAAGACATTTGCCAAGCGGCAACATGGTCTTCCGTGCACACGTTCACCAAACACTACTGTGTGGATATCCAGATGAACAAAGAGGCACAAGTAGGACAGAAGGTCTTACAGCACATTTTCAGCAACCAATGCTCATCTTCCACCCAACCACCGCAATAACAGAAAACCGCTACAAAGTCTATGCACAGCATAGTGAATCCAGAAAGATTCACGCTGCAAAACGAATAGTTTCTTACCTGTCTGTGTAGTTTTGCAGCTTGAAGACTTTCTGGATTCGCTAGCGATCCCACCCGCCTCCGCCAGGAAGATAACATAGGAGGTTAAGGGTAAAACTAGACTACATACAGAGTTTAGAGGGATCAAAAGGAAAATAAAAGGATAAAAGAAAAAGACATAGACGACAAAACAATAAGAGGAAAAGAAAAAAGAATCCGAAGATGGCGATCAAAGGTGGGAGCTTCCGCAGGAAGCGCAACAACGTCACCGAGGACACCAAATGGTGGGGGCATCGCCGCCCACCTGGGCCAACAACAACAAAAAAAAAAGAAAGAAAAGACTACGAATCCGGACCCAACCACGAGATGGCGGAATAATGCACAGCATAGTGAATCCAGAAAGTCTTCAAGCTGCAAAACTACACCGACAGGTAAACTATTAGTTCCTTACCGCCCCACCCATCCTCCCCGTTCTGCGAACTGATTTCTAGGGTTAAGGTCATCCCTTTCAGGGCCCTAGTTTCAATGCACCAGTGGTCAGTATCTTGCATGGCTCTGCGTTCCTGGCGCGGAAAGTCGTGTACAGATCTTACGTCAGCGCGCGTGGGCGTCGTCCAAGTAGCGCCCGCGACGTCATCTCGGCGACCACGACGCCAACGACTGACGCGGAGCCGCATGACGCCCCTACCGACGCGCAGGGGTACTGCTGACGAAAACTTTCCGGATCCAGTCTGACGCCTGGGGATATTCTAAGGTAAGGAATCTATCACTACTAATGTTTCTTACAGATATATCGTTACCGAAGGTAAGTAACTTGTGCTTCTGGTAGACACTGTAACTGCAGATTCCTCACTGACTGTGAATTGGGAACTACCCATTAATATGATCCCAAGTCTAGCAATCTGCACACTTGTCAAAACCAAATTGCTGTAGGGCTGTGTGTCTGGGGGTGCGGATAGCCTCTAAAGCAGCTGACAGCATGCAGGAGTGGCGTCTGTATAGGCTCTGCACGTCATTTAAGTGGAATGACGTTGCAAAGCTGCACTGCACAACCTACTGGTGTTCAGAGGTAAACCTGAATAGTTTCCAGATTCAATCTGACGCTTGGTAAATATTCAAAAGGAGAGGAATCTGTGGATTGATAGTCTCGACCAGAAAGCGAGTTACCAAATGTAATTAACTTCAGTTCAAGTTTCTTCAAATTAAATTAACCCAGACTCCTTCCTGACCTGGATATTGAATCAAAAAGTTGATGTTCCGGAAAGAGAATGTTTGGCTACTCTAGTCATTAGATCTGTCAATCCAGTCTGTCGGGGTAGGTACACCCAGCATTATGGCATATGGCCAGTAACATCTTGCATGCTGTTCCCAGGTGACCTCAGGACCTTTTTGGCCAAACGGTACATGATGATCAGGATGTTGTAAAGTATTGTTCGAGGCATATGAGCTGCAGACCACACACTGTGCATAGATCGCCATCTGGTGTTGGGCCCGGATGTTTGCACTTTGTTGTTGTATTGGAAAGTCTTTGGAAGTCACGAGATAGGTGACTCCTCCTTTGGACAATAGTGCGCATGGGCATCGACTCCATCTTCAGATTGTTTTTTTCCGCCATCGGGCTCGGATGTGTTTCGTCGCGCTCCAGTTCGGTGTCGACACCGTTCTAACTTTCGACGCGTAATCCTTCACCCTTTCGTCGGTATTGTTTTCGATCGCGTTCTGCTTTTCGACACGCATCTCTACAAACTCGAATTCTTCGATTCCAGTAGTCGACGCAGGCCTTCGGGCCTAACTGCGCCACCAGGCCTTTTGGCTCATGGAAAGGACTCCCTTTAAAAAGTGTCCTCAATGTGGATCCAAGTTTCCCCACGCCGATCTTAACGAGGTGTGTAACCTCTGCCTTTCGCCTGATCACGAGGCCAAAGACTGTCCAGCTTGCGCCTCTTTCCGCTCGAGGAAAACCATACGGGATCGTCGAGCTCGAAGAAACATGGCTCGATTGTCGACATCCATACCAGACGATATCTTCCAGGAAGGCGTCGACGTACCGGAACGGGAACAACTCGAAGAGGGCCTCATCATCGCCTCCGAAGCCGATGATTCCGACGTCGAAGACATCACTCCTGGGCAACGGGTCGTAAGTACTGACGTCGACCCCCTCCCCATCATCCATTCCGGCAAAGGCTTCGGTACCACCTTCACCTTCGGGCCTAGGTGCACACCGGGACAAAACTTCCCACGTCCCGCCTTCGGGCTCGGCAAAGAAGTCAATAAATAAGCCTTCAGGCCGCTCGGGCTCGAGCCAGCCTACCCTTGGTGCCCACACCCCATCCCCGGCACCGAAACCAAAAGACAAGTCTACACCCGCACCAAAGCCAGGTTCGGCGTCGGCGCATTCGGCACCGAAACCCAGCACCGAACCTTCGACTCCGAAAAAACCATCGGAATCGAGTAAACATCCAGTTCCCAGAACAGCTGGAACTCGACCTTCGGAACCGAAAAAGTTACCGGTACCGGCTCCAAAGACCCCAACGGAACCGATTTTAAAAACTCCCGTTCCGAAACCTAAAGAATCGATAGGGCACATTATGATGAACTAGAGACCCTATTACAACACCTTCCAGATCAATTCAAACAAAGAGCCAATGATCTCATACAGGAAGGCAAGACTATAACAAACACCTCCATTCGCTGCGCTCTAGATGCCGCAGACACAACTTCACGGGCCATCAATACCAGTGTCCTCTTACGTAGACATGCATGGCTCCGTATTTCAGGGTTCAAACCAGAGGTCCAAACTGCCATATTAAATCAGCCGTTTGACCATCAACATTTATTTGGCCCTACTGTGGATTCATCTTTAGAAAAGGCGAAAAAAGATACCGACACAGCCAAATCAATGGGAGCATTACAATCCCAAACTCCCAGAAGTTCCTTTCGTTGCTCCTCCTATAGGGGCGCCTCTAGAGGCTTTACCACGGACAACTCCTCCACGTCCTATAAAAGTCCCACCCAGACCTCCGCTACCAGAGGCTATTACAGAGGAGGCTACAGAGGTAATAATAACAAAGGTAGAGGCAAAACCGTCAATACCCGTACTGCCTCCACCTCCAAACAATGACTTCCCTCCGCTCCCCCCAGACCATTCCACTCCAGTCGGGGGAAGATTACTACAGTTCCTACCTGTCTGGCACACCATTATCACAGACAGGTGGGTGAGACAAATCATCCAATCCGGTTATTGCCTGGAATTCACTTCAACTCCTCCAAACATACCACCCAGACAGCGTCCAATGTCAGCAGACCATTTAACGCTTCTCAAACAAGAGGTACTTTCCCTCCTACAAAAACATGCAATAGAACCAGTTCCCCTGCATCCGCAACAATCAGGGGTCTACTCACTGTATTTTCTCATTCCAAAGAAGGACGGAACCCTGAGGCCCATTCTCGACCTCAGACCATTAAACCTCTACATACACTCGGCCCATTTCCATATGGTCACTCTTCAACAAGTCCTTCCTCTACTCAAACAAGGCGATTTCCTTGCCACCTTCGATCTCAAGGACGCCTACTTCCACATTCCCATTCACCCCGCCCACAAAAAATATCTTCGATTTGTAGTGGACGGTCAACATTATCAGTTCAAGGTGCTCCCGTTCGGAGTCACCACAGCACCCAGGGTCTTCACAAAATGTCTGGCAGTCGTAGCAGCCCACTTAAGAAGACAACAAATTCACGTCTTCCCATACTTGGACGACTGGCTCATAAAAGCCAAGTCACATACCCAGTGTGTAAATCACACACACACCACAATACAACTACTTCACGACTTAGGGTTCACAATAAACCTCACAAAGTCTCACCTCCAACCCTCCCACATCCAGCAATATCTAGGTGCCACAATAGACACCTCAAAAGGCCTTGCATACCCCAACCCAGCCAGGATAGCAAGCATGCAAGCCCTTATAACAAGATTCCAGCCGCAGCACTCCCTTCCAGCTCGGGTGTTTATGCAACTAATAGGGATGATGGCCTCTTGCATATTCATAGTCCCGCATGCCAGACTCCAGATGCGCCCTTACAAGAATGCTTGGCACGTCAGTGGAACCAGGCTCTAGGTCAGCTAACAGATCTGGTGTTGGTGGACGGCCGCACACATCGCTCTCTGCAGTGGTGGAACACCCAAAACCTTTCCAAAGGGCGGCCGTTCCTAGAGCCAGTTCCACAGATTGTATTAACCGCAGACGCATCGCTCACCGGATGGGGAGCTCATCTTTTACATCACACTATACAGGGCGTGTGGACACCTCAACAAAAACTACTCCACATCAATAATTTGGAGTTACTAGCAATCTTTCTCGCACTAAAATCATTCCAGAAACACGTATCACACAAAGCTGTGTTAGTGCGGACGGACAATGTCACAGCAATGTATTATTTACAAAAACAGGGGGGGGACGCACTCTCTGCAGCTCTCTCAACTAGCTCAGACCATATGGAGATGGGCTATTCCGCAAAACATATTCCTGTTAGCCCAACATCTTCCAGGAATTCAAAACCAGATGGCGGATCTGTTAAGTCGTCAAACACAACAGATTCACGAGTGGGAATTTCACCCACAGGTTCTTCAACCGTTTTTCCAAATGTGGGGGCATCCAGACATAGATCTGTTCGCCACACATCACAACACAAAATGCCCAAGCTTCGCTGCCAGATATCCACACTGTAAGAAAGTGGCTCTGTATATACTGAACCAAAGTAAGGTTCAGTGTGCACAGAGTCCACAGTCCCCAGAGGTTTGGCAGAGGCTAAAGTTAGATATAACCTTACTCTCTAAAGTGGTAGCTTGGTCGAGCAGTAAGGCAGTATCGGAGGACAGTGTAAAGCATCTGTTGTACACACTCAGTCAGCAAATGGTCTCACACACTCAAGAACTGAACTCTAGGCCAATTGTTTTGTATATAAAAATATATTGTTTTATTTTTAGAACCACAGGTAGGTATAAAAATACTTTCTCAGAATGAGATGCTTTAGATATATACTTTCAGTACACAATAGACTGTTGAATGCAATAGCTACAGTTGTTGCAATAGGCAACACAATTTGAACACAATTTTATCATTGAGCTCAATGGAGAATTTTAAGTAAATGCAAGATCAATTACTTTACGTATGATTTTCTTACTCGGGGCTGGATCCTGGATTCAGCCCTGGTGCATTTCCTGTAAACTGTTGGAAGAAATAGTTTTTGTTAAACAGGCGACTTTTAAGGAATATTTGTTTGTTTCAAAAATCGACACTTGGGTGAATTTCTGGCAAAAACCAGGCAATGTTATCCTATGGAGGAAAATCAAGTTATCGGTAAGTACAGTTGTAATTACTTTTCAGGGTCAGTGCTGGGCACCAAGATCCCGCACTGGGATCTCTCCTGATAGCAGGTGAGTAATTTCGTTTTTGTTGATCGGGCAATTTTTAAGGAGTATTTGTATGTTTCAAAAATCGACACTTAGAAGAAATTTCAGTGTAAACCAGTCAATGTTACCCTATGGAGAAAATGTAGGTTATCGGTTTTCAGGTAAGTACTCGACTGGCAGAGTTAAGGTTCTGGGCATAGACTCGGGGGTCTCCCAGGGTCAGGTAGGTACAGTTGGTACACCCTCAGCGGCACAGGGGCGGCCGGGTGCAGAGTGAGTTAGGCCCAATGTTAGCCTATGGCGGGCAGGGGGCCCTTGGTTGGTGGCTGCTGGCAGGCAGGCCACTCGGCTGTGGGAGCAAAGCTTCTCGTCACTTACTCGGGGGAAGTCGAACAGGGTAGTTTGTGCACCCTCAGCGGCACTGGGGCGGCCGGGTGCAGTGGGCTTTTGGGCTGCCACACAGCAGACATGTTGCTGGACCCCTGGGTGGAGAGCCATCCGCTCTCCTGGGCCTGCAACAATGCACATCCTGGGCGAGGTGCTAGGTCTCCTCCCCCAGGATGGGCAGGGGAAGCTTCAAAGGCATGCCGCCTTTGTGAGCTTCTCCAGGCCACTTGCTGTACTCGAGCCGCACAACGCCGCCTACCGACACGCAAGGGTACTGCTACGCAAAAACTTTCCGGATCCAGCCTGACGCCTGGGGATATTCTAAGGTAAGGAATCTGTCACTAACTACTGTCTCTTACAGATATATCGTTACACAAGTTAGTAACTTGTGCCTCCGGGCTCTCGCCATCTTGAAGATGGGGAGCCCTGCCCAATCAGGACTAGGCTACTGCCCCCCCCTCCCACAGGAGAGGGGCAGGATAGGGGGTGTACCCACCCCAGGGAAGGGACCCATTGGTCCCTGCCCTTTACCTACCTGTAACGCCCCTAAATTTAGTATTTAGGGGCACCCTGAACCTTCCTTCCTCAGATCCAGATTCTGAAACAGGAAAGAACAAGAAACAAGAAGACCTGCCGTGCAGCTGCTAACAAGAGGAAGACACCAACTGATTTGGCCCCAGCCCTACCGGCCTGTCGACCCTCGAACCTGCTCCTGCTAAACCCCGGCGTCTCCAGTGGTCAGCAACCTCAAAAACCCCAGAGGACCTGACTGCCTTGTGACTCTAACTACCTGGGACTCCCACGAGCAGTGGTACTGCTCAAAGCCAGGAACCGCGAACCCTGCACACTCTGCACCCGCCAAGCCTGGCCTGGAGTGAACAAAGACCTCGAGGATGTCCCCCCAGCGACTGTGACCCAGAATCCAGCACCCAAGGACCCTCCTCGACGCTCCTGACGACGCCTGCAGCCTCAGAACCAGGGACCCCTCCAACCGCGACCAGCCGAGGGTAAGATTTCCGACGCCTAAAGACACCCCTGCACCCGGCGCCCCACGGCCTCCTGTGCTCAACTCCTGGGTGCCTACCCTTCCTACAGCTTCCCAACTTACCTCTCGAAGAGGTGGTCGCACCTGAAGAATCTTTGTCCCCGAGCTTGCAGCCTTTGTTCGTTCTTGAGCTTCTCCATTGAAATCCATTGAGCGCCCGACTGCTCAAAAGCACCCTGCACCCAGCCGCCCGTGTGCCCCTGGCAGTGCAACCTCTACTCTAAGCTACTTCCCCATTTGCCCTGAGCAAGTGACCAGGAGCCCAGCTCCCACAGCCGCGTGGCCTGCTAGCCAGCAGCCACCAACCAAAGGCCCCCTGCCTCTCATAGGATAACATTGGGCCTAACTCACTCTGCACCCGGCTGCCCCTGTGCCACTGAGGGTGTAACAACTGTACTTACCTGACCCTGGGAGACCCCTGAGTCTATGCCCAGAACCTTAACTCTGCCAGTCGAGTACTTACCCGAAAGCTGATAACTCACTTTTCTTCCATAGGGTAACATTGACTGGTTTCACTTGGAAATTCTTCTAAGTGTGGAGTTTCTAAACTTTAAAATATTCATCTAAAATCAGCCGAATTACGAAAACGAATTTACTCACCTGTTATCAGGAGAGATCCCAGTGCTGGATTTTGTTGCCCAGCACTGACCCTGAAAAGTAATCATAACTGTACTTACCGGTAACTTGAATTTCCTTCCATAGGATAACATTGCCTGGTTTTTGCTGAAAAAGTTTCTAAGTGTCGATTTTGCAAACTTACAAATATTCGTTAAAAATCGCCTGTATAACAAAAACACATTCTTTCAACTGTTTACAGGAGATGCACCAGTGCTGGATCCAGGATCCAACACTGAGTTAGAAAATGTAACAATAACCCCACTTACCTGCCAAGCGAATTTCCTCCCATAGGATAACATTGGTGATTCTATGTGAAAAAGTTTCAAAGTGTCAACTTTTAAAATACAATAATATTCCTTAAAAATCACAACTGTAACCAAAACGTTTTTACTCAACTGTTTACAGGAGATGTCCCAGGACTGAATCTAGGGTCCAGTCCTGTGGTAAGAAAAGTAATCCAAAAAGTAATCTATTGCATTTAACTAAGAAATTCCCATTGAGCTCAATGTATTATTGTGTTTGAAATTGTGTTGCCTATTGCAACAACTGTAACTACTGTATTCAAAAGTCTATTGCCTATTTGAAAAGTATTTAACTAAAGTAACTCATTCTGAGAAAGTATATTTTGATACCTATTGTTGGTTCTAAAATAAAACAACTATATTTTTATCCAAACAATTGGCCTAGAGTTCAGTTCTTGTGTGTGAGACCATTTGCTGACTGTGTGTGTACAACAAATGCTTTACACTGTCCTCTGATACTGCCTTACTGCTCGACCAAGCTACCACTTTAGAGAGTAAGGTTATATCTAACTTTAGCCTCTGCCAAACCTCTGGGGACTGTGGACTCTGTGCACACTGTACCTATTTGGGAACAGTATATACAGAGCCACTTTCTTACAATTTCTTTCTAACTCCATCACAACCCTTCATGGCGAAAACAATCTGGAGATGGAGTCGATGCCCATGCGCACTATCATCCTGAGGAGGAGTCCCCTATCTAGTGACTACAAAGTCTCTTCCAAAACAAAAACAAACTGCAAACATCCGAGCCCAACACCAGATGGCGATCTATGCACACGTATACAGATCTACAGCTCTACATGCCAAGAACAGATGCATACTGGTAAGTAGCATTTTCCTTCTTGAACATTCTGTTGATGAAGATGCCCAATGCATTTCGGGATGTGGAATCCCTTCTTCAGGGGCCTCTATGAATACAAAAGAACAAAACTAGATGTACAATGTACTGAATCATGTACAGGGAGGAACACCCCAGCCAGGTGGTATGTGTCCAAGAAGAATAGCTGAAAATGAGAAGTTCACTGATGAATAATCGTGATTTGTGCTCACAAAGGTGAACCAAAGCTAGAAGCACTGACAGTGTGTGACAAGGTATCCCTAAGATCCCAAGAGTTGCATGCAAATAAGTGCAGTATGCGAATCAATGCGCCTAAAGACCTGTGCACCAAACAGAACGTAGACCACTGTGATATGTGAACGACTGGATGTGTAAACACACTTACGGAATGTCTTAAGCAAAATCCTATTATCAATGAAAAAGGTATTCACGAAATTGGATACGCACAAACAAGATCTGGAGGAAACGACCAGAACATGTCAGTGACCCACTCGATAGGATACCTAAAATGTGTTGTGACCAGCATAATGACTGAAAAAAGTACCTAAAGGGCATCAAAATCCTAGTAAACCGGACTTGGTTGCTAGGCAATGACTTGAGGCCCAAAATTGAAGATTACTGCACTGAAAAAAAGACCATAAAAATATATCAATATCAAAACCAGCATAAAAGTGACCTAGGTCAAACCTAGGCTATACCTAAGTGCTGCCATTAAGAGTATATGGTGCTGGGAGCTTGTCATTACGAACTCCACAGTACCATAATGGCTGCACTGAAAACTGAGAAGTTTGGTATCCAACTTCTCAGCACATTAAACCCACACTGATGCCAGTGTGGGATTTAATGAAAAATGCACACAGAGGGTATCATAGAGATGCCCCCTGAAAAACGACCTAACACTAGTGTCCAGGTTGAGTGGCTGCCTTCAGCTGCCACCACCAGACATGTTTCTGGACCCCTGGGTCGAGAGCCTGCTGCTCTCGGGGGGGGGGGGGGGCCTGAAACTATGCACATCCTGGGACGAGGTGTCAAGCCCCCTCCCCCCAGGATGGGCAGGCTCCACGAAGGGGAAGCTTCAAAGGCTTGCCGCCTTTGTGAGCTTCCCCAGGCCTTTTCCTGCTCCCAGCAACTGGTCCCCACTGGTTCTGACCCCCACTTTGGACGGGTGAACCGGCGGGAAAACCAAGTGAGGAAGGAAGGTGTGCCCACCTCTGCCAACTCCACCCCTCAGGTGGGGGAGGCGAGGTGAAGCACCCACCATCTTGCAGGTGGGGGGACCCAGCCAACCAAAGTGAGGCATATGCCCCCCTCCCACTGGAGGGTGGCATAATAGGGGGTGTACCCACCCCAAGGAAGGGACCCATTGGTCCCAACCTTTTACTTACCTGTAACGCCACTAAATTTAATATTTAGGGGCAACCCTGAACCTTGCCTCCTCAGATAAGAACCGACAAGAAGAGAAGGACTGAAGAAACCGTGCTGAAACTAAGAGGAGGACGCCCACTGACTTGGTCCCAACCCTACTGGCCTGTCCACACCTCAAACCTGCTCCAGTGAAATCCCGGTTTGTCTTGCTGCCAGCAGCCTCAAGAACCCGAAGGACTTGCTCTGCCTTCCAAGCCAAAGACTTTGTCTCCCGTGAGCACCGGATTTGCTCACCAACAGACTCAGACTCCAGCCAAAACCGTGAGTCTGCACCACTCTGCACCCGACGCCTACAGCCCGAGTTCGAGTGGGCCAAGACCACGAGGTCTCACCGGCGATCCTGACCTGAGATCTGGTGATCTCTGACCTGCCTCAGCCCTCCAAACGACGCATGCAGTCTTTGTGGAGGATCCCCGCGACCGGAGCTGGTAAGAAAACCCGACACCTAAAGACACCCCTGCACCCGAGGTCCCACGGTCTTGGGTGGACCAACCGACTGTGTCCCAGCATCCTCAGGCATCCCAACTTACCTCTCCAACCGGTGCTCATCTCCAGAAGATCTTTGTCCCCGAGCCTGCAGTCTTTGTTGCAACCGGAGAATCCCCATTGAAATCAACAGGGCACCCAATGCCAAAACAGCACCCAGCAGCCCCTGCGTCGCTGCGGGTGTACTTTGGGTGCTAACTCAGATCCCCTTTTGCCGTGAGCCTAACATCAGGAGCTTTGCTCCCACAACCCCGTGGCCTGCTCGTAAGCAGCCACCAACCGGAGGCCCCCTATCCCCCATTGGATAACATTGGGCCTCAGCACTCTGCACCCGGTCGCCCTAGTGCCACTGAGGGTGTTTCAAGAGTGCATCCTTGACCCTTGTGGAATCATGGTTCTAACCCCAGAATACCAACTCCCACAAAACAGTACTTACCTGCAAACCGTTAACTCCATTTTTCTCCATGGGAATACATTGACTGTTTTCCCTTGAAAATTGTTCTGTGTGGAGTTGGTTTGTATGGAACATTGAAAAACTGTCTATGTACTAAAAGTGAATTACTTACCTTTTTTCTAGCAGATGTCTGTGTGATATCTAGGCATATCACACTGATTAGCAATAGTAATCCGAAAAGTAATCTAAAAAGTAACATACATGGTAATCTGAAAAGTAATTTCGAAACATTGAGTTACCTGTAATTCAATCAACTGCATTTGAACCTGCATTAAATTGTAAAACATTGCATAAGATTTTGCAAGGCCTGTATTTCACTTACCTGCACCAGGCTTGGCTTGGTTCTAAGAAATAAAATAACTTAATATTTTTGATACAAACAAATTGGTCTGAGTTCAGTCTGAGTGTGTAACATCATTTGCTGCCTGAGTTTGTACAACAAATGCTTAACACTACCCTCTGATAAAGCCTTACTGCTTGCCCACACTACCACAAATAGAGTAAGGTGCCATCTACTTTTACCTCTGCCTACCTTTGGGGTTCCACTGGACTCTGTGCACACTATACCTCATTTTGGTATGGTATATACAGAGCCAGCTTCCTACATTGAGTTTTACAAAAGGTTGGATGCATGCATTTCCTATAAACCAGTGGGTCCTGTACTTGGTTTGTACATGTCTCATATGCACCCCCTTCGGCTGATGCCCAGTTGTAGTTTGACTATTAACACCTCCCCCTTTCTAGTCAATCTGCTACTGTGGGCCAGGGCTGCCTTCCTATCGAAGGCTGACTCTAATCCATTTATCAGCCTTTATTTGCTTTGCTTCACTCCAGGAAACAGAAGCTAAATTGACTTGACTATTAAGTGTCTGAGCTTTTAGATCGACCTTGCAAAAGACCTTTCAGAGGATGGTCAGCTCAGTTTCTATGGGGCAAAGAAACAGAAGGTTGTGTAAAAGATGACTATTAAAATTTGCATCTGATAGATTTCTAGCTGCAGATTTCTTACCTTTGAATTCCCAGGCGTCAGGCTGGATCCGGAAACTTTTGCTGAGCACATAACCCTTGCACGCAGCGTCGGGTGGCGCCATTCGGCTCTGCGTGACGTCATCTGTCGGTAGCATGGGTTATGACGTCGCTGTGCCGATATAGGTGCCACCCAGGCGTGCGAACGTCAGTTCTTTTCTTTCCACACCAGTTAAGCGCTGATCCGGGAAGTGCTACCCCTCTGCCGCTTTTTGGCAGGTTTTTTCTCGGCTTTTGTCGAATTGTTTTCCACTTCTTGTGCTAGGGATGTCTTCGAGGAAGAACATTTTCAAGCCATGCGGTGCTTGCCACCGCATGATGTCAGTAACCGATCCCCATCTGGTTCGTCTTTGGTGTCTCGAGCGCGACCACGACTCAGTCGTGTTCGGACTGCCGGGCCATGGCTCCTAAGACCTTCAGGGAGCGGGCGATGAAGTTCATCGCAGCCCAGCAGTCGACACCGCCAGCCAAGAGGAAGTTGCAGCTCTCTTGGCCAAGGGAGCTATAGAAAGGGTCCCGGTTTCAGAAGTAGGCAGTTGCTGTTATTCCCGCTACTTTCTGATGCCAAAGAAGGTGCTACGGCCTATTCTAGATCTTAGGACCATCAATCTCTTCCTCAAGGAGGATATATTCAAGATGCTCACTCTGGCTCAGGTCTTGTCTTCCATAGACCAAGGAGAATGGATGGTGGCGTTGGACCTGCAGGATGCGTATTTTCATATTCCCGTCCTGCCCGGCCACAGGCGTTACCTGCGGTTCAAGGTAGGCCGCGAGCACATTCAATTTATTGTGCTTCCCTTCGGCCTTACCAGTGCCCCTCGGGTGTTCACCAAGGTGATGGCGGTGGTCGCAGCTCATCTGCGCAGGTTAGGGCTGTCAGTCTTCCCCTACCTCGATGACAGGCTGTTGAAAGCGTCCTCGCCTCAGGCAGTCTTCTCCCACCTTCAGACTACAGCGAGCCTCCTGCATTCGCTGGGTGTAAGAAAGTGGCTCTGTATATACTGAACCAAAGTAAGGTTCAGTGTGCACAGGGTCCACAGTCCCCAGAGGTTTGGCAGAGGCTAAAGTTAGATATAACCTTACTCTCTAAAGTGGTAGCTTGGTCGAGCAGTAAGGCAGTATCCGAGGACAGTGTAAAGCATTTGTTGTACACACTCAGTCAGCAAATGAAGCCACACACTGAAGAACTGAACTCTAGGCCAATGGTTTGTATATAAAAATATATGCTTGTTTTATATCTGAAAGAGACACGTTAGTGACAGATTCCTTACCTTAGAATATCCCCAGGCGTCAGGCTGGATCCGGAAAGTTTTTTGCGTAGCAGTACCCTTGCGCGTCGGTAGGTGGCGTCGTGCAGCTCCGCGTCCGTCGTCGGCGTCGTGATCGCCGGGATGACGTCGCGGGCAGTACCTAGACTCCGCCCCTGCGCACTGACGTCTGTTCTTCTTTTTCCGCGCCAGTAAGTGCAGATCCGGGAAAAGCAGTGCCCTAGTCAATTTTTGACTAAATTTTTGGTGATTTTTTCACTGTTTCTTTTCGAGTCATCTCGACTCCTAGGTGTCGGTAGAGATGCCCGGCTTCAAGCCATGCGACGTCTGTGGTCGAATGATGTCGATCACAGACCCGCACTTAGAGTGACTCTACTGTCTCGGCCGAGACCACGACACGAAGTCGTGCCCTGACTGCCGGGCCTTACACCCGAAGGCTTTGCGAGAGCGGTCTCGAAAGCTCCTCGAGGTCCGGCAGTCGGCTCCGCGCCGCACCAAGCCCCGGTCCCGTGAGAGGTCGAGGGGCCGGTCGCGGAGCCCCCGCCGGTCGCCGGAGTCCAAGTCTTCGCACTCCTCGGGTAAGTCGAAGCACAAAAAGTCTAAGAAGCATCATCGCTCTAAGACTTCGCCTCGCCGGTCTCGCGACTCGGCTGAGGCCCCTGTCGGCACCGCCCCGCGGCCCCGGACGTGCCTGTGGAGCCGCCCCGCATTACCCGTCCTTTCCGGGTTCGGGGCGACTCCGGCCCAAATACAGGAATTCCTGTCGGCCATGGCCCGCCTCTTCGGGCCTCAAGGTCCCTCCGGTGCGCCTTCGGGCCCTGATGGGGTTGCTCCGGCGTCGCCGACGACTCCGGTCCCGGCGTCGTCCGTCCCGCCAGCCTTGATCCCGGCCTCGGCTCCGGCCTCAATCCCGGCTCCGGTGGTACCGCAACCCCGATCGACGCCGGTTGACCTAACCACGCCGGCGCCGATGTCCCCGGTGCCGTTCCTGACGCCGCCCGGGGCTCCGGGCGGCGTCGTTCCCCGGTTCTCTCCGGTTCCGGACATGGAGCCGGACCGACGTCGCTCGACGCCGGCGCCGATGAGACCTTGGGTCCCAGATGTCCCTCCTCCTCCATATTTTGAGCCAGAGGAGGACCAGGAGACCTGGGAGGGGTCGGAAGACCCTCTCACACAGCAGTGCGAGTATGATCAGGACTGGGCAGAGGAACTTGGGGATGCCAGTGGTCTGGACACTTCCCCTGACTCTGGCATGCTGTCTCCTCCTTCCGTGGCTACGGAGGAGGGAGCAAATTTCGCAACGGTGTTGCGTAGAGCAGCTGGAGCCTTGCACCTCCAATTGCATACTGTGGCTGTCAGGACTAATCTCCTGACGGAAGTGCTTCAGCCGGCAGCTACCTCCTCGGAGCCATTGCTGCCGTTTAATGATGCACTGTCTGACGTTCTTTTGGGCACCTGGTCCAAGTTCTCCACAGGGGCTCCTGTGGATAGGAACGTGGCCCGACGCCATCGCCCCGCTCCGGGCGACCCCCTGTTTCTCTCTCAACATCCCACCCCCGAGAGCTTGGTTATCCAAGCCTCTGCCTCCCAAACCGCCTTCCCTACCGCCCCTCCGGATAGGCAATCCAAACGCCTGGACCAATTTGGGAAGAAGGCCTTTTCTTCTTCCAGTGCTGGCTTGCGGTCCGTCAACACCGCTTGCCTTTTGGGCCGATCTTCCCACTCCCTGTGGGATTCGGTGGCGGCTGTTTTGCCCCAGTGTTCTGAGGAGGTCCAGACACTGCTTACCCGCACCATTGCGGAAGGTAGGGATTCGGCAAAGTACACCATACGTTGTGGCCTTGATACCGCCGACTCGCTGGGCAGATCGCTTGCAACGACGGTGGCGCTGCGTCGCCACGCCTGGCTGAGAACAACTGGTTTCTCGGGTGATGTCCAGAATACACTCATGGACATGTACTTTGATGGAGTCGGTCTTTTTGGTTCCAAAGCAGACCATGCGCTGGAGCGTTTTAAGGACTCACGGGCTACTGCCAAGTCCCTGGGCCTTTCTGTTGTGCGCCCTCCGCTAACCTCTGCTTTTCGCCCCTTTCGTGGCCACGGAAAGGGCGCCCAGTCACGTCCGCTGCCCAGCCACTGGCCCGTGCAGCAAGAGTCTTCGCGTGGCCGAGGACGTGGCTACCGCCGTGGCGGTTCAGGCAACCAGCGTGCGGGTCAGGCCACCAACTCCGCCCCGTCCGCGGCCTCCAAGCCCTCCTAGTCCCTCCTTTCCGGTGCACAGCACGCCAGTAGGGGGCAGGGTCCGCCATCACCTTCACCACTGGCGTGCCATCACCTCGGTCAGGTGGGTCTTGGACATTGTCCGAAGGGGCTACTCCCTCCCCATCGAGACCACCCCCCCAGCCATGCCACCTCAATTCCACCGCATGTCAGGGGATCACTTGGTGCTTCTGCAGAAGGAAGTCACGGCCCTCTTGGCCAAGAGGGCCATCGAGCATGTTCCGACCCCAGAAGTAGGACGTGGTTGCTACTCCCACTACTTTCTGGTGCCCAAAAAGGACAAGGAGGACATGCGTCCTATCTTGGATCTCCGGAACATCAATCGCTTCCTCCGGAAGGAGAAGTTCAAGATGCTCACCTTAGCTCCGGTCTTGACTGCCCTCGACCCTGGAGACTGGTTGGTAGCGTTGGACTTGCAGGACGCTTATTTTCACATCCCCGTCCTGCCGGCCCACCGGCGTTACCTGCGGTTCACGATAGGCCTCGAGCATTTTCAGTTCACCGTGCTCCCCTTTGGCCTTACAAGTGCCCCTCGGGTGTTCACGAAAGTGATGGCGGTGGTCGCAGCTCATCTGCGCCGGGCAGGGGTTCCAGTCTTCCCCTACCTCGACGACTGGCTGCTGAAGGCGGGCTCGTCCCAGGCAGTCGTCTCCCACCTCCAGACTACGGCCGAACTCCTGCACTCGCTGGGGTTCTCCATCAATGTGCCAAAGTCGCATCTGATTCCTTCTCCACAGCTCCTTTTCATCGGAGCAGTTCTGGACACGACGCAGTTTCGGGCCTACCCTCCCGAACGGCGAGTCTGGGATATTCAGGCTATGATTCCTATCTTTCAGCCTTTATCCTGGGTTTCGGTCGGATGACCCTGAGGCTGCTGGGCCTCATGGCCTCCTGCATCCTGCTGGTCGATCATGCCAGATGGCATATGCGGGCTCTGCAGTGGGACCTGAAGTTCCAGTGGGCGCAGCACCAGGGCAACCTGTCCGATCACGTCCAGATCTCGGAGGGGACTGCACAACAGTTGCAGTGGTGGCTCTCGAACCGGCAATGGGTCATGGGCAGATCTCTCTCCCTTCCCCAGCCAGAGCACACAGTTGTGACGGACGCGTCCCTTCTGGGATGGGGCGGTCACATGGGAGAGGCGGAGATCAGAGGCCTCTGGTCTCTGGCGGAGTCCCGGCTCCATATCAACTTTCTGGAGATCCGGGCGATCCGACTTGCACTCAAGGCATTCCTTCCCTCTGTCAAAGGGAAGGTAGTGCAGGTGTTCACAGACAACACCACCGCCATGTGGTACTGCAACAAACAAGGCGGGGTGGGGTCGTGGACCCTCTGTCAGGAGACTCTGCACCTCTGGACATGTCTGGAACATCAGGGCATGTTCCTGATGGTTCAACACCTGGCAGGTTCCCTGAAAGCCAGGGCGGACGAACTCAGCCGCAGGTGCATGATGGATCACGAATGGAGTCTTCACTCGGAAGTGGCGCAAGGACTCTTTCTGCAGTGGGGAGAGCCTTGGTTAGATCTATTCGCCACCGAAGAGAACGCGCAATGTCATCAGTTCTGCGCGTTGTGAAATTTCCAAGGCGGCACTCGCTCGGCGACGCTTTTCGTCGCGAGTGGAGTTGCGGTCTGTTGTACGCCTTTCCGCCTATACCACTTCTACCCAGAGTGTTGAAGAAGATTTGGCGCGACCGGGCCCAAGTCATCCTTGTGGCTCCGGACTGGGCTCGAAGAGTTTGGTATCCCGAGCTACTCAGTATGAGCGTCGATCCCCGATCCGTCTGCCTCTTCGGGAGGATCTTCTGTCGCAGCAGCAGGGACGGTTCTCCACCCGAACCTGTCCAGCCTCCACCTGCTTGCGTGGAGATTGAGCGGCGGCAGTTGATTCCTTTCGACTTGCCTCCCGAAGTTTGTGATGTGATTCTGGCAGCCAGGCGTCCCTCCACTAAGGTGGTATACGCCTGCAGGTGGAACAAGTTTGTGGCATGGTGCACAGCAAAGGCTGTGAACCCTCTCTCTGCCCCTCTCTCTGCCCCTCTTTCTGAGGTTCTTCTGTTCCTTCTTTCCCTGGCCCAACAGGGTTCTGCCCTGGGTACCATCAAGGGCTATCTTTGTGCCATCTCGGCCTTCCTCAGGCTTCCTGATCAGCCCTCCCTTTTCAAGTCCCCTGTTAACAGGTTCCTAAAAGGCATTACACACCTCTTCCCTCCTGTTCCGTTTGTGATGCCTCAGTGGGACTTGAATTTGGTTCTTACCTTTCTCATGTGCGCTCCCTTTGAGCCTCTACATAACTGTCCTCTTCGTCTTCTGACTCTGAAGACAGCCTTTCTGGTGGCCATCACCTCCGCTCAGCGGGTGAGTGAGCTCCAGGCTCTATCATGCAAACCTCCCTTTCTGTCTGTCCATCCAGACAAGGTTGTTCTTAGAACGCGTCCGTCCTTGCCAAAGGTGGTTACTGCCTTCCACATTGGGCAGACCATCACTTTGCCCACCTTCTTTCCGCATCCTTCCAGAGAGGAAGAGAGACTCCACCGTCTGGACCCAAAACGTGCGCTTTCCTTTTATATCAACCGCACACAACACTTCCGGGTGGATGACCAGCTCTTTGTTGGCTACGTGGGCGCCAAAAAAGGTCGGGCGGTGCACAAGAGAACCATCTCCCGCTGGGTAACCTTGTGTATCAAGGCCTGCTATTCTTTGGCTAAGAAGGAGCCTCCTGTTGGGCTGCGTGCCCATTCCACCAGGGCAACGGCTGCTACCACGGCTTTAGGCCGCGGTGTTCCGCTGCAGGATATCTGTCAGGCAGCTACGTGGGCCTCGCTGCACACGTTTACAAAGCATTACTGCCTTGACAGTCAGGTCCGGAGGGACGGCTTCTTTGGCCGTTCTGTCCTCCGGGACTTCCTTGTCTGATCTTTGTTCGCAGACCCACCACCGGGGTTGGTATTGCTGGGGTATCTATTCTAAGGTAAGGAATCTGTCACTAACGTGTCTCTTTCAGATGCACAAGTTACTAACTTGTGTAACGATATATCTGTAAGAGACAGTAGTTGGTGACAGATTCCTACCGCCCCACCCATCCTCCCCGTTCTGCGAACTGATTTCTAGGGTTAAGGTCATCCCTTTCAGGGCCCTAGTATTTTTCAGACACCTATGTCAGCTTCTTGCATGGCTCTGCGTTCCTGGCGCGGAAAGTCGTGTACAGAACTGACGTCAGCGCGCAGGGGCGGCGTCTAAGTACTGCCCGCGACGTCATCCCGGCGATCACGACGACGGACGCGGAGCCTACGACGCCGCCTACCGACGCGCAAGGGTACTGCTACGCAAAAAACTTTCCGGATCCAGCCTGACGCCTGGGGATATTCTAAGGTAAGGAATCTGTCACTAACTACTGTCTCTTACAGATATATCGTTACACAAGTTAGTAACTTGTGCTTTAGAACCAACAATAGGTATCAAAATATACTTTCTCAGAATGAGATGCTTTAGGTAAATACTTTCAATAGGCAATAGACTTTTGAATGCAATAGTTACAGTTGTTGCAAAAGGCAACACAATTTTAAACACAATTATACATTGAGCTCAATGGGAATTTCTAGTTAAATGCAATAGATTACTTTTTGGATTACTTTTCTAACCACAGGACTGGATCCTAGATTCAGTCCTGGGACATCTCCTGTAAACAGTTGAGTAAAAACGTTTTGGTTACAGTTAGTGATTTTAAGGAATATTATTGTATTTTAAAAGCTGGCACTTGGAAACTTTTTCACATAGAATCACCAATGTTATCCTAAGGGAGGAAATGCACTTAGCAGGTAAGTAGTGTTATCGTTACTTTTTCTTACTCAGTGTTGGATCCTGGATCCAGCACTGGTGCATCTCCTGTAAACAGTTGAAAGAATGTGTTTTTGTTATACAGGCGATTTTTAACGAATATTTGTAAGTTTGCAAAATCGACACTTAGAAACTTTTTCAGCAAAAACCAGGCAATCTTATCCTATGGAAGGAAATTCAAGTTACCGTTAAGTACAGTTGTGATTACTTTTTAGGGTCAGTGCTGGGCACCAAGATCCAGCACTGGGATCTCTCCTGATAGCAGGTGAGTAAATTCGTTTTCGTAATTAGACTGGTTTTAGGTGAATATTTTAAAGTCTCAAAACTCGACACTTAAAAGAATTTCCAAGTGAAACCAGTCAATGTTACCCTATGGAAGGAAATTCAATTCGCCGGTAAGTTACTTTAACGTTACTTTTGTAATCCAGTGCTGGACTCCTAGATTCAGCACTGGGACATTTACTTAAAACAGGTAAGTAATTACGTTTTTGTAGTTTGTACGATTTTTAAAGAATATTGTTGTATTTCAAAAGTATACACTTGAAACTTTTTCACAAAGAACCACCAATGTTATCCTATGGAAGGAAATTCAATTCACAGGTAAGTTACTTTTAATTACTTTTGTTACTCAGTGCTGGACACCTAGGTTCAGCACTGGGACCTTTCCTGCAAACAGTTGAGAAAATTCGGTTAGGTTATTTGTGCGATTTTTAAGGAATATTCTTAGTTTTCAAAAGTCGACACTTAAAAACTTTTTGGAAGAAAAAGTGTCCATGTTATCCTATGAGGAAAAATGAGTTATCGGTTTCGAGGTAAGTAGTCGGTCTTTTGAGTTAGGGTTCTGGGGTTAGACTCTGGGGTCTCCCAGGGTCAGTGATGCACTGTTGTTGCACCCTCAGCGGCACTAGGGCGGCAGGGTGCAGTGTGTTGAGGCCCAATGTTATCCTATGGAGGATAGGGGGACTCCGGTTGGTGGCTGCTGGTAAGCAGGCCACTGGGTTGTGGGAGCAAAGCTCCTAGGGTTAAGCTCAGGGCACGTTGGGCACCAAGTTAGCACAGAAGGGGCACCCTCAGCGGCACTTGGGCGGCCGGGTGCTGTTTTGAGGTCGGGTGCCCTGTTGATTTCAATGGAGATTTTCGGTTTTGGTTTTCAGCTGCAGGCTCGGTCCAGGAAGACTTCCAGGAGGAACCAACAGCTGGGCAGGTAAGTTGGAGGGCTCGGGGACGTAGGTGCACCTCGGGTTCCTTTCTCCAGGGCGGCTGGATGCAGGGGTGTCTTTTGATGTCGGATTTCACCTTACCAGGCCACTCTCGGTTGGGGGGGGTCTCCGTCGGGGAGTCTTGGAGGGGTCAACCCACGGTGGACTCGGACTCTGGAGAGCTGGGGGACCTCGCTGGGGCCGGTGGGCCGCTTGAACTCGGGCTGTAGGCGACTGGTGCAGTGGTGGTTCCAGGCGTCGGGTTTCTTTTTCCTCAGCAGGCTCGGAGTCTTTGTTTGGTGTTTCTTTTGAACAGAGCTGCTGTTCACAGGAGATCCGGTCTTTGTTGAAGGCAGTCAGTCCTCCCTGGGGTTCTGGAGGTCGCTGGCTGCAGGACAAGACTATTTTTGGCGCAGGATCTCTGGAAACTGCAGACGGGCCGGTAGGGCTTGGGGCCAAGTCAGTTGTTCTCTGTAGTCTCCTCTGCTGGGCGTCTTCTTTCGTCCTTTTTCTTCTTAGGTTGCGGGAATCTGAGGAAGGAAGGTTCAGGGTGCCCCTAAATACTAGATTTAGGGGCGTTACAGGTAGGTAAAGGGCAGGGACCAATGGGTCCCTGCCCTGGGGTGGGTACACCCCCTATCCTGCCACTCTCCTGTGGGAGGGGGCAGGAGCCTAGTCCTGATTGGGCAGGGCTCCCCATCTTCAAGATGGCGAGAGCCCGGAGATGTGCTTCACCTCGCCTCCCCACCTGAGGGGTGGGGTTGGCAGAGGGTGGCACACCCCTTTCCTCCCTTGGTGTTTCCCGCCAGTCTTCCCACCCGGATGGGGGGGAAGAACCGGTGGGGACCAGTTGCTGAGTACAGCAAGTGGTCTGGGGAAGCTCACAAAGGCGGAATGCCTTTGAAGCTTCCCCCTGCCCATCCTGGGGGAGGAGGCCTAGCACCTCGCCCAGGACGTGCATTGTTGCAGGCCCGGGAGAGCGGATGGCTCTCTACCCAGGGGTCCAGCAACATGTCTGCTGTGTGGCAGCCTAGGCAGCCCCTCAGACAAGACGTGGTTTGTAGGTTAGGTTCAGGGGGCAACTCTAAGTTGCCCTCTGTCGTGCATTTTACAGTAAATCCCACACTGGTATCAGTGTGGGTTTACTGTGCTGAGAAGTTTGATACCAAACTTCTCAGTCTTCAGTGCAGCCATCATGGTGCTGTGGAGTTCGTGCTGACGACCTCCCAGCACCATATACTCGGAATGGCAGCACTGCACTTACAGTGCCCAGGAATGGACCTGGGTACTGTAGGGGCACCACAGGGCTCATGCACCTGTACCCTCACCACTGGCATAGGGCACCCAGCTAGAGGGGTGACTGAGGTATGCCAGGGCAGTGTGTTTGTGGGCATGGCACACAGGGATGTGTGCCATGTCGAATCTGTTTTGTTCTGCACCAAGACACCCAGCCTGCAAGGGCAGTGTGTGTGTGTCAGGGTACAGGGCCTCCAAGGGTGGCACAATAAGTGCTGCAGCCCTTAGAGGGCTTCTCTGGTCACAGTGCCCTGGGTACCTAGGGCACCATTTACCAGGGGCTTACCTGTGGCCAGAGAGGCCAATTGGGTTTAGGCTGTAATGCAGTTTTAGGGAAGGAACACAGGCCCTGGGTACCTGATTGGCAGGGACCCAGGGCACACCAAGGAAAAGTGCAAAAGTTATCAGGCAAAAAGTGGGGGGTTACTGCAACAGAAACCCACTTTCCTACACAGGGGTTCTCTATAAACGTGCCGAAGTCACACCTGACTCCTTCTCAGACACTCCCTTTCATCGGGGCAGTTCTGGACACAGTGCAATTTCGGGCCTATCCTCCCGAGCAGTGAGTACAGGATATTCAGGCTATGATTCCGATGTTTCAGCCTCTATCCTGGATTTCGGTGAGATTGACTGAGGCTGTTGGGCCTCATGGCCTCCTGCTTCCTGTTGAAGCATGTCAGGTGGCGTATGCGGGCTCTGCAGTGGGACCTGAAGTACCAATGGGCACAGCATCGGGGAAATCTCATCGACATGGTCCAGATCTTGGAAGGAACTGCCAGAGATCTGCAGTGGTGGTTGACCAACCACGATTGGGTCACTGGCAGACCCCTCTACCTTCCCCAACCGGATCTCAGTTGTGACAGATGCGTCACTTCTGGGATGGGGCGGCCATCTGGGAGAGGTGGCGGTCAGGGGCTCCACATACATTTTTTGGAGCTCCTGTCGATTCGATTGGCATTGAAGGCATTTCTTCCCTCTGTCAAGGGGAAACAGGTGCAGGTGTTCGCAGACACCACCGCCATGTGGTAATACAACAAGCAGGGTGGGTGGGGTCGTGGACCCTTTGTCGAGAGGCTCTGCGTCTCTGGACCTGGCTGGACAGTTACTGTCAGCCTCCTTAGGAACTGCATACTCCTTTCTTTGATATTAGTATTAGGGCACGTATGCTGGACCTTCAAAGCCCTTTTTGTCTCTCCTTGTTGTTAGCATAATCAGCACGGTTGTATAACCGTGAGACCTGAGGTTACCAGTAGCGTGAACCACGTTACCTGGACCACTCATTACTCTATTATTCATTTAGTTAACATCTTCCCCGACGTCCTATCAAGATGGATGTAACTCAGGGTCTGAGTTTCGGTGAGGATGTGGCAGCAGAAATTCTAAGACACCATCGATCCTAGGTACTGAGGGCAGTTCAGCAACAGGGAGCCAATCTGAGGATTGGGCTCTCCTTAGTTCGCTCAAAAAAGAATGGCTCAAAACCACCCTCCATGGAGCCCTAATGACGGAATACTTGCGGGCCAACATCGCCCCTAACGGCTTGATTGTGAACAACTTTCCTCGCCTCTTTCTGGATGACCCTGTGTTCAAGAAAGAATGGTCCCTGGTGTCATGGAAGTGCACTAGGGACCTACTTATTCTAATCATCAATACCGCAAAAAGGATAGCTGATGCTCTCCTTGCACAAATACAACTAGCTGAAGGCAACTTGAAGGCCGCCATTCAAAATACTATATTCAAGTGTAAACTGACCGAGATCAACCATGAAATCAGTGAGAGTAGGGAGTTTCTGATGAAACAAAAAATCAGCAAACTACAGAAGGATATTAACAGGTTTGACAAAGCGAAAGTCTACCCATACCTTAAGGCTGACTTTACTTCTAACAAAACCAGTTATTCCTCAGATGAAAGCGCGACTGACACAAGGAGAGGCTCCTCTTCAAATAGTGATTCCAGCACAGGAAGTTGGGGCAGCAACTCCTCCAGACGTGCCGCACGCCCGACCTACCACAACTACCCTATGCCACCCTACCAGGGTCCACCTATGTGGCAATACCCAGGGTTCCCACCAGGACCTCCAGGATACCCACATGGACCACAACCATTCTTCCACGGCAACAACCAACCTTTTTTAGGAAGAGGTTGGGGCAGAGGAAGAGGGCGGCGAAGAGGCAACGCCAAGCAAGTGCACTGGCAGGAACAATCTCAGAATGCCGTAGAGACACGGAGCATGACGAAGGGGAAAAGAAATTAGTAATTAATCTTTCCCACAGAAACCTGACTGAGATAGAGCATGGCGTTCTCCAGAAAGGTCTTGGTTACGTTCCGACACCCAAAGATGACAGGTTCAGAGACCAATGCGAGATCCACAATCTCTTTCGCAAAGTCAGACTGAACGCTTTCTTCGAAGACAGACCCTCACCTAACAACAACGATACAGGGCTACGCAACCCGTTTACCTTTACACCGAATAGTAGCATGGTACCTAATGAGGTCCTGACCTTCGAGCAAACTGTGCTCAAGGACCTCAAAGATATTACACCCAATTCCCCCTTTAAGAACCTTTCTAATGCGGATTGGGCAGCTGTAAAATCACTGGCTGATGATCCCTCAATAACTATCAAGCAAGCAGATAAAGGGGGAGCTACCGTCATAATGTCAACTTGTGACTATAACACTGAATGTCTCTGCCAACTCAATAACGACAGATATTACACCCCCATCAGCGAGAACCCCACTAAAAGGCTCTCCACCATAATATCAACGATGGCATTTACAGCAGAAACAGAGGGGTGGATCACTAAAAAGAGTCAGATTTCCTGGTGACAAAAGACCCTAAAACACCATACTTTTATATCCTCCCTAAAATACACAAGGGGATGAATCCAGTCCATGGGAGACCCATAGTCTCTGGGATAGGTTCACTTTTGGAACCACTATCCAAGTTCTGTGATTACTTCCTCCAGCCATTAGTGAAACAAACACCAGCCTTCCTTCTTGACACCACGTCTGTACTACGGCTTATTGATGACTTCCCACGTCAGAGCGAGATTGATTTGTTAGTCACCCTAGACGTGGAAGCACTTTATACAAATATACCCCAACGTGCCACCTTAGAGGTTATTGAAGATGCCTTTAGCTCTTCAGACTGGACATCACCGACACCAATATCGTTTGTGATGGAGTGTGCTACCCTGGCCCTAACTGAGAATTTTTTTGAATATGACAAGAAACTCTTCCACCAAACACAGGGCACTTCCATGGGTAGCACATTCGCTCCTAGTGTGGCCTGTCTTTACGTGGCAGCATTTGAGTCCAGATCTATCTTCAATCCATCCAACCCCTACTTAGGTAACCTGATTACGTGGAAGAGGTACATTGATGACATTCTAGTCTTCTGGAAGGGAGACAGAAGCAGTTGTGAAGACTTTTGTCTGTGGATTAACACTCTGAATCCCTATCTTAAGTTCACCCATACCATCTCTGATTCCACTCTACCCTTTCTGGACCTGAACATCAATCTGTCTTCAGGTACCTTGAACACAACACTATACAAGAAACCTACCGACTGCAATAGTATCTTACTCTTTAGCAGTCACCACCCCAGGGCCCTCATAACCAATTTACCATTCGGACAATTTCTCCGTATCAGGAGGAACTGTACCTCTGTCGAGGACTATAAGGTGGAAGCTATCAGACTAGCATCAGATTTACGCAAGCGAGAATACCCACAACAGACAGTCACCATGGCCATGAAGAGAGCCAGGAACAATAATAGAGAGGCACTGTTGGAGAAAACTGATAAGAATCCCATTGAGGCGATCACATGCGTAACCTCATACACCCCCGCCTCTAGCCAGATTAGGAACATCATACGCAAACATTGGGACATTCTGAACACAGGCGATTTGACACTGCCAGCCCCTAGATTTGCGTTCAAAAGAACGAACAATTTGAAGGATCTACTGATACACACTAGACCCAGATCCAAAAATGTAATGAGCCAAAGATGCCTATGGGACTTACCTCCTGTCACTGGTCACTACCCTTACGGATCCTGTGCAGTGTGCCCCCAAACTAAACTCACCAGGGAAATAACTTTTGCCAACAATTTCACTTGGAGGATGTGGAAACATACCAACTGCAACACTGTCAATTGCATTTACCTATTATCCTGCCCATGTGACCTCGCGTATGTGGGGATGACTACAAGACCAGTCAAAACCCGTATAACAGAACATAAGAGCAACATCAGGTGTCACAAAACCACAACACGACTGTATACCCATTTCTTAACAAGCCATCATACCTGCGACACACTTAGGTGGGTGATCCTGGAAGCACATACATCCATCACCCCTGATGCACTATTTAGAATCGAACAGCGATGGGTACACCGCCTGGGCACAGATAGGAATGGCCTGAACGAGGACATCCCCTGGAGCACCCTGAGCAACCACCAATCTGGGAGATAAATCATCCAGTTACCACTCTGGGATAGAACCTATTTAGTAACACGACGAAGGGTCCCCGCTCCACTTGAGACTTCGGGAATCCTGACACGCGACATCCACATGCATCAAATACTCTTATACTGCTTTTAGTACATGGCGCCACTCTCTGAGTTTATTGAGCATCTCTTTTCCACACTGGATGTCAATTTAGAAGAACTCATTTTTAATAATCACCCTTTAGAAGTGAGCCTGACATAGTATGAGTGCATACGGCACCCACATAGCAGGAGTATACTAACAAACACAACAAGATCATCAGTTTGCGAACCATATGTAATACCTTCCGAGCCCCCACAGGAAATAGCTTTGCCATGGTTGGCACCATGTTAGTCTACCTTGGCCTTGGCAACATTATTACTTCGCCGTACAACATGACACTCCTTCGCTGATATATTGAAATGCGAACACCTTAGTACCACTCCAAGATGGCGCTCCATATTGCGAACTTCTTTCCCCCTCCAACATGGCCGCCAAGCGATCTCATAGGAAGTTAGTTGGTCAGCACCCCAGCTCTCCGCCACGTTGCTGACGCTCCTAATTGCGTGCCAATTCCGCTGGGATATCAGCAGCCGGAACCGGGCTTGCAGTTACCTTCCCGGAACCGGCACTGCAGGTTAGGTCCTCCGCCGAGTGGGCGCGAGTTATTGTGAGTATTGACCACTTGACTATCTCCGATGCTACTACCAAGGTAAGACCCACCAACGCTTAAGGTGTTTAGCAGCAATCACTTCGCTGACGACGGAAGGGTTACCTACGTTTTAGGGAACCGGCAGCGTACTGAGGGCAACATGCTCCAGGAGTTTCGTTTACTGGCGGACACGGCACCGGGACTGTGGGTCGGAGTGGAGCGATGGATCCCTTAAGGATCCTATACCGCCCGGACCACGCCCTTGCGCTGACCTGCTGGCATTTGGGACCATGGTGCACTGACCCTTTGGTGGTGCACGGCACGATCCGCTGATCTCGAGCGTTACGCCCCACACACTATAACCGAACGCTGGGTCTACCTTCATCCCAATAAGGTCTCTAGACAAGGTTTATACTTACCTTGGATCCCCTGACACACCCTCTTCCCTCCCCCTTTTTACCCCCTTTGCCCCCCCCCCCTTCTTCCCCCCCTTGTTCCCCTACTTTTTAGGACACTCGTTGAATTAACGTGTCCACTTGATGCCTCTACCCGATGGGGCCAGTCTTGAATAAATTATAGGTGAGTGGCCGCATCAGATACTAATTGTGACTTGCTTTTGACCTTACTTTATTCTGGTGCTCTGTTGCCACAGTGCCTTTCTAACGAATTTTAGTGTACCACATGCGTTGTTAATACAATTTATTATTGCACACGTAATGCCAGAAATTCCATAGGAAGCTCGCACTAGATTCAATGGTTAAACTTATGGATGCCGTTGACATGCTTTGGCTATTAGACAATCCTCATAGGATGTGTCATGTTGTGAGTAACTGTTTGTCTTTTATATTTGTGTTCTTTTATTGTAGATTGGCTACCGCACCCATGGACATCACACGCCACTGGTGCTATCAGACTGGTAATATCTAGGTTATTAGACCTTATTATCAGCCACTTAGTGTAGATTCCAATTTTCTTATTAGGTCCTGAGGAATTGCCGCCTGATCCTTCTTGGGACAATCAGGGCAAGAAACATGTTGACCGCATGAAGTATAGAGCAACTGCCTATAACATCACTATAGACAGTCGCCATCACTCTTTTTAATCAGGGTGGGAGACAGGATTATTAAATTAGTGGCCCTGTTTCTCCCTCTCCCTGTTTTAACTCACTTGGTCTTTTTAGAAACCACAACACAACACTTCTACACTTTAGGGCCCCTCGCACACACTCACCATACGGCAAGGAAAAAAGATCTCCGCCAAAGAGCCCCCACTGAGGGTGCCTGTCTGGTATTGCAGCGCCGACCCGACGAGGAGCATGCCCAATGATGAAGCATGACACCCAGCGGGCTGGGTGTGTGAGGGCACTAATTCCGAAAGGAGGGATTCCCCATCCTCCTTTTTGGTAACCAGTTATTTGTACACACCCCAAAGTTACTGTCAGCCTCCTTAGGAACTGCATACTCCTTTCTTTGATATTAGTATTAGGGCACGTATGCTGGACCTTCAAAGCCCTTTTTGTCTCTCCTTGTTGGCATAACCCTGCTGGTTCAACACCTGGCAGGTTCTCTGAACACCAAGGTGGACAAACTCAGCCGTCAGTGCCTAGCGGATCACGAATCGCGTCTCCAGTCGGAGGTGGCGCAAGATCTCATCAGTGGGGAGAACCTTGGTTAGATTTGTTTGCCTTCCAAGAGAACGCGCAATGTCAGCAGTACTGCGTGCTGGAGTTTCCAAGGCAGCTATCGCTCTGCAGCTCCTTTCGTTGCGAGTGGAGCTCAGGCCTGCTATACACCTTCCCCCCCCCCCCATACCACTCCTGCCCAGGGTTCTGAAGAAGATCAGGAACGCCTGGGCCCAAGTCATCCTTGTGACTCCGGACTGGGCAAGGAGAGTCTGGTATCCAGAGCTTCTGAGAATGAGCATTGATCTCCAGTCAGGCTGCCCCCTTCGCAAGGATCTTCTGTCGCACCAACAGTTGAAAGTTCTCCACCCGAACCAGTCAACTCTGCGCCTCCATGCGTGGAGATTGAGCGGCGACAGTTGATAGCTTTTGACCTTCCTCCTGAAGTCTGTAATTTTGTTCTGGCGGCCTATTAGCCCTCCACTAAGACAGTATACGCCTGCCGTTGGCAGAAATTTGTATTATATTGTACAGAGAGGTCTATTGACCCTCTTTCTGCTCCTCTTTCTACTGTCCTTTTGTTCATTCTGACCCTTGCCCAGCAGGGCTCTGCTTTGGGAACTCTCAAGGGCTACCTGCTGTCTGCTGCGGCTGCCAGACCAACCTTCTCTCTTCAAATCTCCCATTGTTCATAATTTCTAAAAGGGCTGGCTCATCTGTTTCCACCTACACCCTTTGTCATGCCACAGTGGGACCTTAATTTGGTCCTCACCTATCTGATGTGCGCTCCTTTTGAGCCTTTACACATGTCCCCTGCGGTTGTTGACCATCAAAACTTCGTTCTTGGTGCTGATTTCATCGGCCCGGAGGGTGAGTGAGCTGCAGGCGTTAACTTGCTCGCCGCCTTATCTCATGTCCTTTTCGGACAAAGTGGTGCTTCGCAACCAGGCATCCTTTTTACCGAAAGTTGTGACCCCTTTCCACCTGGGTCAGTCCATCACGTTGCCCACCTTTGCTCCCTCGCATCCCTCTAAGGAAGAGTTGCGTCTCCACTGCCTGGACACAAAAAGAGCGTTGTTGTACTACCTTGACCGCACTAAAGAGTTCCGGGTGGACGACCAACTCTTTGTGGGGTACGTAGGAGCAAAGAAGGGAAGGGCAGTGCAGAAAAGGACTATTTCTCGCTGGGTCGTTATCTGCATCAAGATCTGCTACGGCCTGGCGAAGAAGCAGCCCCCTGAGGGATTAAGGGCCCATTCCACCAGGGGAAAGGCTGCGACTACAGCCTTGTCTCGGGGTGTCCCTTTGCAAGACATCTGTCAAGCAGCAACGTGGGCATTGTTGCACACGTTTGCAAAACACTATTGCTTGGACAGTCAGGTCCGCAGGGACGGGCATTTTGCTTGCTCGGTCCTGCATGACTTCCTAGTATAGAATATTGGTCCGCAACCCACTGCCGCAATGGTATGGCTCGGGTGTCTAATTCAAAGGTAAGGAATCTGCAACTAGAAGTCTTTCAGATGAATAAGTTACTTAACTTCGGTAGCACATTTTCTGGTAGAGACTCTAGCTGCAGATTCCGTACAGCCCCACCCATGCCTCCCCACTTTGCGGACTAATATTGTAGGAATAGGCTTACTCCCCTTTTCAGGGCCCTAGTTTTGCACACGACTACGTCAGTTACTTCGTGGCTCTGCGCTTCTGGTGTGGAAAAAATGCAAAGTACTGACGTCCGCGTGCCTGGGTGGTGCCTATATAGGCACCGCAGCGTCATAACAGACGCTACTGACACAGACAACGTCACGCAGAGCTTAATGCAGCCACCCGACGCCGTACGCAAGGGGTATTGCTCAGCAAATAATTACAAATCCAGCCTGACGCCTGGGAATTCAAAGGTAAGGAGTCTGCAGCTAGATAGTCTCTACCAGATAATGCGTTACCGAAGGTTAGTAACTTTTTCTACGCACTAGCCAAGAAGCAGTCTACTGAGGGCCTGTGGGCTCATTACACAAGGGCCAAAGCTGCTGCTGCTTTAACATGAGATCTTGTGACTTGAGCACCTGTGGTGGATACTCTGACAGCAGATTCCTCACGGCCCTAGCATCTTCCCGTTCTGCGTAGTGTCCTTTACCATCTAAGAAGGTCCCAAATTAGGAATCGGTGCACTCTACACTGTCTCTAAGACCGCTTATTCTGTGCTCTGCGCCTGAGGGCGCAGAAGGTGAAAGGCTCAGGAAACTGGTGTTTGCACGCAGGAATGGCTCTTATGTGCCTCCACTCCATCAATTGGCTCTTATGTGCCTCCACTCCATCGTGGCGTAATGGAGTCTCCACAGAGCCATATGGTACAGCCTGCAGACACATGGGAGTACTGCTGGAAGAATTCTCCGGATCCAGAATAGAGCCTGGAGATATTCTAAAGGTGAGGAATCTGAAAGAAACCGTTATAGATTCCTTACCTTGGAATTACCCCCAGGCGTCGGACTGGATCCGGAAAGTTTTTCGTCAGCAGTACCCGTGCGCGTCGGAAGGTGGCGTAAGGAAGTGGGTTTCTGTTGCAGTAACCCCCCCCCCACTTTTTGCCAGACCACTGATGCACTTTGACTTGATGTGCCCTGGGTCCCTGCCAATCAGGTTCCCAGGGCCTGTGTTCTTTCCCCAAAACTATACCCAATTGGCTTCTCTGGCCACAGGTCAGCCCCTGGTAAATGGTACCACAGGTACCCAGGGCACTGTGACCAGGGAAGACCTCTAAGGGCTGCAGCACTTATTGTGCCACCCTTGGAGGCCCTGTACCCTGACACTCACACTCTGCCTTTGCAGACTGCGTGTCTTGGTGCAGAACCAAGTGAAGAGTCGACATGGCCCACATCCCTGTGTGCCATGCCCACAAACCACTGCCCTGGCATACATCAGTCACCCCTCTAGCTGGGTGCCCTATCCCAGTGGTGAGGGTACAGGTGCATGAGCCCTGTACCCCTACAGTACCCAGGTCCATTCCTGGGCACTGTAAGTGCAGTGCTGCCATTAAGAGTATATGGTGCTGGGAGTTTGTCATTACGAACTCCACAGCACCATAATGGCTACACTGAAGACTGGGAAGTTTGGTATCAAACTTCTCAGCACATTAAACCCACACTGATGCCAGTGTGGGATTTAATGTAAGATGCACGACAGAGGGCAACGTGAGAGTTGCCCCCTGAACCTAACCCACCATCCACGTCCTGCCTGAGAGGCTGCCTAGGCTGCCACCCAGCAGACATGTTGCTGGACCCCTGGGTAGAGAGCCATCCGCTCTCCTGGGCCTGCAACAATGCACGTCCTGGGCGAGGTGCTAGGTCTCCTCCCCAGGATGGGCAGGCGAAGCTTCAAAGGCATGCCGCCTTTGTGAGCCTCCCCAGACCACTTGCTGTACTCAGCAACTGGTCCCCACCGGTTCTAGCCCCCACTCTGGCGGGATACCCCAAGGGAGGAAAGGGGGTGTGCCAGCCTCTGCCAACCCCACCCCGGAGGCGAGGTGAAACACATCTCCGGGCTCTCGCCATCTTGAAGATGGGGAGCCCTGCCCAATCAGGACTAGGCTACTGCCCTGCCCTCCCACAGGAGAGGGGCAGGATAGGGGGTGTACCCCCCCCAGGGAAGGGACCCATTGGTCCCTGCCCTTTACCTACCTGTAACGCCCCTAAATCTAGTATTTAGGGGCACCCTGAGCTTTCCTACCTCAGATCCAGATTCCGAAACAAGAAAGAAGAACAAGAAGACCTGCCGTGCAGCTGCTAACAAGAGGAAGACACCAACTGATATTTGTCCCCATCCCTACCGGCCTGTCGACCCTTGAACCTGCTCCTGCTAAACCCCGGCGTCTCCAGTGGTCCGCAACCTCAAAAACCCCGGAGGACCTGACTGCCTTGTGACTCTAACTACCTGGGACTCCCACGAGCAGTGGTACTGCTCAAAGCAAGTAACAAGCCCCTGGCATCAGCCAGGAACCGCGAACCCTGCACACTCTGCACCCGCCAAGCCTGGCCTGTGCTGGAGTGAACAAAGACCTCGAGGACGTCCCCCCGGCGACTGTGACCCCGAATCCAGCACCCAAGGACCCACCTCGACGCTCCTGACGACGCCTGCAGCCTCAGAACCAGGGACCCCTCCAACCGCGACGCCAAAAGGCACCCCTGCACCCAGCGCCCTGCGGCCCCCTGTGCCCAACTCGTGGGTGCCTACCTATCCTCCAACTACCCAACTTACCTCTCGAAGTGGTGGTCGCACCTGAAAAATCTTCGTCCCCGAGCTTGCAGCCTTTGTTCGTTCTTGAGCTTCTCCATTGAAATCCATTGAGTACCCGACGGCTCAAAAGCACCCTGCACCCAGCCACCCGAGTGCCCCTGGCAGTGCAACCTCTACTCTAAGCGACTTCCCCATTTGCCCTGAGCAAGCGACCATTAGCCCAGCTCCCACAGCCGCGTGGCCTGCTAGCCAGCAGCCACCAACCAAAGGCCCCCTGCCTCCCATAGGATAACATTGGGCCTAACTCACTCTGCACCCGGCCGCCCCTGTGCCGCTGAGGGTGTAACAACTGTACTTACCTGACCCTGGGAGACCCCTGAGTCTATGCCCAGAACCTTAACTCTGCCAGTCGAGTACTTACCCGAAAGCCGATAACTCACTTTTCTTCCATAGGGTAACATTGACTGGTTTCACTTGGAAATTCTTCTGTGTGGAGTTTCTAAACTTTAAAATATTCATCTAAAATCAGCCGAATTACGAAAACGAATTTACTCACCTGTTATCAGGAGAGATCCCAGTGCTGGATCTTGGTGCCCAGCACTGACCCTGAAAAGTAATCATAACTACTTAACGGTAACTTGAATTTCCTCCCATAGGATAACATTGCCTGGTTTTTGCTGAAAAAGTTTCTAAGTGTCGATTTTGCAAACTTACAAATATTCGTTAAAAATCGCCTGTATAACAAAAACACATTCTTTCAACTGTTTACAGGAGATGCACCAGTGCTGGATCCAGGATCCAACACTGAGTTAGAAAAAGTAACAATAACCCCACTTACCTGCTAAGTGAATTTTCTCCCATAGGATAACATTGGTGATTCTATGTGAAAAAGTTTCTACGTGTCAACTTTTAAAATACAATAATATTCCTTAAAAATCACAACTGTAACCAAAACGTTTTTACTCAACTGTTTACAGGAGATGTCCCAGGACTGAATCTAGGATCCAGTCCTGTGGTAAGAAAAGTAATCCAAAAAGTAATCTATTGCATTTAACTAGAAATTCCCATTGAGCTCAATGTATTATTGTGTTTGACATTGTGTTGCCTCTTGCAACAACTGTAACTATTTAATTCAAAAGTCTATTGCCTATTTGAAAAGTATTTAACTAAAGTAACTCATTCTGAGAAAGTATATTTTGATACCTATTGTTGGTTCGAAAATAAAACAACTATATATTTTGATACAAAACCATTGGCCTAGAGTTCAGTCCTTGAGTGTGTGGCTTCATTTGCCGACTGAGTGTGTACAACAAATGCTTTACACTGTCCTCTGATACTGCCTTACTGCTCGACCAAGCTACCACTTTAGAGACTAAGGTTATATCTAACTTTAGCCTCTGCCAAACCTCTGTGGACTCTGTGCACACTGTACCTATTTGGGAACAGTATATACAGAGTCACTTTCTTACAGGCGTCGGTTGACTCCGCGTTCGTCGTTGTGGTCGCCGGGATGATGTCGCGGTAGCTACATAGACGCAGCCCTCGCGCGCTGACATCAGTTCTTTATTTTTTCGCGCCAGCAAGCGCAGATCCGGGGAGAGCAGTACCTCCAGTTACTTTTTGACTGACTTTTTCTCGACTTTTGTCGACTTCGTTTTTTGAGTCCATCGACTCCTGGTGCACGAGGGATACCCGACTTCAAGGCTTGCGGTTCCTGTAACCGACTGATGTCGGTGACTGATCCGCACCGCGTGTGCCTCTACTGCCTGGAGCGCGACCACGACCCCAAATCGTGCTCCAACTGCTGGACCATGGCCCCGAAGTCTTTGCGGGAGCGGTCCCGAAAGCTACTCGTGGCCCGGCAGTCGGCTCCGCGTCGCTCGAGGTCCCGGTCGCGTAGGTGGCCGAGGGACCGGTCGCGGAGCCAACACCATTCTTCATCCAAGTCTTCGCACTCTGGGTCAGGTAAGTCTAAGCACAAGAAGAAGTCGAAGAAGCATCGTCGCTCTTCGACTTCTCTCCGGCCAACACGACGAGGGATGCGGGTGGTGCCCCTCCCGCTGCTCCACGTGCGGAGCCCGAAGGGTCGGCTTTGGGTTTACCCCCCTTCCCGGGAGCAAACCCTGCCCAGCTTCGTCAGTTTTACGAAGCAATGCATGCCATCTTTGGGCAGCCCGATTCCGCTGGCGGGCCTTCGGGCCCCGCGGACTCGGCTGGGGGCCCTGGGCCTTTGGCGGCTTCGGCGCCGCAGGGTCCCCTTGGATCCAGGCCTGGGTCTGGATCGGTGCCGGTCAACCTTGTTACTCCTCCCCCGGCTCCGATTCCACTGGCACCACGTCCGCAGCCAGCGTCGGCTGTGTCCCCAGCCGGCGTCGACCCCGACCTTCACCTCGAGGTAGACACGGAGCCGGAACTGCGTCAACCGACGCCGGATCCGGCGCCAATGGTACTTTTGTGCCCCTGTTCTACCCTGGCTCTTTGAGACCAGATTGTCAGCCAAAGGAGGGTGAGGGGGACTGGGAGTGGTCTGGGGACCCTTTAACTGACCAGTTAGGTTATGAACCGGACTGGAGAGCGGAACTGGGGGAAGCCAGTGGTCTGCATACATCCCCACACCTTGGCATGTTGTCTCCTTCTACCGTGGCTACGGAGAAGGGAGCGTCATACGCAGTGGTGTTGCGTAGGGCGGCCGAGGCTCTCCACCTCGAGCTACCTATGGTGGGAGTCAGGACTAACCTCCTGACAGAGGTGCTTCAACCAGCAGCGAGCTCTTCGGAGCCCCTGCTGCCGTTTAATGAAGCCCTCACGGACATCCTTTTGGACACCTGGTCCAGGCCCAACACTGGCTCCTGTGGACAGGATGATTGCCAGACGCTGTCTCCGGGCGACCCCACTATCCTCTCCCAACACACCACCCCTGAGAGCTTGGTGGTCCAAGCCTTCACCTCCAAAGGCGCATTCCCTAACGCACCACCCGATAGGGAATCCAAAAAGCTGGACCACCTTGGGAAGAAAATGTTTAATTCCTCCAGCTTGGGACTGCGGACGGTAAACACCGCATGTCTGTTGGGCCGTTACACCCACTCTGTGTTGGATACGGTAGCGCAGGTGCTGCCCCAGTTCCCGGACGAGGCCCGGGCCGTGCTCTCCCGTGCAGTTGCCGAGGGGAGAGACGCAGCGAAGTTTACCATCCGCTGTGGGCTGGATACCGCCGACTCACTAGGCAGGACGATTTCCACGTCAGTAGCCCTTCGACGCTACGCCTGGTTGAGGTAGACTGGTTTTTCGGGGGATGTCCAATCCACTCTTATGGACATGCCCTTTGATGGCCGTCGCCTTTTTGGCGAGAAGGCAGGCGACGCACTGGAGCGCTTTACGGACTCTCGGGCTATGGCCAGGTCCTTTGGCCTCTCCACCACCCGCCCTGCGCAGTCTGCCTTTCGCCCCTTTCGTGGCTACGGAAGGGGTGCCCCGCCACGTCCCGCCCAGAGCCACAGGCCGGCGCAAGCTGTTCAGCCTCTGCGCGGCCAGGACGTGGGAACCAGCGCCGTGGTTCTGGGGTCCAGCGGGCGGGCCAGTCCACCACAGCCCCCTCTGCAGCAGCCTCCAAACCCTCCTAGTCCGACCTTTCAGGGCCGCAGCTCATCTGCGCAGATCAGGGGTTCCAGTCTTACCCTATCTCGACAACTGGCTGTTGAAGGTGGGCTCGCCCCAGGCTGTCGTCTCCCACCTCCAGACTACGGCCGACCTCCTGCATTCGCTGGGGTTCTCCATCAACGTGCCGAAGTCACACCTGATCCCCTCTCAGAAGCTCTTCTTCATCGGAGCAGTTCTGGACACAACGCAGTTTCGGGTTTATCCTCCCGAACAGCGAGTCCGGGACATTCGAGCTATGATTCCGCTCTTTCAGCCTGTATCACAGGTTTCGGTCAGGATGACCCTCAGGCTGCTGGGTCTGATGGCCTCCTGCATCCTGCTGGTGGACCATGCCAGATGGCATATGCGGGCTCTGCAGTGGGACCTGAAGTTCCAGTGGGCACAACATCAGGGGAATCTGTCCGATTGCGTCCAGATCTTGGAGGGCACTGCACACCAATTGCAGTGGTGGCTTACGATCCAGGATTGGGTCGACGGCAGATCCCTCTCCCTTCCTCAACCAGAGTTAGCAGTGTTGACCGATGCATCACTTCTGGGATTGGGCGGCCATATGGGGGAGGCTGAGATGAGAGGCCTATGGTCTCCGGCAGAGTCCGGGCTCCACATCAACCTTCTGGAGCTTCAGGCGATTCGTTTTGCACTCAAAGCATTCCTTCCCTCTGTCCGGGGAAGAGTGGTGCAGGTGTTAACAGACAACACCACCGCCATGTAGTACTGCAACAAAGAAGGCGGGTGGGGTCGTCGACCCTATGTCAGGAGACCCTCCGCCTCTGGACAAGGCTGGAACATCAGGGCATATCCCTGGTGGTTCAACACCTGGCAGGTTCCCTGAACGCCAGGGCAGACTAACTCAGCCGCAGGTGCATGATGGATCACGAATGGCGTCTTCACTCGGAGGTGGTGCAAGGTCTTTCAGCAGTGGGGAGAGCCTTGGTTAGATCTATTCGCCACCGAAGAGAACGCGCAATGTCAGCAGTTCTGCGCGTTGGAATTTGCAAGGCGGCACTCGCTAGGTGACACTTTTCGACGCGAGTGGAGTTGCTGTCTTCTATAAGCCTTTCCGCCTATACCACTTCTGCCCAGAGTGCTGAAGAAGATCGAGCGCGACCAGGCCCAAGTCATTCTTGTGGCTCCGGATTGGGCACGAAGAGTCTGGTATCCCGAGCTGCTCAACATGGCCATCGATCCTCCGATCTGACTGCCTCTTCGGGAGGATATTCTGTTGCAGCAGCAGGGAACGGTCCTCCACCCGAACCTATCCAGCCTCCACCTCCTTGCGTGGAGATTGAGCGGTGGCAGTTCACGTCGTTTGACCTGCCTCCCGAAGTCTGCGATGTTATCTTGGCAGCCAGGCGTCCCTCCTCTAAGACGGTATACGCCTGCAAATGGAACAAATTTGTGGCATGGTGCACAGCAAAGGCTGTGGATCCCCTTTCCGCCCCTCTTTCTGAGGTTCTCTTGTTCCTCCTTTCTTTGGCCCAGCAGAACTCTGCACTGGGCACTCTAAAAGGCTACCTCTCAGCCATTTCAGCCTTCCCTAAGCTTCCTGAGCTGCCTTCTCTTTTCAAGTCCCCTGTTGTAAATAGATTCCTTAAGGGCATTACTCATCCTTTTCCTCCTGTTCTTTTCGTAATGCCCCAGTGGGACTTGAACTTGGTGCTTACCTATCTTATGTGCGCTCCCTTTGAGCCGCTACATAACTGTCCTCTCAGGCTTCTTACTTTGAAAACTGCCTTTCTGGTGGCCATCACCTCTGCACGCAGGGTGAGTGAGCTACAATGTTTCTTCCAAGCCTCCCTTTCTGGCTGTCCATCCGGACAAGGTCGTCCTTAGAACTAGACCTTCCTTTCTTCCCAAGGTGGTTACTTCTTTCCACATTGGCCAAACCATCACTTTGCCCACCTTCTTTCCGCCTCCGCATCCTTCAAAAGAGGAAGAGAGGCTCCACTGTCTGGATCCAATACGTGCGCTTTCCTTCTACCTGGATCGCACAAAGAAATTCCGGGTGGACGACCAGCTCTTTGTTGGTTACGTGGGCGCTAAGGAAGGTCGGGCCGTGCACAAACGGACCATCTCCAGGTGGGTCGTTCGGTGCATCAAAGCTTGCTATTCTTTGGCAAAGAAGGAGCCTCCACTGGGACTGCGCCCCCATTCCACCAGGGCGACGGCAGCCACCACTGCTTTGGTACGGGGAATCCCCCTAAATGACATCTGTCAGGCAGCTACGTGGGCGTCGTTGCACACGTTTACGAGACACTACTGCCTGGGCAATCAAGTCCGGAGAGACGGCTTCTTTGGCCGTTCTGTTCTCCAGGACTTTCTGGTGTGAACTTGGTTCGCAGACCCACCACCGGGGTTGGTATTGCTGGGGTATCTATTCTAAGGTAAGGAATCTATAACGGTCTCTTTCAGATGAACAAGTTACTTACCTTCGGTAACGATATATCTGTAAAAAACATAGGTTAGTTATAGATTCCTTACCGCCCCACCCATCCTCCCCGTTCTGCGAACTGACTTCTAGGGTTAAGGACATCCTTTCAGGGCCCTAGTTTTGTGCACCAGTGGTCCGTTTTTTGCATGGCTCTGCGCTTCTGGCGTGGAGATTTGTGTACAGAACTGACGTCAGCGCGCGAGGGCGGCGTCCAAGTAACTTCTGCAACGTCATCCCGACTACCACGACGCCGGACGCGGAGTCGACCGACGCCACCTTCAGACGCGCAGGGGTACTGCTGACGAAAAAAACTTTCCGGATCCAGTCTGACGCCTGGTGGTAATTCTAAGGTAAGGAACCTATAACTAACCTATGTTTCTTACTGATATATCGTTACCGAAGGTAAGTAACTTGTTAATCTGTTATATAGCGTATCCACCATAAAGAATGTGACCAACGGTTAGTACATTTTCATCTTTACCACAACCCTTATATTCATAAGCTCCTCAAGCTCTTGGATGTTGCCATCTGTGACTGCAATTAGATTAGAATGCTTATGTTTAGAATAATGGCTTGTAACTTTTTTCTTACTGCAGCTCAAATGCCAGTCCTTCAGAAGGTACACCTGCGCTCGGCAATTTTGGTTGTACCCCACAGTCTCTGCCAAAGTTTCAACATCCCTCCCATGAACTGCTTAAAGAGAATGGATTCACACAACACGTCTACCACAAATATCGGCGGCGCTGCCTGAATGGTGAGTGAAGGCTAGTGAATTCTGATCCTGATTTTAATGCAGTTTCTATTAGATTCATTGAACCCTACTGGCATTCAATATATTCAGTATCAATTAAGCACAATGGCTGTGATAGAATACTGCTGCTTAAATTGTATAATTCAGAGCCGTTTCTCTGATTTAGTATTTAATAGAGCCTATCTACCTTGAGACATTTCTGCCGGGCAACATAAAAAGCTGTACTGCTAGGTCTTCACCATTAGGTCTTTCGTAGATTCATGTGTTTAAATTATTTTCAAGCTGGGATTCCTCCATTGTAAATTTTTGTGTGTGTGTGTGTGTGTGTGTGTGTGTGTGTGTATATATATATTTTTTTTTATCTTAAAGAAACAGTTATGGATTCCTTACCTTAGAATCTCCCCCCAGGCGTCAGACTGGATCCAGAAAGTTTTTTCGTCAGCAGTACCCCTGCGCGTCTGAAGGTGGTGTCGGTCGACTCCGTCGTCGTGGTCGCCGGGATGACGTCGCGGTAGTTACTTAGACGCCGCCTCGCGCGCTGACGTCAGTTCTTTCTTTTTCCGCGCCAGCAAGCGCAGATCCGGGAAGAGCGGTACCCCCAGTCACTTTTTGACTGAGTTTTTGCGACTTTTGTCGACTTCGTTTTCGAGTCTTTATCCGACTCTTGGTGCACGAGGGATGCCCGGTTTCAAGGCCTTCGGTTCCTGTTCCTGAATGATGTCGGTGGCAGATCCGTGCTGCGTGTGCCTCTTCTGTCTGGAGTGCGACCATGAACCTAAGTCGTGCTCCGACTGTCGAACCATGGCCCCGAAGTCTTTGCGGGAGCGGTCCCGAAAGCTCCTCGAGGCCCGGTAGTCGGCTCCACGTCGCCCAAGATCCCGGTCGCGTGGGAGGTCGAGGGACCGATCGCGGAGTCATCATCACTCCTCTTCTAAGTCTTCGCACTCGGGGTCAGGTAAGTCGAAGCACAAGAAGAAGTCAAAGAAGCACCGCCGCTCTTCAACATCCCCTCGGCCGACGCGACGCAGAGTGCGGGTGGTGCCGCTCCCGCGGCTCCGCGTGCCGAGCCTTCAGGGTCGACTCCGGCCTTACCTCCCTTCCCGAGAGCGACCCCTGCCCAGCTTCGTCAATTTTACGAAGCGATGCACGCCATCTTTGGCCAGAACGACTCCGCCGGCACGCCTTCGGGTCCTGCGGACTCGGTTGGTGGCCCTAGCCCTCCGGCGGCTTTGGCCTCGGCACCCTTCGATCCAGGCTTGGATTCGGATCGGCGCCGGTCGACCTCGTTACACCTCCACCGCCACCACGTCCGCAGCCGACGTCGACTGGACCCCCAGCCGGCGTCGACCCCAGCTTCCACCTCGACGTGGTCACGGAACCGGACCGGCATGGGCCGACGCTGGATCCGACGCTGATGGGTACTTTTGTCCCTGTGTTCCACCATGGCTATTAACCAGATTGGCAGCCAGAAGAGGGTGAGGAAGACTGGGAGGGGTCTGGTGACCCTTTGACTGACCAGTTAGACTACAATCCGGACTGGAGAGAGGAACTGGGGGAGGCCAGTGGTCTGGATACCTCCCCAGACCTAGGCATGTTGTCTCCTACCGTGGCTATGGAGGAGGGAGCGTCATACGCAGTGGTGTTGCGTAGGGCGGCCTAGGCTCTCAACGTCGAGCTTCCTACGGTGGCAGTCAGGACTAACCTCCTGACAGAGGTGCTTCAGCCGGCAGCGAGCTCTTCGGAGCCCCTGCTCCCGTTTAATGAAGCCCTTACGGATACCCTTTTGGGCACTTGGTCCAGGCCCGGCTCCGGGCGACCCCACTTTCCTCTCCCAACACCCCACCCCTGAGAGCTTGGTAGTCCAAGCCTCCACGTCCAAGGGCGCCTTCCCTACCGCACCTCCGGAAAGGGAATACAAAAAGCTGGACCACCTTGGAAAGAAAATGTTTTCTTCCGCCAGCTTGGGACTGCGGTCGGTAAACACTGCATGTCTGTTGGGCTGTTATACCCACTCTGTGTGGGATAAGGTGGCGCAGGTGCTGCCTCAGTGACCGGAGGAGGCCCGGGCCGTGCTCTCCCGTGCCGTTGCCGAGGGGAGAGACACAGCGAAGTTTACCATCCGCTGTGGGCTGGATACCGCCGATGCAGTTGGCAGGACTATTTCAACGTCGGTAGCCCTTCGACGCTACGCCTGGTTGCGTTCGACTGGTTTTTCAGGGGATCTCCAATCCACCCTTATGGACATGCCCTTTGATGGCTGTCGCCTTTTGGGCGACAAGGCAGACAACGTGCTGGAGCACTTTAAGGACTCAAGGACTCACGGGCTACGCCCAGTTCCTTGGGCCTCTCCACCACCCGCCCTGCGCAGTCTGCCTTTCGCCCCTTTCATGGCTACGTAAGGGGTGCCCCACTACGTCCCGCCCAGGGCCACAGGCCGGCACAAGCTGTACAGTCTCAGCGCGGCTGGGGACGTGGGAACCACTGGCGTGGTTCTGGGGGCCAGTGAGCGGGCCAGTCCACCACCGCCCTCCCTGCAGCAGCCTCCAAACCTTCCTAGTCCGATTTTTCAGGGCCAACAAACGCCAGTGGGCTGCAGGATCTGCCATCACCTCCCCCACTGGCGCACCATCACGTCGGACAGGTGGGTTTTGCAAATAGTCCGAAGGGGCTACTCCCTCCCCTTCGAGACTACCCCTCCCTCCATGCCTCCTCAGTGCCATCGCATGTCAGAGGATCACCTGGCCAACAGGAAGTTTCGGCACTCTTGGCCAAGGGTGCCATCGAGCGCGTTCCTGTCCCAGAAGTAGGTCGTGGTTGCTATTCCCACTACTTTCTGGTGCCCAAGAAGAACAAAGGCCTGCGTCCTATCTTGAATCTCAGGAACGTCACCCACTTCCTCCGGAAGGAGAAGTTCAAAATGTTGACGCTCGCTCAGGTCTTGTCTGCCCTCGAACCTGGAGACTGGATGGTAGCGTTGGACTTGCAGGACACTTACTTTCACATCCCCGTCCTGCCAGCCCACCGGCGTTACCTGCGGTTCACGGTAGGCCACGAGCACTTTCAGTTTACTCTGCTCCCCTTTGGCCTTACCAGCGTCCCTCGGGTGTTCACGAAAGTGATGGCGGTGGTCGCAGCTCATCTGCGCAGATCAGGGATCCAGTCTTCCCCTATCTCGACGAATGGCTGTTGAATGCGGGCTCGCCCCAGGCTGTCGTCTCCCAACTCCAGACTACGGCCGACCTCCTGCATCCGCTGGGGTTCTACATCAACGTGCCGAAGTCACACCTGATTCCCTCTCAGAAGCTCCTCTTCATCGGAGTGGTTCTGGACACGACGCGGTTTCGGGTTTATCCTCCCAAACAGCGAGTCCGGGATATTCGGGCTATGATTCCGATCTTTCAGCCCCTATCCCGGGTTTCGGTCCGGATGACCCTGAGGCTGCTGGGCCTCATGGCCTCCTGCATCCTGCTAGTGGATCATGGCAGGTGGCATATGCGGGCCCTGCAGTGGGACCTCAAGTTCCAGTGGGCGCAGCATCAGGGGAATCTGTCCAATTACGTCCAGATCTCGGAGGGCAATGCACGACAATTGCAGTGGTGGCTCACGAACCAGGATTGGGTCAACAGCAGATCCCCCTCCCTTCCCCAACCAGATCTTACAGGGTGACAGACGCATCCCTTCTGGGATGGGGCGGCCACATGGGAGAGGCAGAGATCAGAGGCCTCTGGTCTCCAGCGGAGTCCGAGCTCCACATCAACCTTCTGGAGCTTCGGGCGATCCGTCTTGCATTCAAGGCATTCCTTCCGCTATACGGGGAAGAGTAGTGCAGGTGTTCACGGACAACACCACCGCCATGTGGTACTGCAACAAACAAGGCGTGGTGGGGTCCTGGACCCTATGTCAGGAGGCCCTCCGCCTCTGGACATGGCTGGAACATCAGGGCATATCTCTGGTGGTTCAACACCTGGCAGGTTCACTGAACGCCAGGGCGGACGAACTCAGCCGCAGGTGCATGATGGATCACGAATGGCGTCTTCACTCTGAGGTGGTGCAAGGTCTCTTTCAGCAGTGGGGAGAGCCTTGGTTAGATCTATTCGCCACCACAGAGAACGCGCAATGTTAGCAATTCTGTGCGTTGGAATTTCCAAGGTGGGACTCGCTAGGCAACGCTTTTCGTCGTGAGTGGAGTTGCGGTCTTCTATACGCCTTTCTGCCTATACCACTTCTGCCCAGAGTGCTGAAGAAGATCAAGCACGACCGGGCCGAAGTTATTCTTGTGGCTCCGGATTGGGCACGAAGAGTCTGGTCTCCCGAGCTGCTCAACATGGCCATCGATCCTCCGATCAGACTTCCTCTTTGGGAGGATCTTCTGTCGCAGCAGCAGGGGACGGCCCTCCAACTGAACCTGTCCAGCCTCCACCTCCTTGCGGGGAGATTGAGCGGCGGCAGTTGACGTCGTTTGACCTGCCTCCTGAAGTCTGTGATGTAATCTTGGCAGCCAGGCGTTCCTCCACTAAGACTGTATACGCCTGCAGATGGAAGACATTTGTGGCATGGTGCACAGCAAAGGCTGTGGATCCCCTTTCTGCCCCTCTTTCTGAAGTTCTCTTGTACCTCCTCTCTTTAGCCCAGTAGGGCTCTGCTCTGGGCACTATTAAGCGCTACCTCTCGGCCATTTCAGCCTTCCTTAGGCTTCCTGATCAGCCTTCTCTTTTCAAGTCCCCTGTTGTAAATAGATTTCTTAAGGCCATTACTCATCTCTTTCCTCCTGTTCCCTTCGTAATGCCCCAGTGGAACTTGAACTTGGTTCTTACTTTTCTTATGTGCGCTCCCTTTGAGCCGCTTCATAATTGCCCTCTGTGGCCATCACCTCTGCTCGCAGAGTGAGTGAGCTCCAAGCTCTTTCTTCTAAGCCTCCCTTTCTGGCTATCCATCCGGACAAGGTCGTCCTGAGAACTAGACCTTCCTTCCTTCCCAAGGTGGTCACTTCTTTCCACATTGGCCAAACCATCACATTGCCCACCTTCTTTCCGCATCCTTCAAAAGAGGAAGAGAGGCTCCACCATCTGGATCCAAAATGTGCGCTTTCTTTCTACTTGGATCGCACAAAACAATTCCGGGTGGATGACCAGCTCTTTGTTGGGTACGTGGGCGCTAAAAAAAGGTCGGGCTGTGCACAAACGGACCATCTCCAGGTGGGTCGTTCTGTGCATCAAAGCCTGCTATTCTTTGGCTAAGAAGGAGCCTCCAGTGGGGCTGCGCGCCCATTCCACCAGGGCGACAGCAGCTACTACTGCTTTGGGACGAGGAGTCCCCCTAAATGACATCTGTCAGGCAGCTACGTGGGCGTCGTTGCACACGTTTACGAGACACTACTGCCTGGACAATCAAGTCCGGAAAGTCGGCTTCTTTGGCCGTTCTGTTCTCCAGGACTTTCTGGTGTGAACTTGGTTCGCAGTCTCACCACCGGGGTTGGTATAGCTGGGGTATCTATTCTAAGGTAAGGAATCTATAACTGTTTCTTTCAGATGAACAAGTTACTTGCCTTCGGTAATGATCTATCTGTAAAAAACATAGGTTAGTTATAGATTCCTTACCTCCCCACCCATCCTCCCCGTTCTGCGAACTGACTTCTAGGGTTAAGGACATCCTTTCAGGGCCCTAGTTTTGTGCACCAGTGGTCAGTGTCTTGCATGGCTCTGCGCTTCTGGCGTGGAAAGTCGTGTACAGAACTGACGTCAGCGCGCGAGGGCCGGCGTCTAAGTAACTTCTGCAACGTCATCCCGGCGACCACGACGCCGGGCGCAGAGTCGACCGACGCCACCTTCAGACGCGCAGGGGTACTGCTGACGAAAAAACTTTCCGGATCCAGTCTGACGCCTGGGGGGAGATTCTAAGGTAAGGAATCTATAACTAACCTATGTTTCTTACAGATATATCTGAAAGAGACACGTTAGTGACAGATTCCTTACCTTAGAATATCCCCAGGCGTCAGGCTGGATCCGGAAAGTTTTTTGCGTAGCAGTACCCTTGCGCGTCGGTAGGCGGCGTCGTGCGGGTCCGTCGTCGGCGTCGTGATCGCCGGGATGACGTCGCGGGCAGTACTTAGGCGCCGCCCCTGCGCGCTGACGTCAGTTCTTCTTTTTCCGCGCCAGTAAGCGCAGATCCGGGAAGAGCAGTGCCCTAGTCACTTTTTGACTATCTTTTTGGTGAATTTTTTCACTGTTTCTTCAACGAGTCTTCACGACTCCTAAGGTGTCGTAGGGATGCCCGGCTTTAAGCCCTGCGAGGAATGTGGTCGCATGATGTCGATCACGGACCCGCACCTCGAGTGTCTCTTTTGTCTCGGCCGAGACCACGACACGAAGTCGTGTCCTGACTGCCGGAAACTTCATCCTAAGGCTTTGCGAGAGCGGTCTCGAAAGCTCCTCGAAGTCCGGCATTCGGCTCCGCGCCGCACCAAGCCCCGGTCCCGGGAGAGGTCGAGGGGCCGGACGCGGAGTCCCCGCCGTTCGTCGGATTCAAAGTCTTCGCGCTCCTCCGGTAAGTCGAAGCACAAGAAGTCTAAGCGGCGTCATCGCTCTAAGACTTCGCCTCGCCGGTCTCGCGACTCGGCTGAGGTCCCTGTCGGCACCGTCCCCGCGGCCCCGGACGTGCCTGTCGAGTTACCCCCGCAGTACCCGCCCTACCCGGGCTCGGGGGCGACTCCGGCCGATATACAGGAATTCCTGTCGGCCATGGCCCGCCTCTTCGGGCCTCAAGGTCCCTCCGGTGCGCCTTCGGGCCCCGCGGGCCCTGATGGGGTTGCTCCGGCGTCGACACCGGTCCCGGCGTCGCCTGTCCCACCAGCCTTCGTCCCGGCCTCGGCTCCGGCCCCGGCCTCGACCCCGGCTCCGGTGGTGCCGCAACCCCCATCGACGCCGGTTGACCTAACCACACCTCCGCCGACGCCGATGTCCCCGGTGCCGTTTCCGACGCCGTCCGGGGCTCCGGGCGGCGTCGTTCCCCGGTTCTCTCCGGGTCCGGACATGGAGCCGGACCGGCGTCGCCCGACGCCGTTTCCGGCGCCGATGAGACCTTGGGTCCCTGATGTCCCTCCTCCTCCATATTTTCAACCTGAGGAGGACCAGGAGAGCTGGGAGGGGTCTGAGGACCCTCTCACACAACAGTGCGAGTTTGACCCGGACTGGGTTGAGGAACTTGGGGATGCCAGTGGTCTGGATACCTCCCCTGACTCTGGCATGCTGTCTCCTCCCGTGGCAACGGAGGAGGGGGCTAATTTTGCAACGGTGTTGCGTAGAGCTGCTGGAGCCTTAAATCTCCAGTTGCCTACAGTGGTCGTCAGGTCTAACATCCTGACTGAAGTGCTTCAGCCGGCGGCCTCCTCTGCGGAGACTGTGCTGCCGTTCAACGAGGCACTGACTGACGTTCTTTTGGGTGCCTGGTCCAAACCCACCACAGGGGCTCCTGTGGATCGGAACGTGGCCCGACGCCATCGCCCTGCTCCGGGCGACCCCCTGTTTCTCTCCCAACACCCCACCCCTGAGAGCTTGGTTGTCCAAGCCTCTGCCTCCCAAACCGCCTTCCCTACCGCCCCTCCGGATAGGGAATCCAAGCGCCTGGATCACTTTGGGAAGAAGGCTTTCTCTTCCTCCAGTGCTGGCTTGCGGTCTGTTAATACCGCTTGCCTCTTGGGCCGATACACCCACTCCCTGTGGGATTCGGTGGCAACTGTTTTGCCGCAGTGTTCTGAGGAGGTCCAGACACTGCTTACCCGCGCCATTGCGGAAGGGCGTGATGCGGCTAAATATACCATCCGCTGTGGCCTTGATACCGCCGACTCGCTGGGCAGATCGCTTGCAACGACGGTGGCGCTGCGTCGCCACGCCTGGCTGAGAACCACTGGTTTTTCAGGGGATGTCCAGAATACACTCATGGACATGCCCTTTGATGGAGTCGGTCTTTTTGGTTCCAAGGCAGACCATGCGCTGGAGCGTTTCAAGGACTCACGGGCTACTGCTAAGTCCCTGGGCCTTGCTGTTGTGCGCCCTCCGCTCACGTCTGCTTTTCGCCCCTTTCGTGGCCACGGAAGGGGCGCCCAGTCACGTCCACAGCCCGGCCAACGGCCCGCGCAGCAAGCGCCTTCGCGTGGCCGAGGACGTGGATACCGCCGTGGCGGTTCGGGCAACCAGCGTGCGGGTCAGGCCACCACCTCCAACCCGTCCGCGGCCTCCAAGCCCTCCTAGTCCCTCCTTTCAGGTGCACAGTACGCCAGTCGGGGGCAGGGTCCGCCATCACCTTCACCGCTGGCGTCCCATCACCTCGGACAGGTGGGTCTTGGACATTGTCCGAAGGGGCTACTCCCTCCCCTTCGAGACCACCCCCCAGCCATGCCACCTCAATTCCACCGCATGTCAGGGGATCACTTGGTGCTTCTACAGAAGGAAGTCACGGCCCTCTTGGCCAAGAGGGCCATCGAGCATGTTCCGACCCCAGAAGTAGGGCGTGGTTGCTACTCCCACTACTTTCTGGTGCCCGACAAGGAGGACATGCGTCCTATCTTGGACCTCCGGAACGTCAATCGCTTCCTCCGGAAGGAGAAGTTCAAGATGCTCACCCTAGCTCAGGTCTTAACTGCCCTCGACCCCGGAGACTGGTTGGTAGCGTTGGACTTGCAGGACGCTTATTTTCACATCCCCGTCCTGCCGGCCCACCGGCGTTCCCTTCGGTTCACGGTAGGCCTCGAGCATTTTCAGTTCATCGTGCTCCCCTTTGGCCTTACCAGTGCCCCTCGGGTGTTCACGAAAGTGATGGCGGTGGTCGCAGCTCATCTGCGCCGGGCAGGGGTTTCAGTCTTCCCCTACCTCGACGACTGGCTGCTGAAGGCGGGCTCGTCCCAGGCAGTCGTCTCCCACCTCCAGACTACGGCCGAACTCCTGCACTCGCTGGGGTTCTCCATCAATGTGCCAAAGTCGCATCTGATTCCTTCTCCACAGCTCCTTTTCATCGGAGCAGTTCTGGACACGACGCAGTTTCGGGCCTATCCTCCCGAACGGCGAGTCCGGGATATTCAGGCTATGATTCCGATCTTTCAGCCTTTATCCTGGGTTTCGGTACGGATGACCCTGAGGCTGCTGGGCCTCATGGCCTCCTGCATCCTGCTGGTCAATCATGCCAGATGGCATATGCGGGCTCTGCAGTGGGACCTGAAGTTCCAGTGGGCGCAGCACCAGGGCAACCTGTCCGATCACGTCCAGATCTCGGAGGGGACTGCAAGACAGTTGCAGTGGTGGCTCTCGAACCGGCAATGGGTCATGGGCAGATCCCTCTCCCTTCCCCAGCCAGAGCACACAGTTGTGACGGACGCGTCCCTTCTGGGATGGGGCGGTCACATGGGAGAGGCGGAGATCAGAGGCCTCTGGTCTCCGGCGGAGTCCCGGCTCCATATCAACCTTCTGGAGCTCCGGGCGATCCGACTTGCACTCAAGGCATTCCTTCCCTCTGTCAAAGGGAAGGTAGTGCAGGTGTTCACAGACAACACCACCGCCATGTGGTACTGCAACAAACAGGGCGGGGTGGGGTCTTGGACCCTTTGTCAGGAGGCTCTGCGCCTCTGGACATGACTGGAACATCAGGACATGTTCCTGATGGTTCAACACCTGGCAGGTTCCCTGAACGCCAGGGCGGACGAACTCAGCCGCAGGTGCATGATGGATCACGAATGGCGTCTTCACTCGGAAGTGGCGCAAGGACTCTTTCTACAGTGGGGAGAGCCTTGGTTAGATCTATTCGCCACCGAAGAGAACGCGCAATGTCATCAGTTCTGCGCGTTGGAATTTCCAAGGCGGCACTCGCTCGGCGACGCTTTCGTCACGAGTGGAGTTGCGGTCTTTTGTACGCCTTTCCGCCTATACCACTTCTACCCAGAGTGTTGAAGAAGATTCGGCACGACCGGGCCCAAGTCATTCTTGTGGCTCCGGACTGGGCTCGAAGAGTTTGGTATCCCGAGCTACTCAATATGAGCATAGATCCCCCGATCCGTCTGCCTCTTCGGGAGGATCTTCTGTCGCAGCAGCAGGGGACGGTCCTCCACCCGAACCTGTCCAGTCTACACCTGCTTGCGTGGAGATTGAGCGGCGGCAGTTGATTCCTTTCGACTTGCCTCCCGAAGTTTGTGATGTGATTCTGGCAGCCAGGCGTCCCTCCACTAAGGTGGTATACGCCTGCAGGTGGAACAAATTTGTGGCATGGTGCACAGCAAAGGCTGTGAATCCCCTTTCTGCCCCTCTTTCTGAGGTCCTTCTGTTCCTTCTCTCTCTGGCCCAACAGGGTTCTGCCCTGGGTACCATCAAGGGTTATCTTTGTGCTATCTCGGCCTTCCTCAGGCTCCCTGATCAGCCCTCCCTTTTCAAGTCCCCTGTTGTTAACAGGTTCTTAAAAGGCATTACTCACCTCTTCCCTCCTGTTCCGTTTGTGATGCCTCAGTGGGATTTGAACTTGGTTCTTACCTTTTAATGTGCGCTCCTTTTGAGCCTCTGCATAACTGTCCTCTTCGTCTTCTGACTCTAAAGACAGCCTTTCTGGTGGCCATCACCTCCGCTCGGCGGGTGAGTGAGCTCCAGGCTCTATCTTGCAAACCTCCCTTTCTGTCTGTTCATCCAGACAAGGTTGTTCTTCGGACGCGTCCGTCCTTCTTGCCAAAGGTGGTTACTGCTTTCCACATTGGGCAGACCATCACTTTGCCCACCTTCTTTCCGCCTCCGCATCCTTCTAGAGAGGAAGAGAGGCTCCACCGTCTGGACCCAAAACGTGCGCTCTCCTTCTATATCGACCGCACAAAACACTTCCGGGTGGATGACCAGCTCTTTGTTGGCTACGTGGGCGCCAAAAAGGTCGGGCGGTGCACAAGAGGACCATCTCCCGCTGGGTTACCTTGCGCATCAAGACCTGCTATTCTTTGGCTAAGAAGGAGCCTCCTGTTGGGCTGCGTGCCCATTCCACCAGGGCAACGGCTGCTACCACGGCCTTGGGCCGCGGTGTTCCGCTGCCGGTTATCTGTCAGGCAGCTACGTGGGCCTCGCTGCACACGTTTACAAAGCATTACTGCCTTGACAGTCAGGTCCGGAGGGACGGCTTCTTTGGCCGTTCTGTCCTCCAGGACTTCCTTGTCTGATCTTTGTTCGCAGACCCTCCACCGGGGTTGGTATTGCTGGGGTATCTATTCTAAGGTAAGGAATCTGTCACTAACGTGTCTCTTTCAGATGCACAAGTTACTAACTTGTGTAACGATATATCTGTAAGAGACAGTAGTTAGTGACAGATTCCTTACCGCCCCACCCATCCTCCCCGTTCTGCGAACTGATTTCTAGGGTTAAGGACATCCCTTTCAGGGCCCTAGTATTTTTTCAGACCCCTATGTCAGCTTCTTGCATGGCTCTGCGTTCCTGGCGCGGAAAGTCGTGTACAGAACTGACGTCAGCGCGCAGGGGCGGCGCCTAAGTACTGCCCGCGACGGACGCGGAGCCGCACGACGCCGCCTACCGACGCGCAAGGGTACTGCTACGCAAAACTTTCCGGATCCAGCCTGGGGATATTCTAAGGTAAGGAATCTGTCACTAACTACTGTCTCTTACAGATATATCGTTACACAAGTTAGTAACTTGTGCATATAGTCCTTACAAGGTTGATGGGCCCACCTTTTGAGCCCATGCACAAATGCGAACTATATTTCCTCTCTTGGAAAACAACTTTCCTCATTGCAATCACATCAAGGAGAGTGAGTGAATTACAGGCATTAACCATACAAGAACCATTTTTCCAACTACATAAAGACAAAGTGGTTCTTCGTACTAATCCTAAATTTTTACCCTAGGTCGTATCTGCATTTCACATAAACCAGTCGTTAGAATTACCCGTATTCTTTCCTCACCTGATTCAGTTGCAGAAAGAGCTCTACACACCTTAGATGTTAGAAGAGCACTCTTGTACTACAGTGAAAGGACAAAATCTTTTCGTACAACAAAACTCTTTTTTTCTGCTTTTGCACCACCACACAAAGGCAATCCTGTCTCCAAATCAGGAATTGCAAGGTGGAATGTTAAGTGCATTCCAACCTGCTATGCGAAAGCAAAGAGAACTCTAACTGTACCCCCTAGGGCACATTCTACTCGTAACCTAGGGCCACTATGGATTTTTTAGGAAACCTTCCTATTGTTGACATTTGCAAAGCTGCAACATGGTCTACACCGCACACATTCACTAAACATTATTGTGTAGATGTGTCAGCAAGACGACAAGCCAATGTGGGTCAAGCAGTACTTAAGACACTATTTCAGACCGCTCCAACAGCTACAGGTTAGCCGCCGCTTTGGGAGGATACTGCTATGTAATCTATGCACAGCATGTGATCTACAGCTCACATGCCTCAAACGGATAATGTTACTTACCCAGTAAGCATCTGTTCTTGGCATGTAGAGCTGTAGAGTCACATGCGCCCACCCACCTCCCCAGATACCTGTAGCTGCTGCAGTTCTCTATTTAATTTACATACATACGCATGGACATCTCTATTCTTTACTACTATTCCATTCTCACCCTCTGCGGCAAACAATCCAACAATGGAGTCGATGCCCATGCGCACTATCATCGAAAGGAGGAGTCTTCTACCTCGTGACTGGAAAGACTTCTTCGAAGAAAAACAAGTGCAAACATCCAGACCCAACACTAGATGGCGAGCTATGCACAGCATGTGACTCTACAGCTCTACATGCCAAGAACAGATGCTTACTGGGTAAGTAACATTCTCCTTTGAAAACAAGAATGCAGTCTTTGGGGTTTTAGGTGCGCACAGGGCAAGGTTCAAGTGAGCACCAACAGCTGCACTGGGGTGGCCAGGTGCAGAGGGAAAATTTGGGGTTGGGTGCCCAATGTTAACCAATAGAGGGGGGCACTGGAGGTTGTGCGAGTTATTTAAGTAAGGAGGAGTTGGAGGTTGTATGAGGCAGCACCAAACCTACACCCTCAGTGGCACGGATGCAGCCTGGTACAGAGTGCCAGCACAGCATCGGGCACCCAATGCAAATCAGTGGAGGACGACTGTCTTGAGCAAAGGCTGCAGGCTCGGACCAGGAAGCCGGTGTCTAAGCAGGTAAATTCGGATGTTGAGTCACCTGGGCACTGTCTGTTGGGCTCTCCAAGGATTGGGGTCTGCGGGACGTCGGAAAAGCCTTACTGGAGCCGGTCATGGTTAGAGGGTCCTTCGTGTTGAGGCTGCAGGTGGCGGCGTTGAGTCCAGGAGGGGTCAGCCCACGGTGGACTCAGGTTCTGGATCGCTGGGGAACCTCGCTGGGACCGGTGGGGTCACTTGGACTAGTGCCGAAGGCGTCTGGTGCAAGGTGGATCCGGAAGCGGGGTTTTGCAGTTCCGCAGGTCAGAGAGGCCTTTCTTGGAGTTGCTTGTTTAACAGGGCCTCTGTTCTCTGAAGTTCTGGTCCTTGTTGAAGGCAGCAGTCCTTCCAGAGGTTTTTGGAGGCTGCTGGGCTGTGGGACAAGTAGTTGGTTTTCGCAGGATCTTTGAGGGTTGCAGACAGACCGGTAGAGCTAGGGCCAAGTCAGTGGGTATCTTCAGTCTTCCTGTGCAGCACGACTCTTCTTTGTCCTCCTTTTGTAGGTCATCAGGAACTAAGGATTTAGTTTCGGGGTGCCCCTAAATACTGAATTTAGGAGCGTTATGGGGGCTAGAAGGTAGTAGCCAATGGGCTACTTACCTTCAGGGTGACAACACCCTTTGTATGTCCACTCCCTCTGGGGAGGGGCCATACCCCTAACCCTATTGGATAAAATCTGCCAAAACAGTATGGTGGATTTTCAATGGAGGGGGTCACTTCAGCTCAGGACACCTTAGGGGTGGTCCTGGCTGAGAGGGGACGCCGCTCCTGCTTACTAATTTTCCCGCCGACCTTACTGCCAAAAGTGGGGCGGGCATCTCCACTAGCTGGAGAGGCCATGGCTAGCATAACAAAGGACATGAAGCCTTTGAGGCTCACTGCCCATTAATGTTGTTCCTGCTTGGGGGTAGGTGGGAAGCACCTCCACCCAGAGTAGGCTTTGTTTCTGACCCACAAGAGCAGAAGGCTCCCCCCTCAGGGGGTCAGAAACATGTCTAGAAGTGGCAGGTTGATGCAGACCAGTCAGGCGCACACTAGTGGTTTAGTAGGTTTTCAGGGGGCACCTCTGAGGTGCCCTCTGAGTGCATTTATTAATGAATCCAGCACTGGCATCAGTGTGTGATCATTGATCTGAAATGTTTGGTATCAAACATCTAAGGATTCGGTGAAGCCATCATGGAGCTGTGGAACTCATAATGACAAGCTCCCAGCCCATGTACTTCGTATGGCTTCACTACGCACTTCCGTCTAAGGATGGACTTAGACACTATAGGGGGCATATCTGCTTATGCAGTTATGCTCTCAAGAGGTATAGCTCATCTTGCCTTTGGACTGTAAGGCCTGCTGTAGGTGTGACTTATCTATGCCTCTTGTAGTGCTGGCAGGCCTGGCACACGGGGATGTGTGCCAGGTCAACTCTTCAAGCCGCCACCACTGCTGCCGTGCAGCACCTGGGACCAAGACCTGACATACAGAGTTGCTCCAGAGTTCGTCAAGCCAGAGCGTGCTGTCTGAGAGTTGCTGAGACCATCAGAAGATGAACTATAAACTCAGGAAGGATTGGCCTGTGACAGCAACACCGGGTGACTGGTAGTCCAATGGAGAATGGGCTTCTGCCAGCCTGGAGAGGACTTTGTGGGATGTCGACCCTGTGACCAGGACCGGCTCACCCAGCTCAGGGACTGAGGGGTAGGTATGTCGACCGCATTGCATTCACAGCATCCGTGGGGCATTTTCAGCATCCTTCATCCCTTGCATCAGGACCACTCAATAGGAATCCATTGCAACATGGATAAAGTATCTGGAACTGCTTAAAGACTGCTTTTTCTGTGGAGGTAACTGTTTCGGAGGGCCTTGCTGGTACTCCTGACTAGCTTCCTGCCAGAATTTGTCGCCCCAAGTACCTCTGCCTGACCTCTTTGACACTTGCCCAACTTTCCTTGAAAAAGTTTCTAGGTGTCAAATGCGTTTAATTTAATTTGCAAATGATTTTTCACGGTTGAGTGACACTGCTTCGATTTATTTCTTGTAAATTCCGTATCTCCAGAACCCTCGAGTGGTTCTTTTTCATTGTGGTGTCTAAATTCTTATAAAAAATAGTCAATTTTTATAAATTGGTGTCGGATATCTTGTCTGGTTGATTTCTCAATTATTTTAGGGCTGTTTTGCGCTTGTTCCTCTATGAAAGCCTCGCTGCTCAGTAAAACAGCTACTAAGGATTATGCTCAGGGTTTGACAGGCGAAACCTACTGGCCCCAAATGGGTTGGTAAGTGTATTACATGGTGAGATCTCACACCCACTTAACATATAGTCGACCCAGTTTCCTCACAACGACTATCTGTTTCAGACTTACCTTTTGGAGCTCTGCAACAGTCTCACTACAGACGCAATAATTTGAACATTGAATTGCTGCAATTCCTACCTGCAACTGAATTGGACAGAAATTATCAAAGCTAGGTCATATGCGATTCATTCTTGGGAAGCGGGGGCTTTGGGATGGACTTAAGACAGTGTCTTGGGTCACACTGTTCCGAGTGTGATAACCTGTACATCTGCCAGGCTTTCAGAAACATGAAAAGCATCTAGTGTTGCCGGAGTTTCACCGGAGTCACTCTTGCCGAGCTTCAGGAGCTGTATGAGGCCATTCTGTTGGTTCCCCAAGCCTATTGGCAAATGTAAGTTCTGCAGTGTAAACTGTCGCACACAATGGGCTCAACACTCGGATTGCCTCAAATCTCAGATGAGGCAATCTGGGAACTTCAGTGGTGGCTGCTGATGTCAACCTGACCTGCAGCAGACAACTCTACCTGTCTCACATAGAGCTCAGTGTTGACAGATGCATCATCTCTAGGCTGTGGTGGTTACATCGTCCAGGTGGTAATCATGGGGCTTTGTTTTATAGCAGAGCAGAGGTACCTTATCAATCTTCAGGAGCAGCAAGCCATCTGGCTGACCCTTAGGGCGTTTCTCCCACCCATCAAGAAGAAGCCAGTCAGGTCCTGCTGGGCAACAAAACCACCCTGTGGTACTGCAACTTGTAGGGTCTTGTGGCGTCGTGCATGTTGCGCTAGGAAGTGCTGAAACTGGAGGTGTCTCTGTAGGAAAATGCCCAGTTTTTGCATGGTTGCCCCCCACTTTTTGCCTGATAATGATGCTCTTTGACTAAGTGTGCCCTGGGTTCCTGCTAATCGGGTACTCAGGCCTGTTCTTCCCTAAAACTGTACTTGAACCCCCAATTGGCACCTCTCTGGCCATTTGTAAGTCCCTTGTAAAAGGTACCAAGGGCACTGAACATGGAAAGCCCCTAAGGACTGAAGCACATATTGTGCCACCCTTAGAGGCCCCGTACCTTAAAACACACACGCACATACATACACGCACATACACACACACACACACACACACATACATACACGCACACACACACACACACACACACACACACACACACACACACACACACACACCCCTTGCAGGCTGTGTGTTTTGGTGCAGAGAAAAGTGAAGGGTCGACATGGAACACATACCTGTGTGCCATACCTACAACCCACTGCCTGTGGTATAGATAAGACACCCCTCTAGCTGGTTGCACTATACTACTGGTAAGGGTACAGGTGCACGAGCCCGGTAGCCCTACAGTGTTTAAGTCCATTCTTAGACATTGTAAGTGCAGATAAGCCATAAAGAGTATATGGTCTGGGAGTTTGTCATTACGAACTCCCCAGCACCATAACGGCTGTACTGAATTCTGGGAAGTTTGGTATAAAACCTCTCAGCCCATTAAACCCACACTGATGCTAGTGTGGGATTTAATGCCAAATGCACTCAGAGGGCATCTTAGAGATGCCCCCTGAAAAACGACCTAACTCGTGTCCTGGCTGAGTGGCTGTCGCCAGCTGCCACCCCCAGACGTGTTTCTGGACCCCTGGGTCCGGAGCCTCTCGTTCTCGGGGTCCTGAAACAAAGCACATCCTGGGCAGAGGTGCCAAGCCTCCTCCCCCAGGATGGGCAGTGTCCACGAAGGGCAAGCTTCAAAGGCTTGCCTTGCGCCTTTGTGAGTTAACCCGCCATTTGCTGCTTCCAGCAACTATCCCCTACCGGTTCTAACCCCCGCTTTTGGATCCAGAATCAGCGGGAAAACCAATATAGGAGTAGAGTTGTGCCCACCTTTGCCAACTCCACCCCTCAGGTAGAGGAGGCGAGGCGAAGCACAACTCAGTCCCCGCCATCTTGACGATGGGGGGGACCCAGCCAACCATAGAGGCTTATGCCCCCCTCCCACTGGAGGGTGGCATAATAGGGGGTGTACCCAACCCAAGGAAGGGTCCCATAGGTGTCCCCACCTGTGCCTGCCTGAAACGCCCCTAAATTTAGTATTTAGGGGCAACCCTGAACCTTGCCGCCACAGACAAGCAAGAAGGATGACCGAAGAGCTGTGCAGAAGGAAGAAGAGGACGACACCAACTGCCTTGGCCCCAGCCCTACCAGCCTACCTAGACCTGCTCCAGCGGAATCCCGGCGTGTCCTGCAGCCAGCAGTCCCCCACAACCCGGAGGACCTGCCCTGCCTTCCCTACAAAGACTTTGTCTCCTGTGAGCACCGGACTTGCTCAAGAACCAGACTGACTCCGGCCAAATCCGCGAGTCTGCACCCGACGCCCACAGCCAGAGTTTGAGTGGCCCAACACCACGAGAGGTCCCCCCAGCGAACCTGACCTACTCCAAGCCTCCCATCGCCGCCTGCAGCCTCTATCTGGAGGGTCCCTCCGAACGCGACCGGAGCTTGTAAGGAAACCTGACGCCTAAAGACACCCCTGCCCCGACGCCCCACGGCCTTGGATAGCCCAACCGATGGTGTCCAGGCAACCCCCTGCATCCCAACTTACCTCTCTAATCGGTGGTTGCCTCCAGGAAGCCTCCCTGCCCAAACCTGCTGTTTGTTCTGACCGTATATCTCCCTTAGCAACCAACAGGGCACCCACCGCCAAATCAGCTCCCTGTACCCGGCCGCCCCTGATGCCGCTGTGGGTGCACATTGTGTGCTAACTCGGATCCCCCTTTGCCCTGAGCTTAACCCTAGAAGCTTTGCTTCCTCGGCCCAGTGTCGTGCCCAAGAGCAGCCACCAATTGACGGCCCCCTAGCCCCATAGGGTAAAATTGGTCCTCGGCACTCTGCACCCAGCCGCCCTAGTGCCGCTGAGGGTGCTCTTTGAGTGCATCCTTGACCCTGGGGAAACCCTTGTTCTAACCCCAGAAACTCCACCCTCAAGACAGTTTACTTACCTGCAAACCGATAACCACATTTTCTTCTATAGGATTGCATTGTCTGTTTTCCTCTGAAAATCTTGTGTTGAGTTTGTTTGGAAACCTAAGTAACTGTATCTTAATGCAAAAGTGTTTTACCTACGTTTGTCTAGGAAATGTCCCAGTGTGATATCTAGACATATCACACTGAGTAGAAGATGTAATCTATCACAAAGTAATCCAAAACAATCCATAAGTAATTTTAACTGTTTTTAAACATTGTGCCAACTTGTAACAAAGCCAACTTCATTCAGCTTGCATATCCTTATCAACCGGTTTTGAAAAATACAACTTTACTTACCTGTATCAAGCCCTGCTTGGTTCTAAAAATAAAATACAACTAAAGAAGTATTTTTGATGCAAATAAATGGTCTGACTTCAGTCTGAGTGTTTGACATAATTTTTTGCCTGAGTGTGTGCAATAAATGCTTAAAACTCTACCCTCTGGTAAAGCCTTACTGCTCGCCCACACTACCACAACTAGAGAGTAAGGTATTATCTACTTTTACCTCTGCCTACCTATAGGGTTCCACTGGACTCTGTGCACACGATACCTTACTTTGGTATAGTATATACAGAGCCAGCTTCCTACATTTGTGGATCAGCGGTGGGGTCTACAACTTTGCATTTGTTGGACTGACTTGGTCAACACCTGATCACACAACAGAACTCTTAAATTGTCTTTAGAATTCTGAATTTTTTGAATTGACAATTTTTCCTAATTACTAAGTCTTGTTAGGGCCTGTGTTGAGTCCCTTTAGAATTTGTTTTAGAAACATAAAAACTATAGTTAGAGGTAAGAGGGTTATACACTTTTTGTAGAATATCTCTTAACAAGAACCCAGCTATCAGTGAAAATATAACTAATGACAGAGAATATGGTTGAGGAGCTCGACCTCACCCCTTATCTCCACTTAGAATTTAGGGAGTTAATGTCTCTATGCAAACAAACATTACCATGGGGTCCAATCCCTCCAAACAACAGCTCCAGAAGCGGTTACAGGGTATGCAAAGGACCACCTCTCTGAGCAAGGTGAAGACCTCTCAGATGGGAAGAGGATGGAGGGGATGAGGATAACTTCCAACCCCCCTTACTTCCTAGGGAGAACATGGCCCCTGTGCCCCTGACTCCAAGAATACAACTCACAGCACCTAGATCCCACACAGGTGGGTCAGGTGCTTCTTAGTCCATCGAGGACAGCCTCAAGGAGGAGACCAACCTCTTAGTGAGGTTGACCAAGAAATTAAATCTAGAGACCAGACTCCTGGCTCTAGAAAAAGAAAGAGCAGAGATGGACCTAGCTCCCATCAATGGTGGCAGCAACCTAATAAATAGGGACAGAGAGCAATCTTATGATCCCAAAATCCCCAAAGGGATTGTCCCCCAAATTTGAGAAGGGTGAGGACATCACCAAATGGTTCACAGCCTTTCAGAGGGCCTGTGAAATGATAAAAGTGAAGTCACACTATGTGGGGTGAGGGGGGGCTCTCCTTTGGGAACTGTTCACTGGTAACTCCAGTGACAGACTCCTGACCTTACTGGGGCAGATGTTGGGTCTTATGACCTCATGAACACTCTGAGGGCTTTGGGCTCACAACTGAGGAATATAGGATAAGATTCAGGGGGGCTCACAAAACCCAGATCCGGTCCTGGGTTGACTTCGTAGACTACTCAGTTAAGACACTAGATGGATGGTTAACTGGAAATAATGTGCATGATTTCAATCGACTTTACAATCTTTTTATGAAAGAACACATTTTAAGTAATTGCACTAATGAAAAGTCGCATCAACATCTGGTAGACCTAGGTCTAATTTCCCCCCAAGAATTGGGAAAGAAGGCAGACCACTAGGTCAAGACTAGGGTAACAAAGACAGCCACCAGGGTTGACCAAAAGAAAGGGGTTACCAAACCTCCCCAGGGGAAAGGAGGTGAGAACCCCAAAGACAAAAACCAAGAGTCTTCTAAAGGGACCCAAAAACCTGTTCAGGGGGGTGGGTCCCAGAACTCTTCCCAGACCACTGGTGAGGTACAAAGGGAAAAACGACCCCCAAAAGGCCTGGTCTCTGAAAGAGACACGTTAGTGACAGATTCCTTACCTTAGAATATCCCCAGGCGTCAGGCTGGATCCGGAAAGTTTTTGCGTAGCAGTACCCTTGCGCGTCGGTAGGCGGCGTCGTGCGGCTCCGCGTCCGTCGTCGGCGTCGTGATCGCCGGGATGACGTCGCGGGCAGTACTCAGACGCCGCCCCTGCGCGCTGACGTCAGTTCTTCTTTTCCACGCCAGTAAGCGCAGATCCGGGAAGAGCAGTGACCTAGTCATTTTTTGACTATATTTTTGGTGATTTTTCACTGTTTTTCTCACGAGTCTATCGACTCCGAAGGTGTCGGTAGGGATGCCCGGCTTCAAGCCCTGCGACGTCTGTGGTCGTATGATGTCGATCACAGACCCGCATTTAGAGTGTCTCTACTGTCTCGGCCACGACACGAAGTCGTGCCCCGACTGCCGGGCCTTGCACCCGAAGGCTTTGCGAGAGCGGTCTCGAAAGCTCCTCGAGGTCCGGCAGTCTGCTCCGCGCCACACCAAGCCCCGGTCACGCGAGAGGTCGAGGGGCCGGTCGCGGAGTCCTCATCGGTCGTCGGGGGTCCAAGTCTTCGCACTTCTCCGGTAAGTCGAAGCATAAAAGTCTAAGAAGCGTCATCGCTCAACGACTTCGCCTCGCCGGTCTCGCGACTCGGCTAAGGCTCCTGTCGGCACCGTCCCCGCGGCTCTGGGAGTGCCTGTGGAGCCGCCCCCTCATTACCCGTCCTTCCCGGGTTCGGGGGCGACTCCGGCCGAGATACAGGAATTCCTGTCTGCCATGGCCCGCCTCTTCGGGCCTCAAGGTCCCCCCGGTGCGCCTTCGGGCCCCACGGGCCCTGATGGGGTTTCCCCGGCGCCACCGACGACTCGGGTCCCGGCGCCGCCTGATACACCAGCCTCGGTCCCGGCTTCGGCCTCGATCCCGGCTCCGGTGCTGCCGCAACCCACATCGACGCCGTTTGACCTAACTACGCCTCCGCCGGCGCCGATGTCTCCGGTGCCGTTTCCGACGCAGCCCGGGGCTCCGGGCGGCGTCGTTCCCCGGTTCTCTCCGAATCCGGACACGGCGCCGGACCAGCGTCACTCGACGCCGGCTCCGACGCCGTTGAGACCTTGGGTCCTGCGTGTCCCTCCTTCTCCTTATTTTGAACCTGAGGAGGACGAAGAGGACTGGGAGGGGTCGGAGGACCCTCTCACACGGCAGTGTGAGTACGAACAGGACTGGGCTGAGGAACTTGGGGATGCCAGTGGGCTGGACACCTCCCCTGACCCTGGCATGCTGTCTCCTCCTTCCGTGGCAACGGAGGAGGGAGCAAACTTTGCAACGGTGTTGCGTAGAGCAGCTGGGGCCTTACACCTCCAATTGCCTACAGTGGCCGTCAGGACTAACCTCCTGACGGAAGTGCTTCAGCCGGCGGCTACCTCCTTGGAGCCACTGCTGCCGTTTAATGACGCACTTTCTGACGTTCTTTTGGGCACCTGGTCCAAGCCCGCCACAGGGGCTCCTGTGGATAGGAACGTGGCCCGACGCCATCGCCCCGCTCCGGGCGACCCCCTGTTCCTCTCCCAACACCCCACTCCTGAGAGGTTGGTTGTCCAAGCCTCTGCTTCCCAAACCGCCTTCCCTACCGCTCCTCCGGATAGGGAATCCAAACGCCTGGATCAATTTGGGAAGAAGGTCTTTTCTTCCTCCAGTGCTGGCTTGCGGTCTGTCAACACCGCTTGCCTTTTGGGCCGATATTCCCACTCTCTGTGGGACTCGGTGGCGCAAGCTTTGCCCCAGTGTCCTGAGGAGGTCCAGACACTGCTTTCCCGCGCCATTGCGGAAGGAAGAGATGCGGCTAAATTTACCATTAGATGTGGCCTTCATACCGCCGACTCGCTGGGTAGATCTATTGCAACGACAGTGGCACTTGCGCCGTCACGCCTGGCTGAGAACCACTGGTTTCTCGGGTGATGTCCAGAACACTCTTATGGACATGCCCTTTGATGGGGTCGGTCTTTTTGGGAACAAGGCAGACCATGCGCTGGAGCGTTTTAAGGCCTCTCGGGCTACGGCCAAGTCCCTGGGCCTTTCTGCTGTACGCCCTCCGCAGCCATCTGCTTTTCGCCCCTTTCGTGGCCACGGAAGGGGCGCCCAGTCACGTCCGCTGCCCAGCCACCGGCCTGCACAGCAAGCGTCTTCGCGTGGCCGAGGTCGTGGCTCCCGCCGTGGCGGGTCAGGCAACCAGCGTGCGGGTCAGGCCACCAACGCCGCCCCGTCCGCGGCCTCCAAGCCCTCCTAGTCCTTCCTTACAGGTGCACAGCACGCCAGTAGGGGGCAGGGTCCGCCATCACCTACCCCACTGGCGTGCCATCACCTCGGACAGGTGGGTCTTGGACATTGTCCGAAGGGGCTACTCCCTCCCCTTCGAGACCACCCCCCCAGCCATGCCACCTCAATTCCACCGCATGTCAGGGGATCACTTGGTGCTTCTTCAGAAGGAAGTTGCGGCCCTCTTGGCCAAGAGGACCATCGAGCGCGTTCCGACCCCAGAAGTAGGACGTGGTTGCTACTCCCACTACTTTCTGGTGCCCAAAAAGGACAAGGAGGACAGGCGTCCTATCTTGGACCTCCGGAACGTCAATCGCTTCCTTCGGAAGGAGAAGTTCAAGATGCTCACCTTAGCTCAGGTCTTGACTGCCCTAGACCCTGGAGACTGGATGGTAGCGTTGGACTTGCAGGACGCTCATTTCCACATCCCCGTCCTGCCGGCCCACCGGCGTTACCTGCGGTTCATGGTGGGCCTCGAGCATTTTCAATTCACCGTGCTCCCCTTTGGCCTCACAAGTGCCCCTCGGGTGTTCACGAAAGTGATGGCGGTGGTCGCAGCTCATCTGCGCTGGGCAGGGGTTCCAGTCTTCCCCTACCTCGACGACTGGCTGCTGAAGGCGGGCTCGTCCCAGGCAGTCGTCTCCCACCTCCAGACTACGGCCGAACTCCTGCACTCGCTGGGGTTCTCCATCAATGTGCCGAAGTCGCACCAGATTCCTTCTCCACAGCTCCTTTTCATCGGAGCAGTTCTGGACACCAAGCAGTTTCGGGCCTATCCTCCCGAACGGCGAGTCCGGGATATTCAGGCTATGATTCCGATCTTTCAGCCTCTATCCTGGGTTTCGGTACGGATGACCCGGAGGCTGCTGGGCCTCATGGCCTCCTGCATCCTGCTGGTCGATCATGCCAGATGGCATATGCGGGCTCTGCAGTGGGACCTGAAGTTCCAGTGGGCGCAGCACAAGGGCAACCTGTCCGATCACGTCCAGATCTCGGAGGGGACTGCAAAACAGTTGCAGTGGTGGCTCTCGAACCGGCAATGGGTCATGGGCAGATCCCTCTCCCTTCCCCAGCCAGAGCACACAGTCGTGACGGACGCGTCCCTTCTGGGATGGGGCGGTCACATGGGAGAGGCGGAGATCAGAGGCCTCTGGTCTCCGGCGGAGTCCCGGCTCCATATCAACATTCTGGAGCTCCGGGCGATCCGACTTGCACTCAAGGCATTCCTTCCCTCTGTCAAAGGGAAGGTAGTGCAGGTGTTCACAGACCACACCACCGCCATGTGGTACTGCAACAAACAGGGCTCTGTGCGTCTGGACATGGCTGGAACATCAGGGCATATTCCTGATGGTTCAACACCTGGCAGGTTCCCTGAACGCCAGGGCGGACGAACTCAGCCGAAGGTGCATGATGGATCACGAATGGCGTCTTCACTCGGAGGTGGCGCAAGGTCTCTTTCAGCAGTGGGGAGAGCCTTGGTTAGATCTGTTCGCCACCGAAGAGAACGCGCAATGTCAGCAGTTCTGCGCGTTGGAATTTCCAAGGCGGCACTCGCTCGGCGACGCTTTTCGTCGCGAGTGGAGTTGCGGTCTGTTGTACACCTTTCCTGGTGGCCATCACCTCTGCTCGGCGGGTGAGTGAGCTCCAGGCTCTATCATGCAAACCTCCCTTTCTGTCTGTCCATCCAGACAAGGTTGTTCTTAGGACGCGTCCGTCCTTCTTGCCAAAGGTGGTTACTGCCTTCCACATTGGGCAGACCATCACTTTGCCTACCTTCTTTCCGCCTCCGCATCCTTCCAGAGAGGAAGAGAGGCTCCACCGTCTGGACCCAAAACGTGCGCTCTTTCTATATCGACCGCACAAAACACTTCCGGGTGGATGACCAGCTCTTTGTTGGCTACGTGGGCGCCAAAAAAGGTCGGGCGGTGCACAAGTGAACCATCTCCCGCTGGGTAACCTTGTGTATCAAAGCCTGCTATTCTTTGGCTAAGAAGGAGCCTCCTGTTGGGCTGCATGCCCATTCCACCAAGGCAACGGCTGCTACCACGGCTTTAGGCCGTGGTGTTCCGCTGCAGGATATCTGTCAGGCAGCTACGTGGGCCTCGCTGCACACGTTTACTAAGCATTACTGCCTTGACAGTCCGGTCCGGAGGGACGGCTTCTTTGGCCGTTCTGTCCTCCGGGACTTCCTTGTCTGATCTTTGTTCGCAGACCCACCACCGGGGTTGGTATTGCTGGGGTATCTATTCTAAGGTAAGGAATCTGTCACTAACGTGTCTCTTTCAGATGCACAAGTTACTAACTTGTGTAACGATATATCTGTAAGAGACAGTAGTTAGTGACAGATTCCCTACCGCCCACCCATCCTCCCCGTTATGCGAACTGATTTCTAGGGTTAAGGACATCCCTTTCAGGGCCCTAGTATTTTTCAGACACCTATGTCAGCTTCTTGCATGGCTCTGCGTTCCTGGCGCGGAAAGTCGTGTACAGAACTGACGTCAGCGCGCAGGGGCGGCGTCTAAGTACTGCCCGCGACGTCATCCCGGCGATCACGACGCCGGCGACGGACGCGGAGCCGCACGACGCCGCCTACCGACGCGCAAGGGTACTGCTACGCAAAAACTTTCCGGATCCAGCCTGACGCCTGGGGATATTCTAAGGTAAGGAATCTGTCACTAACTACTGTCTCTTACAGATATATCGTTACACAAGTTAGTAACTTGTGCTTTAGAGGCGTTACAGGTAGGTAAAGGGCAGGGACCAATGGGTCCCTTCCCTGGTGTGGGTACACCCCTATTCTGCCACTCTCCAGTGGGAGGGGGCAGGAGCCTGTCCCTGGTTGGCTCGGTCCCCCCATCCTCAAGATGGCGGGGACTCGGAGTTGTGCTTCACCTCGCCTCCCCCACCTGAGGGGTGGAGTTGGCAGAGGTGGGCACACCTCTCTCCCTCACTTGTTTTTCCCGCCGGTTCTCCCACCCAAAGTGGGGGGTAGAACCAGTGGGGACCAGTTGCTGAAAGCAGCAATGGGTCTGGAGAGGCTCACAAAGGCGACATGCCTTTGAAGCTTCTCCTTCATGAAGGAATAGGGGGTGTACCCACCCCAGGGAAGGGACCCATTGGTCCCTGCCCTTTACCTTCCTTAAACACCCCTAAATTTAGTATTTAGGGGACACCCTGAACCTTGCTTCCTCAGATCCAGCAACAATAAGAAAAGGATGAAGAGCCGTGCAGAGCTAACAAGAGGACGACACCCACTGACTTGGCCCCAGCCCTACAGGCCTGCCTCCCCTCGAACCTGCTCCTGCGAAATCCCGGTGTGTCCTGCAGCCAGCAACCTCAAAAACCCCGGAGGACCTGCCTGCCTTAACTTCCAAGCCTGCTTCTCCCGTGAACACCGGACTTGTTCAAACTGCAGCTTCTGGCTCTGGCCGGACACCGCGAATCCAGCCCACTCTGCACCCGCCGAACCCCGCCCGAGCTCGAGTGGGAAAACACCACGAGGAGGTCACCCCGGCGATCCTGACCTGCCTCCAATCGACGCCTGCAGCCTCAATCCAGAGGATCCCCTCTACCGCGACCAGAGCGGGTAAGACTTTCCGACGTCCCAAGGCACACCTGCGCCCGACGCCCCACGGCCTTGTGTGCCCAAACCAACGGTGCCTAACCAACCCAAGACATCCCAACTTACCCCTCGAAGTGGTGGTCGCACCCAGAAGATCCTCGTCCCCGAGCCTGCAGTATTTATTCTAACCGGAGGTGCTCCATTGAAAACAACAGGGCACCCGACCTCAAAACAGCACCCTGCACCCGGCCGCCCTAGTGCCGCTGAGAGTGCACCTTTGGTGCTAATTTGGTTCCCTATGTGCCCTGACCTAAACCCTAGGAGCTTTGCTCCCACAACCCAGTGGCTTGCTTGCCAGCAGCCCCCAACCGGAGACCCCCTATCCTCCATAGGATAACATTGGGCCTCAACACTCTGCACCCGGCCGCCCTAGTGCCGCTGAGGGTGAAACAAAAGTGCATCACTGACCCTGGGGGACCCCTGAGCCTAACCCCAGAACCTTAACTCCCACAGCCGATTACTTACCTACAAACCGATAACCTGTTTTTCCTCCATAGGATAACATTGACACTTTTTCTCCAAAAAGTTTCTAAGTGTGGAGTTTTGAAATCTAAAGATATTCTTTAAAAATCGCACAAATAACCAAAACGTGTTTACTTACCTGTTTGCAGGAAATGTCCCAGTGCTGAATCTAGGTATCCAGCACTGAGTAAGAAAAGTAATGTACAAAGTAACTTACCTGTAATTTACTGAAAAAGCCTATTCATTTCAATGTACTGTATTTGCTAAGAGTTGCATACTACTGCTCCCCTGTGAATCAAACAAAGTACAATTTCTATTGCATTTTCAAACTGTTCGACATTCAGTAACTCATTACTGTAAAGTATTTTATGCTTACCTGTGCCAGGCTTGCTTGGTTCTAAAATAAAACAATTTATTTTTATACAAAAACAATTGGCCTAGAGTTTAGTTCTTGAGTGTGTGAATTCATTTGCTGACTGAGTGTATACATGAAATGCTTAACACTGTCCTCTGATACTGCCTTACTGTTCGACCAAGCTACCACAAGTAGAGAGTAAGGTTCTATCTAACTTTAACCTCTGCCTACCTTTGGAGTCACCTGTACCCTATACACACTACACCTCATTTTAGTGTAGTATATATAGAGCCAGTTTCTTACAAAAGGTGACCGTAGAAAGTCAACCGTTTTTTGCCCCAAACGTCTAGTAGCCATTTCTGGTGGACTACAGAAGTTGTCACCTGATACAACCTGCTGCCCTCCTGCTAAGAGGTATGAAGTGCTCACAGAAAGGGGAACGGAGGAGGTGTGACCTTCTCCTTCCTGGGTGGCCACAGATGTCCCAGCTTCAGAGGGGCCATCGCCTCTGATAGGCAAATGAGTCACACTGCAGCCTGCCCTTCCCGAATGTAGATAATCTGGCATCTCTTCCAGAGGAGGAAAATAAAATACAGAACTGGTTTTCCAGGAGGGGTGGCTAATTATACTAGACAGACCTCAGTGGTGAGCCCCTGGCAGTGTCCCAGGGAAGAAGGGTCCACACATCTTGTGCTTGGGAAGAGAGCCCTGTGGGATTTAGTGCCAACCCCACAGGGAATGTCAGTGGGTAGAGTTGTCCTGTGGGAATTGGAGCCTCATTAGCTAGTGAGTCCTCTCCACCCACAAAGTTGAATTTGGTTTCCAGTCTCAGAACACTGCTGGACTCCGAACAGGAGGAGGAATGCACCTGCTGAACTTGTGGACCTTAGAGAGACTGCACCAAGGAAGACTGCACCTGCTAAACCAAGGCAGGACTTCAGAAAGGAAACTGCTGCTCCTGCTGTTGTACCTGTGGAGAGAGACCCCAAGGGCTGAACATTCTCCTGCTCGTGCCAACGACTAGTTAGTTTACTCTCCAAGCTAGTTGGCTAGCCTCCTGTTAAGCTTATGGGACACAAAAGTTAAAGACGACCTGCAGCTAAAAAGGGCCCAGGTGACCAGGCCTCCCTGGACTCTGCTGGTGTAACTGAGTGATCAAGTCCTAGCCCCCTCTCACTGGTTGTGAACCACTCTCTGATTCTGAACCCTTGGCTAGTGCTAGAGTGCACCCTGTGAGCCAAAGGCAAAAGGTACTGTTTTGAACACACAGCCTCATAGACTACCACTACTTGTCAGTTCATTGGTAACCTCGTTTCCAAGTGTGAAGGTAAAATCTTGGCCTGGAGCAACGCAGCACCCTCATCCGACCCATACTTCTATTGTGGTCGGCCTAAAACTTTGACTTTTCCCTGGAATCTCGTGCTCGAGGCACATAGAATACCACTAAGAGTGAAAAGCAGTGGAGAGGCGTGGCTAGCCAGCACCCAAAATGGCCGTAATGTGCTGAAGCTCCGGGTCGCTGAGCTCTAATTACCCCTGATAATCCGTACACATCCATACGACCCGTTTGCATACCGGCACTGTGTAGCTGAGGATCTGCGGAGTCCCCCGGTCTTTTGCTGCCGCAAATCGGTGCTCCCGGACCGAAGATACACTGCTGCAGCTCCGGATCGCGGCCGTGAGGACGATCTGGCCGTGAAGAAGCCCGGAGCTGACTGATGCGGAGGTCGCGGCCGGGCCTTGGGTGCGGAGCGGCGTTCGGCCTTCGGTGAGGCTGTTCTTTGCGCCGGGGGAATCGCCGCGACGTGAGCGGTGTCCCCGACGCGGTTTGGTGACAGCTGATTGCTGGACGTGACGCGGCGCCGGGTGGGCTCCGGTGTGAGCGTGTAGGCTGCTGGGGAAGACGCCATTACCCAGGCCAACACTCGGATCCCCGGGGCTGGAGGAGACGTGGGGGCTCTTCCCCCCCCCCCCTCCATCGGACATACGTGCCTGCACTGTGTGTGGGGAAATCAACTGACTCGGACCACATCCCCCCGGTGTGCTTGCTATCACGGAGCTGTGCGGTGCCCCTCCCCCCATCATGGCTGCAGAGTGTGGGGGCATTTGACTGCTGGCCCTTTCCTGTGCATCGCATGGAGAGTTGAATTGATTTGACGGCTTCCCCCCCAGTGGGACTGCCATCACGGAGCGGAAAGGTGCCCCTCCCCCACCATTGTTGCAGAGTGTGGGGGCATTTGACTTTTGGTTCTTTCCTGCCGCAAAGGAGATTTACTGGGACTAATGACTATCTGAAGATCCAGCCCTTGATTGCCGGTGGTGTTTGGTGTAATGGGATGTGGCTGGCCTGATCCCTCTTTACACCCAAAGCGCGCAGGCATGGTGTAGGCCCGGATTTATTCATCAGCTGCATTTCTCCACCACAGATTCCACGACCGGGCCCATTGTGTGCTGGGTGTTTGCAGTGGTGCTGTCTGGGTTCGAATTGCGGTGGGTGTGAATTCCCCCCCCCCCCCCCCCCGGTGTCTACATTTCCCAACCATTGCACCGAATTAATACGGACAACTGTGCCTCTGGCACTATGGCCACTAATAAGGGTTCCAGACAATCCAGTGTGCTTAAATTGTCAAAATTCGCCCACTCCCAAGACTGACGCACCGGACGACAAATCATCTGAGATGGAGGCGAAACAGCCGGCGTCAGCTGAGGGCCTGTCCCATGTCGATGTAATGGAAGCCATCCAGGGAGTGCGCACAGCGTTGGAACAGAAGATTGACACTGCCATGACAGAGATCACTCTCATCCGTGCTGACCTGCGCAAAATGGGGGACAGGGTCAAAGACACAGAGGACTCGGTGAAAACCCTCCAGACTTCCACTAAGTCCCTTGAAATTACAGTCAAGCGTCTGCAGGCTCAGGCATCGGACTTTGAGACGAGGCTGGAAGATTATGAAGGGCGCGCGAGAAGGAACAACGTGCGCATTTTGGGGGTTCCAGAAAAATCGGAAGGGCAGGCTGCTGACTTGTTTGTGGAGGAATTAGTATTGAAACATCTAAAACCCCGGTCTCTCTCAAAGTACTTCTCTGTGGAGCGGGCACATCGTGTGCCAGGGGGCCTGGCGCTCCTCCACGACCCCTGCTGGCGAGGATATTTAATTTTCGCGATAGGGACACTATCCTCCAGACAGCTAGGACGGCTCCGCCGCTCAAGTATGAGAATGCCACTATCACCTTCTTTCCGGATTTTACCTATAAAGTGCAGCAGAGGCGCAGATCCTTCCTTGAAGTTAAAAGAGCTCTCCGAGATCATGGCCTCAAGTACGCCATGCTTTTCCCGGCTAAATTGAGGATCCTCGCTGAGGGAAAAGCGTTGTTTTTTCTGACCCCTGATGAGGCTTGGGACTGGTTTGAAGGTTGGCGTGGCTCCAAGGCTCGCCGGCGATTATCTCCGAATCATGAGCAGGGGCAGGACAATCAACTAGAACGAACTGAACGAAGTGGGAGTGAGTGATCACAGGAACTATGTTGGGGCAGACCGGCTATGATGAGTATTGACCATCTTTTTTGGGGTGACGGTCCAGTTTTTGTGGGTGGGGGGGGGGGGGTGCTGCTCCATTTGTTTTTATATGGCCCCACGGGATTGGAGGCAGTCGGGACTGATGTTGACGTCCTAGGTCGTACGGTGGATTCATGATGGGCCAGGGGTCGGGATATGTGTATTTTGTTTGTATGGTTAAAGTGCCAAGCTCCGACAACATTGTCTTTCAGGGACTTCTCCAATGGCTTTAAAGGGGGCTAACAGGTCATTACTGGGGTTGTTTGGTTGAGTGACGCTCCCTCCATTGTATAGTTGTTTGGGGTTTACAGGCGCTCTGCAAAATTGGGGGGTGGGCAGTTCGAGGTCCACGTTGCAGGGAGGCAGGGTGGGGGGGATCCAGGGTTTGTTATTGGGAGTTTTTATAGTTTTCGCATCGTCGCTCAGTACAAGTTTACACAAGACTTCTTTCTTGGCGCTTAGGGATATTTTTCCCATTGAATTCCATATTGCACTGCTGTTGTATTCATTCCTTTGTTCTGCTGCTGGGGGAGGGGTGTACAGATTGGTCAGTATGTCTTTTGGGATCTAATGTGTATATGTGTCCTTTATTGCAGGTTAAATGAGTAAGGTTAAGGGTTCTGGCCCGCGAATGGAGCGCCTTAAATTACTGTCTTGGAATGTTAATGGATTGGGTGACCGAATTAAACGGGTGATTGTATTGCAATATTTGAAACGACAGGCCCCTGATCTGGTTTTGTTGCAGGAAACGCACATCCAGGGTGCCTCCTACTGTGCCCTTAATAGGTGGGGATATAAATTGGTTGCACATGCTGGGTTTACTAAGGGGTCCAGGGGAGTTGGTATCTTGATGCGAAAGTCACTCCCCTTTCAAATACAATCGGTATCCCGTGACTCTTTGGGCAGATTTGTGACGGTTTCTGGGCAGTGGGAGGGAGACCCCTTAACGTAACTTCTCTTTATGTGCCGCCCGGCTACATTCCACTACACTGGCCGATCTAGGGCCACATTTATTAAGTTTGCCAGACGGTGCTGTTTTGGTGGGAGGCGATTGTAATGCTGCACTCAATGGGGAGGTGGATCGGCTGCCGCCCAGGGTGGGAGAGTCGGCTGGGAAGTTATTGGGAGACTTTCTAGAGGCACTGGGCCTCATAGATGTTTGGAGAACCTGTAACCCCACCTCTTCGCAGTACACCTTTCACTCTGGGGTACATGGGAGCCTGTCCCGTATCGACTACATCTTCTGTGGAGCCCCCCAGATTCCTATGTTTGAGGGTATATCTTTCCTCCCTAGAGGTATCTCTGATCACTCCCCGATAGTGACATATTATGGCAGCGTCCCCCCTACAAGGCATGAAATGGTACTTAATCCATGGTACCTCAGGATACCAACCATCAGAGAACAATTGATTAAAACTACTCGGAATTACTTTACCGAAAATGATGGGTCAGTGGCGTCAGACGTCACACTCTGGGAGGCTTATAAAGTAGTTGTCCGGGGGGAGGGGGTGGCGGCAGTTGCTGGTCACAGGAAGGAGAGGCGCAAACAGTTGGAGGAATTAGAAGCAGGGGTATCCGCGCTTGAAGCCGAATTGGTGGCCTCCCATACCCCAGAGACGGCACATAAATTATCCATTAAGCAAAAAGAATACAGGGATGTTGCTGAAGAGGCTGCTAAGATTCAGTACCAAGCGACCCAGCATCGTATTTATGATGTGGGGGATAAAGCCAGTAAATTGTTGGCGTGGCTGGATAAAAGGGAGTTGGCGAACGGATGGGTGGCCCAGATAGTGGGACAGGAGGGAGAGGTAATAAGTGACAAGACTGAACTAGCCGAGGCCTTTGCCAGATACTTTGAGCAGGTATACACATCCAGGCAGTCATCCACCCAGGCTGACTCAGCAGAGTTACTGGCCACCCTGCCGCTACCTACTTTGGACGCTCAAGATGTGGAGAACCTGGATGCTGATTTTACATTTGAAGAGGTTACAAAGGCCATTGGCTCTCTACAGTCGGGTAAAGCTATGGGCCCGAGTGGTCTTCCAATAGAATTATATAAATCCAATGCTACTACTATTGCCCCCTTCTTAATAAAAATGTTTGAAGAGAGCAGAGTTCACGGTGTTCTGCCTGCTACGCAACGATTAGCCTCTATAGCAGTGATCCATAAAAAGGGTAAACCCCCGGAGAAATGTAGCTCCTATCGCCCCATTTCTTTATTGGACCCGGAAGTCAAGATCCTCGCCAAGCTCTTGGCACGGCGCCTCTCTCCATGCCTTCTCAAACTAATACACCCCGACCAATCGGGCTCTATGCCCACAAGAAATACAGCATTGAATCTCCGAAGGTTGTATGGAGTGTTGGGTAGGGCTGCTACTATCCAAGAAGATACCATTATTATGTCCCTTGACGCCAAAATGGCCTTTGATATGATGGAGTGGACGTTTCTTTTCGCCGCACTTGAGCGGTATGGTTTCGGGGGCCGATTCCGGTCTTGGGTGCGTCTTCTTTACACTGACCCCTTGGCACGGATTTCTGTTAATGGTGCCCGCTCCGCATCCTTTGCCCTGGGGAGAGGTACGAGACAAGGTTGCCCGCTGTCACCCCTGCTCTTTGCCCTGGCCCTGGAGCCCCTGGCGATTTGGATAAGGGGAGACCCGCGTATTAGGGGACTGAACTGGGCGCCTGATTGGTCCGATAGGATTTCCCTTTACGCCGACGACATTTTGTTGTACCTGGCCAGACCTTCTTTCTCACTGCGACATGTCCTCCATATCTTCACTTTATTTCAAAAATATTCCGGGTATACAATCAACTGGGACAAGTCCGTGGTGTATGTTGAGTGGGGTCCCCCCGCTTTTACCGATGGGTTGTGAGGCCAACATAGTGACGGACGGTTTTCAATATTTAGGAATCTACGTTACGCCAGACTCCTCTGTCTTTTACGAACGTAACTTGTTGCCCCCCCTGCTTCGTCTCAAAACTGATATCCGTCACTGGAAAACATTGCCCCTTACATTGCTAGGTAGAGCGGCCCTGTACAAAATGATGGCCCTCCCCGGTTTTTGTATGCTTTGCAGAACACGCCCTACTCTGTTCCTCCGCGGTATTTCCAATTAATCGACTCCGAAGTTAGGGCCCTGCTCTGGGATCGGGGTGCCCCCGTATCGCTCGTATTAAATTGACAAAGAGCTGGTACGATGGTGGTATTGCCCTGCCTGACATCAGGTCTTATTACTGGGCTTCCCAATTAGTTGTTCTAAATCAATGGGTTCATCGACCTGTTTCGGACCCCGCTTATAGAATGGACCGACATAATATGCTACCTGGCTCCTATCTCAGAGCACTTTATGGAGGCACTCGTTATAGACCCAGGTTTACTCCCACGTCATCTACGGTGGATATATGGAATAAAGCAAAGCGGGCTTTGGGGTGGAGAGACAGAATAACGCAAGTTACCCCCTTGCTGGAATCCGGCCGCTTGGGTATGCTCTCCCAGCAGCCAGGATTCGATAAATGGGATTTGATAGGTCTTGCCACGGTCGGAGATTTGTGGGCGAGTGGTAAAGTGATCCCTTTTGCCGATCTGCAGAGAGACTATCAACTGCACGATCGAGAAACTTTCCGTTATTTGCAGGTCAGAAATGCATTGTATAAAGCCATTCCTAAGAACTCGGAGGTACCGGTCTCCTCGCCTCTGGAGGACAGGTTGTTGGACGACTATCTCCCGGAGAAGGCTATCTCTCTGACCTACCGGAAAATCCTCAATAATACTCCAGACGCTCAGGATAAATTGCGGGCTAAGTGGGCTGATGATGTCGGTGATCTGGATGATGACGACTGGAGAGAGGCGTTGGCATCTCCTCGCGAGGTAGCGATCCGATCGCGATTCAGACTCATACAACTTAAATTGTTGCATCGAACATACTACACCAGCTCTGTATTGGTTAAGATGGGGGTGCTGGGATCCCCCGCTTGCCCGCGTGGTTGTGGCCTAGACGGTACTTATATGCATCAATGGTGGTACTGCCCTGTCCTACGAGAGTATTGGGAAAAAGTCATTGGTGGTATGACTCGCGTGTGTAAGTCTAAAATAGATGACTCCCCCCCGGATGTGTCTCCTTAATATTTGGGACGCCACGGACTTGTCACGGACCCAACAGTTGTGGGTTACGCTGGGGTGTATGGTGGCAAAGCGTAACATTGCGAGAACATGGAGGGGTGAAGTTCGGCTACGTTACAAAGATTGGGAGTTAGACATGGATTGGTGCATGCAGGCTGAGAGGGTGGTTTATGAAAGTAGGGGTTGCCCACAAAAATGGTCCAGAATATGGGATCCATGGAACAAAAGTAGGGGTATGCTGTGCGCCCCTGTTGTCCTCCCTCCCTCCCTAGTGGTAGACGATGAGGATAATTAAGTGCTTAAATGTGGAACGACAAAGTATACTCTTTTTGTAATATTTCCCAACGCCTAAATGTATATATTCGCTGTGTCTTGAGGCTCTGTACTGTGAGAATATAGTAATGTACTGATTTGTTTGATTTGTATGATTTATGTTTTATGATTGAATAAAAAGATTTATATCAAGAGTGAAAAGCAGTGATTTGCCAACTTTGAAAACTTTTTGAAGTGAACAGCAGTGATTTATGAAAATCTTACAAAAAGCATTACTCTGGTTCTCTTTATTCCTTAGTCAGATTTTTGTCGTCTTGGTGTCTATTTGAAGATAAAACTATACTCTACTCTATTTTTATAAATTGACGGGGTTTTTTTGCCTCGTGTTTCCTATTGACTGTTTTATTACTGTAAAATGCTTTACACTTGTTTTCCTCCGAGTTAAGCTTCGCTGCTCTGTGCCACAGCTACCCAGGACTGAGCTACAGTTTAATTTATTAGAAAACCTAACTGGACCTGAAATGGATTAGTCATTATTATTACTTGGTGAGGTCTCACAACCACCTCAGCTAATAACCCACTTTTCTCACAGGGTTGGTGGCTCCTTGGTTCTGACAGTCCATTTTTCTCCATTAGGGGAGTCTCATGGTACTCTGGTTCTATGTCACTAAGCACTTCCACTCCCTAGATTAAGCTGTGGCTGATCCCCTCACTACCCTTTTATCAGGTTCATAAATATCTCTTGGCTTTCCAATTTTGAGTGCAACAGTATTGACCCTTTTACAATAGTGGTAATCTACCTGACCCACTCAGAACAGAGCACAATAATCTGTGACTACTTAGAACCCCTAGAGAAGGCTATATTTTGCAGCTGGAAGTCTCTTCTCGTTCACATGCTGTGCTTAATTCCACATCTAGTGGTTGAAAAATGAGTAATATAAACCAATGATGCCCCACCCTAGTCCAGGGCAAATATCAAATTCCAGCAGTGGATGGAAATTGCTACTGATACATCCTACTGTTCATCAGTTCCGTTGAAAAGATGTGCAAGGAATACACGTCTGTGCCTTGGTCTTGAGCTCATTGCACAGTGTCTACATGAATGATGTTTCACAGTTGACTGAGTTGTTTATCAGGCAAATAAAATGTGGTGTTGGCCTGTTTTAAATCCTTTCTTTTGTCTTCTCACAGAGAGAAAAAGGTTGGGTATTGGCCAGTCCCAGGAGATGAACACACTTTTCCGCTTTTGGTCATTTTTCCTTCGGGATCATTTCAACAAGAAAATGTATGAGGAGTTCAGGCAGCTCTCTGTAGAAGATGGGAAAGAGGGCTACAGGTAAGTGCAGTTCAGCCCATAGAGCAGCCCTAGAATAGTACACCTTATAATTTCTAATTAATTGCTTGTTAAGATATTATTTTATATTCCTCTATTGTGGAATCTATATTGCAGTCAAACTCCTGAATAGTCCTGTTTGGAACCAAGAAAATACACACTTTTTTTAAAATGCGGATAGAGATTGAATTTTTTTAAATTCCTAGTTATCTATTAACTAGGCATTTAGTAACTAAATTAAGTAAATTGCTGGTATTTACTATCAAGCAGGCTAACATTTTAGCTTACTCCTTGCATGTAAAGGAAAAACATGAAGAGTAATGGAGCCAGATAGCAGCTGTATGAATCTAAATGTTTGCATGACTTCTTCTGATAGACTTCTAACCGCAGGTTCCCCCATCATAGAATATTCTCCAGGCTTCAGACTTGATCAGGAACATCTTGAGCAGTACTCTGTGGCGGCTCCTCCATTATGGCGGAGGAGCGTTGCCCTCTCCCTCCCCCCACACCAACAGATGCAGAACTTGAAAAATAAAATTATAGTAACACAGGTTTATTCTCATTTTATTTGTCTTCACAGGGCAAAGTTTTGGGGGCGGTGTGAGAAAGTGCCCTCTTTCTGCATGGTATGCCCCCACTTTTTGCTGAATTGCTGATGTTCTTTGACTGAGTGTGCCCTGGACTCCTGCTAATCGGGTACCCAGGGCCTATGTTCCTTCAATAAAATTGCATTGAAGCCTAAACCCAATTGGCATCCCTGGTCACAGGTCGGCCCCTGGTAAATGGTACCCTAGGTACCCAGGGCACTGTGACCAGAGAAGACCCCTAAGGGCTGCAGCACTTATTGTGCCACCCTTAGAGGCCCTGTACCCTGACACACACACACTGCCCTTGCAGGCTGAGTGTCTTGGTGCAGAACAAAACAGAGAGTCGACATGGCACACATCCCTGTGTGCCATGCCCACAAACACACTGCCCTGGCATACCTCAGTCACCCCTCTAGCTGGGTGCCCTATGCCAGTGGTGAGGGTACAGGTGCATGAGCCCTGTGCCCCTACAGTACCCAGGCCCATTCCTGGTCACTAAGTGCAGGGCTGCCATTCCGAGTATATGGTTGCACTGAAGACTGAGAAGTTTGGTATCAAACTCCTCAGCACAGTAAACCCACACTGATGCCAGTGTGGGATTTACTGTAAAATGCACGTCAGAGGGCAACTTAGAGTTGCCCCCTGAACCTAACCTACAATCCACGTCTTGTCTGAGGGGCTGCCTAGGCTGCCACACAGCAGACATGTTGCTGGACCCCTGGGTAGAGAGCCATCCGCTCTCCCGGGCCTGCAACAATGCACGTCCTGGGTGAGGTGCTAGGCCCCTCCCCCAGGATGGGCAGGGGAAGCTTCAAAGGCATTCCGCCTTTGTGAGCTTCCCAGACCACTTGCTGTACTCAGCAACTGGTCCCCACCGGTTCCTCCCCCATCCTGGCGGGAAGACTGGCGGGAAACACCAAGGGAGGAAAGGGGGTGTGCCACCCTCTGCCAACCCCACCCCTCAGGTGGGGGAGGCGAGGTGAAGCACATCTCCGGGCTCTCGCCATCTTGAAGATGGGGAGCCCTGCCCAATCAGGACTAGGCTCCTGCCCCCTCCCACAGGAGAGTGGCAGGATAGGGGTGTACCCACCCCAGGGCAGGGACCCATTGGTCCCTGCCCTTTACCTACCTGTAACGCCCTAAATCTAGTATTTAGGGGCACCCTGAACCTTCCTTCCTTAGATTCCCGCAACCTAAGAAGAAAAAGGACGAAAGAAGACGCCCAGCAGAGGAGACTGCAGAGAACAACTGACTTGGCCCCAGCCCTACCGGCCCGTCTGCAGTTTCCAGAGATCCTGCGCCAAAAATAGTCTTGTCCTGCAGCCAGCGACCTCCAGAACCCCAGGGAGGACTGACTGCCTTCAACAAAGACCGGATCTCCTGTGAACAGCAGCTCTGTTCAAAAGAAACACCAAACAAAGACTCCGAGCCTACTGAGGAGAAAGAAACCCGACGCCTGGAACCACCACTGCACCCGTCGCCTACAGCCCGAGTTCAAGTGGCCCACCGGTCCCAGCGAGGTCCCCCAGCTCTCCAGAGTCCGAGTCCACCGTGGGTTGACCCCTCCAGGACTCCCCGACGTCGCCTGCAGCCTCTGCACGGAGAACCCCCAACCGCGAGTGGCCCGGTAAGGTGAAATCCGACCTCAAAAGACACCCCTGCATCCAGACGCCCTGCGCCCTGGAGAAAGGAACCCGAGGTGAACCTACGTCCCCGAGCCCTCCAACTTACCTGCCCAGCTGTTGGTTCCTCCTGGAAGTCTTCCTGGACCGAGCCTGCAGCTGAAAACCAAAACCGAAAATTTCCATTGAAATCAACAGGGCACCCGACCTCAAAACAGCACTCTGCACCCGGCCGCCCTAGTGCCGCTGAGGGTGCCTCTTTGGTGCTAACTTGGTCCCCAACGTGCCCTGAGCTTCACCCTAGGAGCTTTGCTCCCACAACCCCGTGGCCTGCTTGCCAGCCGCCACCAACCGGAGTCCCCCTATCCTCCATAGGATAACATTGGGCCTCAACACTCTGCACCCGGCCGCCCTAGTGCCGCTGAGGGTGCAACAACAGTGCATCACTGACCCTGGGAGACCCCTGAGTCTAACCCCAGAACCCTAACTCAAAAGACCGATTACTTACCTCGAGACCGATAACTCATTTTTCCTCATAGGATAACATGGACACTTTTTCTTCCAAAAAGTTTCTAAGTGTCGACTTTTGAAAACTAAGAATATTCCTTAAAAATCGCACAAATCACCTAACCGAATTTTCTCAACTGTTTGCAGGAAAGGTCCCAGTGCCGAACCTAGGTGTCCAGCACTGAGTAACAAAAGTAATTAAAAAGTAACTTACCTGTGAATTGAAGTTCCTTCCATAGGATAACATTGGTGGTTCTTTGTGAAAAAGTTTCTAAGTGTCAACTTTTGAAATACAAGAATATTCTTTAAAAATCGTACAGACTACCAAAACGTAATTACTTACCTGTTTTAAGTAAATGTCCCAGGGCTGAACCTAGGAGTCCAGCACTGGATTACAAAAGTAACGTTAAAAGTAACTTACCGGCGAATTGAATTTTCTTACATAGGGATCCATTGACTGGTTTTCTGTGAAATTTCTTCTAAGTGTCCACTTTTGAAATACCAAAATATTGCTTAAAAATCACAACAGTAACTAATTCCGAATTACTCACCTACTATCAGGAGAGACCTCAGTACTGCATCTTTTAGTCCAGTACCGACCATGAAAAGTAATTTTTACCGTACTTACCAGTAACTGGAAATTCCTCTCATAGGATATCATTGCCTGCTTTTTGTTGAAAAAGTTTCTAAGTGTCGATTTCTGAATCATCCAAATATTCTTTAAAAATCGTACAAACTACAAAAACGTAATTACTTACCTGTTTTAAGTAAATGTCCCAGTGCTGAACCTAGGAGTCCAGCACTGGATTACAAAAGTAACGTAAACATACTTTGCTTGCAAACTGTATTTCCTTCCATAGGATAACATTGGTAATTTTACCCAGAAAAGTTTCTAAGTGTCAACTTTTGAAATACAGTAATATTCCTCAAAAATCACTACTATAACCAAAACGCTTTTTCTCACCTGTTTACAGGAAGTGTCCCGGGACTGAATCCAACATCCAGTCCTGTGGTTAGAAAAGTAATCCAAAAAGTAATCTATTGCATTTAACCAGAAATTTCCATTGAGCTCAATGTATAATTGTGTTTAAAATTGTGTTGCATATTGCAACAACTGTAACTATTCATTCAAAAGTCTATTGCCAATTGAACAGTAGTTAACTAAAGCATCTCATTCTGAGAAAGTATATTTTGACACCTATTGTTGGTTCTAAAATAAAACAACTATATTTTTATATACAAACCATTGGCCTAGAGTTCAGTTCTTGAGTGTGTGGCTTCATTTGCTGACTGTGTGTACAACAAATGCTTTACACTGTCCTCTGATACTGCCTTACTGCTCGACCAAGCTACCACTTTAGAGAGTAAGGTTATATCTAACTTTAGCCTCTGCCAAACCTCTGGGGACTGTGGACTCTGTGCACACTGAACCTTACTTTGGTGCAGTATATACAGAGCCACTTTCTTACACTTACACAATGGAACAAGTGTAAAGCATTTAAACAGCACCAAAACATTTGAAGAAATCGACAAGACCCCAATGAAATCTGAGACCAGTATATAAAAATAGACTGTATTTTTAGACACTACATCAACAAAAAATCCACCAAAGGGTTCTGAAGATATAGAATTTACAAGGTATAGTAAACCTGGTTATTCCACTCAATCGCAAACAAGCATTGGCTAATTCACCCAATTTAGACACTTTTTCACCAAAGGGTTTGGCTCATTGGAGTGCGGTCACTTAGAGTTACCTTTGTAACCAACTCCAGTAGAGAGCCAGTCAGGAGTACCAGCAAGGTCCTAAGTCAGTTAACTCAGTAGGAGAAGCAGTCCTCAGTCAGCTACAGGCACTTTTATCCTTTGCCTGGCTTTCCTCGGGAAGTGGTCCTGATGCAAGGGATGAAGGATGCTGTGGATGCGATGCGGTTGGCGGAGGTCTTTCTGCGCCTACTCCTCGGTCCACGAAGGTTAGGTGGTCCTGGCCACAGGGTCGACGTCCCTCAAAGTCCTCTCGGTGCCGGCCACTGGACTACCAGTTGCCCAGTATCGCTGTCACAGGCCAGTCCTTCCTGGATCGATAACTAGTCTTCTGGAGGTCCCAGCTGCACTCCGACAAAGCTCCTGAGCTCAGCGAACTTGGGTGCAACTTTGTGTCGGGTCCTGGTCCCTGGTGCTGCATGGCGGCAATTAAGACTTTGGGCTACCAGCTTGCCCCAGCAGGCCTCTCCGCTTGCCCCAGCAGGCCTCTCCGCTTGCCCCAGCAGGCCTCTCCGCTTGCCCCAGCAGGCCTCTCCGCTTGCCCCAGCAGGCCTCTCCGCTTGCCCCAGCAGGCCTCTCCGCTTGCCCCAGCAGGCCTCTCCGCTTGCTCTCAGCATGTGGAGCTCCCTAGCCCAACCCAGAATTGTGGCCACCAAGGGGGCTACAAGCCCCTAAAAAATCGGTTTGGCAAATTTCCCAAGTACCAACCTGTCTGCCTGAACAACGGGGGAGCAGCCCCTCTCCCAAGTGTTATCCCTTTGCCCCTCAAAGGGGGCTTCATCTTTGAAGCTAGTCTTTTGGGCCAACATCAGTATGGCTTCCTGCAGGAGGGTGGTGGTGACTCCTTCCAAAGCAGGCCCCTATTGTATCCTTTCCTGGGAGTCGTTTGCACGTCTCCACAGGAGACAGAAAGCTGTCTCAGCTACGGGATCCCTTGTGCAACCAGTATGGGCCCAGGGGACTGAAGGAAACAAAATGGCAACTTAGCTAAAGTTGCACTCTGCAACTTGTTACATTAATTTCGACCTACACCGACCACACCCAGCTAATTTTCTCCCTCACCGTCAAACCTACAGCAGCTAAAAGCAACTTTAACAACTCGATGAAGGATCGCTGCCTCAAACTCAACTTGGACAATACCGAAGTCCTCCTCCTGGGCACAACGCCCTCCGCCTGGGACGACTCCTGGTGGCTGGTAATGCTTTCCAGACGGAGTGTGTGGAGTGGAGAGGTGTGGTGCAGCGGCCAGGGCAGCTGACTTCGGAGCACAGGGCTCACGGTTCGATCCCCGGCTCCGGCGGCAGCTCAGCTCAGCACCATGTGACTCTGGGCCAATAGCTCACTTAATTTCCACGACGGCCCCCAGCGCCTTGAGACCCGTAAGGGTGAGTAGTTCGCGCTTTACAAATACGGATTTAGATTTAGATTTTTTTTTTTTTATGACTTCAAAGAACCCTTTAACAAGTCAGTGTGATCCATTCCTGTTGGTTACATATGGGAGGAGGGCTTTAAGGTCATGAAAACCTCAGCTACAGTGATTCCTGTTCTTCCTAGATTAGAAAAAGAAGTACAAGGCCCCAGAGGATCCTGCCTGGTGGGCCACCCAAAGCCAGACTCTGTAATCTTCCAGGCGGCTTAAGGGAAATCCAAGAACCCGGCTGCTTCAGTCGCAACACCTGTGGACAAGGAAGGCAGACGCCTTGACAACGCAAGCAAACGATTCTCTTCGATGTCAGGGCTGATGGTCAGGGCAGCTAATGCTCTGGCGATCTTGGGTCGCTACGATCGCCAGATGTGGTGTGACCTAGCCCCTTAAGTCGACCAACTTCCTGATGGGAGTAAATCAGATGCCAAGAAGATCCTCCTAAGAGGGTGAGCGGGCTTCCTCGGAGGTTATAGACTGCGTGATGGATATCGCTAGGACAGCTTTTTGGTCTCTGGCAGGAGCGGCATTCTTACGCCAACAAGGTTGGCTCAGAGCAACATCTTTTCGGCCTGAGGTCCAGAATAAGATATTGGATCTGCCCTTTGACGGAGAGGCCATTTTTGGGAAACATATCGATGAGGCTCTCCAGGATATACAGGAGGACACAAACTGCAGTCGTTTGGGACACTCCAGTACCGTAAGGTACCTTTTCTAGGGGTTCGAGGAAGAGGTCTGCCCTCATATAGAGGTGGACACTAACAGTACATATATCCTTCTTACACCTCCTCTACACAATCTTATCGACCGCAATACACTCAGCAGCAGTCTTAATCTAGGACTTATTCCAGATCGGCACCCAGAGGAAGAGCAAGACGACAGGAGAAAAATTCCTCACGTCGCCAGTGACAACTTTCAGGCTCTGGCTATTTTTTCTTCCCATGCTCAGGCGCCCGCGGATCAATGGGTGCTCAACATTATTCAGTTTGGCCAAACGTTAGTTTATTCAAATACCACCATCCACTCCCTCGCTTACAGGCGACAAGGCATCTACACCACCTGCGCCTAGAAGCCCGGTTGATGCTCCAAAAAGAGGCAATAGAACCAGTTCCGGCATTCCGGAAAGGGTTCTACTCCCGTTTCTTTTTGGTATGGAAGGCTTTCAGAAAGTGGCGGCCCATCCTAGACTTGAGGACTCAACACCTATCTCAAGAAACGGTCCTTCCGTATGGTCTCCTGGCAAGACATACGGCTTCTTCTAAATTTAGGAGATTTCATGGCCTCTCTAGAGCTACAGGACGCTTACTTCCATGTTCCCATACATCCAACACACAGGAAGTATCTTCACTTCACTGTAGCCAGGAGCCACTATCAATTCAAGGTCCTGCCATTCGGCCTAAGATCGGCGCCAAGGATATTTACAAAGTGTCTGGCCCCGGTGGCGGCTTTCCTCAAAAGGCAACTTTGTAGGAAGCTGGCTCTGTATATACTATACCAAAGTGAGGTATAGTGTGCACAGAGTCCAGTGGAACCCCAAAGGTAGGCAGACGTAAAGTTTGATAGCACCTCACTCTCTATTTGTGGTAGTGTGGTCGAGCAGTAAGGCAGTATCAGAGGACCGTGTAAAGCATTTGTTGTACACACTGTCAGCAAATGAATTCACACACTCAAAGACTGAACTTCAGACCAATTGTTTTTGTATAAAAATATTCTTTTAGGTATTTTGTCCTAGAACCAAGCAAGCCTGGCACAGGTAAGTGATAAGTACTTTGCAGTAAATATACAGATTGTAACATAGCTTGGATTGCAATTGTAAATGTACTTTGATTTGATTACAGTAGTGTTACTGATAATGCAATGCTTTTCAGAATACAGTACATATACTTTGAATGGGATTTTCAGTAAGATTACAGGTGTCACTTTTGAGATTACTTTTCTTACACAGAGTAGTATACCTGGATACTACTCTGGGACATTTCCTGTAAACAGGTAAGTAAAATCGTTTTTGTTGAACAGTACAATTTTAAAGAATTTCTTTAGGTTTTCAAACTCCACACTTAGAAACTTTTCACAGAAAAACAGTCAATGTTATCCTATGGATGAAAATAGTGTGATCGGTTTTGAGGTAAGTATTTGGTAGTGGGAGTTGAGGTTCTGGGGGTAGACTCGGGGGTCCCCCAGGGTCAAGGATGCACTCTAGTTACACCCTGAGCGGCCATAGGGCGGCCGTGTGCAGACTGCTGAGGCCCAGTGTTATCCAATGGGGGATAGGGGGCCTCCGGTTGGTGGCTGCTGACGAGCAGGCCACTGGGTTGTGGGAGCAAAGCTCCTGGACTTGAGCTCAGGGCAAATGGGGGTTTAGGCCAGCACAAAAGTTGCACCCTCAGCGCCACTGGGGCGGCCGAGTGCAGAGTGCTGTTTTGGCATCGGAAGCCCTGTAGCTTTCAATGGGGAGTCTCCGGTTTGCAAAAGCACTGCAGTCTCGGCGTCTTCTGGGTGCGACCACCACTTCGGGAGGTAAGTTGGGGGTTGGTTAGGCACCGTCGGTCTGGCCACCCAAGGCCATGGGGCGTCGGGTGCAGGGGTGCCTTTTGGGGTCGGATCTTCTTACCAGCTCCTGGTCGCGGTTGGGGGGACCTTCTGGATTTAGGCTGCAGGCGTCGGCTTGGGCAGGTTCAGGGGTCGCCGGATCTCGGGTCAGGATCGCCGGGGGGACCTCCTCGTGGTGTTTGCCCACTTGAGCTCGGGCCGTGGACGGCTGGTGCAGAGTGGGGCGGATTCGCGGTCTCCGGCTGGAGCCAGAGGTTGCAGATGAACAAATCCGGTGTTCACGGGAGACTGTCTTTGTACTTGAAGGCAGGCAGGTCCTCCGGGGTTTTCGGGGTTGCTGGCTGCAGGACACACCGGGATTTCGCAGGAGCAGGTTCGAGGGGTAGACAGGCCGGTAGGGCTGGGGCCAAGTCAGTGGGCGTCTTCCTCATGTTAGCTGCTGCACGGCTGTTCGGTCCTTCTTCTTGTAGTTTCTTCTTGTCTGAGGAAGCAAGGTTCAGGGGTGCCCCTAAATACTAGATTCAGGGGCGTTACAGGTAGGTAAAAGGCAGGGACTAATGGGTCCCTTACCTGGGGTGGGTACACCCCCTATTATGCCACCCTCCAGTGGGAGGGGGGCATGAGCCTGTCCCTGGTTGGCTGAGTCCCCCATCTGCAAGATGGCGGGGACTGGGAGTTGTGCTTCACCTCGCCTCCCCCACCTGAGGGGTGGAGTTGGCAGAGGTGGGCACACCTCTCTTCCTCACTTGTTTTTCCTGCTGGTTCTCCCGCCCAAAGTGGGGGTCAGAACCAGTGGGGATCAGTTGCTGAAAGCAGCAAGTGGCCTGGGGAAGCTCACAAAGGCGGCAACCCTTTGAAGCTTCCCCTTCGTGAACCCTGCCCATCCTGGGGGAGGAGGCTTGGCTCCTCGTCCCAGGATGTGCATTGTTTCAGGCCCCAGAGAGCAGTAGGCTCTCGACCCAGTGGTCCAGAAACATGTCTGGTGGTAGCAGCTGAAAGCAGCCACTCAGCCTGGAACCTAGTGGTGGGTTAGTTTTCAGGGGGCATCTCTAAGATGCCCTCTGTGTGCATTTTTCATTAGATCCCACACTGGCATCAGTGTGGGTTTAATGTGCTGAGAAGTTTGATACCAAACTTCTCAGTTTTCAGTGTAGCCATTATGGTGCTGTTGAGTTCGTAATGACAAACTCCCAGCACCATATACTCTTTAATGGCAGCACTGCACTTACAATGTCTAAGAATGGATTTAGACACTGTAGGGGTACAGGGCTCATGCACCTGTACCCTTACCACTGGTATAGTGCACCCAGCTAGAGGGGCGACTGATCTATGCCAGGGCAGTGGGTTGTAGGCATGGCACACAGATGTGTGCCATGTCGACTCTTCACTTTGTTCTGCACCAAAACACGCAGCCTGCAAAGGGGTGGGGGGGGTGTGTACAGGACCTCTAAGGGTGGTACAATAAGTGCTGCAGCCCATGGAGGCCTTCTCTGGTCACAGTGCCCTGGGTACCTGTGGTACCATTTACCAGGGGCTGACCTGTGGCCAGAGATGCCAATTGGGTTTAGGCTACAATGCAGTTTTAGGGAAAGAACATAGGCCCTGGGTACCTGATTAGCAGGAGCCCAGGGCACACTCAGTCAAAGCACATCAGCAATTCAGCAAAAAGTGGGGGCAACCATGCAGAAAGAGGGCATTTTCTCACACAAACATCTTGTCTTAAAAAATCCGTACTGATGCCAGCATTAGATTTATGAATACATGCACCCAGAGGGCCCCTGTATCCCTACTAGTCACTTGGTGTGTTGGCTGATTGGTATTGTCCAGCCTGCTACAGATGAGTTCTTAGCCCCTGCAGGTGAGAGTCCACGCTCTCGGATGCGAAGAATGCCTGCCCGACGGAAGGTGATCACACCTCCTCCAGCAGGATGGCTAGTGAATTTAGCATATCAGGGCCAGATGCTTCAAAGCCTTTGATATACGACCACAGCTTTCCTCCCCCAGACCTGTGGAACTCCAACCCCTGCCCTGAGGCCCATTTGGCACCAGCGTAGGTGGGAAATGAGATATTCAGGAGGCGTGTTTCGCTTACCTGGCTAGTCACACCCCTAAGGTGGGCTATCTTAAGGGACAGCCAGAGAAGGGTTTCACCATCTTTAAAATAGAGAACCTTGGTCAGGGTTCTGTCCACTCTCCACAGGAAGTGGTGATATAGTGGGGTGTAGTTACCCTAGTGGGAAGTATCCCATTGGTTACTACATATACTCCCCCAAATGCCCCTAATTTGAGTATCTAAGGGTCCCCCGATACCAGGTCCTCAGATTCGACTTCCTGGGAACTGAAGACGAATAAGAGACCCAGCAAGAACGAAGGACCTGCACTGAAATTGGCGCCAAACCCTGCCTGCCTACTCCTTGACAATTGCAAAGACCAGACTTGTCCTGCAGCTGTGCATCATCCCCAACAACTGGGAGTGCCCAGCACTTCGGCAACCAGCGAACCTCTCCCTTGGGGTGGAGGAGCCATTCCCCTGCATCTGCAGGCACCAGCTACATCTGTCCAGTTTACAGTGTTGCTGGCCATTGGGCCCACCGAGGGACATCACATCGGGAGGTAGTCTTCGTGGCTCTAGGATGTCAGCCCCATCTCTCTGCTGAGTTTGGAGATGCTAGACCTTCTAGGAGCTCCCCTGCACCAATACTCAGAGTACCAGCCTAGACAACACCACCTTAGAAGCCTTCCTGCCGTTGATGGGTTTTAGGACAAGACGAGATCCACATCCAGAGTGGCCTTGCTGTTTTGTTTTCCTTCGTTCTGCAGAACCGACTGACAACCGTATGAGCTTCAAACTCCATTGACCAGCCAGCCAAGACCCTCTGCACCCGAGCTGCACAGCCCTTGCCGCAACTTCTTACTGCATCCCTTTGGCCTATTGGTCCTCACGACCTAAACCCCCCTTTGGGTTCACCTGGACTTGCCCCCAAATCCTTCGTTGCAGCCTTTGTTTCAGGTCCCCATTGACTTCTACGGTGTGGCGCACAAGGCTACATCCCGACCAGCACCTCTGCACCTGGACACCCCAGGGCTGGTCCAAAAGGGCACTCCCTAATTCTGACTGGGAGTATCTGTTAGCTGTGCATGTTTTTCCTCCCATAGGTTAACATTACTGCGTTCGAGGCTCATACCTCAAAAACTGTTATTTGAGCATTTTTACTGTTTTCTTGCAAAATAGATCTTTCCGAAAGTACTTAAAGTATTCTCAAGATCTTGGTGTCTAAATCATATAAAAATCTACTGTTCCGAGGCATGTGTGCTGTAGATACACATGCTTTGCATAAGTCCGCCATCTAGTGTTGGGCTCGGATGATAAGTTGTTTTTGTTCCAAGAAGTTTTCTTCCAGTCACGATGCTGTGAGACTCCTCTTGGGAATACTGCCCATGGTCATCGCCATCTTCAGATAGTTTTTTTTTCTTCAGCCGACCGGTTTGGATGTAGTAGCTCGCGCTCCGGTTAGTCTTCTGTCCGGTATATATAGCTTGGCGGTATAGTTTCGATCGGTATAGTATACATCTCGTACTATATTTCGTAGCTGGTTTTCCATAGTCTCTTTGCACCTAGGGGCCACGCCCGGCTGGGCAACACTTCTCCATTTCAAACGAGATCGAGAATGACCTGCTAATGGAACGCTCTCCGTTTTGTTTGTCTGAAGTGCCGCTCCAAATACCCTCACACCGACCAACATCCCTTTTGCAACTTATGTATCTGAAAGAAACACATAGTGATAGATTCCTTACCTTAGAATATCCCCAGGCATCAGACTGGATCCGGAAAGTTTTCGTCAGCAGTACCCCTGCGCGTCGGTAGGTGGCGTCGTGCGGCTCCGCGTCCGTCGTTGGCGTCGTGGTCGCCAAGACGACGTCGTGGGCGCTACTTAGACGCCACCCACGCGCGCAGATCCAGGAAGAGCAGGAACCCCCAGTCAATTTTTGACTGACTTTTTGAGGCTTTTTGTCTCTATTTTTCTTCGAGTCATCGACTCCTGGTGCAGTAGGATGCCCGGTTTCAAGTCCTGCGGGGATTGTCACCGCATGATGTCGGTGACGGACCTGCACCGTGTGTCTTTTCTGCCTGGGGCGCGACCACGACCCCAAGTCGTGCTCCAACTGCCGGGCCATGGCACAGAAGACTTTGCGGGAGCGGTCCCGAAAGTTGCTGGAAGCCCGGCAGTCGGCTCCGCGCCGTTCGAAGTCCCGGTCCAGAGGGAGGTCGAGGGACCGTGCGCGGAGTCATCATCGGTCTTCGGGATCCAAGTCTTCGCGCCCGGGGTCAGGTAAGACGAAGCACAAGAAGTCGAAAAAACGCCATCGTTCTTCGACTTCCCCTCGCCGGTCGCGCGACGCGGCTGAGGGTATGGGTGGTGCCACCCCTGCGGAGCCTATGCAGTCGCCGCCCGACTACCCGCCCTTTCCGGGGTCGTCGGCGACTCCGGCCCAGATACAGGAGTTCCTGTCGGCCATGGCTCACCTCTTTGGGCCGTCGGGTCCCGCCGGTGCGTCTTTGGGTCCCGCATGGGTGTCCTAGCGTTTCCTCTCCGGCGTCGCTGTCGGCTCCGGCCCCAGCGCCGCAGGACACCCTTGGATCCAGGACTGGATCCCGGTCGACGCCGGTTGACCTTGTTACGCCTCCACTGACGTCGACTCCACCGGCACCGATTCTGATGCCGCCCGCACCTCGGGACGACGTCGACCTCGGTTTCAGCCCCGAAGTGGACGCGGCGTCGATCGATGCCGTTCTCGACGCTGCTTGGGGATTTCTATCCCCATGTCCCTGCTCCTTATTTTAGACCTGTTGAACAGCCTGAGGAGCAAGGAGAGGACTGGGAGGGGTCTGAGGACCCTCTCGCTGCAGCCTGCGAGTCTGAACAGGACTGGGCTGAGGAATTGGGGGACGCCAGTGGTCTGGATACCTCACCAGACCATGGCATGCTGTCTCCTCCTACCGTGGCTATGGAGGAGGGCGCTAGTTATGCAGTGGTGTTGCGTAGGGCGGCCGAGGCCCTACACCTCGAGCTCCCTACTGTGGCCGTCAGGACTAACCTCCTGACAGAGGTGCTTCAGCCAGCAGCTACTTCTGCGGAGCCACTGCTTCCTTTCAATGAAGCCCTCTCTGACGTTCTTTTGGGCACTTGGTCCAGGCCCACCACAGGGGCTCCTGTGGATAGGAACGTGGCCCGATGCCATCGTCCGGCTCCGGGTGACCCAATTTTCCTCTCCCAACACCCCACCCCCGAGAGCTTGGTTGTCCAAGCCTCTGCTTCCCCTACCGCCTTCCCTTCCGCACCACCGGATAGGGAATCCAAGAAGCTGGATCAGTTTGCAAAGAAGATTTTTTCTTCCACCAGCTCTGCTCTGCGGTCCGTGAACACCGCATGCCTCTTGGGCCGTTATTCCCACTTTCTGTGGGATACGGTGGCGAACGTGCTGCCCCAGTGTCCGGAGGAGGCCCAGCCTGCGCTCTCCCAGGCTGTTGCAGAGGGGAGAGACGCAGCAAAGTTCATGATTCGGTGTGGCCTAGACACTGCCGACTCACTGGGAAGATCCATTGCAACGACGGTGGCGGTTCGCCGTCACTCCTGGTTGAGGACCACTGGATTTTCGGGGGATGTCAAACACCCTTATGGACATGCCTTTTGATGGCCGTCGCCTCTTCGGCGACAAAGCGGACAGCGCGTTGGAGAGGTTTAAGGACTCACGGGCTACGGCCAAGTCCTTGAGACTCTCGGCAGTCCGCCCTCCTCCGCCTTCCGCTTTTCGCTCCTTTCGTGGCACAGGAAGGGGCGCCCCGCAGCGTTCGCAACAGAGCCACAGGCCGGCGCAGCAATCCCAGCGCAGACGCGGGTTCCGCCGTGGCGGACAAAGGGGTCAGTCCACCACCACCCCGGCCACCACTGCCTCCAAACCTTCCTAGTCCGAACTTTCAGGCCCATCAAACGCCAGTGGGCGGCATTCTTCGCCATCACCTCCCCCACTGGCGCACCATCACTTCGGACAGGTGGGTTTTAGAGATAGTCCGGAGGGGCTACTCCCTCCCCTTCTAGACAACCCCCCCAGCCATGCCACCTCAATACCACCGCATGTCGGGGGATCACTTGGTGCTTCTTCAGCAGGAAGTTGCGGCCCTCTTGGCCAAGGGGGCCATCGAGCGCGTTCCGACGCACGAAGTAGGTCGTGGTTGTTATTCCCACTACTTTCTGGTGCCCAAGAAGGACAAAGGCCTGTGTCCTATCTTAGACCTCCGGAACGTCAATCGCTTCCTCCGCAAAGAGAAGTTCAAGATTCTCACTCTAGCTCAGGTCTTGTCTGCTCTCGACCCACAAGACTGGATGGTGGCGCTGGACTTGCAGGACGCCTATTTCCACATCCCCGTCCTGCGAGCCCACCGGCGTTACCTACGGTTCACAGTAGGACACGAGCACTTTCAGTTCACCGTGCTCCCCTTTGGCCTTAGCAGCGCCCCTCGGGTGTTCACCAAGGTGATGGCGGTGGTCGCAGCTCATCTGCGCAGATCAGGGGTCTCAGTCTTCCCCTATCGCGACGATTGGTTGTTGAAGGCGGGCTCGCCCCAGGCAGTCTCCCACCTCCAGACTACGGCCGACCTCCTGCACTTGCTGGAGTTCTCCATCAACGTGCCGAAGTCGCACCTGATCCCCTCTCAGAAGCTCCTCTTTATCGGACCGGTTCTGGACACGGCGCAGTTTCGGGTCTATCCTCCCGAACAGCGAGTCCGGGATATTCGGGCTCGGATTCCCATCTTTAAGCCCTTGTCCCGGGTTTCGGTCAGAGTGACTCTGAGACTGCTGGGCCTCATGGCCTCCTGCATCCTGCTGGTCAATCATGCCAGATGGCATATGCGGGCTCTGCAGTGGGACCTGAAGTTCCAGTCGGCGCAGCATCAGGGGAACCTGTCCGATCACGTCCAGATCTCTGAGGGCACTGCACGACAGTTGCAGTGGTGGCTCACGAACCGGCATTGGGTCGACGGCAGATCCCTTCCCCAACCGGAGTTTACAGTGGTGACGGATGCGTCCCTCCTGGGATGGGCCGGCCACATGGGAGGTGCGGAGATCAAATACCTCTGGTCTCCGGCGGAGTCCCGGCTCCATATCAACCTTTTGGAGCTCCGGGCGATCCGACTTGCACTCAAGGCATTCCTTCCCTCTGTCAAAGGGAAGGTAGTGCAGGTGTTCACAGACAACACCACCGCCATGTGGTACTGCAACAAACAGGGCGGGGTGGGGTCTTGGACCCTTTGTCAGGAGGCTCTGCGCCTCTGGACATGGCTGGAGCATCAGGGCATGTCCCTGGTGGTTCAACACCTGGCAGGTTCTCTGAACGCCAGGGCGGACAAACTCAGCCGCAGGTGCATGCTCGATCACGAATGGCGTCTTCACTCGGAGGTGGTGCAAGGTCTCTTTCAGCAGTGGGGAGAGCCTTGGTTAGATCTATTCGCCACCGAAGAGAACGCGCAATGTCATCAGTTCTGCGCGTTGGAATTTCCAAGGCGGCACTCGCTCGGCGACGCTTTTCGTCGCGAGTGGAGTTGCGGTCTGTTGTACGCCTTTCCGCCTATACCACTTCTGCCCAGAGTGCTGAAGATCAGGCGCAACCGGGCCCAAGTCATTCTTGTGGCTCCGGACTGGGCTCGAAGAGTATGGTATCCCGAGCTGTAAGAAAGTGGCTCTGTATATACTGCACCAAAGTAAGGTTCAGTGTGCACAGAGTCCACAGTCCCCAGAGGTTTGGCAGAGGCTAAAGTTAGATATAACCTTACTCTCTAAAGTGGTAGCTTGGTCGAGCAGTAAGGCAGTATCAGAGGACAGTGTAAAGCATTTGTTGTACACACTCAGTCAGCAAATGAAGCCACACACTCAAGAACTGAACTCTAGGCCAATGGTTTGTATATAAAAATATAGTTGTTTTATTTTAGAACCAACAATGGGTGTCAAAATATACTTTCTCAGAATGAGATGCTTTAGTTAACTACTGTTCAATTGGCAATAGACTTTTGAATGCAATAGTTACAGTTGTTGCAATATGCAACACAATTTTAAACACAATTATACATTGAGCTCAATGGAAATTTCTGGTTAAATGCAATAGATTACTTTTTGGATTACTTTTCTAACCACGGGACTGGATCTTGGATTCAGTCCCGGGACACTTCCTGTAAACAGGTGAGAAAAAGCGTTTTGGTTATGGTAGTGATTTTTGAGGAATATTACTGTATTTCAAAAGTTGACACTTAGAAACTTTTCTGGGTAAAATTACCAATGTTATCCTAGGGAAGGAAATACAGTTTGCAAGCAAAGTATGTTTACGTTACTTTTGTAATCCAGTGCTGGACTCCTAGGTTCAGCACTGGGACATTTACTTAAAACAGGTAAGTAATTACGTTTTTGTAGTTTGTACGATTTTTAAAGAATATTTGTATGATTCAGAAATCGACACTTAGAAACTTTTTCAACAAAAAGCAGGCAATGATATCCTATGAGAGGAATTTCCAGTTACTGGTAAGTACGGTAAAAATTACTTTTCATGGTCGGTACTGGACTAAAAGATGCAGTACTGAGGTCTCTCCTGATAGTAGGTGAGTAATTCGGAATTCGTTACTGTTGTGATTTTTAAGCAATATTTTGGTATTTCAAAAGTGGACACTTAGAAGAAATTTCACAGAAAACCAGTCAATGGATCCCTATGTAAGAAAATTCAATTCGCCGGTAAGTTACTTTTAACGTTACTTTTGTAATCCAGTGCTGGACTCCTAGGTTCAGCCCTGGGACATTTACTTAAAACAGGTAAGTAATTACGTTTTGGTAGTCTGTACGATTTTTAAAGAATATTCTTGTTTTCAAAAGTCGACACTTAGAAACTTTTGGAAGAAAAAGTGTCCATGTTATCCTATGAGGAAAAATGAGTTATCGGTCTCGAGGTAAGTAATCGGTCTTTTGAGTTAGGGTTCTGGGGTTAGACTCAGGGGTCTCCCAGGGTCAGTGATGCACTGTTGTTGCACCCTCAGCGGCACTAGGGCGGCCGGGTGCAGAGTGTTGAGGCCCAATGTTATCCTATGGAGGATAGGGGACTCCGGTTGGTGGCGGCTGGCAAGCAGGCCACGGGGTTGTGGGAGCAAAGCTCCTAGGGTTAAGCTCAGGGCACGTTGGGGACCAAGTTAGCACCAAAGAGGCACCCTCAGCGGCACTAGGGCGGCCGGGTGCAGAGTGCTGTTTTGAGGTCGGGTGCCCTGTTGATTTCAATGGAAATTTTCGGTTTGGGTTTTCAGCTGCAGGCTCGGTCCAGGAAGACTTCCAGGAGGAACCAACAGCTGGGCAGGTAAGTTGGAGGGCTCGGGGACGTAGGTGCACCTCGGGTTCCTTTCTCCAGGGCGCAGGGCGTCTGGATGCAGGGGTGTCTTTTGAGGTCGGATTTCACCTTACCGGGCCACTCGCGGTTGGGGGGTTCTCCGTGCAGAGGCTGCAGGCGACGTCGGGGAGTCCTGGAGGGGTCAACCCACGGTGGACTCGGACTCTGGAGAGCTGGGGGACCTCGCTGGGACCGGTGGGCCACTTGAACTCGGGCTGTAGGCGACGGGTGCAGTGGTGGTTCCAGGCGTCGGGTTTCTTTCTCCTCAGCAGGCTCGGAGTCTTTGTTTGGTGTTTCTTTTGAACAGAGCTGCTGTTCACAGGAGATCCGGTCTTTGTTGAAGGCAGTCAGTCCTCCCTGGGGTTCTGGAGGTCGCTGGCTGCAGGACAAGACTATTTTTGGCGCAGGATCTCTGGAAACTGCAGACGGGCCGGTAGGGCTGGGGCCAAGTCAGTTGTTCTCTGCAGTCTCCTCTGCTGGGCGTCTTCTTTCGTCCTTTTTCTTCTTAGGTTGCGGGAATCTAAGGAAGGAAGGTTCAGGGTGCCCCTAAATACTAGATTTAGGGGCGTTACAGGTAGGTAAAGGGCAGGGACCAATGGGTCCCTGCCCTGGGGTGGGTACACCCCTATCCTGCCACTCTCCTGTGGGAGGGGGCAGGAGCCTAGTCCTGATTGGGCAGGGCTCCCCATCTTCAAGATGGCGAGAGCCCGGAGATGTGCTTCACCTCGCCTCCCCCACCTGAGGGGTGGGGTTGGCAGAGGGTGGCACACCCCTTTCCTCCCTTGGTGTTTCCCTCCAGTCTTCCCACCAGGATGGGGAGGAACCGGTGGGGACCAGTTGCTGAGTACAGCAAGTGGTCTGGGGAAGCTCACAAAGGCGGAATGCCTTTGAAGCTTCCCCTGCCCATCCTGGGGGAGGGGCCTAGCACCTCACCCAGGACGTGCATTGTTGCAGGCCCGGGAGAGCGGATGGCTCTCTACCCAGGGGTCCAGCAACATGTCTGCTGTGTGGCAGCCTAGGCAGCCCCTCAGACAAGACGTGGATTGTAGGTTAGGTTCAGGGGGTAACTCTAAGTTGCCCTCTGACGTGCATTTTACAGTAAATCCCACACTGGCATCAGTGTGGGTTTACTGTGCTGAGGAGTTTGATACCAAACTTCTCAGTCTTCAGTGCAGCCATCATGGTGCTGTGGAGTACGTGCTGACGACCTCCCAGCACCATATACTCGGAATGGCAGCCCTGCACTTACAGTGCCCAGGAATGGGCCTGGGTACTGTAGGGGCACAGGGCTCATGCACCTGTGCCCTCACCACTGGCATAGGGCACCCAGCTAGAGGGGTGACTGAGGTATGCCAGGGCAGTGTGTTTGTGGGCATGGCACACAGGGATGTGTGCCATGTCGACTCTCTGTTTTGTTCTGCACCAAGACACTCAGCCTGCAAGGGCAGTGTGTGTGTGTCAGGGTACAGGGCCTCTAAGGGTGGCACAATAAGTGCTGCAGCCCTTAGGGGTCTTCTCTGGTCACAGTGCCCTGGGTACCTAGGGTACCATTTACCAGGGGCTTACCTGTGGCCAGAGATGCCAATTGGGTTTAGGCTGAGTACAGTTTTTAGGGAAGGAACACAGGCCCTGGGTACCTGATTGGCAGGGATCCAGGGCACACCAAGGAAAAGTGCATCAGTTATCAGGCAAAAAGTGGGGGGTTACTGCAACAGAAACCCACTTTCCTACACAAGCCCCCCCAGCCCAAAGGCCAGGAGACTCAGCCAACGCTGGGAGAGCCTGTCTAGTCTTTCAGGCGAGGAAGAGTTGGGGAAGTGGTTTGAAAGTTGCAGGGCCTACTCCGCCTTATATCCTTCTGTCCAGGTCAGTCCCTTTGGGGAGCTGGCCTACCTCATCAGTTTCAGGACCTAATTCCCAAAGCTCCTCTCCTTGCTCTTTAGTGTCTTCACCCCATCTTTTAAGTTTGGGTTCAGAGGTGCCCACCTCTGCAAAGTCTAACTTAGCCAGGGCAAAGCCCAGCTTACCCACAGAGGTCACCCACAGTTTGAGCAACCCCACCATGACCAATAGGGTCAGGGGGCCTAGCTTGTTATTTGGCAGGGGGTTAGGCCACCATGCCAAGGATAGGGCTGCCATGAAGGCTAACACCCAGCAGAGGCTGCTGACAGCTGTCAGTGCCCAGAACCACACCTTTAGCTCCTGTCTGGCAAGTGAAGGGGCTATCTTACAGGTCTCTTTGGGTCCTGGCTGTCTGCCTGTTGCTTTAGGGTGGGGGTCACTAAACTTTGTAGTGAGCACCCTTCCTCCACCCTTTGTTCTGCCAGCTGAGGAGCCACCAACTCAGGCTGGACAGTTGCCTGACTAGTCAGGTCTTCTTGTTGGCTAGGGGGCTTTACCAGGGCCACTTCTGGAGTTTTCCCTCACTGGGATAGAATCTCCCTGGCCCTCTGGGACTGTGGCTAACAGTTGCCCACCTTTCCTACCCTGTTCCTTTTTACTCTTTTGGGGCTCAGCTGCACTGACTGCAGGTTGAGCCCCCCAGGTTTCTTGGGTGAGGCCTGGCATTGGGCCAGTGCCTCTCTTTGGCTCAGGTCCACCTCTAAGTGGTCATTCCCCAGGAGACAATCAAGGGGAGGTCTTTACTGACTACCACCTTTCTCCATCTAAGGGACCCAGCTATGACTAGGGGCACTACAGCCACAGGCCTAACAGTGACTCCCCTGGGACAGCCCTTACTCTCCTTGATTCCCCTGGGACATACTGGTGTGGGAGTACCAACCTGTCATGCACCACAGTGTGACTGGCACAGGTATCTCTCAGGGCAGTGGCTGGGATTCCATTCACCAGTAGGCGGTGGAAGTGTCTACTCCCCTCTGGGATCTCCAGCTTACCTCTTGGGCCCATTTTCCAGTTGAAAGCTAGGAGGACTTCCTCATCTGAGGACCCTTCCTCCAGAGCTACACTGGCAACTCCTGGGGCTACACTAGTCACCCCTGGGGCTGTACTAGGGATCTTGTTTTTAGGACAGCTAGGGTCCTTGGTGTGGTGTCCTGACTTCTGACAGTTGTGACACCATATTCTGTTGGGATCCCAATTCTTACCTTGGTACCCTGGTTTAGTTTGTGAGGTGTCTTTGGGCCCACCCTCCTGGACAGGTTTTTGGGGGCTGCCTGGGACTCCTTACTTTTATCCTTAAGGGGTTCACTATCTTTCTTCTGGGGAGGCTTTGTGACCCCTTTCTTTTGGTCACCCCCAGTGGATGTCCTAGTTACCCTTGTTCTGACCCAGTGGTCTGCCTTCTTTCCCAATTCTTGGGGAGAAATTAGACCTAGGTCTACCAAATGCTGATGCAACTTTTCGTTTGTGCAATTACTTAGTATGTGTTCCTTCATAAACAAATTGTAAAGTCCAGGAAAATCCTGCACATTATGTCCAGCTAACCAACCATCCAGTGTCTTTACTGAGTAGTCTACGAAGTCAATCCAGGACTGGGTCTGGGTTTTGTGAGCCCCCTGAATCTAATTCTATACTCCTCAGTAGTGAGCCCAAATCCCTCAATCAGAGTATTCTTCATGAGGTCATAGGACCCTGCATCTGGCCCAGAGAGGGTCAGAAGCCTGTCTCTGCAGTTACCAGAGAACAGTTCCCACAGGAGTGCCCCCCAGAGAGGTTTCTTTACTTTTCTTATTTCACAAGCCCTCTCAAAGGCTGTGAACCATTTGGTGATGTCATCACCTTCCTCAAATTTAGGGACAATCCCTTTGGGGATTTTAGGATCAGAAGTTTCCTCCCTATCCTTAGTTTTAGTATTGCTGCCACCATTGATGGGTGCTAAACCCATCTCCTGTCTTTCCTTCTCTAGAGCCAGGAGTCTGGTCTCTAGGTCCAGTCTTTTGGCCAACCTTGCTAAAAGGTGGTCCTCCTCACTAAGGCTATCCTCAGTGTCCTCTCTGGGACCTGAACCACCTAGGTGGCCCCTAGGTCCCCAGAGGTTTACTCTTGGAAATAAGGGTGCAGTGACCCTGTCTTCCCTAGGAAGTGGTGGAGGTGGGTTACCATCCCCATCCTCCTCACTCCTTTCCTCCTCTGCGTGGTCATCACCATGCTCAGAGGGGTGGGCCTTAGCATACTCAGCCAGGAGCTCCTGGAGCCCTTGTTTGGTTGGATGCTGGCCCATTGGTATATTTTTAAGTTTACATAAGGACCTTATCTCTTTGAAAGACAAATGAAGATAAGGGGTGAGGTCGAGCTCCTCAACCATGTCCTGTATGTCATTATTATTTTCACTAATAGCTGGGTTGTTTTCTTGAGACATTCTAACAAAAAGTTCTAACCCCTCTACCCTTGACTATAGTGACTTTTTATTTTCTACAATTTTAAAGGGACTTAAGCAAGGCCCTAACAAGACTTTTAGTAATTTGGTAAAAAATGCCAATTTGAAAAAATCAGAATTCTAAAGGCAATTTAAGAGTTCTGTCGTGTGATCAGATGGTAACCAAGTAGTCCAACAATGCAAGTTTGTATCCCACCGCTGATCCACCAATGTAAGAAAGTGGCTCTGTATATACTGCACCAAAGTAAGGTTCAGTGTGCACAGAGTCCACAGTCCCCAGAGGTTTGGCAGAGGCTAAAGTTAGATATAACCTTACTCTCTAAAGTGGTAGCTTGGTCGAGCAGTAAGGCAGTATCAGAGGACAGTGTAAAGCATTTGTTGTACACACTCAGTCAGCAAATGAAGCCACACACTCAAGAACTGAACTCTAGGCCAATGGTTTGTATATAAAAATATAGTTGTTTTATTTTAGAACCAACAATGGGTGTCAAAATATACTTTCTCAGAATGAGATGCTTTAGTTAACTACTGTTCAATTGGCAATAGACTTTTGAATGCAATAGTTACAGTTGTTGCAATATGCAACACAATTTTAAACACAATTATACATTGAGCTCAATGGAAATTTCTGGTTAAATGCAATAGATTACTTTTTGGATTACTTTTCTAACCACGGGACTGGATCTTGGATTCAGTCCCGGGACACTTCCTGTAAACAGGTGAGAAAAAGCGTTTTGGTTATGGTAGTGATTTTTGAGGAATATTACTGTATTTCAAAAGTTGACACTTAGAAACTTTTCTGGGTAAAATTACCAATGTTATCCTAGGGAAGGAAATACAGTTTGCAAGCAAAGTATGTTTACGTTACTTTTGTAATCCAGTGCTGGACTCCTAGGTTCAGCACTGGGACATTTACTTAAAACAGGTAAGTAATTACGTTTTTGTAGTTTGTACGATTTTTAAAGAATATTTGTATGATTCAGAAATCGACACTTAGAAACTTTTTCAACAAAAAGCAGGCAATGATATCCTATGAGAGGAATTTCCAGTTACTGGTAAGTACGGTAAAAATTACTTTTCATGGTCGGTACTGGACTAAAAGATGCAGTACTGAGGTCTCTCCTGATAGTAGGTGAGTAATTCGGAATTCGTTACTGTTGTGATTTTTAAGCAATATTTTGGTATTTCAAAAGTGGACACTTAGAAGAAATTTCACAGAAAACCAGTCAATGGATCCCTATGTAAGAAAATTCAATTCGCCGGTAAGTTACTTTTAACGTTACTTTTGTAATCCAGTGCTGGACTCCTAGGTTCAGCCCTGGGACATTTACTTAAAACAGGTAAGTAATTACGTTTTGGTAGTCTGTACGATTTTTAAAGAATATTCTTGTTTTCAAAAGTCGACACTTAGAAACTTTTTGGAAGAAAAAGTGTCCATGTTATCCTATGAGGAAAAATGAGTTATCGGTCTCGAGGTAAGTAATCGGTCTTTTGAGTTAGGGTTCTGGGGTTAGACTCAGGGGTCTCCCAGGGTCAGTGATGCACTGTTGTTGCACCCTCAGCGGCACTAGGGCGGCCGGGTGCAGAGTGTTGAGGCCCAATGTTATCCTATGGAGGATAGGGGGACTCCGGTTGGTGGCGGCTGGCAAGCAGGCCACGGGGTTGTGGGAGCAAAGCTCCTAGGGTTAAGCTCAGGGCACGTTGGGGACCAAGTTAGCACCAAAGAGGCACCCTCAGCGGCACTAGGGCGGCCGGGTGCAGAGTGCTGTTTTGAGGTCGGGTGCCCTGTTGATTTCAATGGAAATTTTCGGTTTGGGTTTTCAGCTGCAGGCTCGGTCCAGGAAGACTTCCAGGAGGAACCAACAGCTGGGCAGGTAAGTTGGAGGGCTCGGGGACGTAGGTGCACCTCGGGTTCCTTTCTCCAGGGCGCAGGGCGTCTGGATGCAGGGGTGTCTTTTGAGGTCGGATTTCACCTTACCGGGCCACTCGCGGTTGGGGGTTCTCCGTGCAGAGGCTGCAGGCGACGTCGGGGAGTCCTGGAGGGGTCAACCCACGGTGGACTCGGACTCTGGAGAGCTGGGGGACCTCGCTGGGACCGGTGGGCCACTTGAACTCGGGCTGTAGGCGACGGGTGCAGTGGTGGTTCCAGGCGTCGGGTTTCTTTCTCCTCAGCAGGCTCGGAGTCTTTGTTTGGTGTTTCTTTTGAACAGAGCTGCTGTTCACAGGAGATCCGGTCTTTGTTGAAGGCAGTCAGTCCTCCCTGGGGTTCTGGAGGTCGCTGGCTGCAGGACAAGACTATTTTTGGCGCAGGATCTCTGGAAACTGCAGACGGGCCGGTAGGGCTGGGGCCAAGTCAGTTGTTCTCTGCAGTCTCCTCTGCTGGGCGTCTTCTTTCGTCCTTTTTCTTCTTAGGTTGCGGGAATCTAAGGAAGGAAGGTTCAGGGTGCCCCTAAATACTAGATTTAGGGGCGTTACAGGTAGGTAAAGGGCAGGGACCAATGGGTCCCTGCCCTGGGGTGGGTACACCCCCTATCCTGCCACTCTCCTGTGGGAGGGGGCAGGAGCCTAGTCCTGATTGGGCAGGGCTCCCCATCTTCAAGATGGCGAGAGCCCGGAGATGTGCTTCACCTCGCCTCCCCCACCTGAGGGGTGGGGTTGGCAGAGGGTGGCACACCCCTTTCCTCCCTTGGTGTTTCCCTCCAGTCTTCCCACCAGGATGGGGGAGGAACCGGTGGGGACCAGTTGCTGAGTACAGCAAGTGGTCTGGGAAGCTCACAAAGGCGGAATGCCTTTGAAGCTTCCCCCTGCCCATCCTGGGGAGGGGGCCTAGCACCTCACCCAGGACGTGCATTGTTGCAGGCCCGGGAGAGCGGATGGCTCTCTACCCAGGGGTCCAGCAACATGTCTGCTGTGTGGCAGCCTAGGCAGCCCCTCAGACAAGACGTGGATTGTAGGTTAGGTTCAGGGGGTAACTCTAAGTTGCCCTCTGACGTGCATTTACAGTAAATCCCACACTGGCATCAGTGTGGGTTTACTGTGCTGAGGAGTTTGATACCAAACTTCTCAGTCTTCAGTGCAGCCATCATGGTGCTGTGGAGTACGTGCTGACGACCTCCCAGCACCATATACTCGGAATGGCAGCCCTGCACTTACAGTGCCCAGGAATGGGCCTGGGTACTGTAGGGGCACAGGGCTCATGCACCTGTGCCCTCACCACTGGCATAGGGCACCCAGCTAGAGGGGTGACTGAGGTATGCCAGGGCAGTGTGTTTAGTGGGCATGGCACACAGGGATGTGTGCCATGTCGACTCTCTGTTTTGTTCTGCACCAAGACACTCAGCCTGCAAGGGCAGTGTGTGTGTGTCAGGGTACAGGGCCTCTAAGGGTGGCACAATAAGTGCTGCAGCCCTTAGGGGTCTTCTCTGGTCACAGTGCCCTGGGTACCTAGGGTACCATTTACCAGGGGCTTACCTGTGGCCAGAGATGCCAATTGGGTTTAGGCTGAGTACAGTTTTTAGGGAAGGAACACAGGCCCTGGGTACCTGATTGGCAGGGATCCAGGGCACACCAAGGAAAAGTGCATCAGTTATCAGGCAAAAAGTGGGGGGGTTACTGCAACAGAAACCCACTTTCCTACACGAGCTACTCAGTATGAGCATCGATCCTCCGATCAGACTGCCTCTTCGGGAGGATCTTCTGTCGCAGCAGCAGGGGACGGTCCTCCACCCGAACCTGTTCAGCCTCCACCTCTTTGCGTGGAGATTGAGCGGCGGCAGTTGATTCCCTTCGACTTGCCTCCTGAAGTTTGTGACGTTATTCTGGCAGCCAGGTGTCCCTCTACTAAAGTGGTATACGCCTGCAGGTGGAACAAATTTGTGGCATGGTGCACAGCAAAGGCTGTGGATCCCCTTTCTGCCCCTCTTTCTGAAGTACTACTGTTCCTCCTTTATTTGGCCCAGCAGGGCTCTGCTCTGGGCACTATCGAGGGCTACCTTTCTGCTATTTCGGCCTTTCTCAGGCTCCCTGATCAGCCCTCTCTTTTCAAGTCCCCTGTTGTAAATAGATTTCTCAAAGGCATTACACACCTTTTTCCTCCTATTCCTTTCGTGATGCCTCAGTGGGACTTGAATTTGGTTCTGACATACTTGAGCCCCTTCACAACTGTCCTCTTCGTCTTTTGACATTAAAGACTGCCTTCCTGGTGGCCATCACTTCCGCCAGGCGGGTGAGTGAGCTCCAGGCTCTTTCTTGTAAGCCTCCTTTCCTTTCAGTCCATCCGGTCAAGGTTGTGCTCAGGCCCCGTCCTTCCTTTTTGCCAAAAGTGGTTACAGCCTTTCACATTGGGCAGACTATTACCTTGCCCACCTTCTTTCCGCCTCCGCATCCTTCCAGAGAGGAAGAGCGGCTCCACCGTCTGGACCCAAAACGTGCGCTCTTTTTATCTCAACCGCACACAGCAGTTCCGGGTGGACGGCCAGCTTTTTGTTGGCTACGTTGGCACCAAGAAAGGTTGGGCGGTCCATAAGAGAACCATCTCCCGCTGGGTTGTCTTGTGTATCATAGCCTGTTACTCTTTGGCTAAAAAGAACCTCCGGTGGGGCTGCGTGCTCATTCCACCAGAGCTACTGCAGCCACTACTGCATTGGGACGTGGTGTCCCCCTGCAAGACATCTGTCAGGCAGCCACGTGGGCCTCGCTGCACACGTTTACCAAGCATTATTGCCTAGACAGCCAAGTCCGGAGAGACGGCTTCTTTGGTCGTTCTGTTCTCCGTGACTTTCTGGTGTGATCTTAGTTCGCAGACCCACCACCGGGGTTGGTGTTGCTGGGGTATCTATTCTAAGGTAAGGAATCTATCACTATGTGTTTCTTTCAGATGAACAAGTTACTTACCTTCGGTAACGATATATCTGTAAGAAACATTAGTAGTGATAGATTCCTTACCGCACCACCCATCCTCCCCGTTCTGCGAACTGATTTCTAGGGTTAAGGTCATCCCTTTCAGGTCCCTAGTTTCAATGCACCAGTGGTCAGTATCTTGCATGGCTCTGCGTTCCTGGCGCGGAAAGTCGTGTACAGAACTGACGTGGGCGGCGTCTATGTAGCGACCACGACGCCAACAACTGATGCGGAGCCGCACGACGCCACCTACCGACGCGCAGGGGTACTGCTGACGAAAACCTTCCGGATTCAGTCTGACGCCTGCCGGTAATTCTAAAGTAAGGAATCTATAACTAACTGTTTCTTACAGATATATTGTTACCGAAGGTAAGTAACTTGTTCCTCTCGCCCGAACATCTTGAGGAAACCTGTGAGACCTGTAAGTCTTTTCGTTCTAAAAAGACTCTTCAAGATCGAAGGGCTAGACGTCAAGAGATGGCAGTGCAAGCAAATGGACGTTGTCCCCAACATCTTCGGTCTACAAGAGAAGGAGGAAGAGGCTTCAGCGGCACAAGAAGAATCTTTCCATACAGGACTGCTATTCCGAGTCTCAATCAGAAGAGGACTCTGCAACTCTTCAGCTAGCACAGTAACAACGTACTGTGAGTACTACTACCCCTGCTCCGAAATCCAAATACTCCGCCTCCACTGAGAAAGCTGCTCACGTGCCACCACTGCACACAAGCCATGGCGTGCACCAAATACATGACTCTGAACCCTCGCCCTCCGGCTTGGCTCCAGCAGAGACCTCTCTATCACTTCCATCCGAGACCAAAACATCTCACTCTTTGGTATCGGCATCGAAAAAAAGACTTATTCTTTCGGAACCGAACCTTCCTCCATCAAAGACCAAGCTTCCTCCACCGAAATGCTATGTTTTCGGTCTGAAATCTCCCCCTGAGCCAATCCTCGAGCAACTTCACCAAAAGCTCGAACCGAAACACAAAACAATTCATATTCAGCCTGGCACCAAGAAAATTGTGGTACAGCCACCAAAACAACAAACTCGTAAGAAGCAGTTGAGTTTTGAGGAGGCTTTGGACGTTCCTATTCAACCCCGAAAGAAGAAAAGAAAGGCTGCTGCAGCTAGTCCATTGCACATTCCCATTCCTTTTTCACCTGTACCACAATCAGCACCTCCAACACCTCACTCACCACGATGGTCTGAGACTCTTAATACGTCTCCTCAGTCAACAATACATGGCAATCAAGACATCCCAGATGAGTCACAACCAGGTGATCCTTGGGAGGATTAAAATATTGATCCTCATGTTGATACTGATTTATGCCCTAACCGTCCATCACCACCAGATGATGCATCTGCTTATCAGGGTCTCCTAGCCAGAGCAGCCACTTTTCATCAGGTACCTTTATATAAGGACTCAATAGAGGAGGATTTCCTCTTTGAAACTTTATCTAATACACAAAGAGGGGCACAATACTTACCACTTCTAAAAGCTATGACACTTCATGTGGATGAAATTTTCAAACAACCAGTCAAAGCAAGAATAATTACTCCTCGCATTGATTTAAAAATAAATAAATAAAAAAACACCTTCAGACCCCATTTTTATTAGAGGTCAATTAATTCCTGACTCTTCAGTATCCAATGCTAGGAAATGGGCTAACTCCCGAACAACTGGAGAAGCACCACCACCACCACCAGAAAAGGAATCCAAACGTATGGATGCCTCTGGTAAATGACTTGCGGCACAAGCAGCTAATCATTTGCTTATAGCTAATAGCCAAGCATTATTAGCAAGGTACGACAGGGCCCACTGGGATGAAATGGAGGGCCTTCTCCAACATCTTCCAGAGGAGCACAGAAAGAGGCCAAGAAATTGTTAATGAAGGCAAACTTATCACCAACAACTCTAATTGTGCATTAGATGCAGCCGACACTCCTGCTAGGAGTATAGATAAGTGTCCCAATAAGACATGCATGGTTAAGGGTGTCGGGTTTCAAACCGGAGTTACATCAGACCATATTGAACCTACCATTTGACAAGGGACATCTCTTTGGCCCCTAGAAGAACACAGTCCTTGAAAAAATGAAAAGGGGGCAGAGGTAGCAAATTCATTGGGAGCTCTACAAACACCTATAGAGATTTCTTCCTTAGGCCCAGCTTTAAACAAGGGGCAAGGACAGCTTCCACAGATACCTCTGGTTCACAGTATAAAACTCTAGGACAAACCTCAACAACTAAAACCTTCTACAGAGTTTCTTAGAGGTAACAATTTTAAAGGAAGAGGTAGAGGGAACAATACACATTCCTCAAATACCAACAATAAACAATGACTCCACCTTTCCCCCACAACACCAAACACCAGTTGGGGGTCGTCTTCAGCAATTTCTCCAAAACTGGAAGTCAATTACAGCAGATCAATGGGTCTTAGACATTATCATTAACATGGTTATTGCCTGGAACTCATAACTCCGCCAAATATTCCACCTCGCAAACACAAACTATCCATGCAACAGCAAATCCTTATGTAACCAGAAATAACAGCTCTGTTGCAAAAAGGAACAATAGAACCAATTTCACCACAGTTTCTCGGGACAGAAGTGTATTAACTATACTTCCTTATTCCCAAAAAAGATGGCCGTTCTAGATCTCAGACCACTAAATCATGACATATCAGAACCTTTCCATATGGTCATTCTTTAAGAGATTATCCCTTTATTACAAAAAGGGGACTTCATGGCAACCTTAGATCTAAAGGACGCCTATTTGCATATACCATTTCATCCTGGACACAGAAAATAACTCTGATTTCTATATCAGGGAAATCATTATCAGTTTGAATTTCTTCCCTTGGGAATCACTACAACACCAAGAGTATTCATAAAGTGCTTAGCAGTTGTGGCAGCACATCTGCGCAGGGAAAACATTCATGTCTTCCCTTATCTAGACGACTGGCTAATCAAAGCAAATACATTAATACTTTGCAAACAAAACGCTCAAAAGACCCTAGATTTACTACATCAACTAGGGTTCACTGTCAAACTACAAAAATCGCATCTACAGCCAGCTACAACTCAAGCGTATTTAGGGGCCACGCTCAACACAAATCTAGCGTTAGCATCTCCAAACACATACAGAATATGCAATATACTAACGTTAATTCAACAATTTCAAACAGGAACTCACATTCCAGCCAAAATATTTCTCAGGCTTTTGGGCATGATGACCTCTTGTATTTACATAGACCCACATGCCAGACTCAACATGAGACCTCTACAACAATGTCTCTCCCAGCAATGGACTCAGTCACTGGGTCAACTTCACAATCTAGTGTTGGTAAACAGCCGCACTTATCACTCTCTGCAATGGTGGAATCCACAAAATCTGTCCCAAGGGCGGCCGTTTCAAGATTCAGTTCCACAAATAACTCTCACAACAGATGCATCTCTAACAGGATGGGGAGCACATCTCCACAACCTTACTATTCAGGGACTATGGGATTCCAAACATAAGAATCTCCATATCAGTCACCTAGAGCTGCAAGCTGTTCATCTAGCGATCAACGCCTTCCCAATTAACCTAGAACACAAAGTTGTCCTTATTCGAACAGACAGTGACAACGTATTTACAACAGGGGGGCACACGCTCTCTCCAATTATCTCACTTAGCTCAGAACATATGGAAGTTAGCAATACACCACAACATTCATTTATTAGCAGAACATGTCCCAGGAACAAGCAATCAGATTGCGGACGTTCTGAGCAGATCACAACACGCCCACAAATGGGAAATTCACCCCAATGTTCTTCAAGCATACTTTCGCAAATGGGGATTCCTAGAGATAGACCTGTTTGCAACAAAAGAAAACGCGAAATGCCCACACTTCACAAGCAGATATCGACACCATCAGTCCAAAGGCAATGTTCTATGGATGAACTGGTCAGGGATATTTGCGTACTCTTTTTCACAGCTCCCACTACTTCTATTATTGGTCAGGAAACTCAGGCAAACATCGCTCACTATGATGCTAATAGCTCCCACATGGGCTCGACAAGCGTGGTTCTGAACACTCATGGAACTATCTCTATTCCCACACGATAACCTTCACCTCAACCCAGACCTTCTCACGCAGATCCATGGAACTTAAAAACCATCCCAATCCCAAAGAAATTAATCTTGCAATTTGGCTCCTGAAGTCTTAGAGTTGAGATTCTTAAATCTGCCTTAAGACTATATGAACATTCTTAAAGAAGCTTGTAAACCAACTATAAGGCAATGTTATGCAGCAAAATGGAAACGTTTTATATTCTGTTTCAAACAAAACATTAATCCTCTTCAAACAAAAGTACAAACACTTATTTTATACCTATGGCATTTACAAACTGCTGGATTAGCATATACTTCTATAAGATTACATCTTGCAGCCATTGCCACATATCTCCAAAATAGACAATACATCAGTGTTTAAAATTCTTGTTATAAACGTTTCCACCTGCCCCAGCATGGAATTTAAACATTGTCCTAACAAGATTAATGGGTCCTCCTTTTGAACCATTGCATTCTTGTCAGTTGAAATCTTTCATGGAAACTTGATTTTTTTTAATTGCGATTACTTTTCTTACAAGAGTCAGTGAAATTCAGACAACCTAAGAAGAGCCTTTCTTTCAACTACAGAAGGATAGGTTAGTGCCTAGAACTAACCCTAAATTTCTACCAAAAGTAGTTTCCAGTTTTCAAATTAATCAAGCCATTGATTTTCCTGTGTTTTTCCTACAACCTGACAGTTGCAGAAAGGGCATTACACACTTTAGATGTAAAAAGGGCATTAATAAATTACATTGACAGGACTAAATCATTTAGGAAAACTAATCAATTGTTTGTTGCCTTTGCACCTCCTCGTTTAGGGAAAGCAATTTCTAAATCAGGCATTTCAAGATGGATATTTAAATGCATAGACTAGCTATGCAAAGGCTGAACAACTTTGACCTGTTACACCAAAAGCAAACTCCACTAGAAAAATTGGAGCTTCTAAGGCTTTTTCAGGAAAGATTCCTATTGCTGATATTTGCAAGGCAGCAACATGGTCTCCTCCACACACCTTCACAGAACATTGTGTGGATGTATTTGCACGCCAACAAGCCAATGTTGGTCAGGCAGTACTTAAGACTCTTTCAGACAACTACAACTCCCACAGGTTATCCACTACGTAGGGAGAGAGACGACTTTACAATCAATGCAAAGCATGTGCATCTACAGCACACATGCCTCGAACGGATTGTTACCCTGTAAGCAACTGTTCTTGGCATGTAGTGCTGTAGATTCACATGTGCCATCCCTACTCCCCAAATTCTTGCGTAGGTTGAAGTTCATATACTTTATCTCATACTAACGAATTGCCATCTCAATGCTTACATACACAGCATTCTTTACATTCTCACCTACCCACGGCAAAACAATCTGAAGATGGCGTTTATGACCATGCACAGTATTCCTGAGAGGTCACACAGCCTCTTGAATTGAAGAAAACATCTTGGAACAAAACAACTTGTAATCATCCGAGCCCAACCCTAGATGGTGTACTTATTTAAAGCATGTGAATCTTCAGCACTACATGACGAGAACAAATGCTTACAGGGTAAGTAACGTAATCCTTATTTTTATAAATTGGTCTCTTTAGTGTGTGAACCTGTGTGTACAACACATTCATAAAACTTTTCTAGGATAAGCCTCAGCTGCTAAGCCACACTACCACAAATAGAGCACCTCGGATGATTAAAGTAAGGCCTGTAAACCAATAAGCATCTTGCATGGTGTGCCCTTACATTGGCACCACTACCTAAAAAAGCCAGGTTTCTTTAATGAGTACCTTGTTTATCCAGTTCGAGGGCAATACCATTGGTGTCCCGTACATCAGCAGTACTGCCCAGCATAGCCCCGGCCTGAAAATAAGATGGTGTTGCAGCTTTATTAATATTGCACCTCTTCTGATTTTTGAGTTTTCTTCTTGTCCATAAAGGCAGATTTGCCTTAAGGCTTACACACTGGTCTGCATACTTAATAATAGAGTGGCCTTTTTCTCTCAACAGGTATGGCTTGGAGTGCCTTTTTAGATATTATAGTTATGGGCTGGAGAAAAAATTCAGAGTGGACATATTCCGTGATTTCCAGGAGGAGACTATGCGAGATTATGAAGCTGGTAAGACCATAAGTGAGTTCTGAGCAGAAAAGTATTGAAGTAAAAAAGCGTATCATTCTGTTAATATTTCTACCTAGCTGGGGGAAGATGCAAATCCTCCAGACCCATAGTTTTGCACAAACAGCACCACTGCCCTAATATACCTTGATAAATAGTAAATAATGGCAGTTTTTTTCTCACTATTGAGGGTGTTGAGCCTTTTTACTTGCATCCAATATGGGGAAGCTGCATACTGGCTTGTCCCTAAAAGGTCCGACCACTTCCATTGTATTGTTTCTCTAGTGATTTCCTCCTCCATTGCAAGATCCCAAATTTATGTCCTGTTGGTCAAATAAGTAAATACTGGCTTTATTGCATGTGGTTGAAGATGTTACCTATGACTGAGCATAAGGCCCGGAGATGTGCCCCTTGTTTGTCAGTCGGTGCCATATAGTAGCATCTTACGCATGGGGTGACATGGGAAGCGCACTAGGTAGCTTCACTGAATGCATATACAAACCATTATGACTTGTAGCCTGTAAATCATTTGAGTTGTGATTTTGAGATTATCTAGTTTTGTTGCTTTTCTGAATTCTAGATGGCTGTTGATTCATAATCTTTGAGAGCATGTTCTAGATCTTGAATGTTTGCACTAGCTGTTATCGATGTGAGACTCCTTCTTTGACTGAACATTGAGTTTTGATGATGATTGGGCCCACCGTAAAGGTTACCATCTGAACTATTCAGAGAGCTTTGAAAGGGATTTTTTGTAGCATGTTGTAAGGAAATGCACTTTTTATGGTCACCTGCAAAGTTTTAGGACTGATGCTGCTGGTTTTTTGACTCCTTGTGCGCTGAGGCCTGCTAACCAGACCTCAGTGCTAGTACCCTGACCTTAAACCGTGTAGGTTTGATTGGTTTATACAATATCCACAAAGTATCCAACCCAGTCGAGACTAGTAGATAAGGTGTAAGCACCGTTATCTATCAGAAGGTGATCTAATCAACTGCTACTACCACTATTGGGAGCAGTACCTCTTTGTATAGTAACCCTCACACACTCTAATTGTGTCATGCTTCATCATCGGGTTCACCCTGGCTCCTAAAGGCCAGGGTGGGCTCAACCGTATTTCAGGGAGCGCTTATGAGATAAGGCCAGGGGGGTTTAAAGATTAAAAAACCACCAGAAACTCCAGGTATCCCTTTAATAGGGAGTAATGGTGGTTAATAAAAACAACTGATGGATGTTTCCAGGATACAATGGTCCTATGACCCTAAAGTACTTGCGAACATGTTTCAGCCAATGAACGGCCCTATGGGTCCACAGCTTTCTTCAGGGCAAACCAAAAGTGTAACTTCCCTCCCTGGAAATGTAAACACGATGGAAACCATTTCGATAAAATCCAATCCACGCAGCGCTATTCTGGTGAGGTGTGCAAAATTCAACCGTCCCAGTTTTTCCTGAAAAACCTCTATTGAGGACACCGAGCCCCGCATCCCGTCCCGTGCACATCTTATTTAGTGCGCCAAGCCCTTATAAAGTCAAATAAGAGCAATGCGCTAGAAGCGCGAGGCACAGTGATGCTGTCATTTTGGTGATCAAATGCACGATTATACTGTGTTTTGTCTCCTTACAGGTTGGACATATGCCTGAGTGAACGCCAGACTAAGGATAAGTATATCCATACGGCGTTATTGTGGATTTAGGGGCGTTACAGGTAAGTAGAAGGTTGGGACCAATGGGTCCCTTCCATGGGGTGGATACACCCCCTATTATGCCACCTTCTCGTGGTGTTTGCCCGCTCGGGCCGTGTACGGCGGGTGCAGAGTGGGGCGGATCCGCGGTATCCGGCCGGAGCAGGAGGTTGCAGTTGAGCAAATCCGGTGTTCACGGGAGAAGCAGTCTTTGGAAGTGAAGGCAGGCAGGTCCTCCGGGGTTTTTGAGGTTGCTGGCTGCAGGACACACCGGGATTTCGCAGGAGCAGGTTCGAGGGGGAGACAGGCCGGTAGGGCTGGGGCCAAGTCAGTGGGAGTCTTCCTCTTGTTAGCTGCTGCACGGCTGTTCGGTCCTTCTTCTTTTCTTCTTGTTTCTTGGCTGGCTCTGAGGAAGCAAGGTTCAGGGGTGCCCTTAAATACTAGATTTAGGGGTGTTACAGGTAGGTAAAAGGCAGGGACCAAGGGGTCCCTTCCCTGGGGTGGGTACACCCCCTATTATGCCACCCTCCAGTGGGAGGGGGGCATAAGCCTTTCCCTGGTTGGCTGGGTCCCCCCATCTGCAAGATGGCGGGGACTGAGTTGTGCTTCACCTCGCCTCCCCCACCTGAGGGGTGGAGTTGGCAGAGGTGGGCACACCTCTCTTCCTCAAGTGTTTTTCCCGCCAGTTCTCCCGCCCAAAGTGGGGGTCAGAACCAGTGGGGACCAGTTGCTGAAAGCAGCAAGTGGCCTGGAGAAGCTCACAAAGGCAGCAAGCCTTTGAAGCTTCCCCTTCGTGGACTCCAGCTCCGGCGACATCCGCGAGTCTGCACCACTCTGCACCCGATGCCCACAGCCCGAGTTAGAGTGGCCCAACACCACGAAGAGGTCTCCCTGGCGATCCTGCCCCGAGATCCAGTGATCCCTGACCTGCCTCAAGCCTCCAGCCGATGCCTGCAGCCTCAATCCAGAAGGTCCCCCCAACCCCGACCAGGAGCTGGTAAGAAGGTCCGACCCTAAAAGACACCCCTGCACCCGACGCCCCACGGCCTTGGGTGGCCCAACCGATGGTGTCTAACCAACCCCCAGCATCCCAACTTACCTCTCCAAGTGGTGGTCGCACCCAGAAGACCTTCGTCCCCAAGCCTGCAGTGTGTTTGCAAACCGGAGACTCCCCATTGAAAGTCACAGGGCACCCAATGACAAACCAGCACCCTGCACCTGGCCGCCCTAGTGCCGCTGAGGGTGTACCTTTTTTTTTTTTTTTTTCTTGTTTTAATTTCTTTATTAAATTTTTAAAGGCGAAACACCTTACATAACAAAAAGGAAAAACAAAAATAAACAACAAGACTCAGTGGTGCTACATTTACGTATCAGTGTTGACTTAGATTACCCTTTATAAGGAAACTGTGCCCTTTATCGCCATGCTTATAGTCATGTCGCAAAAAACATCTCTGCTTTATTTAAACTGAACGCAACCTTTACAACTTCCTGTCCGCACACTTAATTCTTTACATACGAAGCTCTATCCCTGTTATACCCCTCTTCACTATTCCAACAGGTCTGCCCTCCTGCGTTACTTCAGTGTAGTCACTCCTCCAGTGTGATACTGCTACGCCGTCTCCGCATTTTCTAGCCTTCTTTTATATGCCGCGTACAACCCCCAGAAATTATTTGGTCTATTGCGGGGTGGCAGTAATTCACTGAACGCCTCGGTTTGAGTGCAGCAATACGTCATGTCGTTGCGCCACTGTGTAAGGGTAGGAAGGGGGCCATGCCACCATCGAGTCGCTACGCACCGCTTTGCCAACAAAAGTCCCATATCCACCATCCTACGAGCCCCTCTGGGTACCCCCTGTGAATATCCGAGCAATGCCAACGCCGGGTCAAACGCCAGCTGAACCTGTGTTATTGACTCTAATTCTTTAAATACCAACCTCCAGAAATTCTCTATTCCAGGACATGACCATGCCATATGAAAAGTCAGCGATTGAGGCGTGCCATCGGTCACATTCGGTGTTATCCCGCAACCCGTATCTATGCATCCTCTCCGGGGTATAGTAAACTCGATTTAAAAATTTAAAATGAACCAGCCGGTGTCTGCCATTAAGGGAGATACTCTTCGTGCTATTGCAACAATATACCCACATATCATCATTAACTTTCCTGCTTAAGTCCCGCTGCCATGCCAACCTCGCTTTGGTGTACTTGTGCGCCCTATCTTGCATAGCAATATTATATATGATAGATACCAACCGCCTTGGTGACTCTGCCTTGATAACGTGCGACAAAGCTGCAAGCTCTTGGGGCTCCATCATATCTTCGCCCAGCATTCCCCTCAATGCCTGCCTCACTCTATGAAACTGGAACTTTGTCAGCAACGAGTATGAACGTTCCTCACTATCTATGTCCTCCCAGCTACATGCTTTGCCGGCTTCGAAAAGCTCCCCCAGTTTAGTCTTACCTATCTTGGCTAGCGCTTGTATCACCCCTCGCTCCCTACAGGGTGTAAGCCACTTGCTCCATTCAAGCTTCATCAGCGGCGAATATAGCTGCGCACCAGCCTGGAGTTGCAGAAGACTGTGCCAAGCATGCGCCGTAGTGTTAATGGAATCTAGTATACCCGTCCTGCGATCAATCTTCTGAAAGAGCATCGCCGGGAGCGGGTATGGGTCCGCAACCATTGCCTCTATTCTAAGGTACGGTATGTCGGATGCGCCATGTATCCAGGCATGCGCATGGGCGCCCTGTGCCGCTCTATAATATAACGAAAAGTCTGGGGCACCTAGGCCACCCATCGAGTATGGCAAAACCAAAATCTGCCAGCGGACCCGTGGTTGCTTACCAGCCCAAGCTAAACGAACCATCATTGTTGTTAAGCGAGCAAAAAACACCCGTGGCAGTACCATGGGGATATTAGAGAAGAGGAACAGCAGTCTCGGAAGCACTACCATCTTCATGAGTGAAATTCTACCTAGCAATGACAATGGTAATCGAATCCATCTCTCTATGTCGTCCTCCAGTCTACTTATGGCCGTGCCATAGTTTTCCCGGAACACAATATCTGATGCTGTGTGCAATCTAATTCCGAGGTATCTCACCGGCTCGGTAGTCCACCACAATGGATACTCTAAATCAAATTGTGCGGTAGCTGGGGATAATGGGAAAACTATTGATTTCTGCCAATTAACCTTAAGTCCTGATAGGGCGCCATATCGTATTACCTCTCGTATAATGGGCGATAGGTTATTTTCCGGGTGGCGGACGTACAATAAAGTATCATCAGCATACGAAGACACTACTATTTTATACCGCGGAAAACCGAGTCCTCTATGCTGATGATATTCTCGTAACGCACATGACATAGGTTCTGCAACTAGCGCATAAAGCAACGGGGAAAGCGGGCATCCCTGCCTCGTACCCCTAGTGATCTGTATGGAATCTGTTATCATATTACCAATTCTTATTCGAGCCGTGGGCCTACTGTATAAAGTTCCAATAAGCTGCAGAAATATTGGGCCCACTCCCATTCCAGCGAGTACCCTCCACATGAACGGCCATTCTACAGAGTCGAACGCCTTCTCTATATCTAAAAAAACCGCCGCAGCCGGAGTGTCTGGCCGAACGTGTTGCATTACTCCGAAGACTGTACGTAAATTGTATGTCAAGTTCCTACCTGGCACAAAGCCTGCCTGTTCCGGCGCCACCAATAACTGGATCAAAGGCACTAATCTATTGGCTAGAATCTTTGCAAAGAGTTTTGCATCTGCGTTTAATAAGGACAGGGGCCTGTACGAGGCGCAGTCGTCCGGTTCCCTGCCCGGCTTAAGCAGAGCAACAATTACTGCCTCCGACATTGAAGCAGGCATCCTTCCAGTCACACAAATATCTTCAAAAAGGACCATCAATTGTGGCAACAAGAGGTCCGAAAAAGCGCGATAGAATGCCACCGTCAAACCATCTGAACCCGGAGCACTGTTCTCCTTCATTGCCCCCAAGGCTAATCTAAGTTCATCCCTCTCTATAGGGCGTATCAGGAACTCTCTATGAGTATCCGTAAGCCACCTCAACTTTATATGAGAAAGATAGTCCAGGATTTCCACCTCGTCAACCCTATGTTGTGAGGTATAAAGGTCCCCATAATACTGTCGGAATCGTTCCGCTATGTCAGTAACCTCAGTCAACTTTGTGCCATCCCTTGCTTTAATCTCAACAACCGACTGTCGGATGCGCCGCTGTTTTAATGCCTGAGCTAGCACCGCCCCCGGCCTATCTCTCTCACCATATGCTCTTGCCGTGGCGTATTTACCCATATGCTTAAACTCGGTGTCCGCTAATTGGTGGTATTCCGATAGTTACCTCAAGCTCCTCCCTACGCGTCGCATCCTCATTCAACAACAGTTCTCCCTCTAGCGTTTGGAGCTTCTCTTCGAGGTCCGTGAGTCTCTTACGAATAGAGCGTAGTACCCCCGACTGCTTCGAGATCGTGACGCCTCGGATGTAAACCTTAAATGCCTCCCACACTATCTGGTAATCCGCCACTGACCCTACGTTAATTTCAAAGAATGTTTCTATAGCCTCCGCCATTTCCGCCCTGAAGGCCTCATCCAATAGCGAAAAGGGAGGGAAGCGCCACTGGAACGGGGAATACGCCGAGCTGGGGCCTTTAACTCTAATAATATTGGGGAGTGATCAGAGAGGGTGCGAGCGAGTACCCGACACGATCGCACCGCTTCTTTCAACTGATTAGCTGCCAGCCAATAGTCTATACGAGTATATAAATTGTGTTGTGCCGAGTAGTGCGTGTAGCCCCCCTGTCCCGGGTTATGCCAGCGCCATACATCTATCATATCGAACCTTATCAAAGCTGAGTTTACCATTTTTGCAGCAGCCGTTATGGGTCTAGCCGGCCCTCCAGATCTGTCCAAGCTAGGGTCACGTTCCAAATTGAAATCGCCTCCCCATAGTTGCAACCCCGCCCCACCAGACGAGAGCTTATCCGCTAGGTCTTTAAAGAATTCGGGGCAGTCGTAATTTGGACCATAAATGTTTACCATCAGAAACTCAAACCCCTTACCAGAGCATCTGGTGACCACATATCTGCCACCTTCGTCCGTATATACCGGAGCAAAGGTGAGTGCCGCCTTAGGGTTGAACCAGGTCAATACTCCCCTGGCGTGCGTGGTGAAGCCAGCCGCATGCACATTCCCTAACATGCCCCTTGCTCTTAATATGGGTGAATCCAAGGGAGATGCGTCTCCTGCAGGAGAGCGACATCAATGTTGTGTCTGCGTATGTACGAAAGAAGTTTACGGAGCTTGCGATGATCATTTAAACCTCTTACGTTCCAAGTAAGCACCCTCATTACAGCCGCATCGGAACCAGAACTGTTGTTCTGTTCAACAGTATGACCATGTGGCTTGTGAGCCGGTGGTTGTGTCATCCAGCAAGTATGTAGAAAGCGTTGGACCCTCCCAGCCAACTGGATATACAAAACCTAAAAAACTTCCTTAGAATGCAACCACTGAGTCTGAACAGCCCTCCATCCCCCACCCACAGCAGGCCCTCCCCAACCTGGGCCTGAAGTAAATCCCTCCCCATGTCCTCCAGCATCATGAACGCTTCAGGTACTTGCGCATCAAGGCTAGAGTCCCCCCCCAAACGAACCCCGTGAGAGACTCCCAGTTGTGTAATACACGTGTGGGCGGAGGTTGCTAACCGTGTACTTGTGATCTATCAGGCCGCAACCGTCCCAGTCCCCCCCCATCACCTGATTCATTGAGCATTTGATCAGTGTATCAACATTATAACCCGCTTCCCCGTGATAAGTACCACCGATGGAGCCCCCCCTCCTCCCTGTCGCACTGCTAACCACGTGCCGTGAACTGGGGTCACCATACTGAACTACATAATGCCTGCATAACTTTTACCATTGTGGACCCGCCCTCAGGTTTTGCTTTAACTTTTGAGCCTTTCGCCCTCAAGTCTGAATAACGATACCCCAACTATTCTTATAGCTGGCTTAGCTGTTCGACTCTTTGCACACATCTAGTCCTGGTCATCCAAGGAACCGCCAACTGCTCCTTCTTCCGCCACTTTTACAGGAGAACTTCGTGCCTCCCTGTGCCATTCCTTCATGGCTTTCTGCAGCAGCTTTGGATCCGTGAAGAAATACGACTTGCCTTGATGGTTAACCCTCAGTCTCGCTGGATACAGCATTGCATAGTCCATTTTACTATCTCTGAGCTGCCTCTTGAGCGAAACGAATTGTCGTCGAGCCTCTTGGACCTTCATCGTGAAGTCTGGGTACAGGGCAATCGTTGAACCCTCATATTGCAAAACTTGCTTCTCCCTCGCCACTTTGAGTGCCGCATCCCGATCACGGTAATTTAATAATTTCGCTATGATGGGTCTTGGAGGTGCACCCGGAACCGGTTTCGGGCCCAGTGACCGGTGCGCCCTTTCAACAACCAAAATATTTGAGAATGTCTCCGAGCCCAACAGTGTGACCAGTAGTTTTTCGATGAACTGCTCCATGTTACCAGTAGCTGTTGCCTCCGGTAAACCCGTTATGCGCAGGTTGCTTCTCCTTGAGCGAGCTTCAAGGTCCTCAGATTTGTCCTGCAACGCTCGCATCGCTTTATCCATTCGTTGTCTACTACTGTCCAATTCGGTCTGTGCTTCTTCAACTTCGACAATGCGCCTTTCTGCCATGTCGAGTCTCTCTGAATGTTTATCTATTCTTTCTGACATTCTGTCGACACGGTACTATAGTGAGTAGATCTTGTTGCCCAAAGTCGCGAGAGTGTGCTGCAGGCCTTTTTCCATGGATGCCAGCATCGACTTTGTCACCATTATTTGTTACAGTATCTTTTTCCAGCTCACTCTGCCGATCGTCCGCTGACTGGGCTCTGTCTCTGGTCTTCCGGTGCTCAAAGGACAGCTTCTGCTGTGTTTTCTCCGTGCGCCCCATCAGATTCTGACGCAGCTGGCCTCACTAAGGTATCTGTGGTTACCTTATCCACCCACTGCACAATTGCAGCGTCAGCGTGGTCTCACCGCGGTCAGTCACTCGCTGCACCTGTTAGCAACTGTGTGATACTCCCACTCCTTGCACAATTCTCTGGGCGAGTAAATCAAATCCGTGGCAGCCACTCACTTCCACACTGTTGGGCTCCTCCCTGCTGCATTACCACAGGTTCACTAGCAGGTAAATTGCCTCACTTTCCTGGCGCGTGTCTCCCTACAGCAGTTCATTATGGACAAGCCGGAGTTTGTCTTTGGTCTCTCCTACCAACCCTCCAGAGGGAATCTAGCACCTAGGTTCGCTATGATTAGATGCACCCGCTGCAGTGAATAGGTAGGTCCAATCTACTAATCCGGGGTCATAAAATCTCGTCTAGCTTCAATGTCGTTTTATTTGCGCGAGCGCCGAGCCGCCCACTGAGATCACTGCCGTTGTGCCTAATGCTAAGCTTTAAGTGCTGCTGGTCGCCGCCGTTATCCTACTCCACATGCCACTTTGCCCACCTCGCTCTGTCGCGGCACGTGTCCACTGACTACTTCTTGTTGTCTCCGCACTCTGTGGGCTTAGGGCTCCGCTGGCTTGTAAAACCACGATGTCTTCTATCTGCCAGCGTTCTACAATACGTTGGCGGCGATGGCGTTCGTCTCTGCTCGACTGCCCAAGATGGCGGCACTCGCCGCGCCTCAATGCTCTGCGGCTCTCGGTCAACTCATATGCTGACACCCAGCCGACGCCACCGTTCATAAATCACTCTGCCAAGTTCTGCTGTGCCTCGTTTAAGGATTAAAGGGCTAGCTCTGTGTTGTTTCTCTGCTACAGCAGCTGCCGTATTTCCCCCATGTGTCTCACGCCACCAGCACAAGAACTGCTGTCCGTGTATCTGCCCGCAGACAGCCGTTCCGCTCTTGTGCCCCACACTTCACCATTCACTGGCGCCGCGTTGCCTCACTCCCACTCACTGCCTTCTGCCCGTCGCTGTGCAACGTCTCGACCCTGCCGTGATGAATCGTCGGGTTAAGGTACGTCGACTTACTCCGTTGTGTGCCATAGGGTGCGTCTCCTTCAGGGCTTCCAGCGACGTCGCACTTCCGGCCGGGCTAATTGAACAATCCAGTGCGGGGATCCTCCGGCCTCAGCCTTCTTCGGCAGGCAGCAACACACAGCGTCTCCTCAGTAGCTCTCCCCGGGGTCACGGATAGCACGCTTTGTCGCCCAAGGGTTCAGGAAGAGAAACCACACTGTCGTTCCTCTTTCGCCCCGATCATTTGCAGGATTATGTTGAATAGCTCCGGTGATGGAGAGGAGCTCCGCAGCTAAGCGGCCATCTTCGTCGGCAGCAAGCTCCGCCAGAGGGTGTACCTTTGGTGCGATCTTGAACCCCCATTTGCCCTGAGCTTAAGTCCAGGAGCTTTGCTCCCACAACCTTGTGGCCTGCTCGTGAGCAGCCACCAACCGGAGGCCCCCTATCCCCCATTGGATAACATTGGGCCTCAGCACTCTGCACCCGGCCGCCCTAGTCCCGCTGAGGGTGTAACAAGAGTGCATCCTTGACCCTGGGGGACCCCTGAGTCTAACCCCAGAAACCCAACTCCCACAACAAAGTACTTACCTGTTAACCGATAACACTATTTCCTCCCATAGGATAACATTGACTGTTTTTCTATGAAAAAGTTTTTAAGTGTGGAGTTGGAAAATCTATAAAAGCCTTTAAAAACTGTAACCAAATAGACGCTTTTACTTACTTGTTTACAGGAAACGTCCCAGTGTAGTATCCAGGTATACTACACTGTGTAAGAAAAGTAATCTGTAAAGTAGTCTACTTGACATCCTATTGAAAAGCCAATACAAAGTATATGTACAATATTTCAAAGCATTGCATTACTAGTAATTCTACTGTAATCAAACCAAAATATATATACAACTGCAATTCAAACTGTATTATTGTAGGAAAGTGGGTTTCTGTTGCAGTAACCCTCCCCACCCCCCCCCACACACACTTTTTGCCAGACTACTTTCACTTCACTACACTTTCACTTGATGTGCCCTGAGTCCCTGCCAATCAGGTTCCCAGGGCCTGTGTTCTTTCCCCAAAACTAACCCAATTGGCATCTCTGCCCACAGGTCAGCCCCTAGTAAATGGTACCCCAGGTACCCAGGGCACTGCTTCCAGGGAAGACCTCTAAGGGCTGCAGCACGTATTGTGCCACCCTTAAAGGCCCTGTACCTTTACACACACACACACACACACACACACACACACACACACACACACACACTGCCTTTCCAGGCTGCGTATTTTGGTGCAGAACAAAGTGAAGAGTCGGCATGGCATACATCCCTGTGTGCCATGTCTACAACCCACTGCCCTGGCATAGATCAGTCACCCCTCTAGCTGGGTGCAATATACCAGTGGTGAGGGTACAGGTGCATGAGCCCTGTGCCCCTACAATGTCTAAGTCGATTCTTAGACATTGTAAGTGCAGTGCTGCCATTAAGAGTGTATTGTATTTTAATTGCATTTATATAGCGCTTACTACCCCTGTCGTGGCGTTGAAGCGCTGGTGCTGGGAGCTTGTCATTACGAACTCCACAGCACCATAATGGCTACACTGAAAACTGAGAAGTTTGGTATCAAACTTCTCAGCACATTAAACCCACACTGATGCCAGTGTGGGATTTAATGAAAGATGCACACAGAGGACATCTTAAAGATGCCCCGTGAAAAACAACCAGCCTCTGGTGGCTTCCCTGACTGGTACATACCAGCCTGTCACCACAAGGCATGTTTCTGGACCCCTAGGGTGGGAGCCTTCGCTCCCTGAGCCCAGAAACAAAGCCTTTCCTGGGTGGAGGTGTTCTCACCTCCGCCAGGCCAGGAAGAGCCATCTGTGGCAGGGGAGCTTCAAAGGTCTGGCAGCCTTTGTAATGCGACCCCCAGTCTCTCCTGCTATCAGGAACAGGCCCCCTTCCTGTCTCCCTTCCTTTTCGGCGGGAATAACTAGCCAGCCCAGAAGGTGTGCCACCTCTGCCTACTCCACCCCACAGGTGGGGGAGGCGAGGTGAAGCCCACTCTTCAGTGCCCGCCATCTTGCAGATGGCAGGCACTCCACAATCCGGATTAGGGATTGTGCTCACTCCCCCACGTGGGGTGAGCAAGCCAAGGGTGTAGTCACCCTAAGGTCAGTAGCCCATTGGCTACTGACCTCGAGAACCCTAAAACGCCCCCTAAATACAGTATTTAGGGGGCAGCCCTGAACCAAGAAGGCAGATTCCCGCAACCTAAGAAGAAAAATGACAAAAGAAGACGCCCAGCAGAGGAGACTGCAGAGAACTGACTTGGCCCCAGCCCTACCGGCCCGTCTGCAGTTTCCAGAGATCCTGCGCCAAAAATAGTCTTGTCCTGCAGCCAGCGACCTCCAGAATCCCTGGGAGGACTGACTGCCTTCAACAAATACCGGATCTCCTGTGGACAGCAGCGCTGTTCAGAAGAAACACCAAAGAAAGACTGAGCCTGCTGAGGAAAAAGAATCCCGACGCCTGGAACCACCACTGCACACGTTGCCTACGGCCCGAGTTCGAGTAGCCCACCGGTCCCAGCGCTCCAGAGTCTGAGTCCACCGTGGGTTGACCCCTCCAGGACTCCCCGACGTCGCCTGCAGCCTCTGCACGGAGACCCCCCCCCCCCCCAACCGCGAGTGGCCCTTTAAGGTGAAATCCGACCCCAAAAGACACCGCTGCATCCACCCGCCCTGCGCCCTGGAGAAGAGAACCCGAGGTGCACCTACGTCCCCGAGCCCTCCAACTTACCTGCCCAGCTGTTGGTTCCTCCCAGAAGTCTTCCTGGTCCGAGCCTGCAGCTGAAAACCAAAACCGAAAATCCCCATTAAAAACAGGGCACCCAACGCCAAAACAGCACCCTGCGCCGCTGCGGGTGCACTTTTTGTGCTAAACAGGATCCCCTTTTGCCCTGAGCCCAACACCAAGAGCTTGGCTCCCACAACCTTGTGGCCTGCTCGCCAGCAGCCACCAACCGGAGGCCCCCTTTCCCCCATTGGATTACATTGGGCCTCAGCACCCGGCCACCCTAGTGCCGCTGAGGGTGTAACTAGAGTACATCCTTGACCCTGGGGGACCCCTGAATCCACCCCCAGAACCTCAACTCCCACTACCAAATACTTACTTCAAAACCGATAACACTATTTCCTCCATAGGATAACATTGACTGTTTTACTTGGAAAAGTTTCTAAGTGTGGAGTTTGAAAACCTTAAGAAATTCTTTAAAAATGCACTAAAAACGATTTTACTTACCTGTTTACAGGAAATGTCCCAGAGTAGTATCCAGGTATACTACTCTGAGTAAGAAAAGTAATCTCAAAAGTAACTTACCTGTAATTTTACTGAAAAGCCCATTCAGGTCTATGTACTGTATTTACAAAGTATTGCATTTCTCTGCAACCATACTGTAAGTCAAAACAAAGTGCATATACAATTCAAACTGTTTACAAACTGCATTACTACTGTAAAGTATTTATTGCTTACCTGTGCCAGGCTTGCTTGGTTCTAGAAAATAAAATAACTAAAAGAATATTTTCATACAAAAACAATTGGTGTGAAGTTCAGTCTTTGAGTGTGTGAATTCATTTGCTGACTGAGTGTGTACAACAAATGCTTAACACTACCCTCTGATAAAGCCTTACTGCTCGCCCACACTACAACAGATGGAGAGTAAGGTGCTATCTACTTTTACCTCTGCCTACCTTTGGGGTTCCACTGGACTCTGTGCCTACTCTGTACTTCACTTTGGTATAGTATATACAGAGCCAGCTTCCTACATGCCATCGAGCGGCAGGAAAGCCTCTGCAGGCACATGTGCGTGCTCACTCTACAAGAGCAATTTCTCCATCTACTGCTCTTTTTGCTGGAGTACCTATCCAGGATATCTGCAGGGCTGCAACCTGGAAGAGTACCCACACCTTCCCCAGACATTACTGCTTAGATGCAGCCGCTCACAATGATGTAGCAGTAGGACAGGTAGTGCTGAGGAACCTTTTCCAGTGACTGTGAACTCTCTCCTTCACCCCTCCTTCCTTTCTGCTGTAAGACTGCGCACATTTTGTTCTGTATGTTTTTAGGTCTCGCCTGGCGTTAGCGAGGGCTTCTTGGAATCAATACGGATTCCGAAGTCGTGTTTGTGCTCCGCCTACAGTTTTGATTCGTGCGCGTCGTTTGGCGTCATGAATTATGCAAAAGACAGTGTAATAGTTGCACCGGAGGCATTTTAATCCCTCCTGGTTGCCACCCTGTACCCTTTTGGCCCCGCCCACCGGGATTGGATCTTTTACTTGCGGCGGGAGACAGTGTCTCTTAATTAGCCGCTAAGCACTTTTTTTTTTGCTATTACCGCGTTTATCTTAAACAATGGCTGACGCGCCTTTCATTTCTCTGGCGCGGCTCTTTGGCATTCAGCTCCAAGCGCAAGCGAAATGCTTTCACTTTCGCGTTTACTGAAGCTGCTCAAACACTCCTCCGTACACCGTGCTTCATCTTTTTTTCACGGCTCGTGTTTTCTTTGCTTCATTTCATCGGTAGGCACTATTTTTTTTATTATTTTTTTTACAATGCAGCGTGTTTTGTGTGCTTTTGGAGTCGTGGCTGACCCGTGTTTTCTGAATGCAGCGTTCCAGAAGAATTCCGATGTAAAAATCTTGAACATCTTCCCCATGTGTGATACGCTGTAAATTTCCATGCGCCCCTAACGTTCAGACCGCATTATTTCCATTAGAAAATTTCGGGGCGGGCACCGATTACATTCCATGGGTTGACGATTATTTCCCAGCCCTACCACCTGAGTAAGACAATGGTCTGTCTTGATATACATACACACACACACACACGTGTATATACACACATGTGATTCCTACAGGCCACTGTGTGAGAGCTTCTGTGAAGTCACTTTGTGGCTCGTCACTATGGTTGTATATATGCACTAATCGCTCTTTAAAGGTTGATTTAGTGTTGTCATTTTTTGTTTTGTGTTTAAGCTGTACGGTCTGCATGTGCGCTGCGAATGAAGCATGTGTTGGCAGGGGTGGCCCCAGATGCTCCTCGCGCCTCCTTCCCGGGTGCTGAGTCAAGACTGCTATCTCCTTTCAAGGCCCGAGGACAAAAGGGAGGGACAGCATGTGCAGCAGCAGCTGGAAAAGCTTCCCTCTTCCCCTCCACCCCCCCCCCCCTCCCCCAGAGACTCCCGAGGGAAGCCTCAAGACCTCCCAGACCCCGCCCCTCAGGACAAAGAACTCTCACTTGTCAAAAGGGCCTGTACGGGGTGCGGTGACATCATACGGACGATACCAAGCGAGCGCGTTCATTCGCAGCACACGATCTCGCCTCGCTCCAAGCCTTCAATAATGCGCTCCTATTTATGTAGCGCTTTCCACAGCTGAGGCAAGACATATGGCGCTTGCTTTAAAAAAAATAGCCATATTCACTACAGATGGCAGCTGCCTCTCACGCCAGAGCATGTACCTTTTGTAAGTGCCTCTGATTGGAAAAAAAGTGCTCCACAGGGATACATGGTAGGGCACGGAACCCACCCTTTCCCAGAATACAGAATCTGGCTACGAAGCATATAATGCCGTCGGAGTCTCCATTATGAGAAATAAACGCTTTTATAGAAAGTCTACCCCGGAGTAAACCACGCCAAGTTCTGAAGGAAGACAACTTCTCGCGGAAAAAGGTTTGCGAGTTTATTTTTTTTTCAATTTTCTTATTATATCACGTGATCTCGACCCGAAGGTATCGGGGCGCTTTACATGGGCACCAGTTGCAGGACACATTTGTTTTTTTAGGCATGGGGAGATTAATTGATTTGCCCAGAATCGCAGGATGTTTGCGCCGACACCAATCTCGAACCCAGTTCGCCAACTTCAAAGTCGGCCGCTCTAGCCGTTAAGTCACATCCTCACGATTGGCAGGTACAAAATGTTTAACAGGCTTCAGCACTGACAGGTTTCACCTACCTCAACCGCTTACCCCTTCAACACAACTTCTCACACCCCTAGAGGTTACAACAAAAACCAAGAACTGCAAAACCCAGAATGCAAAGCGCGGTTCGTTCAAAGTGAACAGATACTCAACAATGGAACCATCATTGTTTTATTGTAAAGCGCTCTGGCACCTTTGGGAAATGTCCACTCTATATACAATTGCACAAAAACACATAAATAAATACATGCAGGGCATATCACAGTTAGCACAAGGCTACGTTGTGGGCAGGTGCGCACAATTTTTAGCGGACAAGAAAACAGAAGCTCAAGTTGGTAAAACAAACGCATTCCAGGGAAAAAAAAGCATTGGAAATGCAATAGGTCTCGCCTTTTATTAAGTTAAAGCCATTTGCTTTGCTATACAATACCATTAGCAAAGCAAATGCCTTTAACTTAATCAAAGGAGAGACCTATTGCATTTTCAATGCTTGTTTTATGTATGTTCATAATGATGTGTTCGAGGCATATGAGCTGTAGATCGTATACTTGTGCATAGATCGCCATCTGGTGTTGGGCTCGGATGCTTGCACTGTGTTTTTGTCTTGGAAGAAGTTCTTTGTAGTCACGAGATAGGTGACTCCTCCTTGGGATCATAGTGCGCATGGGCATCGACTCCACCCTCAGATTGTTTTTTTCTGCCATCAGGTTCGGATGTAAATTGCTGCGCTCCGGGTCGGTGTCGTACTCGAACCCCCTTCGACACGCAATCCCTCACCGCTTGACGGTATTGTTTCGATCGCGTTATCTTTCCACGCGCATCCAAAGTATTCACCACAACTTCGATTCCGGTCGTGGACGCGGGCCGTTGGGCTCATCGGCGCCACCAGGCCTGCAGTCAATGGAAAGAACTCCATTTAAAAAATGCCCCCTGTGTGGTGCCAAATTCCCACACACTGACCTCCACGAGGTCTGTAACCTTTGCCTCTCTCCAGAACACGAGGACAAAGACTGCCCGGCCTGTGCTTCCTTCAGATCCAAAAAGACTATACGTGATCGCCGGGCTTGACGTCACGTAATGTCTCGACCAACGGCTTCGGATCCGGACGACATCTTCGATGCAGGTCCCGAGGCTCCACAATAACCGGAAGATGAGGACATCAGCGTCTCCGAAGAAGACTCAGACGCCGAGGATCAATCCATTACTCCAGGGCAAGGGACAGTGAGTACTGACCTCGACGCCCCTGCCCCAACTAAGACTCAAACTAAGGCTCCGGTAACACCTTCACCTTTGGGCTCAGGTTCACACCGGGACAATGCTTCCGATGCCCCGCCCTCGGGCCCGGCTCCGAAGCCCAAAGTAAAGCCTTCCGGCGGCTCCGAACCAAACCAGCTGCGTATCGGTACCGACAAACAATCCCCGGCACCGAAACAAAGATCCAAAATAGACACAGTGCCACGCACTGTACCATCGGCACCGAAGACTGCTTCGACGCCGAGCCCTTCGGCACCGAAACACGCCGAAAACAAGCCCTCTGACCCGAAGAAAACTTCGGAACTGAAGATGATTTCAGACTCAAACTCCACCGGGGGATGACGACGATGATGACATCCACAGTATTCCACCACCTGACCCCTGGGTGTATTATGATGAGGCCCCAGATATACCCGAGCCAGACTCCTACCCATCTAAGCCATTCCCTCCAGATGATAACATAGGCTTTGCACAACTCATAGACAGAGCAGCCAAATACCATGGGGTAGAATTACACTCGCCCCCTTCGGACGAAGATTTTTTGCTAGAGACCTTCACACAAACTCAAAGGGCAACAAATACTTTACCTATGCTCAAGGGTATGATTAAACATGCCCCTTATGTATTTAAAGACCCTGTCGGGTCTAGAGTTCTCAACCCCAGGGTTGATAAAAAATATAAAGCAGTTCCAAATGATCCTGCATATATCAAGGGGCAACTCCCTCTATATTCTCTAGTGGTTACAAATGCCCGTAAACGGGCAATCTCCCAGACAACAGGTGATGCCCCTCCGCCAGATAAAGAATCAAAATTACTAGACGCATCTGGTAAACGGGTTGCGTCACAGGCGGCAAATTACTGGCGCATTGCTAACGCCCAAGCTTTACTGGCCAGGTATGACAGGGCGCATTGCGATGAACTGGAGACATTAATGCAACATCTTCCAGAGCAATATAAGGCAAAAGCCAACGACCTCATACAAGAGGGAAAGCTCATTACCAACACCAATTAAATGTGCTCTTGATGCAGCGGACACAGCATCTCGTGCCGTTAACACAAGTATTTTACTTTGCAGGCACGCATGGCTCCGCATATCTGGTTTTAAACAGGAGGTGCAGTCTCAAATTCTTAATCAGCCCTTTGATCAAGAACACCTATTTGGGCCTACTGTAGACACATCTTTAGAAAAGATGAAGGACACTGACAGCTAAATCTATGGGGGCCCTACAGTTACCAACAGCTAGAAGCTCCTTTTGTCGCTCCTTTTATAGGGGCGCCTCCAAAACCATTGGTACAGACAACTCTTTGTCATACAAAAGCCCCACTCAAATTTCCTCTAATAGAGGATATTTTAGAGGGGAATACAGAGGCAATAACACCAAAGGGAGAGGCCGTGGTAATAACACCCGCTCCTCCCCTACCACAAAGCAGTGACTTCCCACCACTTCCCCCCCCGAACATTCCACTCTAGTCGGGGGAAGACTATCACAGTTCCTACCTGCCTGGAATTCCATCACCACAGACAGGTGGGTGAGACAAATTATCCAGTATGGTTACTGCCTGGAACTCACCTCTACTCCTCCACACATACCACCCAGACAGCGTCCCATGTCCACGGAACATCTCACGCTTCTCAAACAAGAGGTTCTCTCTCTTGCAAAAACACACAATAGAACCGGTTCCCATACACCATCAAGGCACAGGAGTGTACTCCCTTTACTTTCTCATCCCAAAAAAAGACAGTACTCTCAGGCCAATACTAGACCTCAGACCGTTAAACCTATACATACAATCCGACCACTTTCACATGGTCGCTCTCCAACAGGTCCTCCCATTACTCCAACAAGGCGATTTCCTTGCCACCTTAGATCTCAAGGACGCCTATTTCCACATTCCTATTCACCCTACTCACAGGAAATATCTACGGTTTGTGGTAGACGGTCAGCACTACCAATTCAAAGTGCTCCCCTTCCGGGTAACTACAGCACCCAGGGTCTTCACAAAATGCCTCGCAGTGGTAGCAGCTCACTTGCGAAGACGACACATTCATGTGTTTCCTTACCTCGACGACTGGCTTATAAAAGCCAAGTCACGCAGCGATTGTGTGCAACACACACACACCAAACAATCCAGCTGCTGCACCGCTTAGGATTTACAATAAACCTCACCAAGTCACATCTTCAACCCTCCCACACCCACCAATATCTAGGTGCCACAATAGATACCTCCAAAGCCCTTGCATATCCCAATCCAGTCAGGATAGCAACCATGCAAACTCTCATAACAAGGTTTCAGTCTCAACACTCACTACCAGCTCGAGTGTTTATGCAACTAATAGGAATGATGGCCTCTTGCATTTTAATAGTACCTCATGCAAGACTCCAAATGCGTCCCTTACAGGAGTGTCTAGCAAGTCAGTGGAACCAGGCTCAAGGTCAGCTTACAGATCTGGTGTTAGTAAACGACCGCGCACACCGCTCTCTGCAATGGTGGAACACAAAAAACCTTTCCAAAGGACGGCCGTTCCTAGACCCCGTTCCGCAGATAGTGCTCACAACAGATGCATCGCTCACCGGCTGGGGAGCTCATCTCCTAAACCACACCATTCAGGGTATATGGACCCATCACCAAAAACTGCTCCACATCAATCACCTCGAGTTACTAGCAATTTTTCTTGCAGTAAAATCATTCCAAGTACACCTTGTACGCAAAGCTGTCCTCGTCCGGACGGACAATATGACAGCAATGTATTATATACAAAAACAGGGGAGGACACGCTCTACAGCTTTCACGCCTAGCGCAAAGCATATGGAGATGGGCCATTCCTCAAAAAATATACCTCCTAGCACAACATCTTCCAGGAGAACACAAGCAGATTGCGGATCTGCTCAGTCGTCAGAGACAGCAGATCCACGAATGGGAACTTCATCCGCAAGTTCTTCATCCCTTTTTTTCAGATGTGGGGCCACCCAGACATAGATCTGTTCGCCACACATTTAAACGCAAAATGCCCAACCTTCGCCTCCAGGTACCCACACCCATTGTCCAAAGGCAATGCGATATGGATGAACTGGTCAGGCAGATTTGCGTGCGCTTTTCCGCCTCTCCTGATCATTCCCCCACTGGTACGCAAGCTCAAACAGTCTCTCACAATGATCCTAGTTGCTCCCACATGGGCACGACAACCATGGTTCACAACCCTGCTGGAACTCTCAGTAGTTCCACATCAAAAGTTGCACCTTTCTCCAAAGCTCCTCACACAGAACCATGGAGAAATAAGGCATCCAGATCCAGCTCAACTGAACCTAGCGATCTGGTTCCTGAAATCTTAGAGTTTGGTTACCTTAACCTCCCGCCAGACTGCATGAATATCATTAAAGAAGCTAGACGTCCTACCACTAGAGCGTGCTATGCAACTAAATGGAAAAGGTTCGTTATTTACTGCAATAATAATGCAATCAATCCACTAGATGCCTCAATCCAAAACATTATTTGTTACCTCTTGCATCTACAAAAATTTAATCTAGCATATACATCTATACGATTACATCTTGCCGCCATAGCCGCTTACTTACAAAACAGACATTTGTCACTCTTTAGGGTACCTGCCATCAAAGCATTCATGGAAGGCCTTAAAAGGATAATTCCTCCCAGAGTTCCACCTTCTCCTCAGTGGAACCTCAACATTGTCCTTACCAGGCTCATGGGTCCCCCATTTGAACCTTTGCATAAATGTGAATTACAATTTCTCACATGGAAAGTAGCTTTTCTTATAGCAATCACATCTCTCAGGAGAGTTGGTGAGCTCCAAGCATTAACCATACAAGAACCATTTTTGCAAATACATCACAATAAAGTGGTTCTTAGGACAAACCCCAAATTCCTACCAAAAGTAGTTTCTCCTTTCCACCTTAACCAGTCTGTTGAGCTGCCAGTCTTTTTCTCTCAAGCAGACTCGGTGGTAGAACGGGCTCTTCATACACGACGTCAAAAGAGCCATCCTTTACTACATTGAAAGGACAAAAACTTTTAGGAAAACTAAACAACTTCTTGTATCTTTCTCACCACCACATAAAGGCAATCCTATATCAAAAGCTGGAATTGCCAGGTGGATCGTTAAATGCATTCAGATATGCTATCAAAAAGCAAAGTGTACGTTATCCATTCCCCCTAGAGCGCATTCTACACGCAAACTAGGAGCTTCTATGGCATTCTTAGGAAACATTCCTCTAGATGACATATGCAAAGCAGCAACTTGGGCTACACCACACACTTTCACAAAACACTATTGTATAGATGTGCAAGCAAAACAACAAGCTAGTGTGGGCCAGGCTGTATTAAGAACACTTTTTCAAACCACTGCAACAGATACAGGTAGCCACTGCTAAAGAGGTAACTGCTGTATAGTCTATGCACAAGTATACGATCTACAGCTCGTATGCCTCGAACGGAAAATGCTACTTACCAGTATGCATCTGTTCTTGGCATGTAGAGCTGTAGATTCGTATACGCCCACCCGCCTCCCTGGATACCTCTATCTGTTCCAGTACTATCTTACTTGGATACATCACACATGGACATCCTTTTCTGTTTCTCACAAACTCCACTATCACCCTTTATGGCGAAAAACAATCTGAGGGTGAAGTCGATGCCCATGCGCACTATGACCCCAAGGAGGAGTCCCCTATCTCGTGACTACAAAGAACTTCTTCCAAGACAAAAACACAGTGCAAGCATCCGAGCCCAACACCAGATGGCGATCTATGCACAAGTATACGAATCTACAGCTCTACGTGCCAAGAACAGATGCATACTGGTAAGTAGCATTTTCCTTTACCCTTATAAGTTCTTATTATGGTGCGTCAAAGGTATGCAATTGTTTACGTATGCAATATTTATCAGTTTGGGGACTGATTATTTTAGTTAGATCTGCTTCTCTACAGATTGACATTTTGGAGCACACTCTTAAAATTAAGGAAAAATGTGCTACTGACTGCTAGCTACTCCGATTCAAGCATGTGAATCTATGAAAGTTCCAATACTGGAGTAAGAAAACAAGTTACTTACCTGTAACTGTAGTTCCCCAGTATTGGAAGCTTTCATAGATTCACATGCGACCCACCCTACTCCCCTGAGAGGCTCACCTTTGGACTTTTCCATGTGTTTTTTTGCACCTGTGCTGTGAAAATCTTGAGTGTCTAAGGTTCTCTCAGGAGTGTTCTAGTGGGTGAGAGGTCCTGACTGGTTCAGGAATTACTTTCGGTCTCTTTTACAAAACGATAGAGATGTTACAAAACTGAAACAGGCCTAGGCTTGGTTTCTGCTTTGTATTTGTTTAGCATTGCTATTTTGATGTACCGGGGACTCCCATCTCGACGACGGGGAATGATTCAAGCATGTGAATCTGTGAAAGCTTCCAATACTGGAGAACTACAGTTACATGTAAGTAACTTATTTTCATATCACACTTGTTTTTGTTTAATCTATACCTTGGGTACCTACCAATAAAGAGAAATCCTATAGGTTTATCCTAATGTAATTTTTTATATCTGGATCGCCACTCTATACAGTAATCCTACTTTATCGAAGAACTCCCTCACACTTTGGAGGCTGTACTATCTTACCAGTGTCGGGTGAGAACCTATAATGAAGCATGCCACATAACGTGGCTGAGGCTTCCTTATCCAGGAAAACTGGATCTGCTTCCACAGCTTAAGGAAGCTAGTATAAAACATTTTCCTTTTCCGGGTTTCCATTGTGCCCCATACACTTTGGGTTCAGATGTGTTACCTATTGGAGGATATACTGTGTGCAAGATTTTTCTCTGCATTTCTTGCTGTGATCATATTGCACCATTTGTTCCCACCAAAATACTTTGGGATACCTCAGTGCGACTTGAACTTAGCCCTCATCTTCTTGATGTGAACTCCCATTGAGCAGCTGCACATTTCTCCTCTGAGACTTCTGACCTGAAAGACAGTCTTTCTCATTGCTATAACATCGGCTGGATGTGAGAGTGAGATTAAGGCTTTCAATTCACCTTACACCACGTTTTTCTCTGATTAGTTGGTCCTGAGCACGAGAGGTTCATTTCTTCTGCAAGTGGTTTCTCTTTTTCATGTTTGCTCGGCTATCACCTTTCTAGCATTCTTTGCTCCACCTCCTCCTAGTGAGGAAGAAAGAATCCAGACTCATTGTTTGGATCCTAAAAGAACATTAAGCTTTTATATTGATCATACCAAGGAACAATTGAGTGAACAATCGGCTTTGTAAGATTTTCTAAAGCACAAAAAGACAAGAGAATCCAAAAAAGACCATCTTTCAATGGATTGTTGCCTGAATTAAGATCATCTGTGTACTGGTGAAAGAGCCCCCAGGATGCTTACAGGCTCATTGCACCATGGCCAAAGCTGCAACCACTGCGTTAGCACATTGAGAGCTTGTCCAGCAGTCTTTCGAGCACGAGGTAGGGTGACTCCTTTCCTCGGTGATAATGCTCATCAACTGCATTCGACACCGCTGCAATGCTCTTTTTGGTCCTCACAGTACCTTCCTTCTGTTGATATTGTCTACAATTGCGGTTCTCTATTTCCCTTGCATAAAGACATTTCAATATTTCGATCCAGCGGATCTGTATCTGTCGCAGCCCCTCCTGGACCTTGCCCGTAGTGGACTACACTCGTCTCCATCACTTCTCTTGAGAATGTCTCCACTGTGATAGAATGAATGCCCTTTCGTTACTGTCCTCGCTGCCACTCCAAATACCCTCGAACCGACTTAAATCAGATCTGTAATTTGTGCCTCTCGCCGGAACAGCGCGAGGCAGACTGCACTGTTTGCCACTCCTTGCGCTCCAAGAAAACTCTTCGCGAATATCGGTGCTATGTCGCAGAGGAGCATGGAAAAACAGCAGACCTTTTCGATGCCGGTGACGTCGAAGGGGAGCAACACCCACAGCTGTCTGCTGCAGATGAAGAATCCTTCTCCATTGAGGGCAGCTCCGGGACTGACTTGGAGATCCACCTGGAGATAGAGGACCTTCCACCTACTCAGCAATCTGCGAGTACGGCGCTCCCTCCCCCTAGACACCACACCGAGCAGCTGTCTACTAAAAGACAGGCAGCCTCTCTTGTATCACATAAGGCTTTCAGACCGCCACTGCTTTCTGGCCATAGTTGGCACCGAACTGCTACTATGGATGCCCCACCCAGCTTGGGCTCGGCGCCGAAGAAGCCTTCCAAGCTGGGTGCTTTTACACCGAACACCCTGGCGTCAAGCCGACCTGCACCTTCCAGTTCATCCATCTCGGCACGTAGCAGACCATTGGCACTGAAACGACTCTTTCAGATCTGAACACCTCAGTCTACATCCAAGCCTTACTCCAACACAGCAGTCGAGCCCATCCTTTGTAGACTACAGGAACAGCTTGGTTCCAGGAAAAAACTCCTCATACACCCTCTCATACCGGCTGCATCCTTGCCAGACCTTCAGCCTCTGATGCTCCACCGTCCAAAAAATAGCTATAATTTCCGGAAGCCATGGACACTCGAGTTCTTGCGAAAATACGCAAGACAGCAGATAAGGCATCTAGCCCCTTACCGCTTGCACCACCTTTAACACCACCTATTCCCCCACCGTTGTCCTCCCCACCTCATTCTCTATAGGATCCACTTGGCCTTACACAGCAGAGATCCCCACATTGTGACATGGGTGGGCGTGGTGGGGTGCAGGACAGATTCGATATTCCTCCACAGGTTGACCCATGGGACACATGACATGGAACCACCAGAGGATACAGACCCTGAACTTTACGTTGCCCGCCCTTCCCCTCCTGATGACTCTACATCATAATCAGTAAGTCATCGGAAGGGCAGCCTCTTTCAGTCAGGTGGAACTTCACAAGGAGCCCTTGGAGGAAGAGTTCCTTTTTAAGACACTTTCCTCCACTAACTGCTCCACCCAATATCTCCCAATGCTCAAGAGCATGCTTCGTCACACCCCAGAGATTTTTAAAGAGCCTGTTGGAGCTAGAACCATAACACCCAGGGTGGACAAAAAATATATGGCCTGCCCATCGAACCCCATTTAGATTAGGGGGCAGCTTCCACCAGACTCGCTGGTCATCACCAATGCCCGTAAACTCTCAACACAGCAGTGTTACCCCGCCGCCAGATAAAGAAAGTAAACGTATTGATGCAGTGGAGAACAGGGTGGCAGTGCAATCAGTCGACCACTGGCACACTGCAAACTTTATAGGCCTCCTGGCAAGATATGACCGCGCCCACTAGGACGAAATGGAGGACCTTCTCCGATATCTCCCTGAGGAGCACAGAAACAGGGCCAACAACTTGTATCAGAGGGCAAACTCATTTCAAACACATCCACTCATAGCTCCCTAGATTCAGCGGACACTGCTGCTAGAGGGCTGAACACCAGCATTCCCTCCGAAGGCATGCATGGCTCTGCATCTCTGGCTTTAAGCCAGAAGTCCAACAAAATATGAGCATGCCTTTTGATGGCAACCACCTTTTTGGTCCCCAGGTGGACCACTTCAGAAAAAATAAAGGAAACAAACAGCAGAAGCAATGGGAGCACTGCAAGCACCAGTTCCCTGTAGTTCCTTTCGCCGCCCCTTTTACTGTGGAGGTTCAAAAACAACCTCCTTTGAAACCCCCACCTCTTATCAGCGCACCCAGGGCCAACAGTCTTACAGAGATTTTAGAGGGTCCCATAGAGGCAAGCACTCCAGAGGCAAGAGTAGTTCCCCAAAAGGAGCTGCATCCACCACCAAACGCGGACTTTCCTCATCTGCCCCTCTGACCACAATACCTGTCTGAGAACAGCTCAAAAATATCTTAACAACATAGTGAGCAGTCACATCAGACCAGTGGGTGTTGGATATTATCCACCGTAGTTTGTCTGGAGCTCACTTCCACACCTCCCACCATTCCACCTCGCAGACAGAGTATCAGGACATCAGACACTACTCAAAGATGAGGTGAAAGCCCTCCTTCTCAAAGGGGCTATAAAACCCATCACCAGGGTACAGGAGTATACTCTGTATACCTTCTCATACCCAAAAAGGTAGACCTCAGACCCCTAAATGAATGCATCTTTCAGAACACTTCCACATGGTATAGGAAGCTGGCTCTGTATATACTATACCAAAGTGAAGTATAGTGTGCACAGAGTCCAGTGGATCCCCAAAGGTAGGCAGAGGTTAAGTTAGATAGCACCTCACTCTATTTGTGGTAGTGTTGTCGAGCAGTAAGGCAGTATCAGGACAGTGTTAAGCATTTGTTGTACACACTGTCAGCAAATGAATTCACACACTCAGACTGAACTTCACACCAATTGTTTTTGTATGAAAAATATTCTTTTAGTTATTTTATTTTCTAGAACTAAGGTAAATCCCATCATCCTCCTTCGGATTTTTGAAGGTACAACAAATGCGATGGAGGTAATGCATAAATTTTACTATAGGTGGACATATCCGGATGAAAGAACTTTTTTTCTACTCTAACCATCGTCGACGGTGGCGTCGATGGGCTTCCAGTAACCGCCGCTGAAAAACCTATCGAGGGTAAGATCGTCGTCGACGGGTTCGTAGTCGACGGGATCATAGTCGGTGGGGTCATCGTCGGTGGGGTCGCCGTCGACAGTGTTGAAGTCGATGGACCTGTCATCGACGAAACCTTCGTAGACGGTGTCGTCGTCGGTGACAGACTTGGCGTCGATGAAGACTTGGACGGTGCCTTAGATGGTTTTATTGAAATTCTCACCGTTTGTAAAGGCAGAGAATTCGTCGACGTCGGCGACATCTTCGTCGACGGTATGGTTCCAGAAATAGCCATAGTCGTCACTGTGACTGATGTAGACGGGGCCGACGACGTGATGGTGAAACTCGCTGTCGTCGAAGACCCAGAGGATGTCGTCGACTGGGATTTTTCAATCCTTACCAGGATCAGCTGAAGACGGTCTGTGCTTTTTCTCTTTCCTCAGAGGGGTAGAAGAGACAGAGGTTGAAGGTTCAGAGGAAACTTTAGAAGGCTTCTCCTTACTTGAACCCTTGCAATCTGGAGAGGGTTTAAGGTGTTTCCTGCCCTCTCCAGAGCCTTTTTCCTCAGACCTGGATCTTTTGTGAGGTCTGGGTGATCCAACATTGTCCTCATCAGACGACTTGTGGTGCTTGGTGGATTGGAACCACAGAAGCAATCTTCCTTCTCTGTCTCTCATGGTCTTGCTAGAGAAAGTGCGACAGATTTTACATTGCTTTACCTCATGGGATGGATGGAGGCAATAAATGCAGTCCTTGTGAGGATCATCAACGTGAACCCTCTTCTTGCCACAGGTCTTGCAGGGCCTAAAGAGTCCTATTTTGTCAGACATAATGAGCAGAGTTTTGATGAAAAAACCTGAAAGGTAGAACAAAAACTGAGCAGAGCTCAGGGAGACTCCCTTCACACACGACGTGCGGTGAAAATCTGAGGGAAACTGCCTCTGCTGGGAAGGTTCTAGAGGGTGCTAATAGCTGATTGGCTGCTTCCAGCTTTTGGTCCTTTTTTTGAAAAAGGACATAGATAGGTTATGATAGCATGGCTCAGGGCCATTGTAGCCTATGGCAGTTCTGGAATACTGCTAGTTTATTATACCGTGGGACTCCCATCTCGACGTCGGGGACTGATTCAGGCATGTGAATCTATGAAAGATACCAATACTGGATAACCGTAGTTACAGGTAAGTAACTTATTTTCTTCTCTGTGACATGCTTTATATATTTTTAAGGATAATTAAAAGTGGGGTTTTGGAGGCCCCCACCACCCAAAAAATATTTTTTTAAATAGTACCAAACCTGTAAACGACAAATGTAATTTGTTAAAAAATATATATATGTTTGAGGCATATGTGCTTTGCATAGTCCTGCCATCTAGTGTTAGGTCCGGATGTTTGCAGGTTATTTTTCTTCGAAGAAGTCTTTACTAGTCACAAGGTTAGGTGACTCTTCCTTTCGGTGATGATGCGCATGGACATCAACTCCATTGTTAGATTGTTTTCTTTCCGCCATCGGGTTTGGACGTGTATTGCTGCGCTCCGGTTCAAAACCTTCCTTCGGGTTCCCCTTGGTGCGCAATCCACTCTACCCTCGACGGTATTGTTATCGAACGCGTTTCCCTCTCTTCGCGTATCCATCGGAAAGTCTCATCTTCGGTCGAAAACATAGTGGACGTCCTTCGGGCCTAGCCGCGTCGATCCACCCCTCTGCTGATGGAACGGACTCTGTTTCAATTCTGTCTTCGGTGCCACTCCAAGTACACTCGCACCGATATATACAAGGTCTGCAACTATCACAAGGAAAAAGAATGCGAGGCCTGTCGGTCCTTCAGGTCGAATAAGACTCTTCAAGATCGTCTGGCTCAACGACGAGAAATGCAGCGCCAAGGCACTCAAAACACTCCGGATATCTTCAGAGAAGAATCTGAACACGAAGGAGCAGCAGCTGCGGAAGAGGCTTTCTCGGTCCCAGAATCGGATTCCGACCTCGAGTTGAAGTCCGAAGACATTACAGCGGGACAGGGTGTTGAGTACTGAAACCCCCGCACCCCATAAACTAGCTTCCACCAAACATAAGGCTTCGGCACCACCTCTGCCTTCGGGCCTTAGTAGGCACTGAGACGATGTTTCTGACGCCCCGCCCTCGGGCCCGCCACCGAAACAAGTGGTCAAGCCTTCCAGCTCGGGGCCGAGACGAATCGTCTTCAGACCCGAAACTTTCCGCTCTGAAAGACAAATCTGGCTCGGAGCAGAAATCCTCCGCTTGGAAACAAAAGACCGCTCAGAAGCCGAAACCTTCCACTCCCAAGGACAAGCACCGAAAATTTCTTCGCCGAAATCGAAAGAAGATCTTTCAGATTCCCCGGCACCGATCTTCGTTATTATGAAGGACAGAATAGATCCAAAGCAGAAAAAGCTTTACAACAATCCAGACACTGAACATATTTGAGCACAAACTCCTTCCAAGAGGAAAGTCCTTTCAGAGGACACTAGATACAAGATCCCTCTTAAGGACATTGCTACAAGTCCTATCTATCCTACTTTGCCATCCTCTCCACCACCTCTACTATCTTCATCTTTACCAATACTGCCAAGCTCAGATACATTACACATAACACCACGGGGGACTACTCATACACAGCTTGATTTAGAAGATTGAGATGATGACGATCATGACAAAGTTCCTTTGCCAACAGATCCATGGAATGATTATAATATTGATCCAGCCATGGATAATGATCCAGACCTATACCCTGCTAAACCTTCACCTCCAGACGATAATGTATTCTATGTAGAGCTAATTTCCAGAGCAGCAGCATATCATGGGGTTACACTGCATAAAGAGGCCTTGGATGACGATTTTTTATTTGAAACTAGGGTCTTCTCCCAGTTAGTCAAAGTCTCCCTATGTTAAAAGGCATGATGACATGCAGATGAGATTTTTAAGGACCCTGTTCGTGCACGAATTCCAACACCCAGGGTTGATAAAAAAATATAAACCATCACCCTCTGATGCTGGTTTTATTAAAGGACACCCCCCTCTAGATTCCCTAGTAGTTTCCAACGCTCGTAAAAGAGCAAACTCAGATCTCTGGGAATACATCTCCCCCAGGTAAAGAATCTAAGCTAATTGATGCATCTGGTAACAGGGTAGCTGCTCAAGCCGCTAATCACTGGCACATTGCCAACACGCAGGGCCTACTATCTAGGTATGACAAGGCACACTGGGATGAGATGGAAGGCCTACAAGAGTACCTCCCAGAAGAGCACAAGAGCTAGTTCAAGAAAGGAAACTCATTTCTAACTCTTCTCTTAAATGTGCTCTTGATGCAGCTGACACTGCAGCGAGAGAAGTTAATACCAGCATTCTCTTACGTCGGCATTCCTGGCTTAGAATTTCAGGTTTTAAACCAGAAGTCCAGCAGTCTATTTTACATACTCCTTAGACAAGCAACATCTTTTCGGACCTCAGATTGATGAGGTTTTAGAAAAGATGAAAAAAGACACTGATGTGGCGAAATCCATGGGAGCACTTAAGACTCCTTCAAGCAGAGGCTCCTTTTGCTGCTCATTCTATAGAGCAGGGTCTAAAAGTACATCCTTGGACTCTAACACTTCCTCATACAAGTCCAACACACAACCCTCTTCCGGTAGAGGCTTCTATAGAGGAGGGCACAGAGGAAACAATTTTAATGGTAAGGGTTAGAGCATGCCAACACGTAACTCCCCTTCCCCCAATAAGCAGTGACTTGCCTACACTTCCCCCGATCATTTAGCACCTGTCGGGGGAAGGCTTCAACAATTTCTCCCCATTTGGCAATCCATAACGTCAGACAAATGGGTGTTAGACATTATCCGACATGGTTATTGCCTTTAGCTCACCAGCAATCCTCCCATTATTCCACCTCGCACTCACAAACTCATGTCAGAGCACCTGCAGCTCCTCAAACGAGGTACAAGCTCTTTTAACAAAAGGGGCTATAGAACCAGTTCCATTACAGTACCAAGGTTCAGGGGTGTACTCTCTGTACTTTCTAATCCCTAAGAAGGACGGCTCCTTAAGACCCATTTTGGATCCAAGGACATTAAATCTGTACATACTTTCGGAACATTTCCACATGGTCGCGCTACAACAGGTCCTTCCACTACTACAGCAAGGTGATTTTATGTCTACACTGGACTTAAAAAGACGCATACTTTCATATTCCGAGTTACCCAGCTCATCGCAAATACCTCAGATTTGTGATGGCAGGAAAACACGATCAATTCAAGGTACTCCTGTTTGGAGTAACTCATGCTCCCAGAGTGTTCACAAAATGTCTAGCAGTAGTCGCAGCACATCTCAGAACACAACAGATTCATGTCTTCCCTTTATCTGGACGACTGGCTCATCAAAGCCAGCACACACCAAAAGTGTCTACACCACACTCAGACTACATTAGACCTACTCCACCAATTGGGTTTCACGGTCAATGTGCAGAAGTCTCACCTTCAGCCTTCACAAATTCAGTCCTATCTGGGAGCGACTTTAAACACTTGCACAGCTCTAGCCTCTCCAAATGCAGCCAGAATTCAAAATATTCATTCTCTGCTAATACAGTTTCAGGCCAATCACTACTTAGCAGTCAGGACTTTCATGCACCTGCTAGGGATGATGGCATCATGCATTGCGATAGTGCCTCATGCAAGATTGCACATGCATCCTCTACAAGAATGGTTAGCACGTCAGTGGAATCAGTCTCTGGGTCAATTAACAGATCTAGTGTTGGTAGACCGCTGCTCCCATCGCTCTCTGCAGTGGTGGAACACACCAAACTTATCAAATGGGCGGCCCTTCATCTACCCTGTTCCACAGATCGTGCTAACAGCAGACGTATCCCTCACAGGTTTGGGTGCCGATCTTCACAACTTAACAATTCAAGGTCTATGGGACAACAAGTACAAAGCTCTGCACATCCACTATCTAGAGCTTCTAGCTGTATATCTAGCACTGAAAGATTTTCAGTCTCACCTCGTAGGGAAAGTTGTCCTAGTCCGCACGGACAATATGACAGCGATGTACTATGTACAAAAACGGGGGTGGGGGGGGGGACACATTCTCTGCAACTGTCACGCCTCAGACTATTTGGCGTTGGGCAATTCATCACAGAGCTCATCTTCTGGCAGAGCACTACCCAGGAGTAGACAATCAGATTGCCGACCTCCTAAGCAGAAGGCGGCAACAAATACCCAAGTGGGAACTTCATCCCCAGATTCTCCTTCCATACTTTCAACCATGGGGATTCCCACAAATGGATCTGTTCGCCACAGTGGACAACTCAAAATGCCCAAACTTTGCCTCCTGGTTCCCAAACCCTCTATCCAAAGGTAATTCCCTATGGATGAATTGGTCAGGGATATTTGCCTCCCTCTCCTTCCAGTTCTGGTTCAGAAGCTCAGGCAAACATCCCTCACACTGATTCTAGTAACTCCTACTTGAGCTCGTCTACCGTGGTTCACAACACTTCTAGAACTGTCAGTAGTTCCACATCAAAAGCTGCATCTCAATTCCAGTCTTCTCACGCAGAACCATGGAGAAGTCAGACACCCAAATCCCAAAGAGCTCAATCTAGCAATTTCGCTCCTGAAGTCAGTTTGGCTATCTCAACTTGCCACCAGAATGTATGACCATTCTTAAAGAAGCAAGAAAGCCTACTACCAGAGCATGTTATGCAGCAAAATGGAAAATATTTGTTATATATTGTACTATTATTGATCCACTAGATGCATCTACTCAAAATATCATTTGTTACCTTCTGCAGTTACAGCGCGCTGGTCTAGCCTACACTTCCATTCGTTTGCATCTTGCAGCAGTAGCCGCTTATTTGCAAAACAGACATTTACTTTTGTTCAAGGTTCCAGTAATTAAAGCCTTTATGGAAGGCCTTAAGAGGATAATACCACCCAGGGTACCTCAAGCACCAGTCTGAAATCTGAACATTGTGCTTACACCGCTCATGGGTCCACCTTTTGAGCCATTTCACAACTGTCCGCTACAGTTTCTTTCAGGGAAAGTGGCTTTCCTCATTGCAATCACATCATTGAGGAGAGTTGGTGAGCTACAGGCTTTAACCCTAGAAGAACCCTTCTTTCAACTTCATAAAGACAGAATAGTTTGTTGCACCAACCCAAAATTCCTTCCCAGAGTGGTTTCTGCTTTTCATATCAACCAATCAGTTGAGTTGCCTGTGTTCTTTCCCCAACCTGATTCAGTAGCAGAAAGAGCTCTTCATACTCTGTCAAAAGGGCGTTATTGTGCTACATTGAAAGAACAAAGGATTTTCGCAAAACAATTTTGTTGCATTTGCTACACCTCACAAAGGCAATCCAATTTTTAAATCTGGTTTTGAAAGATGGATTGTTAAATGTATTCAAACCTGCTACTCTAAAACTAAACAAACTTTATACCTCCTAGAGCGCATTCCACTCGTAAAATAGGAGCATCTATGGCCTTTTTAGGTAACATCCCTATAGCTGACATTTGTAAGGCAGCAACATGGTCCACACCACACACTTTTACCAAACACTACTGTGTGGATGTTAGCACGTCAACAAGCCAATGTAGGGCAAGCAGTGCTAACACTTTTTAAAACAGCTGCAACATCTACCGTTGAGCCACCACTTTGGGAGAATAGTGCTATATAGTCTAAGCAAAGCATGTGTATCTACAGCTCACATGCCTTGAATGGATTTTGCTACTTAACCAGTAAGCATTTGTTCTTGACATGTAGGGCTGTAGATTCACATGCACCCTCCCACCTCCCCGGGCACCTGTAGCTGTTGCAGTTTTCATTATTACATACGCATGGACATCTCTGTACTATACTTAGATTGTTTTCCCGCAAGAGGGTGAGAATGGACTATCACCAAAAGGAGGAGTCACCTTACCTCATGACTAGGAAAGACTTGTTCGAGGAAAAACAATTTGCAAACATCCTGACCCAACACTAGATGGCAGGAGTATGCAAAGCATGTGAATCTACAGCTCTACATTCCGAGAACAGATGCTTACTGGGTAAGTAGCATAATCCATATTAGTAATGTATTAAAAATGTATGTATAATTTTTGAACAGTAGGTGGCAGAATTAGACTGACAGGATTTTTCAGTAACTGCTGGTTGAAGTATACGTGGTAGTAGATTGCGTGGTGAAGGTGTTTCAAATGTGAGAATGTAAATGCATGGTAGTGGTAAGCGTTAAATTTCTGATGTAAAAACGTGTGGTGAATGAAGGCGTGGTGTCATACAACTGGTATCGTTAATAGATTCAGATATGACTAGCCCTCCTCCTTGTGCTCACTGCATGGACATCTTCCTTCGGTTGTGCTATGAATTCTTAGTTAAGGCCTCTAGTGGGATTTAAGTGCTGAATACATTCACCTCTTTGGCTGATGTTTGGGTACTTAAAAATTAAGTTAATGTACTACCAAACTACCGTGCCTTGCTAGCCTGATGACTGGAATGATCCCTGCACGTGAATCTATGAAAGATCCAAACACTTGAGAACTGTTAAAGGTAAGTAACTGCATCCTTGATTTGTTCCTTGATAGCCTATAGGACAGGCTCTTTTCTGTATATAGCCATATCTGAAAGAGACACGTTAGTGACAGATTCCTTACCTTAGAATATCCCCAGGCGTCAGGCTGGATCCGGAAAGTTTTGGCGTAGCAGTACCCTTGCGCGTCGGTAGGCGGCGTTGTGCGGCTCCGCGTCCGTCGTCGGCGTCAGGATCGCCGGGATGACGTCGCGGGCAGTACTTAGACGCCGCCCCTTCGCGCTGACGTCAGTTCTTTCTTTTTCCGCGCCAGTAAGCGCAGATCCGGGAAGAGCCTAGTCATTTTTTGACTAAGTTTTTTTGGTGATTTTTCACTGTTTTCTCGAAGTCTCTCGACTCCGAAGGTGTCGGTAGGGATGCCCGGCTTCAAGCCATGCGATGCCTGTGGTCGAATGTCGTCGATCACAGACCCGCATCAGGATTGTCTCTACTGCCTCGGCCGCGACCACGACACCAAGTCGTGCTCCGACTGCCGGGCCTTGCATCCGAAGGCTTTGCGAGAATGGTCTCGAAAGCTCCTCAAGGTTCGGCAGTCGGCTCCGCGCCACGCCAAGCCCCGGTCACGTGAGAGGTCGAGGGGCCGGTCGCGGAGTCCTCATCAGTCGTCGGGGTCCCAGTCTTCGCACTCCTCCGGTAAGTCGAAGCATAAGAAGTCGAAGAAGCGTCATCGCTCGACGACTTCCCCTCGCCGGTCTCACGACTCGGCTGAGGGTCCTGTCGGCCCCGACTCCGGGAGTGCCTGTGGAGCCGCCACCGCATTACCCGTCCTTCCCGGGTTCGGGGGCGACTCCGGCCGAGATACAGGCGTTCCTGTCGGCCATGGCCCGCCTCTTCGGGCCTCAAGGTCCCCCTGGTGCGCCTTCGGGCCCCGCGGGCCCTGATGGGGTTTCTCCGGCGCAGCCGGCAACTCCGGTCCCGGCGCCGCCTGTCACACCGGTCCCGGCCTCGACCCCGGCTCCGGTGCTGCCACAACCCCGATCGACGCCGGTTGACCTGACGACACCTCCACCGGCGCCGATCTCTCTGGTGCCGTTCCCGACGCCGACCGGGGCTCCGGGCGGCGTCGTTCCCCGGTTCTCTCCGAATCCGGACACGGCGCAGGACCGGTGTCACTCGACGCCGGCTCCGACGCCGATTGGACCTTGGGTCCCACATGTCCCTCCTCCTTATTTTGAACAAGAATTGGAGGACGAAGAGAACTGGGAGGGGTCTGATGACCCTCTCACACAGCAATGTGAGTTTGATCAGGACTGGGCTGAGGAGCTTGGGATGCCAGTGGTCTGGACACCTCCCTGACTCTGGCATGCTGTCTCCTCCTTCCGTGGCAACGGAGGAGGGAGCAAACTTTGCAACGGTGTTGCGTAGAGCAGCTGGGGCCTTACACCTCCAGTTGCCTACAGTGGCTGTCAGGACTAACATCCTGACGGAAGTGCTTCAGCCGGCGGCTACCTCCTCGGAGCCACTGCTGCTGTTTAACGAGGCGCTTTCAGACGTTCTTTTGGGCACCTGGTCCAAGCCCACCACAGGGGCTCCTGTGGATAGGAACGTGGCCCGACGCCATCGCCCTGCTCCGGGCGACCCCCCTGTTCCTCTCCCAACACCCCACCCCTGAGAGCTTGGTGGTCCAAGCCTCTGCTTCCCAAAGCGCCTTCCTACCGCTCCCCCGGATAGGGAATCCAAACGCCTGGATCAATTTGGGAAGAAAGTCTTTTCTTCCTCCAGTGCTGGCTTGCGGTCCGTCAACACCACTTGCCTCTTGGGCCGATATTCCCACTCCTTGTGGGACTCGGTGGCGCAAGTTCTGCCCCAGTGTCCTGAGGAGGTCCAGACACTGCTTTCCCGCTCCATTGCGGAGGGAAGAGATGCGGCAAAGTACACCATCAGATGTGGCCTTGACACCGCCGACTCGCTAGGCAGATCGCTTGCGACGACATTGGCGCTGCGCCGTCACGCCTGGCTGAGAACCACTGGTTTCTCGGGTGATGTCCAAAACACTCTTATGGACATGCCCTTTGATGGGATCGGTCTTTTTGGGAACAAGGCAGACCATGCGCTGGAGCGCTTTAAGGACTCGCGGGCTACGGCCAAGTCCCTGGGCCTTTCTGCTGTACGCCCTCCGCAGCCATCTGCTTTTCGCCCCTTTCGTGGCCACGGAAGGGGCGCCCAGTCACGTCCGCTGCCCAGCCACCCGCCCGCGCAGCAAACATCTTCGCGAGGACGTGGCTCCCGCCGTGGCGGGTCAGGCAACCAGCGTGCGGATCAGGCCACCAACCCCGCCCTGTCCGCGGCCTCCAAGCCCTCCTAGTCCTTCTTTTCAGGTGCACAGCACGCCAGTAGGGGGCAGGGTCCGCCATCACCTTCACCACTGGCGTGCCATCACCTCGGACAGGTGGGTCTTGGACATTGTCCGAAGGGGCTACTCCCTCCCCTTCGAGACCATCCCCCCAGCCATGCCACCTCAATTCCACCGCATGTCAGGGGATCATTTGGTGCTTCTTCAGAAGGAAGTTGCGGCCCTCTTGGCCAAGGGGGCCATCGAGCGCGTTCCGACCCCAAAAGTAGGACGTGGTTGCTACTCCCACTACTTTCTGGTGCCCAAAAAGGACAAGGAGGACATGCGTCCTATCTTGGACCTCCGGAATGTCAATCGCTTCCTCCGGAAGGAGAAGTTCAAGATGCTCACCCTAGCTCGGGTCTTGACTGCCCTCGACCCTGGAGACTGGATGGTAGCGTTGGACTTGCAGGACGCATATTTCCACATCCCCGTCCTGCCGGCGTTACCTGCGGTTCACGGTAGGCCTCGAGCATTTTCAGTTCACCGTGCTCCCTTTGGCCTTACCAGTGCCCCTCGGGTGTTCACGAAAGTGATGGCGGTGGTCGCAGCTCATCTGCGCCGGGCAGGGGTTCCAGTCTTCCCCTACCTCGACGACTGGCTGCTGAAGGCGGGCTTGTCCCAGGCAGTCGTCTCCCACCTCCAGACTACGGCCGAACTCCTGCACTCGCTGGGGTTCTCCATCAACATGCCAAAGTCGCACCTGATTCCTTCTCCACAGCTCCTTTTCATCGGAGCAGTTCTGGACACGGCGCAGTTTCGGGTTTATCCTCCCGAACGGCGAGTCCGGGATATTCAGGGTATGATTCCGATCTTTCGGCCTCTATCCTGGGTTTCGGTACGGATGACCCTGAGGCTGCTGGGCCTCATGGCCTCCTGCATCCTGCTGGTCGATCATGCCAGATGGCATATGTGGGCTCTGCAGTGGGACCTGAAGTTCCAGTGGGCGCAGCACCAGGGCAACCTGTCCGATCACGTCCAGATCTCGGAGGGGACTGCAAAACAGTTGCAGTGGTGGCTCTTGAACCGGCAATGGGTCATGGGCAGATCCCTCTCCCTTCCCCAGCCAGAGCACACAGTTGTGACGGACGCGTCCCTTCTGGGATGGGGCGGTCATATGGGAGAGGCGGAGATCAGAGGCCTCTGGTCTCCGGCGGAGTCCCGGCTCCATATCAACATTCTGGAGTTCCGGGCGATCCGACTTGCACTCAAGGCATTCCTTCCCTCTGTCAAAGGGAAGGTAGTGCAGGTGTTCACAGACAACACCACCGCCATGTGGTACTGCAACAAACTGGGCGGGGTGGGGTCGTGGACCCCATGTCAGGAGGCTCTGCGCCTCTGGACATGGCTGGAACATCGGGGCATATTCCTGATGGTTCAACACCTGGCAGGTTCCCTGAACGCCAGGGCGGACGAACTCAGCCGCAGGTGCATGATGGATCACAAATGGCGTCTTCACTCGGAAGTGGCGCAAGGACTCTTTCTTCAGTGGGGAGAGCCTTGGTTAGATCTATTCGCCACCGAAGAGAACGCGCAATGTCATCAGTTCTGCGTGTTGGAATTTCCAAGGCGGCACTCGCTCGGCGACGCTTTTCGTCGCGAGTGGAGTTGCGGTCTATGGAACGCCTTTCCGCCTATACTACTTCTACCCAGAGTGTTGAAGAAGATTCGGCACGACCGGGCCCAAGTCATTCTTGTGGCTCCGGACTGGGCTCGAAGAGTTTGGTATCCCGAGCTACTCAGTATGAGCGTGGATCCCCCGATCCGTCTGCCTCTTCGGGAGGATCTTCTGTCTCAGCAGCAGGGGACGGTCCTCCACCCGAACCTGTCCAGTCTACACCTGCTTGTGTGGAGATTCAGCGGCGGCAGTTGATTCCTTTCGACTTGCCTCCCGAAGTTTGTGATGTGATTCTGGCAGCCAGGCGTCCCTCCACTAAGGTGGTATACGCCTGCAGGTGGAACAAGTTTGTGGCATGGTGCACAGCAAAGGCTGTGAATCCCCTTTCTGCCCCTCTTTCTGAGGTTCTTCTGTTCCTTCTTTCTCTGGCCCAACAGGGTTCTGCCCTGGGTACCATCAAGGGCTATCTTTGTGCAATCTCGGCCTTCCTCAGGCTTCCTGATCAGCCCTCTCTTTTTAAGTCCCCTGTTGTTAACAGGTTTCTTAAAGGCATTACACACCTCTATCTGAAAGAGACACGTTAGTGACAGATTCCTTACCTTAGAATATCCCCAGGCGTCAGGCTGGATCCGAAAAGTTTTTGCATAGCAGTACCCTTCCGCGTCGGTAGGCGGCGTCGTGCGGCTCCGCGTCCGTCGTCGGCGTCGTGATCGCCGGGATGACGTCGCGGGCAGTACTTAGACGCCGCCCCTGCGCGCTGACGTCAGTTCTTTTTCCGCGCCAGTAAGCGCAGATCCGGGAAGAGCAGTGCCCTAGTCAATTTTTGACTACATTTTTGGGTGATTTTTCACTGTTTTCTATTAGAGTCGTCGACTCCTAGGTGTCGATAGGGATGCCCGGCTTCAAGCCATGCGACGTCTGTGGTCGAATGATGTCGATCACAGACCCGCATCTGGAGTGTCTCTTCTGTCTCGGCCGAGACCACGACACGAAGTCGTGCCCTGACTGCCGGAAACTTCACCCGAAGGCTTTGCGAGAGCGGTCTCGAAAGCTACTCGAGGTCCGGCAGTCGGCTCCGCGCCACACCAAGCCCCGGTCCCGGGAGAGGTCGAGGGGCCGGTCGCGGAGTCCCCGCCGGTCGTCGGAGTCCAAGTCTTCGCGCTCCTCGGGTAAGTCGAAGCACAAAAAGTCTAAGAGACCTCATCGCTCTAAGACTTCGCCTCGCCGGTCTCACGACTCGGCTGAGGCCCCTGTCGGCACCGTTCCCGCGGCCCCGGACGTGCTTGTCGAGCCGCCCCCGCATTACCCGTCCTTTCCGGGTTCGGGGGCAACTCCGGCCCAAATACAGGAATTCCTGTCGGCCATGGCCCGCCTCTTCGGGCCTCAAGGTCCCTCCGGTGCGCCTTCGGGCCCCGCGGGCCCTGATGGGGTTGCTCCGGCGTCGCCGACGACTCCGGTCCCGGCGTCGCCTGTCCCGCCAGCCTTGATCTCGGCCCCGGCCTCGATCCCGGCGGTGCCGCAACCCCCATCGACGCCGGTTGACCTGCCGACGCCGATGTCCCCGATGCCGTTTCTGACGCCGTCCGGGGCTCCGGACGGCGTCGTTCCCCAGCTCTTTCCGGGTCCGGACATGGAGCCGGACCGGCGTCGCCCGACGTCGCCCGACGCCGGATCCGGCGCCGTCGAGACCTTGGGTCCCAAATGTCCCTCCTCCTCCATATTTTTCACTAGAGGAGGACCAGGAGAGCTGGGAGGGGTCAGAAGACCCTCTCACACGGCAGTGTGAGTATGATCAGGACTGGGCAGAGGAACTTGGGGATGCCAGTGGTCTAGATACTTCCCCTGACACTGGCATGCTGTCTCCTCCCGTGGCTACGGAGGAGGGAGCAAATTTCGCAACGGTGTTGCGTAGAGCAGCTGGAGCCTTGCACCTCCAATTGCCTACTCTGGCTGTCAAGACTAATCTCTTGACGGAAGTGCTTCAGCCGGCAGCCTCCTCTGCGGAGACTGTGCTGCCGTTTAATGATGCACTGATTGACGTTCTTTTGGGCACCTGGTCCAAGCCCACCACAGGGGCTCCTGTGGATAGGAACGTGGCCCGACGCCATCGGCCTGCTCCGGGCGACCCAGTATTTCTCTCCCAACATCCCACCCCCGAGAGCTTGGTTGTCCAAGCCTCTGCCTCCCAAACCGCCTTCCCTACCGCCCCTCCGGATAGGGAATCCAAACGCCTGGACCAATTTGGGAAGAAGGCCTTTTCTTCCTCAAGTGCTGGCTTGCGGTCGGTGAACACCGCTTGCCTTTTGGGCCGATATACCCACTCCCTGTGGGATTCGGTGGCGACTGTTTTGCCCCAGTGTTCTGAGGAGGTCCAGACACTGCTTACCCGCGCCATTGCGGAAGGTAGGGATGCGGCCAAATACACCATACGTTGTGGCCTTGATACCGCCGACTCGCTGGGCAGATCGCTTGCAACGACGGTGGCGCTGCGTCGCCACGCCTGGCTGAGGACCACTGGTTTCTCGGGTGATGTCCAGAATACACTCATGGACATGCCCTTTGATGGAGTCGGTCTTTTTGGGTCCAAAGCAGACCATGCGCTGGAGCGCTTTAAGGACTCACGGGCTACTGCCAAGTCCCTGGGCCTTTCTGTTGTGCGCCCTCCGCAAACCTCTGCTTTTCGCCCCTTTTGTGGCCACGGAAGGGGCGCCCAGTCACGTCAACAGCCCAGCCACCGGCCCGCGCAGCAAGCGCCTTCGCGTGGCCGAGGACGTGGATACCGCCGTGGCGGTTCGGGCAACCAGCGTGCGGGTCAGGCCACCACCTCCAACCCGTCCGCGGCCTCCAAGCCCTCCTAGTCCCTCCTTTCAGGTGCACAGCACGCCAGTAGGGGGCAGGGTCCGCCATCACCTTCACCACTGGCGTCCCATCACCTCGGACAGGTGGGTCTTGGACATTGTCCGAAGGGGCTACTCCCTCCCCTTCGAGACCACCCCCAGCCATGCCACCTCAATTCCACCGCATGTCAGGGGATCACTTGGTACTTCTGCAGAAGGAAGTCACGGCCCTCTTGGCCAAGAGGACCATCGAGCATGTTCCGACCCCAGAAGTAGGACGTGGTTGCTACTCCCACTACTTCCTGGTGCCCAAAAAGGGCAAGGAGGACATGCGTCCTATCTTGGACCTCCGGAACGTCAATCGCTTCCTCCGGAAGGAGAAGTTCAAGATGCTCACCCTAGCTCAGGTCTTGACTGCCCTAGGCCCTGGAGACTGGTTGTTAGCGTTGGACTTGCAGGACGCTTATTTCCACATCCCCGTCCTGCCGGCCCACCGGCGTTACCTGCGGTTCACGGTAGGCCTCGAGCATTTTCAGTTCACCGTGCTCCCCTTTGGCCTTACCAGTGCCCCCCGGGTGTTCAAGAAAGTGATGGCGGTGGTCGCAGCTCATCTGCGCCGTGCAGGGGTTTCAGTCTTCCCCTACCTCGACGACTGGCTGCTGAAGGCGGGCTCGTCCCAGGCAGTAGTCTCCCACCTCCAGACTACGGCCGAACTCCTGCACTCGCTGGGGTTCTCCATCAATGTGCCGAAGTCGCATCTGATTCCTTCCCCACAGCTCCTTTTCATCGGAGCAGTTCTGGACACAACGCAGTTTCGGGCCTATCCTCCCGAACGGCGAGTCCGGGATATTCAGGCTATGATTCCGATCTTTCAGCCTTTATCCTGGGTTTCGGTACGGATGACCCTGAGGCTGCTGGGCCTCATGGCCTCCTGCATCCTGCTAGTCGATCATGCCAGATGGCATATGCGGGCTCTGCAGTGGGACCTGAAGTTCCAGTGGGCGCTGCACCAGGGCAACCTGTCCGATCACGTCCAGATCTCGGCGGGGACTGCAAAACAGTTGCAGTGGTGGCTCTCGAACCGGCAATGGGTCATGGGCAGATCCCTCTCCCTTCCCCAGCCAGAGCACACAGTTGTGACGGACGCGTCCCTTCTGGGATGGGGCGGTCACATGGGAGAGAGCGGAGATCAGAGGCCTCTGGTCTCCGGCGGAGTCCCGGCTCCATATCAACCTTCTGGAGCTCCGGGCGATCCGACTTGCACTCAAGGCATTCCTTCCCTCTGTCAAAGGGAAGGTAGTGCAGGTGTTCACAGACAACACCACCGCCATGTGGTACTGCAACAAACAAGGCGGGGTGGGGTCGTGGACCCTCTGTCTGGAGGCTCTGCGCCTCTGGACATGGCTGGAACATCAGGGCATGTTCCTGATGGTTCAACACCTGGCAGGTTCCCTGAACGCCAGGGGCGGACGAACTCAGCCGCAGGTGCATGATGGATCACAAATGGCGTCTTCACTCGGAAGTGGCGCAAGGACTCTTTCTTCAGTGGGGAGAGCCTTGGTTAGATCTATTCGCCACCGAAGAGAACGCGCAATGTCATCTGTTCTGCGTGTTGGAATTTCCAAGGCGGCACTCGCTCGGCGACGCTTTTCGTCGCGAGTGGAGTTGCGGTCTATGGAACGCCTTTCCGCCTATACTACTTCTACCCAGAGTGTTGAAGAAGATTCGGCACGACCGGGCCCAAGTCATTCTTGTGGCTCCGGACTGGGCTCGAAGAGTTTGGTATCCCGAGCTACTCAGTATGAGCGTGGATCCCCGATCCGTCTGCCTCTTCGGGAGGATCTTCTGTCGCAGCAGCAGGGGACGGTCCTCCACCCGAACCTGTCCAGCCTCCACCTCCTTGCGTGGAGATTGAGCGGCGGCAGTTGATTCCTTTCGACTTGCCTCCCGAAGTTTGTGATGTAATTCTGGCAGCCAGGCGTCCCTCCACTAAGGTGGTATACGCCTGCAGGTGGAACAAGTTTGTGGCATGGTGCACAGCAAAGGCTGTGAATCCCCTTTCTGCCCCTCTTTCTGAGGTTCTTCTGTTCCTTCTTTCCCTGGCCCAGCAAGGTTCTGCCCTGGGTACCATCAAGGGCTATCTTTGTGCTATCTTGGCCTTCCTCAGGCTTCCTGATCAGCCCTCCCTTTTCAAGTCCCCGGTTGTTAACAGGTTTCTAAAAGGCATTACACACCTCTTCCCTCCTGTTCCGTTTGTGATGCATCAGTGGGACTTGAACTTGGTTCTTACCTTTCTTATGTGCGCTCCCTTTGAGCCTCTGCACAACTGTCCTCTTCGTCTTCTGACTCTGAAGACAGCCTTTCTGGTGGCCATCACCTCCGCTCGGCGGGTGAGTGAGCTCCAGGCTCTTTCATGCAAACCTCCCTTTCTGTCTGTTCATCCAGACAAGGTTGTTCTTCGGACGCGTCCGTCCTTCTTGCCAAAGGTGGTTACTGCCTTCCACATTGGGCAGACCATCACTTTGCCCACCTTCTTTCCGCATCCTTCCAGAGAGGAAGAGAGGCTCCACCGTCTGGACCCAAAACGTGCGCTCTCCTTCTATATCGACCGCACAAAACACTTCCGGGTGGATGACCAGCTCTTTGTTGGCTACATGGGCGCCCAAAAAGGTCGGGCGGTGCACAAGAGAACCATCTCCCGCTGGGTAACCTTGTGTATCAAAGCCTGCTATTCTTTGGCTAAAAAGGAGCCTCCTGTTGGGCTGCGTGCCCATTCCACCAGGGCAACGGCTGCTACCACGGCTTTAGGCCGCGGTGTTCCGCTGCAGGATATCTGTCAGGCAGCTACGTGGGCCTCGCTGCACACGTTTACCAAGCTTTACTGCCTTGACCGGTCCAGAGGGACGGCTTCTTTGGCCGTTCTGTCCTCCGGGACTTCCTTGTCTGATCTTTGTTCGCAGACCCACCACCGGGGTTGGTATTGCTGGGGTATATATTCTAAGGTAAGGAATCTGTCACTAACGTGTCTCTTTCAGATGCACAAGTTACTAACTTGTGTAACGATATATCTGTAAGAGACAGTAGTTAGTGATCGATTCCTTACCGCCCCACCCATCCTCCCCGTTCTGCGAACTGATTTCTAGGGTTAAGGACATCCCTTTCAGGGCCCTAGTATTTTTCAGACACCTATGTCAGCTTCTTGCATGGCTCTGCGTTCCTGGCGCAGAAAGTCGTGTACAGAACTGACAGCGCGCAGGGGCGGCGTCTAAGTACTGCCCGCGACGTCATCCCGGCGATCACGACGCCGACGACTGACGCGGAGCCGCATGACGCCGCCTACCGACGCCGCCTACCGACGCGCAAGGGTACTGCTACGCAAAAACTTTCCGGATCCAGCCTGACGCCTGGGGATATTCTAAGGTAAGGAATCTGTCACTAACTACTGTCTCTTACAGATATATCGTTACACAAGTTAGTAACTTGTGCTTCCTCCTGTTCCGTTTATAATGCCTCAGTGGGACTTAAATTTGGTTCTTACTTTCTTAATGTGCGCTCCCTTTGAGCCTCTGCATAACTGTCCTCTTCGTCTTCTTACTCTGAAGACAGCCTTTCTGGTGGCCATCACCTCCGCTCGGCGGGTGAGTGAGCTCCAGGCTCTTTCATGCAAACCCCCTTTCTGTCTGTTCATCCAGACAAGGTTGTTCTTAGGACGCGTCCGTCCTTCTTGCCAAAGGTGGTTACTGCCTTCCACATTGGGCAGACCATCACTTTGCCCACCTTCTTTCCGCCTCCGCATCCTTCTAGAGAGGAAGAGAGGCTCCACCGTCTGGACCCAAAACGTGCGCTTTCCTTTTACATCAACCGCACACAACAGTTCCGGGTGGATGACCAGCTCTTTGTTGGCTACGTGGGCGCCAAAAAAAGTCGGGCGGTACACAAAAGGACCATCTCCCGCTGGGTCACCTTGTGTATCAAAGCCTGCTATTCTTTAGCTAAGAAGGAGCCTCCTGTTGGGCTGCGTGCCCATTCCACCAGGGCAACGGCTGCTACCACGGCTTTAGGCCGCGGTGTTCCGTTACAGGATATATGTCAGGCAGCTACGTGGGCCTCGCTGCACACGTTTACCAAACATTACTGCCTTGACAGCCAGGTCCGGAGGGACGGCTTCTTTGGCCGTTCTGTCCTCCGGGACTTCCTTGTCTGAATCTGTTCGCAGACCCACCACCGGGGTTGGTATTGCTGGGTATCTATTCTAAGGTAAGGAATCTGTCACTAACGTGTCTCTTTCAGATGCACAAGTTACTAACTTGTGTAACGATATATCTGTAAGAGACAGTAGTTAGTGACAGATTCCTTACCGCCCCACCCATCCTCCCTGTTCTGCGAACTGATTTCTAGGGTTAAGGACATCCCTTTTACGGGCCCTAGTATTTTTCAGACACCTATGTCAGCTTCTTGCATGGCTCTGCGTTCCTGGCGCGGAAAGTCGTGTACAGAACTGACGTCCGCACGACGCCGCCTACCGACGCGCAAGGGTACTGCTACGCAAAAACTTTCCGGATCCAGCCTGATGCCTGGGGATATTCTAAGGTAAGGAATCTGTCACTAACTACTGTCTTACAGATATATCGTTACATAAGTTAGTAACTTGTGCGTTAAAAGCATGAACATAGAACAAGCCATTGGAGCCCAAAAAGTTTTGGGGGATAGAGACTGATGTTGAAGCTTAAATAAACCAATTCTCCCTGCTGTTGAAGGTAAAAGCTAAGTAAAGGCCCCTATGGTGTTGGAAAGGAGTAGTTTTTTAGGTCTCGCCTAGCGATGCAGCGCAAAGCGCTGCTCGCTATGCGAGATCTATTGTTGCCGACTTTTGCTCCGATGCGGGACAGGACAGGTGCACGCGTACGGCAAGTCCTGGACAGGAGATGTGCACGCGTATGGTGCGAGCAGAAGTTGTAATAATGCCGCAAGCCGTACGCGTGCACATACTGTCTGTGCTCAAGCTTAACAGACAGGAGATGTGCACGCGTACGGCTCGCGTCTTTTTACAACTCCTGCTCGCACCATACGCGTGCACATGTCCTGTCCAGGCGCGGCGTCCAGCATGCCTCCCGCTCAACCCCACTCACCGGCTCTTGTGGGGACTCAGCGCTGAATCTTGCTCCGGCCGCACCATGCGGCATTCAGGAAGGCGGGGTGGGCTCCCGCCGGACTTCCCTCTGCGGGGTGGGCTCCCGCCGGACTTCCCTCTGCGGGGTGGGCTCCCGCCGGACTTCCCTCTGCGGGGTGGGCTCCCGCCTCACTTCTCCTACACACGGGGCTCCCTCAGCTCACGGGAGCCCCGGACACCTCCGGCCGCGCGCTCCATGCGCCGCCCATGCGCCACGCAACTGACGTCACTCAGACGATTTCAGCTGCCCGGACAGCCGATGTGCACGCACACGGCATCTCTTGCTCACGGCGCACTCGACAGGGCTTGTTAATTTGGCTCGGGGTCTGTTGTAGTTTCTGCCTCTGTTCACTTTATTTCCTCTAAGCATTCACTCTACTGGAGTTCATTTGGAGGCATTCAGTATTTCTCACACCGTTTATGGATGCTGGGCTAACTGCGATTAACTTTTTTTTGTGTTTTTGGGTTTCTAGGAATTTATAAATATTTGTTTTTGCCTCGGTAAAAGCATTCATACGCTCGGGCTCGAGTGTGCACTCAGTAGTCCCCCCGGGGCACAAGCCGGCATCCACTTCTGTGCTTCCTCGTTGCTTTATCTTGCAGCTGACAGGGAGCACCCCTGCTGCCATTCTCTTAGGCCAAATTCAGCAGTACAGCATTGGAAGTGCCGCAGGGAGCTCTGGAAGGTGAATATTATGCTCAGGCTACTTGTTCGCTGTGGGCGAGGGTTTTTACATGTTCCACTGTCTCCCTGAGACAGGAAGCACGTGTGCGTGGAGAGAAAGGATGGGGGCCACTTAGTACCTGTAAAGCCTCATGTGCCCCCACTCCCCCGCGCCCCTGCGGAATAGCCCCCAGAGCTGCTTCGTGTCACCCGCCCCCCGAGGCAGCCCCGGTTTCCGGTGATTCACGGCTCTGTCTGCCAGCGACTCGTCCTCGCGGCCAGGTCTGTCACCGGAGTTCACATCAGCATAAGGACTGCTGCTGCACGCTCAAAAGCCCTCGCCCGCCTTTTTAAATAACAAGCCAAGTTTATAATTACCGATGCTTTTATCCAGGGAAGTCTGTGCCGTGTGTGAAGCCAGACATGCCGTGTGTGTGGGAATGTAAAAGGGACTCAGTATTTTCATCATTGTAGATAAAGAGTATATATATCCCGCCAAAACATATATCGGTGTTTTCCTGCATTCTGAAGAACAATAGATTTGAGTGAAACGGTTTAGACGCTTTAAGACGCGCTGATGGTATTTGAACATGTCCTGCAACACGTTTCCCTCTTCGGCTGCGATGTCGTGCACGCCGTGTACTCTGTGACAGTAGTGAGTGCACACGTGGCTGGTGGATGCCTGATGTATGATGATTGATGTCTGATGCCTGATGTCTGTGGATGTCTGATGTCTGATGCTTGTGGATGCCTGATGCTTGTGGATGCCTGATGTCTGATGCCTGATGCTTGTGGATGCCTGATGCTTGTGGATGCCTGATGCTTGTGGATGCCTGATGCTTGTGGATGTCTGATGTCTGATGCTTGTGGATGCCTGATGTCTGATGCTTGTGGATGTCTGATGTCTGATGCTTGTGGATGTCTGATGCTTGTGGATGTCTGATGCTTGTGGATGTCTGATGTCTGATGATTGTGGATGTCTGATGTCTGATGATTGTGGATGTCTGATGCCTGATGATTGTGGATGTCTGATGCCTGATGATTGTGGATGTCTGATGCCTGATGTCTGATGCCTGATGCCTGATGTCTGATGTCTGATGCTTGTGGATGTCTGATGCTTGTGGATGTCTGATGCTTGTGGATGTCTGATGTCTGATGCTTGTGGATGTCTGATGTCTGATGCTTGTGGATGTCTGATGTCTGATGATTGTGGATGTCTGATGATTGTGGATGTCTGATGCCTGATGCTTGTGGATGTCTGATGCCTGTCTGATGCCTGATGCTTGTGGATGTCTGATGCCTGATGCTTGTGGATGTCTGATGTCTGATGCTTGTGGATGCCTGATGTCTGATGCCTGATGCTTGTGGATGTCTGATGCCTGATGCTTGTGGATGTCTGATGCCTGATGCTTGTGGATGTCTGATGTCTGATGCTTGTGGATGTCTGATGCCTGATGCTTGTGGATGTTGATGTCTGATGTCAGATGCTTGTGGATGTCTGATGCTTGTGGATGTCTGATGATTGTGGATGTCTGATGCCTGATGCTTGTGGATGCCTGATCTCTGATGCTTGTGGATGCCTGATCTCTGATGCTTGTGGATGTCTGATGCTTGTGGATGTCTGATGATTGTGGATGTCTGATGCTTGTGGATGTCTGATGCTTGTGGATGTCTGATGTCTGATGATTGTGGATGTCTGATGCCTGATGATTGTGGATGTCTGATGCCTGATGATTGTGGATGTCTGATGTCAGATGCTTGTGGATGTCTGATGCTTGTGGATGTCTGATGCTTGTGGATGTCTGATGATTGTGGATGTCTGATGCCTGATGCTTGTGGATGCCTGATGTCTGATGCTTGTGGATGTCTGATGTCTGATGCTTGTGGATGTCTGATGCTTGTGGATGTCTGATGCTTGTGGATGTCTGATGTCTGATGATTGTGGATGTCTGATGCCTGATGATTGTGGATGTCTGATGCCTGATGTCTGATGCCTGATGCTTGTGGATGTCTGATGTCTGATGCTTGTGGATGTCTGATGTCTGATGCTTGTGGATGTCTGATGTCTGATGATTGTGGATGTCTGATGCCTGATGATTGTGGATGTCTGATGCCTGATGATTGTGGATGTCTGATGCCTGATGCTTGTGGATGTCTGATGCCTGTCTGATGCCTGATGCTTGTGGATGTCTGATGCCTGATGTCTGATGCTTGTGGATGCCTGATGTCTGATGCCTGATGCTTGTGGATGTCTGATTCCTGATGCTTGTGGATGTCTGATGCCTGATGCTTGTGGATGTCTGATGCCTGATGCTTGTGGATGTCTGATGTCTGATGCTTGTGGATGTCTGATACCTGATGCTTGTGGATGTTGATGTCTGATGTCAGATGCTTGTGGATGTCTGATGCTTGTGGATGTCTGATGATTGTGGATGTCTGATGCCTGATGCTTGTGGATGCCTGATCTCTGATGCTTGTGGATGCCTGATCTCTGATGCTTGTGGATGCCTGATCTCTGATGCTGGTAGATGTCTGATGCCTGATGCTGGTGGATGTCTGATGCCTGATGGATGTCTGATGCCTGATGGATGCCTGATGGATGTCTGATGCCTGATGGATGTCTGATGCCTGATGGATGTCTGATGCCTGATGGATGTCTGATGCCTGTGGATGTCTGATGCCTGTGGATGTCTGATGCCTGTGGATGTCTGATGCCTGATGCTGGTGGATGCCTGATGCTGGTGGATGCCTGATGCTGGTGGATGCCTGATGCTGGTGGATGTATGATGTCTGATGGCTGATGCTGGTGGATGTATGATGGCTGATGCTGGTGGATGTATGATGGCTGATGCTGGTGGATGTATGATGGCTGATGCTTGTGGATGTATGATGCCTGATGTCTGATGCTTGTGGATGTATGATGCCTGATGTCTGATGCTTGTGGATGTATGATGCCTGATGCTTGTGGATGTATGATGCCTGATGCTTGTGGATGTCTGATGCTTGTGGATGTCTGATGCCTGATGCTTGTGGATGTATGATGCCTGATGCTTGTGGATGTATGATGCCTGATGCTTGTGGATGTATGATGCCTGATGCTTGTGGATGTCTGATGCCTGATGCTTGTGGATGTCTGATGCCTGATGCTTGTGGATGTCTGATGCTTGTGGATGTCTGATGCTTGTGGATGTCTGATGCTTGTGGATGTCTGATGCTTGTGGATGTCTGATGCTTGTGGATGCCTGATGCTTGTGGATGCCTGATGCTTGTGGATGCCTGATGCTTGTGGATGCCTGATGCTTGTGGATGTCTGATGCTTGTGGATGTCTGATGCTTGTGGATGTCTGATGCTTGTGGATGTCTGATGCTTGTGGATGTCTGATGCTTGTGGATGCCTGACGATGCCTGATGCCTGATGCCTGACGATGCCTGATGCCTGTGGATGCCTGATGCCTGTGGATGTCTGATGCCTGTGGATGTCTGATGCCTGATGCTGGTAGATGTCTGATGCTGGTAGATGTCTGATGCTGGTAGATGTCTGATGCTGGTAGATGTCTGATGCTGGTAGATGTCTGATGCTGGTAGATGTCTGATGCCTGATGCTGGTGGATGTCTGATGCTGGTAGATGTCTGATGCCTGATGCTGGTGGATGTCTGATGCCTGATGTCTGATGCCTGATGCTGGTGGATGTCTGATGCCTGATGTCTGATGCCTGATGCTGGTGGATGTCTGATGCCTGATGTCTGATGCCTGATGCTGGTGGATGTCTGATGCCTGATGTCTGATGCCTGATGCTGGTAGATGTCTGATGTCTGATGCTGGTGGATGTCTGATGTCTGATGATTGTGGATGTCTGATGCCTGATGCTGGTGGATGTCTGATGTCTGATGATTGTGGATGTCTGATGCCTGATGCTGGTAGATGTCTGATGCCTGATGCTGGTGGATGTCTGATGCCTGATGCTGGTGGATGTCTGATGTCTGATGCCTGATGCTGGTAGATGTCTGATGCCTGATGCTGGTAGATGTCTGATGCTGGTAGATGTCTGATGTCTGATGCTGGTGGATGTCTGATGCCTGATGTCTGATGATTGTGGATGTCTGATGCCTCATGCTGGTGGATGCCTGATGTCTGATGGATGCCTGATGTCTGATGCCTGATGCTGGTAGATGTCTGATGCCTGATGTCTGATGCTGGTGGATGTCTGATGCTGGTGGATGCCTGATGCCTGATGCTGGTGGATGTCTGATGCCTGTGGATGTCTGATGATGCCTGATGTCTGATGCCTGTGGATGCCTGATGCCTGTGGATGCCTGATGCCTGTGGATGCCTGATGCCTGTGGATGCCTGATGCCTGTGGATGCCTGATGCCTGTGGATGCCTGATGCCTGTGGATGCCTGATAATTGTGGATGCCTGATAATTGTGGATGCCTGATAATTGTGGATGCCTGTGGATGCCTGATGCCTGTGGATGCCTGATGCCTGTGGATGCCTGATAATTGTGGATGCCTGATAATTGTGGATGCCTGATAATTGTGGATGCCTGATAATTGTGGATGCCTGATAATTGTGGATGTCTGATAATTGTGGATGTCTGATAATTGTGGATGTTTGATAATTGTGGATGCCTGATAATTGTGGATGCCTGATGCCTGATGCTGGTAGATGTCTGATGCCTGATGATTGTGGATGTCTGATGCCTGATGCTGGTAGATGTCCGATGCCTGATGCTGGTGGATGTCTGATGCCTGATGCTGGTAGATGTCTGATGCCTGATGCTGGTAGATGTCTGATGCCTGATGCTGGTAGATGTCTGATGTCTGATGCCTGATGCTGGTAGATGTCTGATGTCTGATGCTGGTGGATGTCTGATGCCTGATGTCTGATGATTGTGGATGTCTGATGTCTGATGATTGTGGATGTCTGATGGATGCCTGATGCTGGTAGATGTCTGATGCCTGATGTCTGATGCTGGTGGATGTCTGATGCCTCATGCTGGTGGATGCCTGATGTCTGATGCTGGTGGATGTCTGATGCCTGATGCTGGTGGATGTCTGATGCCCGATGTCTGATGTCTGATGCCCGATGTCTGATGCTGGTGCCTGTGGATGTCTGATGCCTGTGGATGTCTGATGCCTGTGGATGTCTGATGCCTGTGGATGTCTGATGCCTGTGGATGTCTGATGATTGTGGATGTCTGATGATGCCTGATGTCTGATGCCTGTGGATGCCTGATGATGCCTGATGTCTGATGCCTGTGGATGCCTGATGATGCCTGATGTCTGATGCCTGTGGATGCCTGATAATTGTGGATGCCTGATGCATGTCTGATAATTGTGGATGTCTGATAATTGTGATAATTGTGGATGTCTGATAATTGTGGATGTCTGATAATTGTGGATGTCTGATAATTGTGGATGTCTGATAATTGTGGATGTCTGATGCCTGTGGATGCCTGATAATTGTGGATGCCTGTGGATGTCTGGTGCCTGTGGATGTCTGGTGCCTGTGGATGTCTGGTGCCTGTGGATGTCTGGTGCCTGTGGATGTCTGGTGCCTGTGGATGTCTGGTGCCTGTGGATGTCTGGTGCCTGTGGATGTCTGGTGCCTGTGGATGTCTGGTGCCTGTGGATGTCTGGTGCCTGTGGATGTCTGGTGCCTGTGGATGTCTGGTGCCTGTGGATGTCTGGTGCCTGTGGATGTCTGGTGGATGCCTGATGCCGGTGGATGCCTGATGCCTGGTGGATGCCTGATGCCGGTGGATGCCTGATGCCGGTGGATGCCTGATGCCGGTGGATGCCTGATGCCGGTGGATGCCTGATGCCGGTGGATGCCTGATGCCGGTGGATGCCTGATGCCGGTGGATGCCTGATGCCGGTGGATGCCTGATGCCGGTGGATGCCTGATGCCGGTGGATGCCTGATGCCGGTGGATGCCTGATGCCGGTGGATGTCTGATGCTGGTGGATGCCTGATGCTGGTGGATGTCTGATGCCTGATGCTGGTAGATGTCTGATGCCTGATGTCTGATGCCTGATGCTGGTAGATGTCTGATGCCTGATGCTGGTAGATGTCTGATGCCTGATGCTGGTAGATGTCTGATGCCTGATGCTGGTAGATGTCTGATGCCTGATGCTGGTAGATGTCTGATGCCTGATGCTGGTAGATGTCTGATGCCTGATGTCTGATGCTGGTGGATGTCTGATGTCTGGATGCCTGATGTCTGATGCCTGATGCTGGTAGATGTCTGATGTCTGGATGCCTGATGTCTGATGCCTGATGCTGGTAGATGTCTGATGCCTGATGCTGGTAGATGTCTGATGCCTGATGTCTGATGCTGGTGGATGTCTGATGCTGGTGGATGCCTGATGCCTGATGCTGGTGGATGTCTGATGCCTGTGGATGTCTGATGATGCCTGATGTCTGATGCCTGTGGATGCCTGATGCCTGTGGATGCCTGATGCCTGTGGATGCCTGATGCCTGTGGATGCCTGATGCCTGTGGATGCCTGATGCCTGTGGATGCCTGATGCCTGTGGATGCCTGAAGCCTGTGGATGCCTGAAGCCTGTGGATGCCTGATGCCTGTGGATGCCTGTGGATGCCTGATGCCTGTGGATGCCTGATGCCTGTGGATGCCTGATAATTGTGGATGCCTGATAATTGTGGATGTCTGATAATTGTGGATGTCTGATAATTGTGGATGTCTGATAATTGTGGATGTTTGATAATTGTGGATGCCTGATAATTGTGGATGCCTGATGCTGGTAGATGTCTGATGCCTGATGATTGTGGATGTCTGATGCCTGATGCTGGTAGATGTCTGATGCCTGATGCTGGTAGATGTCTGATGCCTGATGCTGGTAGATGTCTGATGCCTGATGCTGGTAGATGTCTGATGTCTGATGCCTGATGCTGGTGGATGCCTGATGTCTGATGATTGTGGATGTCTGATGCCTGATGTCTGATGATTGTGGATGTCTGATGGATGCCTGATGCCTGATGCTGGTAGATGTCTGATGCCTGATGTCTGATGCTGGTGGATGTCTGATGCTGGTGGATGTCTGATGCCTCATGCTGGTGGATGTCTGATGCCTGATGCTGGTGGATGTCTGATGCCCGATGTCTGATGCCCGATGTCTGATGCCCGATGTCTGATGCCCGATGTCTGATGCTGGTGCCTGTGGATGTCTGTGGATGTCTGATGCCTGTGGATGTCTGATGATTGTGGATGTCTGATGATGCCTGATGTCTGATGCCTGTGGATGCCTGATGATGCCTGATGTCTGATGCCTGTGGATGCCTGATAATTGTGGATGCCTGATGCCTGTGGATGCCTGATGCATGTCTGATAATTGTGGATGTCTGATAATTGTGGATGTCTGATAATTGTGGATGTCTGATAATTGTGGATGTCTGATAATTGTGGATGTCTGATAATTGTGGATGTCTGATAATTGTGGATGTCTGATAATTGTGGATGCCTGATGCCTGTGGATGCCTGATGCCTGTGGATGCCTGATGCCTGTGGATGCCTGATGCCTGTGGATGCCTGATGCCTGTGGATGCCTGATAATTGTGGATGCCTGATAATTGTGGATGCCTGTGGATGTCTGATGCCGGTGGATGTCTGATGCCGGTGGATGCCTGATGCCGGTGGATGCCTGTGGATGCCTGATGCCTGTGGATGCCTGATGCCTGTGGATGCCTGATGCCTGTGGATGCCTGATGCCTGTGGATGCCTGATGCCTGTGGATGTCTGGTGCCTGTGGATGTCTGGTGCCTGTGGATGTCTGGTGCCTGTGGATGTCTGGTGCCTGTGGATGTCTGGTGCCTGTGGATGTCTGGTGCCTGTGGATGTCTGGTGCCTGTGGATGTCTGGTGCCTGTGGATGTCTGGTGCCTGTGGATGTCTGGTGCCTGTGGATGTCTGGTGCCTGTGGATGCCTGGTGCCTGTGGATGCCTGGTGCCTGTGGATGCCTGGTGCCTGTGGATGCCTGGTGCCTGTGGATGCCTGATGCTGGTGGATGTCTGATGCTGGTGGATGTCTGATGTCTGATGCCTGATGCTGGTAGATGTCTGATGCCTGATGTCTGATGCCTGATGCTGGTAGATGTCTGATGCCTGATGCCTGATGCTGGTAGATGTCTGATGCCTGATGCTGGTAGATGTCTGATGCCTGATGCCTGATGCTGGTAGATGTCTGATGCCTGATGTCTGATGCCTGATGCTGGTAGATGTCTGATGTCTGATGCCTGATGCTGGTGGATGTCTGATGTCTGATGCCTGATGCTGGTGGATGTCTGATGTCTGATGCCTGATGCTGGTGGATGTCTGATGCCTTATGCTGGTAGATGTCTGATGCCTGATGCTGGTAGATGTCTGATGCCTGATGCTGGTAGATGTCTGATGCCTGATGCTGGTAGATGTCTGATGCCTGATGTCTGATGCCTGATGCTGGTAGATGTCTGATGTCTGATGCTGGTAGATGTCTGATGTCTGATGCCTGATGCTGGCTGATGCCTGATGCTGGTAGATGTCTGTCGTCTGATGCCTGATGCTGGTAGATGTCTGATGTCTGATGCCTGATGCTGGTAGATGTCTGATGCCTGATGTCTGATGCCTGATGCTGGTAGATGTCTGATGTCTGATGCCTGATGCTGGTAGATGTCTGATGCCTGATGCTGGTAGATGTCTGATGTCTGATGTCTGATGCTGGTAGATGTCTGATGCCTGATGCTGGTAGATGTCTGATGCCTGATGTCTGATGCCTGATGCTGGTAGATGTCTGATGCCTGATGCTGGTAGATGTCTGATGCCTGATGTCTGATGTCTGATGCTGGTAGATGTCTGATGTCTGATGCCTGATGCTGGCTGATGCCTGATGCTGGTAGATGTCTGTCGTCTGATGCCTGATGCTGGTAGATGTCTGATGTCTGATGCCGGTAGATGTCTGATGTCTGATGCCTGATGCTGGTAGATGTCTGATGTCTGATGCCTGATGCTGGTAGATGCCTGATGCTGGTAGATGTCTGATGTCTGATGCTGGTGGATGTCTGATGCTGGTGGATGTCTGATGCCTGATGCTGGTGGATGTCTGATGCCTGATGCTGGTGGATGTCTGATGCCTGATGCTGGTGGATGTCTGATGCCTGATGATTGTGGATGTCTGATGCCTGATGATTGTGGATGTCTGATGATTGTGGATGTCTGATGATTGTGGATGTCTGATGCCTCATGCTGGTGGATGCCTGATGTCTGGATGCCTGATGTCTGATGCCTGATGCTGGTAGATGTCTGATGCCTGATGCTGGTAGATGTCTGATGCCTGATGCTGGTAGATGTCTGATGCCTGATGTCTGATGCTGGTGGATGTCTGATGCCTGATGTCTGATGCCTCATGCTGGTGGATGCCTGATGTCTGATGCTGGTGGATGTCTGATGCCTGTGGATGTCTGATGCCTGTGGATGTCTGATGATTGTGGATGCCTGATGGTCTGATGTCTGATGCCTGATGCTGGTGGATGTCTGATGCCTGATGCTGGTGGATGTCTGATGCCTGATGCTGGTGGATGTCTGATGCCTGATGCTGGTGGATGTCTGATGCCTTATGCTGGTAGATGTCTGATGCCTTATGCTGGTAGATGTCTGATGCCTGATGCTGGTAGATGTCTGATGCCTGATGCTGGTAGATGTCTGATGCCTGATGCTGGTGGATGTCTGATGCCTGATGATTGTGGATGTCTGATGCCTCATGCTGGTGGATGTCTGATGCCTGATGCTGGTAGATGTCTGATGCCTGATGCTGGTAGATGCCTGATGGTGGATGTCTGATGCCTCATGCTGGTGGATGCCTGATGTCTGATGCTGGTGGATGTCTGATGCTTGATGTCTGATGCTGGTAGTTGTCTGATGCCTGATGCTGGTGGATGTCTGATGCCTGATGTCTGATGTCTGATGCCTGATGTCTGATGCTGGTGGATGTCTGATGATTGTGGATGTCTGATGATTGTGGATGTCTGATGATTGTGGATGTCTGATGATTGTGGATGTCTGATTGTGGATGTCTGATGATTGTGGATGCCTGATGATTGTGGATGCCTGATGATTGTGGATGCCTGATGTCTGATTCTGGTGGATGTCTGATGCCTGATGCCGGTAGATGTCTGATGCCTGATGCTGGTGGATGTCTGATGCCTGATGCCGGTAGATGTCTGATGCCTGATGCCGGTAGATGTCTGATGCCTGATGCTGGTGGATGTCTGATGCCTGATGCTGGTGGATGTCTGATGCCTGATGCTGGTGGATGTCTGATGCTGGTAGATGTCTGATGCTGGTGGATGCCTGATGCTTGTGGATGCCTGATGCTTGTGGATGTCTGATGCTTGATGTCTGATGCCTGATGCTTGTGGATGTCTGATGCCTGATGTCTGATGCCTGTGGATGCCTGATGCTTGTGGATGCCTGATGCTTGTGGATGTCTGATGCTTGTGGATGTCTGATGCTTGTAGATAACTGTGTGAGTGTGTGATGTGTGCCTGTGGCAGTTTTGATCCTTATACACATATGACTCCTCAAGCACAGATGATTTATAAGGGCGATATATCACATTCATAAAATGTGCTTAAGGTGTTACATGTGCACTGTTGGAACACCGTACAAGTGTCAAGTTGGTGCATTATATTTGCTTATTGCTTTACAATACAAGGGACTTTTTTATTAAGTGTCACCACTTTGCCAACTGCTCCTCACTGAAACTCTCCAATGCAGGGTGTCTTATACTTCAGGGTTAAATGTGAGTTTAAATGTCTAGGAATAAGTCAGTAACACAAACTACCAGTGGGATGTACTACACCCAGACTTCTCAAGTCACTATGTGTTCTGACACCCCATCACCAAGTGGGGAGCGAGCTTAGAGTGCTCTTCCTAGGCTCCCTGCCCTACCTCCATGGCTAGAAGAATCTGGAAGGGGGTGGCTTCCATTGCAGGAGGTACAGCTCCCGCCTCCTGGCACATCCTCTCCTGGTACATCAGCTGGTCTCTCCATTCAGGAACACTCAGTAGCTGCCCCCACAAGGTGCACTCTGGGGCAGTAATACTCCCTGCATTTTATCGGGGCTCACAGGCTCTGCTGGCCCCCCAGATAACTTCAGAATGTCAAACTCCTCAGCGAGGATGTCTAACATAGACCCAGGAGGGCCCCACCCAGTGCTTAATTTGAGGCAGTAGTTTACGGTGCTCGACACCAGCAATTAATTGTCAACATCGGCACTTATGACAGTCTGCCACATGGTGGCGCTGTTTGTGTGATTTAGAGATAAGCAGAACAATAGTTTTATTATTTCATTATACATTAAAAACAACAGATACCTGCAGCCCAAACCATTCTTATAGCTGTGGAGGCCTCTAACAGTCTGAATTGTCACACTGGTAGCAGTCTGATGATTAATAGTTGTGCAGGTAATGTAATGGCAATTTTGACAGGGGCAATGGGTGGTGCAAGCTGCAGTGGCCTCCTGGCGAGAGCCCTGGCAATTATTTCTTTACAAATTGAGCACTGGCCCACCCCTGTCACATTTTGGGGATAGCTACATAAGATAAATGTACACACAGTAAGTTAAAGTGCATTTATGGGATCAGCACTTACAGAGAAAATCTTGCAAAGATGCTACCCCTCCTGGACATACCTAGTACCCCTCTCAAACCCACCAGTCACTGTGACAATGTTGCACCGTTGCAATCACTTTTTGGACAGGAAGCGAACAATGCTTCACAGTTGGGAGGGTGCGAATAAAACGTCAGGAGTGCATGTGGGAGCGGGACAACAAACTGGCACAGTGAAGAAACGAAACAGGATTTGGGGGCCTGCGAGGAGGAATCCTCCTGAAACAAGCATTTGCAAAGCAATAGGTCTCGCATTTACGCAAGTTTAAACTATTGGCATTGTAAATGACAATGCCTTTTATTTATGTTTTGGTTTGTACAACATAAATTAAAGGCATTGTCATTTACAATACCATTTACAATACCAATAGCTCCAAAACTCGCAGTTGCGAGACCTATTGCATTGCAAATGCTTGTTCTTAATTGGTATCCATATTCTAGCAGCATAATTTGATTTAGCTGTCCTAAATGTTATTTTATGAAGTGATCTGGAAAATGTGGTTATTTTAGGAATCCTAACATATTTAATTGGTTCTCTAACATTTTATAGGGCAGCTTTATGGACTTGAAAAGTTTTGGGCATTCTTAAAATATTCCAAAGCCAAAAACTTGGAGATTGACCCCAAATTGCAGGACTACCTTCGCAGATTCCGGCGTCTGGAGGACTTTCGTGTTGATGTGAGTAACTAAAATGCAAGTTCCGAGTATCTCCTTACACTCGCTGCATATGCCCAAAATAGCTTTAGCATTTAGTTTTAATTGGTAAGCCACACTGTTACTTTACGAGTGCTAACCAACTCATGGCTCCAGGTTCCCATGTCCGTGACCCTAATTGAAAAAAGAATGAGCTAAACTTTACACACTCCTTGATTTGGACCTTGCACGATCCTCTTAACATTTCCTGGTGTTGTAGATTTGACAAGATTGATGTGAGCACAGTACATCCTCACATCAACGTATGTTTGTGCCAATCATGTAAAAGCATTTGAGTGATATACTGTCTGCATTGTAAAGCAAACTTATATTTTTGTTCAATAAATCTCCTTTTTTTTTTTTTTTTTTTTTTAGCCACCCATGGCTGATGAGAGTGGCCCTAGAAGACACCCATCGACATCTGAAGGAAGACGACGATACCCATCTCAGTCTTCCAGCAAGTCTGCCAGCCAGCCAGCCTCTGCAAACCATTCGCAAGTCTCGCCCAATAAGCTGGCAAAGGAGAGTGCCAAAACCACAAGTCAGCAGGCTGCAGGCACGGCGACAGCTGAGCAACAAGCCAGCCAGGGGAAATAGAAGAGCAGAAGCCTGTGTTTAGTGACTAGGGAGGGGAGGCCATATCTCTGTTGGTTGATTTGGGAAAAAAAGATGAAAAGTTGGGTGTTGGACCATGCTGCAGGAAGCAATTTCAATGCACACAGCTTCTTGTGGTTGGCGGAGCAAACTACACAAGACCATCACCTTTTCAGCAAAGGGCTTTGTACTGAACTGGCTGCCCGTGCTTCCCATGTCTTAGTTAACTTCGGTTGGATGGAGGGTTGGGAGGGGGGGAGAGAATTATTTTTTTTTGGGGAGGGGAAATACAAATATATATATATATATATATCAAGTTTTAAATTATTGATCATCCATCTGGATTACCAAAATTACTGGGCAGAGATGGCCTCCACAAGGGTTGAAGGAGATGTGCGCACTCAAACATTCACCTGTGGATTTGTTACTAGGTCTAGTAACACCCCTTCCTTTATCGAACAATGGTGGCTCTTCAGATCTTCTCCTGCACCATAGCCCTACCATAAGGAACAATTGGACACCTACTGGGGTGCCGTGGTTGGTGCATTTTCAGGTTGGGGCCAGCATGACGCCCTCTGCAGACAAGCCTGTGTGGTGAAGCTTTCGGAGCATCAAATCCGCTGAGAACATCGTTGCATGAAAAGGCGTCTTTTCATTTTAGTTCATTTTTTAAAAAAAGAAAAAGAATTTGGGAGAGGTAAAGAAATTATTTTAACTTTTGTAACATTTTTTTCTCTCCCAGACTTTAGAATCAAAAACACAAAACCATGTCAAAGAAACTGTACAGAGAAAAAAGCATAAAAGTTTCTCCCCTCTTGTGAGATGTTGGGGGGGAAAAAAAAACTTTAAAAAAGTTGCCTTATTATAAAGATGATCTCAAAAGAAGGCTGTATTTCTACCCGTTCCCAACTCTGGTTTTAACGATCGGTTGTGCAGTGATGAGGAACAATAGCTGTTGCCTGGCCATATGAGAATCGTCTCATCCGGACGTTTGACATACAGAACACCAGCCTGTTGACAACTTGTGGTTTGGTGGCCTTCCTGGTGGCGGTTTGCTTTGGGTGGATCTGTGTGCTGTGTTGGCACCTGGAAGATTGTTGGGCTGAAGGGTCTAGAGGGGCATGTGCTTAGTTCTTGTGTATTAAAATGTTGGATGCTGATCTTTCTGTATAGACTGAGGATTTACTTTCATCAATGGTACTTTCTGTTAGCCATCGGCTGCAAGTGTGGCAAAGGTTCAGGATATCGCTTATATATGCATGAGGCTCTCATTTATATAATGTTGATTTACAGTAAGACTTAGGTCAATTTCCGTAGCCTTGAAATTCGGCTCTAGATTACAATTGCCAGGGGTATGTGGCAAATTCAAAAGAAGTCATGCTAACGGTGCGATTACATTACTACCTGTCACCTTTTTCATTGTCCATTAGCTCAATTGAGTGGGAAACCAGAAGTGGTTATCGTTCAATCACATAGTCCCCATTTTTATTTTAAAATTTAGCTGACGTGGGTTTTCTGAATCACCAGAAGGGTGTAGGTGAGGGCAGCTTAATGCTGCATTCCTGTGGAGAAGGGGTAACAGTCAACGAGAATTTGATGTGATTCTATATTTGATCAAAACTAATGTTAATTTTCTGCTCCCTTTGACTTCTGTCCTGTTGCAGCCTGGCACACACCAACTAGTCCGTAATATAGTAAACCAGTGTTCAGCATTGATCTTAAAGGCCATCCAGCTAAACTGCAGTTATATGCTGTAGTATCTGGCCTATTTCTTGTTTTCTTCTACTGCCAAAGAATGCGGGTGGAACACCATACTGCCCTTTACTTATAAATTGACAATTTTAGGAATCCTCAGGTTTTTTTGTGCTCTTTATTGTGTTGTACGAAGAGCACGAGTTTGATTTCACTAAGTTGTACATAGGGCAGATGCTCATTGGCTAGATTTATGTAAGCCTATGTATAAGGCAAGAGGATATTTCCCTCCTCCTAGATTTTATTTTGCATTGTTTTGGACTGTTATTGAAGCACAATCCTAATGAGAAAGAATGGCACCTAGGGCAAAGTTCTTAACATTTTTTCGAACTCATCAGCACAAAGCAGTGTGTTGTGCTACGGCATACTTAATCCACTCAGACAGTGTTGGGTCTTTTTTTAGTAAAAATGTAAAATGGTTCTTAATTTCTGTATATGCTGATTATCAGAAATCAAAAAAACCAAATGTGTGCATGCACCAGACAGATGCAGTACCAGATAGATCCAGACATGTGCTATGTCCTAGTCATTGTTAAATTGACGTGCTCATATTTGCCCTCTTAAATTCCTGCTTGCTCTCATCCATTCTGTTATGTAGTTATTTGAGAGAGCATACTAGATTTTACAATGGCTACATATTAAACCTTTGAATTGGTTTGAAGTTTTAACACAACCTAAGCGATGGATGGATTGCTTAAATTTGTTTCTATTAAGTCAAGATGCAGTTCTGGTATCTTGGTGCAACAGAGTATTTGAGCTGAACCTCACTGATAATGGCCATCAAGGGCAATAAAAAGTTTTGTGTTGCTGATCTCATAGAGATGGGTCGTTGCATAGCAGTTCAAGTTGTAGTGCCCCTTTTGTGGCAGGACCAAAACTGATTTACATATTGCTACTTCCTATCTATTGTGAACAGAAAGAAAATTTAATTTAGTGTGGTTCAGATGATTAATGACTGAGCATTTCTTCCATCGCCTTCTGCTTTTCTCGTTGAGTCACCCTAACTGGGACAAGTATGTCCATGTGTTGGTTACTTACCTTGCTGTTGTATTAGACACCATTTGTGCATCACTTATGAAAAACCGCAACACTCTAGGGTCTGTGGATGCTTATCTTCTCATACAGAGGGGATGTGGCCTAGCATTTTGGACTGGGCAGGTCCAAGACTGATTAGCATATGAATGATTCCTCTCTGTAGTGACACAGCGAGTAGAAACACGATGGACTGGAAAGTAGTCCAGAGTAATTAGTAATTAAAATTCGAGTATTTCTGCATTTCTTTGTAAACATTGGTACCAGGTAATACATTAAAGTGAAAACCTTGTGACATTTGAAAGGAGTGGTTTGTCAGTAAATAGAAACTTGAATTATCCACCATGTGCAGCATTGGAATTTAACCTTCCAGCTGCTTCTGGAATTTAAGACTTGCATCTGCTGCTGTACCTGTTTTTGAAGTTTTACAATTACATTTTTCCTTGGGTCCCTCAAATTGTAGTGGTTTGATCAGTGCAGCCCTGGATAGAGGCATATTAAAGATTTTATTTGGTGATAGTTGTTGTTATCCCGTAATAAGAGAATGGATTTTGGAGTCCAGCGGATCATATTTGTAGCACTCTTTAAGTGGACTGATTGTCCTCTTTTAATGTTCCTTATATCAATGCGAGTCTGACATTTTTGGGAGCTCAACCTGCAAATCGGTGGAAAAATGGAAGCAATGTTTACAAATACCCATTGGTTTTCCGTTGTCCTGTTTGCATAGATTTGTCGGACATCAGACAATCTTTATATGATTCTAGTTCTTACAGTCCGGTCTAACTCGTGAAAAATGTGCACGTTTTGAGATGCTGCAGTACAATTGTTATATTGATTTAACTATCTTTCCTGTGCACTAACATAGCATTTGTTGTCCTAAACTTATGTCTTTGGCTTCTTGAAAAAGCTGAAATGAGTCGAAGCAAAAATATGCTTCCTAATCCATGCAGTTACTTGCTGAAGGATGCTACTTCGTGGAGCCCTATATTGCAACAGTCAGAGGCTTAAAGATGGTATTTTCATTTAGTATAGACTTTTAGGATGAGTTTACGGTATTGCTTGCCTCATGCTGCTGTTTGGGTCTTTAAGAAAGGTATTTTTCCCATGGACATGTCGATCTTTGTTTTCCAGATGTTTTGTATACAAAGGGCAAAATTGACTATGTTAATGAGTGAGGATGGAAATAAGTAATCCGTTACATTCGTACATATATTTATATAGATATATAAATATATGAAATGATCTGTACTAACATACACATATATACACACAAATATATGCACACCATATATATATATATATTTATTTATTTTGAAAAGTTTGTTAGTTGCTCAGAACTTGGGATGAGCCCAGAAAGTCTTAAGTTAAAAGATCACTCGATAAAAATTTCTTTGGATAAGTATTTTAGATACAAAGCAAAATTAATGTGTCCAGTTGAGGCAAATGAAGGAAGAAGCCTGTGGGCAAGGGCTCAGAATGGGCAAAATACAAATTAAAATGCTGATAGCTGTTTTTGGACTACCCTAAGCGACTTCTTCCACTTTAGAAAATAGGCATCATTTAAACTGCCATTTCTTGGATTGTGGCTTCATTCTTCCTTCCCATTTTCTTTTCATAATTGCTTTATTGCATTCCTCTTTACACCTTGCCCCTTATTTTTTCCCAAAATGAGTTAACATCGCAACTTGACATCAGCCATTCTGTAAAGATGAGTAAACGCACAGTACCAGCCAGAGGGAGCACAGAAACACCGGTAGCGTGCAGCAGCCACGATCATCTGAATGTTAATAGCTAATATTGAACATTATGCTAGGATCATTACGCTAAAATAAAAAAAACAAAGAAAAGGTTAAAAAATGTCAAATACTTGAATGAGCGCTTGTATAATAACGTTATTATTGTTCAGAATATCTGCTGTTAGGCTGATGTGATTCTTTCTTATAGTGCTTAGTCCTTTGTAATTTGTGGTAATTATGCTTTTTCCTTTTTAATACAAAAAAAAAGTGTAAAAAATAAAAGCCTTAAAAGACATGTCTCGCAAACTTTTTTAACTGGGACAGGCTCCTATCTTGTGGAGGCTATTTTATCACCGTGCTTCGTAGCCAGAAATCCTCTGAACTCTGCTGCCTTAGCCTTTGTAAGTTATCTCTCATATTCTATGCCATTGAACAGCTCTTCGTTGACCATTGCTAAGTTTCTGCTATTTAATTGCTGACGTATTCATACAGAATAGACTAGTCTACAGCTGCTTTTTTTGTCTGTTCTTTCGGAGAAATGTTCATTCTGCATCATAGGATCTTAATTGATATTCATAAGCATTAGTCATTCCCCCGCTGCCTGCGTGAACCCAGAATGCTCATAATATATTCATAGAATGTGGCTGTAGGTACAGATGCTCTGCATACTCTTATCTGGCGTTGGATGTTTGCAAGTTTTTCAAAGTGTTTTAAGTCGCAGTGTATGGTGTGACTCACTTTGTTTACAATGCACGTGGGCATCGACTCACTGGATTGTTTTGCAGCATGAATCTTTCTGGATTCAAATGCTGTGCATTATTCCGCCATCTAGTGGTGAAGTCCAGAATACTTTTCTTAGGCCTCCTATGTGTTTTTAGGTCTTGCCTAGCGACGCAGCGCGTATCCCATTCTTTGCGTATCGTATCGGTTTATAAAACTCTTTTCGATGGGGAAATTCATGGAAGGCCATCTGGCCTAGCCGCGTCGGTCCACCTCGCAGTCCATGGAGCGGACTCCATTTAAATTCTGTCCCAGGTACCAAGCAAAATTTCTGCGCAATGACTCACACGGAGTGTGCAACTTGTGCTTATCCCCGGAGCACAACGAACAGAACTGCGACGCGTGTAGATCTTTCTGATCGAAGAAAACGCTCCATGACCGTCGGGCTCGACGTCACAAAATGCAAAGTCAAAACACTGGCTCCATTCCGGACCTCTTCGGAGAAGATTCCGAACAAGAGACTTACGACACACTAGGAGCCAAGGAAGAAGAACAGGAGGGGATAGTTTCAGTCTCAGAATCCGGCTCCGATATGGAAGAATAGATTTTGCAAGGTCAGCGTATCGTGAGTACCGAACCTCGCTTGCCCCAAAGTCCAAGTCTGCCCAAGAAAAAGGCTACGGTCTCACCTCCGCCTTCGGGCCAAGGTCGGCACTGAGAATGTTTCCAACGCCCCTCCTTACGGCTCGGGATTGAGTCGGCCACACTCTGGCACCGAGCCAAAACCTTCGGCCTCGAAACCAGTCTCTGAGCCGGCTCCTTCAGCAAAATCGAAAGCTTCTTCGGATCCAAAAGCTTCGGCACAGAAAACGCTGCCACCGAAAATCTTGGCACCTAGACCCAAAAATGCTCCTTTACCGCAACATGAGCCCCGTTTCGACGTCCTGCCTACCGGACCCGAAACAAAAACTGTTTAACCCTAAAACTGGACATATTTCCACCAAAATGCCACTTAAACGCAAGCCAGAGGACACTTATCACATTCCTCTTAAAAAGAAACATGTTGGTACTAACCCTACTCCTCGATCACCTCCTTCCCCACAAAACAAAAATTTACTGATAACACCTACTAATTCACCACAACCACCTGATGATCATGATGGTGATGGGGGAGATACTATGCCTGCAGACCCCTGGACGGATTATAATACTGATTCACCCACAGATAATGAGCCTGACCTTTATCCTTCAAAGCCTTCTCCAGATGATAATGTAGGCTATATGGAGCTATTAAATAGGGCTGCGGAATATCACGGGGTTCAATTACATAAGGAATCCCTAGAGGAGGACTTTCTCTTTGAGACACTTAGTACTTCACAAAGATCAAGCTACACACTTCCCATGCTCAAAGGTATGCTGAGACGTGCAGACGAGATATTTAAAGACCCGATTTGTGCACGCTTTCTCACCCCTAGAATAGATAAGAACTATAAACCTGCACCATCAGCTCCAGCTTGCATTAAAGGCCAATTACCATTCGATTCTTTAGTGGTTTCTAATGCCCGTAAACGGGCAAACTCAAACATCAGGGGATGCCCCTCCTTCAGACAAAGAATCTAAACTAATAGACACCTCCGGGAAAAGAGTAGCCGCCCAAGCAGCAAATCACTGGCGTATTGCTAACACTCAGGCCCTTCTAGCCAGGTACGACAGAGCGCACTGGGACGAAATAGAGCAATTGCTCCAATTTCTACCAGATGAATATAAATCCAAAGCTCGAGACTTTATACAAGAAAAGAAGCTCATCTCTAATTCGTCAATCAGGTGTGCTTTAGATGCCACTGACCCTGCAGCTAGGGCCATTAATACCAGTGTTTTATTAAGAAGACACGCCTGGTTAAGAATTTCAGAGTTTAAACCCAAAGTCCAAGCTTCCATTCTGAACACTGTTCGACAAACAACATCTCTTTGGTACAGTTGTAGACACCTTAGAGAAAATGAAAAAGGACACAGATGTTGCAAAATCTGTGGGAGCCCTACAGTTCCCGTCCAATCGGGGTTCCTTTCGTAGCTCCTTCTATCATGGGGGTCAAAAAGTATCTCGTCAGACACTTCCTCTACACCATACAAAGGCAACAATCAGTCCACCTCTTCAAGAGGTTTCTTTAGAGGAGGGTACAGAGGCAACAGGAATGGTAGGGGTAAAGGTTCCACAACACGTACATCCTCCTCACCTAACAACCAGTGACTTGTCTCCGCTTCCCCCCAATCATTCAACACCTGTCGGGACGTCTTTCTCAATTCCTCCCTGTCTGGCAATCAATAACTACAGACAAATGGGTGTTGGGAATTATCTAATCTTATTGCCTAGAGCTTACCAACGATTCTCCAAACATTCCTCCACGTTCACACAAAATGTCACCACAGCATCTACACCTCAAAAAAGAGGTTCAGTCTCTTCCACTAAAGGGAGCCATAGAGCCCGTACCGCTACAATATCAAGGGTCGGGCGTGTTCTCCCTATATTTCCTAATACCAAAAAAGGACGGCTCTCTCAGACCCATACTAGACCTCAGAACTAAATCATTACATACAATCAGATCATTTTCACATGGTGACACTTCAACAAGTGCTCCTTCTACAGCAAGGCGACTGTCTACTCTAGACTTAAAGGGAGCATATTTCCATATTCCAATACATCCCGCTCAACGCAAATATCTCAGATTTGTGATAGCGGGGCAGCATTACCAGTTCAAAGTGCTTCCATTTGGAGTCGCCACTGCTCCCAGAGTATTCACCAAATGCCTAGCAGTAGTCGCTGCTCACCTACGAAGACAACACATTCATGTCTTCCCGTACTTGGACGACTGGCTCATCAAAGCCAGCACTTACCCAAAGTGTTTCCAGCACACTCAACACTCCAGTTACTGCATCAACTGGGGTATACAGTAAATGTGTTAGTCTCATCTCCAACCTTCCAACACAGAAACCTATCTGGGAGCCACTTTAGATACTCAAAAAGCTCTAGCTTATCCCAATGCAGCCAGAATTTGCAATATTCAGGCTCTAATCGCTCAGTGTCATCCCAACCACTCATTACCAGCTCAAGTGTTCATGCAACTGCTGGGAACGATGGCGTCTTGCATCATGATTGTTCCTCATGCAAGGCTTCATATGCGTCCCCTTCAACAATGCTTAGCGAGTCAGTGGAACCAGTCGCAGGGTCAATTAACAGATCTAGTGTTGGTAAACGGCCGCACCCATCGCTCTCTGCAGTGGTGGAACCCACAAAATCTGTCCAAAGGGTGGCCCTTCATCGACCCTGTTCCACAAACAGTGCTAACAGCAGACGCTTCGCTCACTGGTTGGGGAGCTCAACTCCAAGATCACACAATTGAGTCAAAAGCAAATACATCTCCACATAAATCACCAAGAGCTGCTAGCAGTGTTTCTAGCGCTCAAAGCCTTTCAAATTCACCTTGTAGGCAAAGCTGTCCTAGTCCGCACCGACAACATGACAGCCATGTACTATATACAAAAACAGGGAGGGACACACTGTCTCCAACTGTCCCTACTATCACAAGCCATTTGGAGGTGGGCCATACACCACATAATTTATTTCCTAGCAGAACACCTTCCAGGAGTAAACAATCAAATTGCCGACCTGAGCAAACAGAAGCAACAAATCCACGAGTTCTCCTCCCATACTTTCAACGTTGGGGTTTTTCCCAAATAGATCTATTCGCCACACACAAACGCAAAATGCCCAAGCTTCGCCTCCAGGTATCCACACCCGTTCTCCAAAGGCAATGCACGATGGATGAACTGGTCAGAGATTTTTGGCTACACTTTGCCTCCTCTCCCATTCATTCCACTAGTGGTTCGGAAGCTCAGGCAAACATCCCTCACACTAATCCTAGTAGCTCCCACATGGGCCCGTCAACCGTGGTTCACAACCCTGTTGGAGCGATCAGTGTGGAGAAGTGTGGCTCAATGGTTAGAGCGGCAGACCCTGATGCAGAGATCTGGCCCGGGACCAGGGTTCAATTCCCGCCTCGGCGGGTCTTGGGCTCAATTTCCTCGGACCTGATAATTCTCGCCTCGGTGCCTATTCTAATCATGGGTCCCACTCTGCAACTCTGGGCAATAGCTTGCTTAATCTCCACAACGGCCCCAACAGCGCTGGGATGCCTGGCTTCACCCTGGGGGTGCCCAGGAGTGGACATTTCACAGGGAAAAGCCAGGAAGGGTTCCACAGCGGTATGCGTACAGCGCCTGGACACCCCTTTGGGGGTATGGGTGCGCTTTACAAGTACAAATTTCATAGTAGCTCCACATCAAAAGCTGCATCTCACATCCAGTCTCCTCACTCAGAGCATTGGAGAAATGAGACATCCAGATCCCAAAGAACTCAGCTTCGCGATTTGGCTCCTGAAGTCAGTTTGGTTATCTGAATCCTTCACCAGACTGTATGAACATAATAAAAGAGGCCAGAAGGCCTACTACAAGGGCTTGTTATGCAGCTAAATGGAAACCATTTGTTATATATTCTAATAATAACAATATCAATCCTTTGAATGCCTCCATACAAAATCTCTTATTTACTACACTTGCAGCAGTCAGGTTTAGCGTACGCTTACATCTCGCTGTAATAGCTGCGTACCTACAAAATAGACAGCATTTGTCTCTGTTTAGAGTACCAGTTATCAAAGCATTTATGGAAGGATTAAAAAGGGTAATACCACCAAGACTGCACCTGCCCCAGTGTGGAATCTTAACATAGTCCTTACACGATTAATGGGTCCACGCTTTCCTCATTGCAATTACCTCACTGAGGAGAGTGGGTGAGCTACAGGCACTAACCGTAGAAGAACCTTTTTTCCAGCTCCACAAGACAAAGTGGTTCTTCGTACTAACCCTAAATTTCTACCTAAACTAGTATCTGCCTTTCACATCAATCGATCGGATTCAGTGACAGAACGAGCTCTACACACCTTAAATGTTAGAAGAGCTTTGCTATATTACATAGAAAGAACAAAACCATTTAGCAAAACAAAATACTTAAATGCTTTTTCTCCACCACACAAAGGCAATCCTATATCTAAATCAGGTATTGCTGGATGGATTGTCAAATGTATTCAAACATTTTATGCGAAAGCAAAAAAAACTTTACCAAAACCCCCTAGAGAGCATTCAACTTGCAAAATAGGGGCTACTATGGCCTTCTTAGGAAACATTCCCATAGCTGACATCTGTAAAGCTGCAACATGATCTACACCGCACAGTCACCAAGCACTATTGTGTAGATGTGTTAGCGAGGCTGCAAGCTAATGTAGGCCAGGCAGTACTTAAAACACTCTTTCAGACAACTGCTGCAGGTTAGCCACCGCTTTGGGAGAATACTGCTGTATAGTCTATGCAAAGCATGTGATCTACAGATCACATGCCTCGAACGGAAAATGTTACTTACCCAGTAAGCATCTGTTCTGGGCATGTAGAACTGTAGATTCACATGCGCCCACCCGCCTCCCTGGGTACCTATACCTGTTGCAGTTTCTTACTCCTATACATACGCATGGACATCTTTTATTTTACACTTACTAACTCCATTGTCACCCTCTGCAGGAAAACAATGGAGTCGATGCCCTTGAGCACCAGCACCGAAAGGAGGAGTCACCTTACCTCGTGACTCGAAAGACTTCTTCGAAGAGAAACAACTTGCAAACATCCGGGCCCAACACTAGATGGCAGGAGTATGCAAAGCATGTGAATCTACAGCTCTACATTCCAAGAATAGATGCTTACTGGGCAAGTAACATTTTCCTTCTAGAACCAAGCCAAGCCTGGCACACGTAAGTAAAATAAATGCAGTGCAAAATGTTATGCAAGGTTTACAAGTGAATGCAAGTTCAAATGCAGTTGTTTGAAATACAGATAAGTCAAGGTATTGAAATTACTGTACAGATTACATTTTAGTTACTTATTAAGTTACTTTTTCTACTCTGTGTGATATGCCTGGATATCACACTGGGACATTTTCTAGAGAAAAGGTAAGTAAAATCAGTCTTGCACAATTGTAGTTTTTCAGGTTTCCATGCAAGTCTCTCCACACAATGGATTATGGAGAGAAATGAAGTTATCAGTTACCAGGTAAGTACTCGGTCTTTGGAGTTGAGTTTCTGGGGTTAGAACAAGGATTCCCCCAGGGTGGAGGATGCACTCTTGTTACACCCTCAGCGGCACTAAGGCAGCCAGGTGCAGAGTGCTGAGGCCCAATGTTATCCAATGGGGGATAAGGGGCCTCCGGTTGGTGGCTGCTTACGAGCAGGCCACAGGGTTGTGGGAGCAAAGCTCCTGGTGTTGGTCTCAGGGCAAAGGGGGTTCCTGTTTAGCACACAAAGTACACCCGCAGGGGCGGCTGGGTGCAGAGTGCTGTTTTGGCGTCGGTGGCCCTGTTGATTTCAATGGGGATTCTCCGGTTTCAACAAAGACTGAAGGCTCGGGGACGAAGATTCTCTGGAGGTGACCACCGGTTGGAGAGGTAAGTTGGGATGCCTGGAGATGCTGGGACACCGTCGGTTGTGCCACCCAAGTCCATGAGACTTCTGGTGCAGGGGTGTCTTTAGAAGTCGCGTTTCTCTTACCAGCTCCAGCTCCAGTTGCGGTTGGGGGGGATCCTCCAGAAAGAGGCTGCAGGCTTCGCTGGGGGTTTCAAGGCAGGTCGGAGATCACCAGATCTCGGGTCAGGATCGCCGGGGAGACCTCCTCGTGGTGTTGAGCCACTCGGGCCGTGGGCGACAGGTGCAGAGTAGTGCAGACTCGTGGATTTGGCTGGAGCCAGAGTCTGTGGGTGAACAAATCCAGTGTTCACTGGAGACAAAGTCTTTTCTTTGGAAGTCAGGGCAGGTCCTGGGGGTTCTTGAGGTTGCTGGCTGCAGGACACACCGGAGTTTCGCTTCTGCAGGTTCAAAATGGGGACATGCCGGTATGGCTGGGGCCAAGTCAGTGGGTGTTCTACTTCTTAGATTCAGCATGGCTGTTCGGTCCTTCTTTTCTTCTTGGTCGTTTCTTGTCTGAGGAGGCAAGGTTCCGGGGTGCCCCTAAGTACTAGATTATGGGGCGTTACAGGCAAGTAAAAGGTTGGGACCAATTGGTCCCTTCCTTGGGGTGGGTACACCCCCTATTATGCCACCCTCCAGTGGGAGAGGGGCATATGCCTCACTCTGGTTGGCTGGGTCCCCCATCTACAAGATGGCGGGGACTGACAGTTGTGCTTCACCTCGCCTCCCCCACCTGAGGGGTGGGGTTGGCAAAGGTGGGCACACCTCCCTTTCTCACTTGGTTTTCCTGCCGGTTCTCCCGCCCAAAGTGGGGATCAGAATGAATAGTTTCTTACCTGTCGGTGTAGTTTTGCAGCTTGAAGACTTTCTGGATTCACTGCTGTGCATTATTCCGCCATCTCGTGGTTGGGTCCGGATTCGTAGTCTTTTCTTTCTTTCTTCTTTTTTTTTTTTTTTTGTTGGCCCAGGTGGGCGGCGACGCCCCCACCATTTGGTGTCCTCGGTGACGTCGTCGCGCTTCCTGCGGAAGCTCCCACTTTTGGTCGCCATCTTCGGATTCTTTTTTCTTTTCCTCTTATTGTTTTGTCGTCTGTCTTTTTCTTTTATCCTTTTATTTTCCTTTTGATCCCTCTAAACTCTGTATGTAGTCTAGTTTTACCCTTAACCTCCTATGTTATCTTCCTGGCGGAGGCGGGTGGGATCGCTAGTGAATCCAGAAAGTCTTCAAGCTGCAAAACTACACCGACAGGTAAGAAACTATTCGTTTTGCAGCGTGAATCTTTCTGGATTCACTATGCTGTGCATAGACTTTGTAGCGGTTTTCTGTTATTGCGGTGGTTGGGTGGAAGATGAGCATTGGTTGCTGAAAATGTGCTGTAAGACCTTCTGTCCTACTTGTGCCTCTTTGTTCATCTGGATATCAACACAGTAGTGTTTGGTGAACGTGTGCACGGAAGACCATGTTGCCGCTTGGCAAATGTCTTGTATAGGTGTGTTCGCTAGGAACGCAACCGTTGCTCCCTTCTTCCTTGTTGAGTGAGCCTGGGCGGCTCCTTGTAATTCTTGTCCTGCCTGTTTGTGGCAGAGTTGTATTGCTTGTGCAATCCATCGTGCTATGGTATTTTTGTTACTGGTCGTCCCAAGAAACTGCTTGCGAAGGAAACGAAGAGTTGTTTTGTTTTCCTGCATTCCTTCGTCCTTTCTATGTAGTGCATCACAGCCCTTCTGGCGTCTAGCGTGTGTAGCGCCTTTTCTGTGGGCGTTGATGGTTTCTGGAAGAAACTTGGTATCTGTATTGTCTGGTTAATATGGAACCGCGACACCACCTTTGGCAGGAAGTGTGGGTCCGTTCTCATGACAATTCTGTCCTTGTGTATTTGCAAGTAGGGCTCTTGTAGTGTAAGAGCCTGCAGTTCACTGACCCTTCGCAGTGACGTGATAGCCACCAAGAATGCTGTTTTTAGCGTGAGCATGTGCAGTGTGGTCTTGTGTATGGGCTCAAATGGTGATTTCATCAACTGTGTTAGCACCGTGTTGAGGTTCCAACTTGGGGCTGGCATCCTTTTTGGGGGGGCTATTCTCTTAGCTTCCTCCAGGAATCTTTTGACCACCTGTGAGGTGAAGAAACTTTTCCCCGCTTCTCCCCTGGTGTAGGCCACTATGGCTGCTAAGTGAACCCTTAGTGACGAGTAGCTTAGCCCGCTGTGTAGTAGGTGCGTTAAGTATTGTAGTACCGTTGATTCTTTTGTGACCTTTCGTTGCAGTCCCTCTTTAATGCACCATTGCGAGAAGCTTTTCCACTTTGCAATGTAGCATTTTCTTGTAGTGGGTCTCCTTGCTTCTCTGAGTACTGCCATGGTGCTTGGTGGTAACTTGAGGTGTGCGAATTCTAGGTCCTCAGGAGCCATGCTGCTAGGCTGAGGCTCTCTGGTTCTGGGTGGAGCACTTTTCCTTCTTGCATTGTTAGGAGGTCTTTCCTTCTGCTGAACCTGTGCGCTGGTTCCTGTGCCATTTCCATTATTTGTGAGAACCATGATTGTCTGGCCCACTGAGGTGCCACCAGTATGAGTGTCATGCTGCTGCTCCTGCATTTGCTGAGTACCTTGTGCAACAGTGGTATCGGGGGGGAAGCGTATGCAAATTCGTTCGACCAACTTATCCATAGCGCATTCCCTAGGGACCTTTGGTCCGGTTGTCTGGATGCGTAATGTTGGCATTTTGCATTCTGGAGTGTTGCAAACAGGTCTATCCGTGGTGTACCCCACTTTTGGAACAGCCGCTGCACCTCCTGTTGGTTGAGTTCCCATTCGTGGGACGCAGACGTCTGCCTGCTGAGTCGGTCTGCTTCTACATTGTCTATTCCTGGAAGGTGTATTGCCAGTAGGTCTATCCTTAGAGGGATGGCCCATCTCCAAATCTCTTGTGCCAGGCTTGATAGCTTTGATAGCGGTGCTGACTGTGTTCCACCTTGTTTGTTGATGTAGAACATGGTGGTTGTGTTGTCTGTTTGTATCAGCACTCGCTGTCCGTAAAGCTGCTTCTGAAAGGCTTTTAAGGCTAGGAACACAGTTTTTAGTTCTAGGTAGTTGATGTGTTTCACTGCATCTTGTTGTGACCACAGCCCCCTGATGCGGAGTCTGTCCATGTGCGCGCCCCAGCCCTGCTGTGAGACGTCTGTTGTGATGGTCACTGTTGGAGTTGGCTGTGTGAATGGCTTCCCTTGTAATATGTTCTCTTCCTTCCACCACGCTATTTCTTGCTGCACTGCGTGTGTGACAACCACTAGATCTTCCCAACTCCCTGTCGCTTGTGACCACTGCTGCTGTATCCATTCTTGGAACGGTCTCATGTGCAGCCTGATATGTGGGACTAGGTGGATGCATGATGCCATCATTCCCATTAGTCTGCTCACCGTCCTCACTGTCAGAACTTGCCCCTTCTGGTAAGGACGTGTTTCCCTCAGGAGCGCTATAGTTCTCTTGTTGCTGGGGAACACCTTGGACTGTGTGCTGTCGATTTGTGCCCCTAAGAATATTTTGATCTGAGGCTCTGTTGACGATTTCTCCCAATGTATTGAGAAACCTAGTCTGGACAGTGTTTGTATGACTTGTTTGATGTGATCCTTGCAGTGTTTGTATGATCCTGCTTTCACAAGCCAGTCGTCTAGGTAGGGGTATACATGTATGCCCTTTCTCCGTAGGTGCGCTGCCGCAAGGCATTTTGTGAAAACCCTTGGTGCGGACTTGAGCGCGAAGGCTAGTACTGTGAACTGGTAGTGATTGTGGCCAATCACGAATCTTAGTAGGCGTTTGTGTTTGTGGTTGACGAGTATGTGTAGATATGCGTCTTTCATGTCTATGGTCGCTATTTAATCCCCTTCTTGGATTTGGGGTATTACTTCCTGAAGTGACGTCATTTTGAATTTTTGAGTTTTTACAAACTTGTTGAGGAATCTGAGGTCCAGTATTGGCCTTAGTGTTTCGTCTACCTTTGGCACTAGGAAGTACGTTGAGTAGACTCCCCTGTTCCTTTCGTTTATTGGAACTGGTTCTATTGCTCTTTTTTGTAGCAGCTCCTCTGCTTCTAGACGTAGGAGGGCGAGCTCCCTTGCGGGAATTGCCCGGTGTCTTGGTTTTTTGCTCGGTGGTTGTCTCTGGAGTTCTATGCAGTATCCGTGCTGTATGATGTTTAGTATCCATTTGTCCGTGGTAATCTCCCTCCATTGTGTGAGGAAGATTCCTATTCTGCCCCCCACCGGTGTTGTATGCTCGGTGGTTATTTGTTTGCTGTGTGTGTTTCTTATTTTGTCCTTTTGTTGACTTCTCCTCTCCCTTGGTGTTAAAAGGGAGGGTTTGGTTTGTTTGTGGAGTCACTTTGAGGTGGGCTGCTGACCCCTCTTCGGGATTGTCCCCGTCCGTACCCGCATCCTCGAAAGGACCGTCCTCTGGGTTGATATTGCCAATTTTGCTGCTGTTGTCCCTGTTGGCTCTGGCCTTGGTTGTTCCCCTGGTATCCTTGTTGGGGAGATTGGTGGGCGCATTGCCCCCTCTACCATTGGGCCGCCTTGAGGGTGTTCTTCTTCTCATCCCTCTGAATTGCAGTGCTCCCATGGACCTCGCAGTTTCATTGTCTTTTTTGAGCTGCGTTAACTTCTCGTCCACTGGGGCTCCAAACAGTTTCTGGCCGTCGAATGGCGTGATCAGGATGTTGCTTTGTACCTCAGGTTTGAAACCTGAGATCCTGAGCCATGCGTGTCTCCTTTCAGTCACCCCTATCATCATCTGCCTGCCGGAGTTCTCTGCTGCGTCCAAGGCTGATTTTAGGCAAGTGTTTGCCATAGCCTTGCCCTCTTCCACTAGGTGATTAGCCCTTTGTTGGTGTTGTGGTAGGTGTGTTATGAGCTGGCTCATTTCATCCCAATGCTGGTATGCATGCCTGCTGATGAGGGCGTTGGAGTTGGCGATGCGCCAGTGTATGGCTGCGTTCCTCTCCACCTTTCGTCCTGTGAGGTCCATTCGTTTGCTCTCCTTGTCTGGAGGTGGACCTGTGTTAGTGGGCACATTTGCCCTTTTCCTTGCCGTTGCAGTGATAATGGAGTCTGCTGGCACTGACCCTTGTATGTACGCAGGGTCTTTAGAGGAGTGCTTGTATTTCTTTTCGCTCCTTGGTGTAACCGCCTTGCAGACTGCCGGTTCTTTGAAGGCCTCCCTTCCCTGGTCCAGGACGCTAGGGAGCATGGGTAGGAACTGGGACCTTGTTTGTTGAGGAAGTAGGGTTTCCAAAAGGAAACATGCCTTTGCCTTCTCCTCTTGCATTTCGACGCCATACGTTGCTGCAGCCCTTTGGACGACCACATTGTAGGCTCCAATGTCGTCTGGCGGCGAAGGCCTCGAGGGATAAGAGTCTACCCCTTCTGGTGATTCTGCGTCGAGGTCTTGCCAGTCTAGGTCTTGTTCTTCTGAGGGCGCCGAGTCCCGGTAAGACTGGAACTCTTCTTCGGCTTCAAAGTAGTAGTCTTCTTCGCCCTGTTCGTCGGGGGTTTTAGGGGGCTCGATGTCTTTGTTTTCGCCCTCCGCGAGTGTTTCGCGTGCTGGCTTCGACAGAATGGCGTATTGCTTCATTTTTTCGTCGAAGTCTTTTTTCCTTTGCAGGATGCTCGCCATCTCTGCTTCGAGCCTTCTCTTCTTCTTCTCCATCTCGTGGACCCTTTCGGCGTCGACGGATGAAGCGCCCTCTTCGCGGTCTCGGACGTCGAGGATGACGCCGGTCCTTCCTTTCTGGGTGTCGAGGCTTCCTTTCGGAGGTTACCTTCGACGCCCTTGGTTTTTCGGAGGGTTTTGCCGATTGGGAGTCCTTCACGAAGGATCCGCTCGGTTGTTTGTCCTTGGTTGCTGTTGCTTTCGTCGAGTGTTTCGGCGGCAACGCTCCCTTCGAGGACTTGGCTTCACTTCTGAGAGTGTCGCTCGGGGCCTTAGCTTCACTCCTTTGAGCGTCGCTTGGGTGCTTCGGGGTCGACGACTCCCTTACCTCCTTCGAAGTTTTCTTGTCGACCTCGACGACTGAGCAGTCCTCCGGTCCCTCTGCGATGTTGTCTTCCTCTCCACTCGAGAGGCCCAGGTCTCGGAGCGATGGAGGTGCTCCTGGCCCTGCATGCTGTGTTTCGCCCTTCTTTGCCTCTCTCTCTACCCGGATGGTTTTCGGGTGAACGCCGAACACGCGTTGCAGTCTTCGCTGATGTGTTCGAGCGGCAAGCAGATGTTGCAGACTGGGTGCTGGTCCTTCTGGGCGTACTTGTGGTGGCAATTTTGGCAAAACTTGAACGGTGTCTTGTCCATACCCGCGCTCAGGGGACCCCCTGTGAGCGCATTCTCTGTAGGCGTCGAGATTTTGGTCGTGGACCTTCTACCTCGTAGTTCTTCTCGTCGCCTCCTGTACTGCGTCTCCTCGTCCGGTGTCCTCCGGAAACGATCTTTTGGTGAATATTTCGACTTCTCGAGATTCTTCGTCCAACTTTCTGGAACTTCTCGTCGACGATCCAGACCCCACGGCGGAAAAAAGAATCTGAAGATGGCGACCAAAGGTGGGAGCTTCCGCAGGAAGCGCGACGACGTCACCGAGGACACCAAATGGTGGGGGCGTCGCCGCCCACCTGGGCCAACAACGAAAGAAAGAAAAGACTACGAATCCGGACCCAACCACGAGATGGCGGAATAATGCACAGCATAGTGAATCCAGAAAGATTCACGCTGCAAAACTGGTGGGGACCAGTTGCTGGAAGCAGCAAAAGGCCTAGGGAAGCTCACAAAGGCGGCAAACCTTTGAAGCTTCCCCTTCGTGGACCCTGCCGATCCTGGGGGAGGAGGCTTGGCACCTCATCCCAGGATGTGCATTGTTTTCAGACCCCCGAGAGCAGCAGGCTCTCGACCCAGGGGTCTAGAAACGTCTGGTGGTGTCAGCTGGTGAGCACCCACTCGGCCTGGACACTAGTGTTAGGTCATTTTTCAGGGGGCAGCTCTAAGATGCCCTCTGTGTGCATTTTTCATTAAATCCCACACTGACATCAGTGTGGGTTTAATGTGCTGAGAAGTTTGATACCAAACTTCCCAGTTTTCAGTGTAGCCATTATGGTACTGTGGAGTTCGTAATGACAAACTCCCAGCACCATATACTCTTAATGGCATTACTGCACTTACAATGTCTAAGAATTGGCCTAGACACTGTAGGGGTACAGGGCTCATGCACCTGTACCCTCACCACTGGTATAGGGCACCCAGCTAGAGGGGTGACTGATCTATGCCAGGGCAGTGGGTTGTAGGCATGGCACACAGGGATGTGTGCCATGTCGACTCTTCACTTTGTTCTGCACCAAATTACGCAGCCTGCAAAGACTGTGTGTGTGTAAAGGTACAGGGCCTCTAAGGGTGGCACAGTAAGTGCTGCAGCCCTTAGAGGCCTTCTCTGGTCACAGTGCCCTGGGTACCTGTGGTACCATTTACCAGTGGCTGACCTGTGGCCAGAGTGCCAATTGGGTTTTGTTTTCAATGCAGTTTTAGGGAAAGAACATAGGCCATGGGTACCTGTTTGGCAGGAGCCCAGGGCACACTCAGTCAAAGTACATCAGCAGTTCAGCAAAAAGTGGGGGCAACCATGCAAACAGAGGGCACTTTCTTACAAGAGTGGAAAGAGGGACATCATCAAAATCCCAAGGAAAGTGACCTGAGTAACTGCGCAACCTACAGAGGGATAATTCTTCTATCAACCCCAGACAAAGTGTTCAATAGTATCATCCTGAACCGAATGAAGGAAGAAGTAGCTGCTCAGTTGCGAGACCAGTAAGCTGGCTTCCACAAAGATTGGTCTTGCACAAACCAGATTGCAACACTGCGCATCATTGAGCAGTCGATGGAATGGAACTCTCCCCTCTTTCAACCTAGTCTGAGAAGGTATTCGACAGCATGGACAGAGACCCTTTGAAAACATCTTAACCGCTACGGTGTGCCAGATAAACTAGTAAGAATCATCAGGAACTCTTACAAGGGTTTGACCTGCAAGATAGTCCATAGAGGACCACTCACGGACTCCTTCCATGTGAGAACTGGAGTCTGTCAGAGGAGTTTGCGCCTGCCTTTTTTCTTCCTGCAGGCCATAGTCTGGATTATGAAGACATCCACAGCAAGGAGAAGAAATGGAATTCAGTGGACACCTTGGAGGCAGCTCGACGACCTGGACTTAGCAGATGACCTGACCCTACTGTCCCATACCCATCTGTAAATGCAAGAGAAGACAGACAATGTGACAGCCGCATCAACACAACTTGGCCTCAACATCCACAGAGGAAAAACTAAGATCCTGAAGGCTAACATGGCCAGCACAACTGCAGTCACTCTTGCAGGCAATGCACTGGAAGAGGTTGATGCTTCGCCTACTGGGACAGTGTCTTAGACAAGCAGGGTCGTAAAGGCAAGAATCGGCAAAGCAAGGGCTGCCTTCATTCAGCTAAAGGTCTGGTGCTCCAAGGACCTAACGCTACAAACTAAGATCAGGCATTTTAACATCAACGTAAAATCGGTCCTTCTGTATGGAGCAGAAGCTTGGAGGGCAACGTTGACCACCACCAATAAAGTCCAGAACTTCATCAGCACTTGTTGTCGTGTAGTTCCTAGGAATCCCCAGGACCTGCACGTTTTGGATGACCTAAACTGAGGGCTTGGTGTCCCAACCGCTTCCGGACACCCCCACAGGATGTCAGCCGTTAGACCAGCTAGCTCTACAGTGCCACTACCACTCCGCCTGTATCCTACAGTGGTGGAGGTAGTTTTGCAGCGTGAATCTTTCTGGATTCACTATGCTGTGCATTATTCCGCCATCTAGTGGTTGGGTCCAGAATTGTTGTATTTCTTCTTTTTTTTTTTTTTTTTTTCCCGTGGCCCAGGTGGGCGTCGACATACCACCATTTGGTGCTCTTCGTGACGTGGACGCGCTTCCTCCGGAAGCTCCCACCTTTGGTTGCCATCTTCAGATTCTTTTTTTCCGCCGTTGGGTCTGGATCGTCAGTGAAGGAGCTCCACAACTTTGGAGAAGAATCCACGGAAAACAACAGAAAAAAAGAAAAATCACCGTAAGAACATACTGGATTACGAGTCACGTAACGAAGACGGCGAAAGAGGGGAGAAACACCGCGAACTTCGACGTTTCTACGGAGAATGCGCACCCTGAGCTCCCTGGGCGCGGTGATGGACAAAACTCCCTTTAAATTCTGCGCAAACTGCCACCACAAGTACGCGCAAAAGGACCAACACCCAGTTTGCAATCTCTCCCTTCCGCTCGAACATCGAAGCGAGGACTGCAACGCCTGCGCGGCATTCACTCCGAAGACCCTCAGAGTAAGAGAGAGGCAAAGAGCAAACTACAGCATGCAGGGGACACTTCCATCGCTCCGAGATTTGGGACTCTCCAGTGGAGAAGAGGACAACATCGCTGAAGGACCGGAGGACGCCATAGTCTAGGTCGAAAAGAAAACGCCAAAGGAGGTAAGAGTCGTCGAACCCCAGGCACCCCACTGATACTCGAAAGAATGAGTCAAAGTCCTCGAAAGGAGCATTGCCCTCAAAACACTCGACGTCCCCAAATGCATCCAAGGACAAACAGCCCATCGGTTCCTTCGACAAGGACTCCCAGACGGCGAAACCCCAAGATAAGGCAAAGGCGTCAAAGACCAGTCACGAAAGGGACGCTTCGACGTCGAAGAAGGAGGGGTTGAAAGCGGCTAAGACTTCGGCGTCGACAACCGCGAAGAGAAAGGCCAAAACTCTCGACACCGAACACGCGTCCGAGATGGAAAAGAAAAAGGCTCGAGGCCGAAATGGCGAGCATCTTGCAACGCAAGAAAGACTTCGACGAAAAGATGCAGCAGTTCATGATTCCGCCAAAGTCCACGGCCCAAGCCGAAAGGTGCGTCGAGGAAATCCAGCCACCGACCACACCAGAGCCTGTCGAGGAACAGGAGGAGGAAGAGCTGTATTACGGCGATGCCGAAGGTGAGGAAGACTAACAAACTTACCAGGGCTCGACATCCTCGGAGACGCAGGACTTGCAGTGGCAAGATCTCAATGCCGAATCCCCGGAAGAGGGAGTAGAATCCTATCCTTCGAGGCCTTCGCCGCCAGACGACATAGGAATCTATAACCAGGTCATCAAGAGGGCTGCTGACACATACGGAGTGCAGCTAGAGGAGAAACCCCAATCTTGCTTCCTGTTGGAGACATTGTTGCCATCACAGACAAGAAGCCAGTTCCTACCCATGCTCCCAAGTGTGCTGGACCAGGGGAAGGAAGCCTTCAAGGAACCTGCTATGTGTAAAGCAGTAACCCCAAGGGCAGAGAAGAAGTACAAACACTCTTCTAAGGACCCTATGTACATTAAGGGATCCATACCAGCGGATTCAATCATCACATCCACTGCTAGGAAGAGGGCAAATATACCCACAAATACAGGACCACCTCCAGACAAAGAGAGCAGGAGAATGGACCTAATGGGGAGGAAGATGGAAAGGAGTGCGGCGATCCAATGGCGCATTGCCAATTCCAATGCGTTCATCAACAGACACGCATACCAGCACTGGGAAGAAGTGGGCGAACTCCAAAAACACCTACCAGAGCAATACCAGAGAAGGGTGAACCACCTGGTAGAGGAAGGAAAGAACATGGCAAATACATGTCTGAAGTCGGCCCTGGATGCAGCGGAGACCTCAAGCAGGCAGATGATGCTGGGAGTAACAGAGAAGGCATGCCTGGCTAAGGATTTCAGGCTTCAAGACTGAAGTACAAAACAACATCCTCAACACACCCTTCAACGGGGAACAGCTTTTCGGTGCTCCAGTTGACAAGAAACTGAATCCGCTCAAGAAGGACAATGAGACAGCTAGGTCCACGGGGGCACTACAGTTCAGAGGAATGAGAAGAGGAACGCCTTCAAGAAGACCAGCGGGTAGGGGGAACCTCTAACTTGTGGCACCACACCAAACCTTCCAACAAGGTTACCAAGGGGATAACCAGGGCCAACAGCAGCAAAACTGGCAGTACCAGCCCCGAGGACAATCCTTTCGAGGGCGCGTACGAGGCAGAGGAAACGGACAGAGAGGGGGTAAACAACCCACATCCAAGTAACTCCGCTGTAGGACCAACGCACACCCAGTCAACATCGCTAGGGGTGCAGCTAAAAAGAACATAAAAACAAGAACTAACTCAAGACCAACAACAGTTCCTCCAGCACACAACACCAGTAGGAGGCAGGATAAAACACTTCTTTCAGGAGTGGAGGAAGATCACATCAGACAAATGGATGCTAAACCTCATACAATACGGTTACTGTATAGAGCTAGAAAAACCACCTCCAAACAAAAGACCAAAAAGCATTCATCAATGCTTCTCCAAACAAATGCAATCATTCACAGCTGGCTGTTGGCCAAGGATGAAAAAAAAGCAGTGACCCTTGTACAGAGTAATTATGCCGTGCCTAAGGTCATTTTATGTAAGTCTGGTACAGGGATTAGGATAGAATACTAAGCTGGTGTTGAAGAGACAGGAGCAAGCCACTAGGTAATAGGTCACCTGTTTCAGAACTGTTATTGTCGTGTGGATGGGACAATGTATGTAAAAAGGGGTATACATGACACGACTAGCCTAAAGGACATGACACTGAGGAAAATCATCCAAATCCTCTGGCCAAACATAATTGGCAATAATGACCTATTGTAGCAGGCTTTCCAACTCCCTGCACATGAAGAAATGAAAAGATGCTGGAGCTGGATAGGTCACGCCCTCCACTAGCCCTCATCTAACACCACCAGGCAAGCCCTGACCTGGAAACCCTCAAGGGAAAAGAGGAAGGCCAAGAAACCCCTGGCGCTGAGGCCTCAAGGCTGACTATAAGGTGATGGGTTACACCTGGAGTCAGAATAAATGAAAAGCTCAGGACAGAGATGGTTGCAGAGTCCTGGTTGATGGCCTATACCCCAGGAGGGATAGTAGGCATAAGTAAGTGGGTTCCTATGGAGTGGTCCTGATGCAAGGGATGAAGGATGCTGAAGATGCTCAAGGATGCTGTGGATGCGATGTGGTCGACGTCTTCCTGCAGGGATTCCTCGTTCTACGAAGATGTTGAGGGGGGGTCCTGGTTACAGGATCGACGTCCCATGAAGTCTTCTCCCGTCTGGCCAAAGTCCAGTCAACACTGGACTACCAGTCACTCATTGTCATGGTCACAGTCCAATCCTTCCTGGGTCAATAACTTCCCTTCTGAGGGTCCCAGCAACTTGCCGTCTGCACTCATGGGCTCAGCGAACTCTGGTGCAACTCTGTGCTTCAGGTCTTGGTCCTCGATGCTGCATGGCAGTGTTGGTAGTGACTTGAAGACTTTGGGCTACCAACTTGCCCCAACAGTTTCATTAGTTGTGTCCATGTGCAGCAAACAGGAGGCCAGTCAGCTGCCCCTTGGAGTTCTCTTGGTTTGACTGGGCTATTGGAGGCGACTTTTCCTTGAGCAGGACTTGGCAGGCACAGCCCCTCTCTTCGCTAGCTACCAGGTGCCTCTTTGATGGTTCCACAGTGCAGCAGGGCAGTCCTCCTTTGGTCCTCCTTACAAGTCAGTCGAGATCTGAGGCCTGGGGGCCTCTTTAGGCTCGAAATGAGCCCTTGGGACAGGATGCGATTGGTAGCCAATGGGCTACTAGGTTCCCTCCTGGTGACCGTGGCATCTGGCTATCCCAGGATGCATCCTTCTGGCCACTGACCTCACTAGCCCACTTCCGGGGTGTGGCTACCTCCGGTCTACTGACCCTTGGGTAAACCAGTTTGGCTATTGGTTTCCCCTCTCTGCAACTGTGCCAGCCTGTCTACATCAACAATGGGGTAGCCCTCTGCCCTGGTGTTCACCTGCCATTCAAAGGCAGCTTCACCTTTGAAGCCTACATTTTGGGGCTAACACTCAAGTGGCTTCCTGCATGAGGGAGGCGACACCTGCAATCCCTCATTGTTCTTCTTCGAGTCATTGTCACGTCTCGTGGAGCAGGTTCCATGTGTCGCAGACACAGGCGCAGGACCCACATCAGGATGCAGCGACAAACAGCTGAAGAAACCCAAGACATCTTTGGGGAACTGGACCTTCTCGTGACCGAGGCAGAAGGTGTTCATTTTTCGGGTATTCCTGCTCACCAACCCAGCCCAGAATTTGTCCGCTCCAGTGCATCTGATGCTGACTTAGAGGCAGTACAAGGGGCTTTATGTGCTTCCACTCCTCCTGGGCCTCCTAGTAAGACCACACCCAGACTTGTGAGTGATACCCTTTTGCCCACTGTGTCTGAGCTTTACTTTATCAGGTGGTGGGGCGTCACCTGTGGCTTGTGCAGAGACCTGCTTGTGGGCAGTGTTCACCAGAGAGCAGAGTCTTCAGGTTCGTGGTCCCTAATGTATATGGGATCAGATGGAGAGGACTTAAATTTCTTCTCCACTTTGGGTGTAACCCTAGCCTTGACTGGCTCTAGAAAGATGTCAGGGCTGTTTTGAGCATCGGAAGAAATTGCACGGAGCGCTCTGATTGCTAGAGTTTCAGAGAGAAAGCCTTCCTCTCCTCTTTCTGATAGGCAGCTGCATGTTGGATTTCCCATGATATGAGGCAGTATCATGGGGGAGGAAGCCTTTATAAGCACATGAACTCAATCAGACTCCCCCAGAGGGTCAATATAGTCTTCTGATGAGTCGTCCCTATTATGAGAATGGGATTGATGCTCATTATCTTGAAGGGTGTATGGGCTACCCTGTTCTGAGTATTAATCTGGTGACCCTGCAGGTGAGTATGGTAGAGGTCAAAGGGGAGGTGGAGGTGGTGATGGGAGTGGGGGAGGAGGGGGAAGATATACGAGCAGGGCTAGTAGTTGTGTATTTGAACCTCTTTGGGGTTCGTATGGCCTTTGAAGGAATGTGTGGAGCAGGTTCTTTAAAGGCAAGCCTTCTTTTTCTTGGTAAGGTGTCTGCAGTCTTCGGGGGATGAACTTGGCAGTAATTTTGTTTGTGCAGGTGTTGATGAATAGTTGCTTCTGTTTCTCGTCAAGATGTTATTGTAGTTTTTCCAAGGACTGGCCTCTGAATTGTCTGAGCCAGCCATGGTAGCAGGACTCTTCGCCAGTGCCTTTTTTTTTGGCATCGAGGGTGCAGGTGTGCGTGGTGCTTTCAGCTTTAAAGGGTGTCAAGGCTCCTCAGAGCTAGGTGTCTTCGGATACGAGGGCCGATCAACATCGTTTAAAGGATCCCTCTTTTACTCAGATGCCTTTTCTGGATGCTGACCAGAGTCCAAAGGCAGTGGTGGCCCAGAGGGTGGCCATATGTTGTGCACAGGGCTGGATTCTTGACTCGGGAGTGGGTCTCTGGCTGTGCGTGTGTGGTCCCTTATGAGACTTGTGTTGTGCTTGACCTTCAACCATACTGACAATTCTGGGTGTGGTCTTTCTAGGTGGCCTGGACTCAGCATAAGTGGATGAAGCCCCTTCCTTCTCTCTATCGGCATCTGATGCACGGGAGCTGAAGAAGAGTGTACTGAGTTGCAAAAGGTGAATGCCTGAAGACTTCATGTTGGCTTCCTCCGTGGGGGTCTGGTTCTCTGAAGATGTCCGGGTTACTTCAGTTGTTTGTCTCTGCATCCTGATGTGGACCCAGCATCTGTCTCTGCAATAACGAAGGGTCTTCTTACACTGAAATGGGAGATATGAAACTCACTCAGTCCGTTATGCTCTGAGGACAAGATTTACGTAGGCTGCCGGCTCAGGGCTCTTTAGCATGGCATTGAGGAGTTTTCCTGAATGGCATCCGTTCTGCCACCTACCACTTGTGGGCCATCTCAGACGTTGAAGGTGGAAGACCGAGGACACAAGGCCTCAGAAGGGGTGTGGGTTCCCCGGGGGGGGACTTGCTGGTAAGGGAGCCTCTACTTGCAATCAATGACTTGCTGACTAATCCCCTCTGTCCGTGCCACTCTCAGAAGGCCACGGGGCATGCACGCATATTTGATAGACTTCTAGCCGCATGATTTCTTACCATATAATATACTATAGGTGTCAAACTTGATCCAGAAAATGAGCAGCACCTCTGCACTCCGTTGGGTAGTGTTTGTGCTGACAATGACTCACTTGGTGCCTATATAGGTACCACCCCAGCGCACTGACTTCTGTTCCTTTTTTTCCGTGCCATTAGTGCAGATCCGTAGAAAGCAACCTCTGATTTCTTTTTTTTTTTTATTTTATTACTTTTTTCAAATTTTTGGGAATTATTTTTGAGCTAAGTTCCCAGTGTGCTCTGGGAGGACCTCTAAAAAAAAAAAAAAAAACCTGTGGGATTTAGCCCAGTGGTTCCTGTCACAGGCATATGTCCGTGACCGAACCCCACCTGGTTTGCTTGTGGTGCCTGGAGCCGGGCGGCTCCAAGGCCTGTCCCTATTGTCAAGCAAAAAATCCCAAGTCGGTCCTGAGAGGGTGCTCTGAAGCTCTTCGTTGCCCAACACCCCACGGCTCCACACTGCTCCAGGTTCAGGTCACGAGAAAGGTCTGGGCCCACTCTTCGAGTTCCTTCCTGCAGGTCATCGTGGCACTCCAAATCTTCGAAATCTAAGAAGTTGAAGCACTCTGACTTTGCAGCGCTAGTACAAGTCTTCAGGCAAGGTGTGGTAACGACACCACAAATCTAGGCCCGGCTCTTATACGTCAGCCGTGTAGCATCTCCAAGAGCTTCGCAGAGCTGGATCAACGCCCCACCTACCGCCAATTCAGCTTCAAGAATTTGGAGGCCATGCACCTCCTTTTTGGGTAGGCCGACCCCTCTAGAGTGCCTTTGGGGCCCACGGGGTTGGCTGGATTCCCTATGGTTGTTTTGCCCTTCGCAACAGTCTGGCCCATTGGAATCCATTTCCAGATAAGCACCGGTCTGAGTCCTCAACCTTCCCAGGAGTCCGTTCCAGTGCCGTTTTTCCCGGTTCGGCTGACGCCCCTCTGTGGCGTCGACCCCATCATTATACCCAACTCCGATACGGAGCTGGATCGGTGGCAGCTGATGTCTAGTCTGGTGCCGACCGAACAAGACCACTCGAGTCGGAGACAGCACCTCCTTTTTCTGACAGGCCCTGTGGGAGGACAGGATTGTGGCGAATCTGAGAATTCCTATGGCTATTCAGACTCCTTGGCTGAGGATAACTGATATGAGCAACTGTCGGATGCCAGTGGTCTGGACACAGGTGCTCCAGTGCACAGGGCCATTGCCCGCTGCCATCACCCCACTCCTGGAGACCCAGCTTTCCTCACCCAGCACCTGACCCCGGACAACCAGATAGGGAGTTCAAGAAGCTAGACGCCTTTGGCAAAAGGATTTTCTCTTCCACCAGCCTTGCATTGTGGTCTGTGAACACCACGTGCATTGTGGGTCAGTATTCCCACACAGTTTGGGACTCAGTTGTGCAAGTGCTACCTGTGGTCTTGGAGGCCAATGTCATCCTGTCCCAGGCTATTGCTGATGGCTGGGATGCAACAAAGTTTGCAATACGCTGCAGACTGGACACAACGGACTCGATTGGCAGAGCTATTGGTTCATCGTTGCCATGCCTAGCCGAGGTCAACTGGCTTTTCAGGGGATGGCCAGGCACCCTTATGTACAGGCCCTTTGATGTCAGGCCCTGTTTGGAGATAAGGCAGATTTGGTGCTCAAGCACTTTAACCCCGTCGCTGCTAGGCCTTTCCCCCCCTGTGCTAAGCCTTTTTTTGGCTATTTGGGGTAGTTCGCGCTTAGGCCCCTGTAACTTTTTGACCACATAAGGTATCCACGCCAAATTTGCGTCCTTTTCTTCCAACATCATAGGGATTCTAAAGGTACCCAGGGTTTGTGGATTCCCCTGGAGGGGACCCAGAAATTAGCCAAAATACAGCTAAATTTTGTTTATCTGAAAGAGACACGTTAGTGACAGATTCCTTACCTTAGAATATCCCCAGGCGTCAGGCTGGATCTGGAAAGTTTTTGCGTAGCAGTACCCTTGCGCGTCGGTAGTTGGCGTCGTGCGGCTCCGCGTCCGTTGTCGGCGCCGGGATGACGTCGTGGGCAGTACTTAGACGCCGCCCCTGCGCGCTGACGTCAGTTCTTCTTTTTCCGCGCCAGTAAGCGTAGATCCGGGAAGAGCAGTGTCCTAGTCATTTTTTGACTATATTTTTGGTGATTTTTCACTGTTTTTTCTCACGAGTCTATCGACTCCGAAGGTGTCGGTAGGGATGCCCGGCTTCAAGCCCTGCGACGTCTGTGGTCGTATGATGTCGATCACAGACCCGCATTTAGAGTGTCTACTGTCTCGGCCGCGACCACGACACAAAGTCGTGCCCCGACTGCCGGGCCTTGCACCCGAAGGCTTTGCGAGAGCGGGCTCGAAAGCTCCTCGAGCTCCGGCAGTCGGCTCCGCGCCACACCAAGCCCCGGTCACCCGAGGGGCCGGTCGCGGAGTCCTCATCGGTCGTCGGGGGTCCAAGTCTTCGCACTCCTCCGGTAAGTCGAAGCATAAAAAGTCTAAGAAGCGTCATCGCTCAACGACTTCGCCTCGCCGGTCTCGCCACTCGTCTAAGGCTCCTGTCGGCAACGTCCCCGCCTCTCCGGGAGTGCCCGTGGAGTCGCACCCGCATTACCCGTCCTTCCCGGGTTCGGGGGCGACTCCGGCCGAGATACAGGAATTCCTGTCGGCCATGGCCCGCCACTTCGGGCCTCAAGGTCCCCCCCGGTGCGCCTTCGGGCCCCGCGGGCCCTGATGGGGTTTCCCCGGCGCCGCCGACGACTCCGGTCCCGGCGCCGCCTGTCACACCAGCCTCGGTCCCAGCCCCGGCCTCGATCCCGGCTCCGGTGCTGCCGCAACCCCCATCGACGCCGGTTGACCTAACTACGCCGGCGCCGATGTCTCCGGTGCCGTTTCCGACGCCGCCCGGGGCTCCGGGCGGCGTCGTTCCCCGAATCTCTCAGGATCCGGACACGGCGCCAGACCAGCGTCGCTCGACGCCGGCTCCGACGCCGTTGAGACCTTGGGTCCCGCGTGTCCCTCCTTCTCCTTATTTTGAACCTGAGGAGGACGAAGAGGACTGGGAGGGGTCGGAGGACCCTCTCACACGGCAGTGTGAGTACGAACAGGACTGGTCTGAGGAACTTAGGGATGCCAGTGGGCTGGACACCTCCCCTGACCCTGGCATGCTGTCTCCTCCTTCCGTGGCAACGGATGAGGGAGCAAACTTTGCAACGGTGTTGCGTAGAGCAGCTGAGGCCTTACACCTCCAATTGCCTACAGTGGCCGTCAGGACTAACCTCCTGACGGAAGTGCTTCAGCCGGCGGCTACCTCCTCGGAGCCACTGCTGCTGTTTAATGACGCACTTTCTGACGTTCTTTTGGGCACCTGGTCCAAGCCCGCCACAGGGGCTCCTGTGGATAGGAACGTGGCTCGACGCCATCGCCCGCTCCGGGCGACCCCCTGTTCCTCTCCCAACACCCCACTCCTGAGAGCTTGGTTGTCCAAGCCTCTGCTTCCCAAACAGTCTTCCCTACCGCTCCTCCGGATAGGGAATCCAAACGCCTGGATCAATTTGGGAAGAAGGTCTTTTCTTCCTCCAGTGCTGGCTTGCGGTCTGTCAACACCGCTTGCCTTTTGGGCCGATATTCCCACTCTCTGTGGGACTCGGTGGCGCAAGCTTTGCCCCAGTGTCCTGAGGAGGTCCAGACACTGCTTTCCCGCGCCATTGCGGAAGGAAGAGATGCGGCTAAATTTACCATTAGATGTGGCCTTGATACCGCAGACTCGCTGGGTAGATCAATTGCAACGACAGTGGCGCTGCGCCGTCACGCCTGGCTGAGAACCACTGGTTTCTCGGGTGATGTCCAGAACACTCTTATGGACATGCCCTTTGATGGGGTCGGTCTTTTTGGGAACAAGGCAGACCATGCGCTGGAGCGTTTTAAGGACTCTCGGGCTACGGCCAAGTCCCTGGGCCTTTCTGAGGAACGCCCTCCGCAGCCATCTGCGTCTTCGCGTGGCCAAGGACGTGGCTCCCGCCGTGGGGGGTCAGGCAACCAGCGTGCGGGTCAGGCCACCAACCCCGTCCGCGGCCTCCAAGCCCTCCTAGTCCTTCCTTTCAGGTGCACAGCACGCCAGTAGGGGGCAGGGTCCGCCATCAGCTTCACCACTGGCGTGCCATCACCTCGGACAGGTGGGTCTTGGACATTGTCCGAAGGGGCTACTCCCTCCCCTTCGAGACCACCCCCCCAGCCATGCCACCTCAATTCCACCGCATGTCAGGGGATCACTTGGTGCTTCTTCAGAAGGAAGTTGCGGCCCTCTTGGCCAAGAGGGCCATCGAGCGCGTTCTGACCCCAGAAGTAGGACGTGGTTGCTACTCCCACTACTTTCTGGTGCCCAAAAAGGACAAGGTGGACATGCATCCTATCTTGGACCTCCGGAACGTCAATCGCTTCCTCCGGAAGGAGAAGTTCAAGATGCTCACCTTAGCTCAGGTCTTGACTGCCCTAGACCCTGGAGACTGGATGGTAGCGTTGGACTTGCAGGACGCTTATTTCCACATCCCCGTCCTGCCGGCGTTACCTGCGGTTCATAGTGGGCCTCGAGCATTTTCAATTTACCGTGCTCCCCTTTGGCCTCACAAGTGCCCCTCGGGTGTTCACAAAAGTGATGGCGGTGGTCGCAGCTCATCTGCGCTGGGCAGGGGTTCCAGTCTTCCCCTACCTCGACGACTGGCTGCTGAAGGCGGGCTCGTCCCAGGCAGTCGTCTCCCACCTCCAGACTACGGCCGAACTCCTGCACTCGCTGGGGTTCTCCATCAATGTGCCGAAGTCGCACCTGATTCCATCTCCACAGCTCCTTTTCATCGGAGCAGTTCTGGACACGACGCAGTTTCGGGCCTATCCTCCCGAACGGCGAGTACGGGATATTCAGGCTATGATTCCGATCTTTCAGCCTCTATCCTGGGTTTGGGTACGGATGACCCTGAGGCTGCTGGGCCTCATGGCCTCCTGCATCCTGCTGGTCGATCATGCCAGATGGCATATGCGGGCTCTGCAGTGGGACCTGAAGTTCCAGTGGGCGCAGCACCAGGGCAACCTGTCCGATCACGTCCAGATCTCGGAGGGGACTGCAAAACAGTTGCAGTGGTGGCTCTCGAACTGGCAATGGGTCATGGGCAGATCCCTCTCCCTTCCCCAGCCAGAGCACACAGTCGTGACGGACGCGTCCCTTCTGGGATGGGGCGGTCACATGGGAGAGGCGGACATCAGAGGCCTCTGGTCTCCGGCGGAGTCCCGGCTCCATATCAACCTTCTGGAGCTCCGGGCGATCCGACTTGCACTCAAGGCATTCCTTCCCTCTGTCAAAGGGAAGGTAGTGCAGGTGTTCACAGACAACACCACCGCCATGTGGTACTGCAACAAACAAGGCGGGGTGGTGTCGTGGACCCTATGTCAGGAGGCTCTGCGCCTCTGGACATGGCTGGAACATCAGGGCATGTTCCTGATGGTTCAACACCTGGCAGGTTCCCTGAACGCCAGGGCGGACGAACTCAGCCGCAGGTGCATGATGGATCACGAATGGCGTCTTCACTCGGAAGTGGCGCAAGGACTCTTTCTACAGTGGGGAGAGCCTTGGTTAGATCTATTCGCCACCGAAGAGAACACGCAATGTCATCAGTTCTGCGCGTTGGAATTTCCAAGGCGGCACTCGCTCGGCGACGCTTTTCGTCGCGAGTGGAGTTGCGGTCTGTTGTACGCTTTTCCGCCTATACCACTTCTACCCAGAGTGTTGAAGAAGATTCGGCGCGACCGTGCCCAAGTCATCCTTGTGGCTCCGGACTGGGCTCGAAGAGTTTGGTATCCCGAGCTACTCAGTATGAGCGGCGATCCCCCGATCCGTCTGCCTCTTCGGGAGGATCTTCTGTCGCAGCAGCAGGGGACGGTCCTCCACCCGAACCTGTCCAGTCTACATCTGCTTGCGTGGAGATTGAGCGGCGGCAGTTGATTCCTTTCGACTTGCCTCTCGAAGTTTGTGATGTGATTCTGGCAGCCAGGCGTCCCTCCACTAAGGTGGTATACACCTGCAGGTGGAACAAGTTTATGGCATGGTGCACAGCAAAGGCTGTGAATCCCCTCTCTGCCCCTCTTTCCGAGGTTCTTCTGTTCCTTCTTTCTCTGGCCCAACAGGGTTCTGCCCTGGGTACCATCAAGGGCTATCTTTGTGCAATCTCGGCCTTCCTCAGGCTCCCTGATCAGCCCTCTCTTTTTAAGTCCCCTGTTAACAGGTTTCTAAAAGGCATTACACACCTCTTCCCTCCTGTTCCGTTTGTCATGCCTCAGTGGGACTTAAACTTGGTTCTTACCTTTTTAATGTGCGCTCCCTTTGAGCCTCTACATAACTGTCCTCTTCGTCTTCTTACTTTGAAGACAGCCTTTCTGGTGGCCATCACCTCCGCTCGGCGGGTGAGTGAGCTCCAGGCTCTATCATGCAAACCTCCCTTTCTGTCGGTCCATCCAGACAAGGTTGTTCTTAGGACGCGTCCGTCCTTCTTGCCAAAGGTGGTTACTGCCTTCCATATTGGGCAGACCATCACTTTGCCCACCTTCTTTCCGCCTCCGCATCCTTCCAGAGAGGAAGAGAGGCTCCACCGTCTGGACCCAAAACGTGCGCTTTCCTTTTATGTCAACTGCACACAACACTTCCGGGTGGATGACCAGCTCTTTGTTGGCTACGTGGGCGCCAAAAAAGGTCGGGCGGTGCACAAGAGAACCATCTCCCGCTGGGTCACCTTGTGTATCAAAGCCTGCTATTCTTTGGCGAAGAAGGAGCCTCCTGTTGGGCTGCGGGCCCATTCCACCAGGGCAACGGCTGCTACCACGGCTTTAGGCCGCGGTGTTCCGCTGCAAGATATATGTCGGGCAGCTACGTGGGCCTCGCTGCACACGTTTACCAAGCATTACTGCTTTGACAGCCAGGTCCGGAGGGATGGCTTCTTTGGCCGTTCTGTCCTCTGGGACTTCCTTGTCTGATCTTTGTTCGCAGACCCACCACCGGGGTTGGTATTGCTGGGGTATCTATTCTAAGGTAAGGAATCTGTCACTAACGTGTCTCTTTCAGATGCACAAGTTACTAACTTGTGTAACGATATATCTGTAAGAGACAGTAGTTAGTGACAGATTCCTACCGCCCCACCCATCCTCCCCGTTCTGCGAACTGATTTCTAGGGTTAAGGACATCCCTTTCAGGGCCCTAGTATTTTTCAGACACCTATGTCAGCTTCTTGCATGGCTCTGCGTTCCTGGCGCGGAAAGTCGTGTACAGAACTGACGTCAGCGCGCAGGGGCGGCGTCTAAGTACTGCCCGCGACGTCATCCCGGCGATCCCGACGACGGACGCGGAGCCGCACGACGCCACCTACCGACGCGCAAGGGTGTACTGCTACGCAAAAACTTTCCGGATCCAGCCTGACGCCTGGGGATATTCTAAGGTAAGGAATCTGTCACTAACTACTGTCTCTTACAGATATATCGTTTCACAAGTTAGTAACTTGTGCTTTTGGGGAAAAATGGGAAAAAAGTGCTGCAAATAAAAGCATCTGGGTTTTTCCCCTGCAAATGGTATCAAAAAAGGGTTTGTGGGGCTGAAATCACCATTTTCCCAGCTTTTAGGGAATGACAGACTTTTGTCAGAAAACCAAAATATTTTACACAGTTTTGGCATTTTTCTGGGACATAGCCTATTTTTTTGTGCTTTCAACCTCCTTCCAGTTAATGGTAGAAATGGGTATGAAAGCAATAATGGATCCTGAAAAGCTATACATTTTAGTACAGTAGACAAAATTCTGAATTCAGCAACGGGTCATTTGTGTAGATCCTTCAAGGTTTCTTTATAGAAACTAACAGTTAAATATAGGAAAAATTGAAAATTAGTTGAAAAAAACAACCTTTTGTGTCAACGTTTTCACATGTAACTTCTTCTAATTATGACAGCTCTTTGAAAGCAATATACCGTTACATCCGCGGGACCTTACTGGTTGTGGGGATATATAGGACTTGTAGGTTCAACAAGAACCCGACGAACCCAGAGCCAAAAACTGAGCAGCGACTTGCAATGGTTTTTTATTATGTACCGGGTATATAGTAATTATTCTTGGAAAATGTATACATGGAAAAATCGGTATGAAAGACACCTATGTATTTCTGAAATGGGAACAAAATATAGAGTTTAGAAACAGTAGATATTTGCACCTTTCCGAAATTGGGAATACTCATACTAGCATGAGAATTATCGGTCATTTTTCAAAATGACTTCTTTTTTACACATGGTCTTTCATTTGGAAGGCAGAAATGCATTGAAAGTCAATAGGTAATAGCAGTTGCTTTACAAATCTGAATTACTAAGTCTCCCGATAAAAATGGTACCTCACTTGTGTGGGTAGGCATAGTGCCCACGACAGGAAACGGCTCAAAACGCAACATGAACACACCACATTTTCGCAATGAAAAATTTCCCTTTTTTTGCAAACTGCCTAGCTGTCGTTTTTTAACCCTAGCTCTGCCGGCACCTAGGGAAACCTAGCAAACCTATACATTTTTGAAAACTAGACACCCAGGGGAATCCAGGATGGGGTGACTTGTCTGGCTCTCACCAGGTTCTGTTACCCAGAATCCCTTGCAAACCTAAAAAATTGTCAAAAAAACCAGTTACCTCACATTTCTGTGGTGGAAAGTTCTGCAATCTGCGTGGATCCACAAATTTCCACCCACCCCGCGTTCCCCAAAGTCTTCCGAGAAAAATGGTACCTTACTTGTGTGGGTAGGCCTAGTGCCCGCGACAGGAAACGACGCAAAACGCAACGTGGCGACACCACAATTTCACAGTGAAAAATGACCCTTTTTTGGCAAAGTGCCTAGCTGTAGTTTTTGAACCCTAGATCTGACGGCACCTCGGCAAACATATACATTTTTGAAAGCTAGACACCCAGCGGAATCCAGGATGGGGTGACTTGACTGGCTCCCACCAGGTTCTGTTACCCAGAATCCCTTGCAAACCTAAAAAATTGTCAAAAAAACCACATTTTCCTCACATTTCTGTGGTGGAAAGTTCTGCAATCTGCGTGGATCCACAAATTTCCACCCACCCCGCGTTCCCCAAAGTCTTCCGAGACAAATGGTACCTCACTTGCGTGGGTGGGTCAAGGACCCGCGACAGACAAGGGCCCTAAACCTATTGAGGCAACATCAAAATTACCTATCACAAACCAACCTGGTTTTGCAAGCGGGAGTCCAATGAGTTTTTGGCCCGGGGCTCGCGGCCATCTAGGGAAACCTACCAAACCCACACATTTCTAGGAACTAGACACCCGGGGGAGTCCAGCGAGGTATGGCTTGCGTGGGTCCCTCAACATTCTCCTACCCAGAATCCCCATCAAACCTCAAATTTCGCTGAAAAAATTACTTTTTTCTCAAATTTCTGTGTGGGAAAGTTCTGGAATCTGCGTGGATCCACAAATTTCCTCCCACCCAGCGTTCCCCCAGGTCTCCCGATCAAAATGGTACCTCACTTGTGTGGGTAGGCATAGTGGCTGCAACAGGAAATGGCCCAAATCGTACTGTGGAGACTTCAAAATTACCTATAAGAAAACTACCTAGTTTTGGGGGGCGCACCTGAGATTTTGGCCCCGGGATTAGCGGCCATCTTGGGAAAGTACCAAACCCAAACATTTCTGAAAACTAGACACCCGGGGGAGTCCAATGAGGTATGGCTTGCGTGGACTCCCACAAATCTGGAAGAGATGAAGAAGTTCTTGGGTTTAACTTTTTTGATGGGCTTGCTAAGGAAGCCATCAATGTCTTCATATTGGTCTACTAGTCCCTTGATGGCAACGGCTATATTTCCGGCAGTCATGAGTCGTGATAGGTATTTGCTTCTGCTTCGGATGCTGCATTTTGTCGATAATGGTTTAGCGTTGCCACGAGATCACCCTGAGTGTGACCGTCTTTTTAAGATTCGGCCTGTCATTGATCACTTTGTAGATCGATTTTCTGAGATCTATGCTCCAGGGAAAGAAATAGCAGTGGATGAGTCTTTGGTCTTGTTCAAGGGCCGCTTGGTTTTTAGGCAATACATTCCTATCTGAAAGAGACACGTTAGTGACAGATTCCTTACCTTAGAATATCCCCAGGCGTCAGGCTGGATCCGGAAAGTTTTTTGCGTAGCAGTACCCTTGCGCGTCGGTAGGCGGCGTCGTGCGGCTCCGCGTCCGTCGTCGGCGTCGTGATCGCCGGGATGACGTCGCGGGCAGTACTTAGGCGCCGCCCCTGCGCGCTGACGTCAGTTCTTCTTTTCCGCGCCAGTAAGCGCAGATCCGGGAAGAGCAGTGCCCTAGTCACTTTTTGACTATCTTTTTGTGAAATTTTTCACTGTTCTCTTCAACGAGTCTTCACGACTCCTAAGGTGTCGTAGGGATGCCCGGCTTTAAGCCCTGCGAGGTATGTGGTCGTATGATGTCCATCACGGACCCCCACCTCGAGTGTCTCTTCTGCCTCGGCCGAGGCCACGACACGAAGTCGTGCCCTGACTGCCGGAAACTTCATCCGAAGGCTTTGCGAGAGCGGTCTCGAAAGCTCCTTGAAGTCCGGCAGTCGGCTCCGCGCCGCAGCAAGCCCCGGTCCCGGGAGAGGTCGAGGGGCCGGACGCGGAGTCCCCGCCGTTCGTCGGAATCCAAGTCTTCGCGCTCCTCCGGTAAGTCGAAGCACAAGAAGTCTAAGCGGCGTCATCGCTCTAAGACTTCGCCTCGCCGGTCGCGCGACTCGGCTGAGGTCCCTGTCGGCACCGTCCCCGCCCCCGCGGCCCCGGACGTGCCTGTCGAGTTGCCCCCGCATTACCCGTCCTTCCCGGGTTCGGGGGCGACTCCGGCCGAAGTACAGAAATTCCTGTCGGCCATGGCCCGCCTCTTCGGGCCTCAAGGTCCCTCCGGTGCGCCTTCGGGCCCCGCGGGCCAGATGGGGTTGCTCCGGCGTCGCCGTCGACTCCGGTCCCGGCGTCGCCTGTCCCACCAGCCTTCGTCCCGGCCTCGGCTCCGGCCCCGGCCTCGACCCCGGTTCCGGTGGTGCCGCAACCTCCATCGGCGCCGGTTGACCTAACCACGCCTCCGCCGACGCCGATGTCCCCGGTGCCGTTTCCGACGCCGTCCGGGGCTCCGGGCGGCGTCGTTCCCGGTTCTCCCGGGTCCGGACATGGAGCCGGACCGGCGTCCGCCCGACGCCGGTTCCGGCGCCGATGAGGCCTTGGGTCCCTTATGTCCCTCCTCCTCCATCTTTTCAACCTGAGGAGGACCAGGAGAGCTGGGAGGGGTCTGACGACCCTCTCACACAACAGTGCGAGTTTGACCCGGACTGGGTTGAGGAACTTGGGGATGCCAGTGGGCTGGATACCTCCCCCGACTCTGGCATGCTGTCTCCTCCCGTGGCAACGGAGGAGGGGGCTAATTTTGCAACGGTGTTGCGTAGAGCTGCTGGAGCCTTAAATCTCCAGTTGCCTACAGTGGCCGTCAGGACTAACCTCCTGACTGAAGTGCTTCAGCCGGCGGCCTCCTCTTCGGAGCCTGTGCTGCCGTTCAACGATGCACTCACTGACGTTCTTTTGGGTGCCTGGTCCAAACCCACCACAGGGGCTCCTGTGGATAGGAACGTGGCCCGACGCCATCGCCCGGCTCCGGGCGACCCCCTGTTTCTCTCCCAACACCCCACCCCTGAGAGCTTGGTTGTCCAAGCCTCTGCCTCCCAAACAGCCTTCCCTACCGCCCCTCCGGATAGGGAATCCAAGCGCCCTGGATCACTTTGGGAAGAAGGCTTTCTCTTCCTCCAGTGCTGGCTTGCGGTCTGTTAATACCGCTTGCCTCTTGGGCCGATACACCCACTCCCTGTGGGATTCGGTGGCTGATGTTTTGCCGCAGTGTTCTGAGGAGGTCCAGACACTGCTTACCCGCGCTATTGCGGAAGGGCGTGATGCGGCTAAGTATACCATCCGCTGTGGCCTTGATACCGCCGACTCGCTGGGCAGATCGCTTGCAACGACGGTGGCGCTGCGTCGCCACGCCTGGCTGAGAACCACTGGTTTTTCAGGGGATGTCCAGAATACTCTCATGGACATGCCCTTTGATGGAGTCGGTCTCTTTGGTTCAAAGGCGGACCATGCGCTGGAGCGTTTCAAGGATTCACGGGCTACTGCTAAGTCCCTGGGCCTTGCTGTTGTGCGCCCTCCGCAAACGTCTGCTTTTCGCCCCTTTCGTGGCCACGGAAGGGGCGCCCAGTCACGTCCACAGCCCGGCCAACGGCCCGCGCAGCAAGCGCCTTGCGTGGCCGAGGACGTGGATACCGCCGTGGCGGTTCGGGCAACCAGCGTGCGGGTCAGGCCACCACCTCCAACCCGTCCGCGGCCTCCAAGCCCTCCTAGTCCCTCCTTTCAGGTGCACAGCACGCCAGTCGGGGGCAGGGTCCGCCATCACCTTCACCACTGGCGTCCCATCACCTCGGACAAGTGGGTCTTGGACATTGTCCGAAGGGGCTACTCCCTCCCCTTCGAGACCACCCCCCAGCCATGCCACCTCAATTCCACCGCATGTCAGGGGATCACTTGGTGCTTCTACAGAAGGAAGTCACGGCCCTCTTGGCCAAGAGGGCCATCGAGCATGTTCCGACCCCAGAAGTAGGGCGTGGTTGCTACTCCCACTACTTTCTGGTGCCCAAAAAGGACAAGGAGGACATGCGTCCTATCTTGGACCTCCGGAACGTCAATCGCTTCCTCCGGAAGGAGAAGTTCAAGATGCTCACCCTAGCTCAGGTCTTGACTGCCCTCGACCCCGGAGACTGGTTGGTAGCGTTGGACTTGCAGGACGCCTATTTCCACATCCCCGTCCTGCCGGCCCACCGGCGTTACCTTCGGTTCACGGTAGGCCTCGAGCATTTTCAGTTCACCGTGCTCCCCTTTGGCCTTACCAGTGCCCCTCGGGTGTTCACGAAAGTGATGGCGGTGGTCGCAGCTCATCTGCGCCGGGCAGGGGTTTCAGTCTTCCCCTACCTCGACGACTGGCTGCTGAAGGCGGGCTCGTCCCAGGCAGTTGTCTCCCACCTCCAGACTACGGCCGAACTCCTGCACTCGCTGGGGTTCTCCATCAATGTGCCAAAGTCGCATCTGATTCCTTCTCCACAGCTCCTTTTCATCGGAGCAGTTCTGGACACGACGCAGTTTCGGGCCTATCCTCCCGAACGGCGAGTCCGGGATATTCAGGCTATGATTCCGATCTTTCAGCCCTTATCCTGGGTTTCGGTACGGATGACCCTGAGGCTGCTGGGCCTCATGGCCTCCTGCATCCTGCTGGTCACTCATGCCAGATGGCATATGCGGGCTCTGCAGTGGGACCTGAAGTTCCAGTGGGCGCAGCACCAGGGCGACCTGTCCGATCACGTCCAGATCTCGGAGGGGACTGCAAAACAGTTGCAGTGGTGGCTCTCGAACCGGCAATGGGTCATGGGCAGATCCCTCTCCCTTCCCCAGCCAGAGCACACAGTTGTGACGGACGCGTCCCTTCTGGGATGGGGCGGTCACATGGGAGAGGCGGAGATCAGAGGCCTCTGGTCTCCGGGCGGAGTCCCGGCTCCATATCAACCTTCTGGAGCTCCGGGCGATCCGACTTGCACTCAAGGCATTCCTTCCCTCTGTCAAAGGGAAGGTAGTGCAGGTGTTCACAGACAACACCACTGCCATGTGGTACTGCAACAAACAAGGCGGGGTGGGGTCGTGGACCCTTTGTCAGGAGGCTCTGCGCCTCTGGACATGGCTGGAACACCAGGGCATGTTCCTGGTGGTTCAACACCTGGCAGGTTCCCTGAACGCCAGGGCGGACGAACTCAGCCGCAGGTGCATGATGGATCACGAATGGCGTCTTCACTCGGAAGTGGCGCAAGGACTCTTTCTACAGTGGGGAGAGCCTTGGTTAGATCTATTCGCCACCGAAGAGAACGCGCAATGTCATCAGTTCTGCGCGTTGGAATTTCCAAGGCGGCACTCGCTCGGCGACGCTTTTCGTCACGAGTGGAGTTGCGGTCTATTGTACGCCTTTCCGCCTATACCACTTCTACCCAGAGTGTTGAAGAAGATTCGGCACGACCGGGCCCAAGTCATTCTTGTGGCTCCGGACTGGGCTCGAAGAGTTTGGTATCCCGAGCTACTCAATATGAGCGTAGATCCCCCGATCCGTCTGCCTCTTCGGGAGGATCTTCTGTCGCAGCAGCAGGGGACGGTCCTCCACCCGAACCTGTCCAGTCTACACCTGCTTGCGTGGAGATTGAGCGGCGGCAGTTGATTCCTTTCGACTTGCCTCCCGAAGTTTGTGATGTGATTCTGGCAGCCAGGCGTCCCTCCACTAAGGTGGTATACGCCTGCAGGTGGAACAAATTTGTGGCATGGTGCACAGCAAAGGCTGTGGATCCCCTTTCTGCCCCTCTTTCTGAGGTCCTTCTGTTCCTTCTCTCTCTGGCCCAACAGGGTTCTGCCCTGGGTACCATCAAGGGTTATCTTTGTGCTATCTCGGCCTTCCTCAGGCTCCCTGATCAGCCCTCCCTTTTCAAGTCCCCTGTTGTTAACAGGTTCTTAAAAGGCATTACTCACCTCTTCCCTCCTGTTCCGTTTGTGATGCCTCAGTGGGACTTAAACTTGGTTCTTACCTTTTTAATGTGCGCTCCCTTTGAGCCTCTACATAACTGTCCTCTTCGTCTTCTGACTCTGAAGACAGCCTTTCTGGTGGCCATCACCTCCGCTCGGCGGGTGAGTGAGCTCCAGGCTCTATCTTGCAAACCTCCCTTTCTGTCTGTTCATCCAGACAAGGTTGTTCTTCGGACGCGTCCGTCCTTCTTGCCAAAGGTGGTTACTGCTTTCCACATTGGGCAGACCATCACTTTGCCCACCTTCTTTCCGCCTCCGCATCCTTCCAGAGAGGAAGAGAGGCTCCACCGTCTGGACCCAAAACGTGCGCTCTCCTTCTATATTGACCGCACAAAACACTTCCGGGTGGATGACCAGCTCTTTATTGGCTACGTGGGCGCCAAAAAGGTCGGGCGGTGCACAAGAGGACCATCTCCCGCTGGGTTACCTTGTGCATCAAGACCTGCTATTCTTTGGCTAAAAGGAGCCTCCTGTTGGGCTGCGTGCCCATTCCACCAGGGCAACGGCTGCTACCACGGCCTTGGGCCGCGGTGTTCCGCTGCCGGTTATCTGTCAGGCAGCTACGTGGGCCTCGCTGCACACGTTTACAAAGCATTACTGCCTTGACAGTCAGGTCCGGAGGGACGGCTTCTTTGGCCGTTCTGTCCTCCAGGACTTCCTTGTCTGATCTTTGTTCGCAGACCCACCACCGGGGTTGGTATTGCTGGGGTATCTATTCTAAGGTAAGGAATCTGTCACTAACGTGTCTCTTTCAGATGCACAAGTTACTAACTTGTGTAACGATATATCTGTAAGAGACAGTAGTTAGTGACAGATTCCTACCGCCCCACCCATCCTCCCGTTCTGCGAACTGATTTCTAGGGTTAAGGACATCCCTTTCAGGGCCCTAGTATTTTTCAGACACCTATGTCAGCTTCTTGCATGGCTCTGCGTTCCTGGCGCGGAAAGTCGTGTACAGAACTGACGTCAGCGCGCAGGGGCGGCGCCTAAGTACTGCCCGCGACGTCATCCCGGCGATCACGACGCCGACGACGGACGCGGAGCCGCACGACGCCGCCTACCGACGCGCAAGGGTACTGCTACGCAAAAAACTTTCCGGATCCAGCCTGACGCCTGGGGATATTCTAAGGTAAGGAATCTGTCACTAACTACTGTCTCTTACAGATATATCGTTACACAAGTTAGTAACTTGTGCAGTAAGAGGGCACGCTATGGAATTAAGCTGTATATGCTGTGTGACAGTAGGACTGGATATGTCTCTAATTTCAGGGTGTACACTGGTAAGGAATCCAGGATTAACCCCCTGGTTGTCCGATCCACTTTTGGAGTGACTGAGAAAATTGTGTGGGAACTTGGTAGAGGACTTTTTAACAAAGGTCACCATTTATATGTAGATAACTTCTACACTGGTGTGCGGTTGTTCAGGGAATTGGCCAAAGTGGACACTGTTGCTTAGTGGCACAATCCGCTCTAACCGTAAAGGTTTCCCAAAAGAACTTGTTTGTCAAAAGCTTGTGCGGGGACAGTGCAGTGCGTTGCGTTGCGAGGAACTTCTAGCTGTGAAGTTTTCAGACAGGAGAGATGTCTACATGCTGACTACCATCCATGATGAAAGCATTTCACCTGTGACTGTTTGGGGTCAGGTTGCTGAAGCGCGCAAACCTGTGTGCATTTTAGACTATAATAGGCACATGGGTGGTGTTGACAGAGTAGATCAGAGGTTGGAACCTTACGCTGCTCTTCGTAAGGCTTACATTTGATATAAGAAGTTGGCTATCCATCTTTTCCACTTGGCAACCTTTAATGCTTTTGTTGTTTTCAAGGATTCTTGTCTTGAGTCAAAGATGGCTTTTGCTAAGTTTCAGGAGTCTGTAATAGGAAGCCTTGTTTTAGTGGAACAGGCAAGTGTTCCTAGAGTTGGAGTGGTGGAGGAAGTGGCTAGATTGAAAGATCGCCACTTTCCTGATCACATTCCTCCCACACCCTCAAAAGACTTTCCCAGTAGGAGATGTAGAGTCTGTTGGCGAAGAGGTACGCGGAAGGAGACTCGTATGTACTGCCCTGAGTGTCCTTCTAACCCTGGGCTGTGTGCCTGCTTGTTTTAGAATGTACCACACGCAAAAGCTACTCGAGGCCCAGCAGTCGGCTCTGCGCCGTTCGAGGTCCCGGTTGCGTGGGAGGTCGAAGGACCAGTCACGGAGTCATCATCATCACTCTTCTTCCAAGTCTTCGCACTCCGGGTCAGGTAAGTAAAAGCACAAGAAGAAGTCGAAGAAGCATCGTCGCTCTTCGACTTCTCCCCGTCAGTCAGCCGACGCGACGAGGGATGCGGGTGGGGCCCCTCCCGCAGCTCCGCGTACTGAGCCCGAAGGGTCGACTCAGTGTTTCCCTCCCGAAGCGATGCATGCCATCTTTGGGCAGCCCGACTCCGCCAGCGTGCCTTCGGGCCCCGCGGACTCTGCAACGCAGGGTTCCCTTGGATCCAGGCCTGGATCCGGATCGGCGCTGGTCGACCTTCTTACACCTCCCCCGGCGCCGATTCCACCGGCACCACATCTGCAGCCGACGCCGGTTGTGTCCCCAGCCGGCGTCGACCCCAGCCTCCATCTCGATGTAGACACGGAGCCGGACCGACGCCGGATCCGGCGCAGACGGGTACTTTTGTGCCCCTGTTCTACCCTGGCTCTTTGAGACCAGATTGGCAGCCAGAGGAGGGTGAGGAGGACTGGGAGGGGTCTGGAGACCCTCTAACTGACCATGTGGGCTATGAACCGGACTGGAGAGAGGAACTGGGTGAAGCCAGAGGTTTGGATACCTCACCAGACCTTGGCATGTTGTCTCCTCCTACTGTAGCTACGGAGGAGGGAGTGTCTTATGCTGTGGTGTTGCGTAGGGCGGCCGAGGCTCTCAGCCTCGAGCTACCTACGGTGGCAGTCAGGACTAACCTCCTGACAGGTGCTTCAACCGGCAGCGAGCTCTTCGAAGCCCCTGCTCCCGTTTAATGAAGCCCTCACCGACATCCTTTGGGGCACCTGGTCCAGGCCCAACACAGGGGCTCCTGTGGATAGGATGATTGCCCGGCTCCGGGCGACCCCACTTTCCTCTCCCAACACCCCACCCCTGAGAGCTTGGTGGTCCAAGCCTCCACCTCCAAAGGCGCATTCCCTAACGCACCACCTGATAGGGAATCCAAAAAGCTGGACCATCTTGGGAAGATGTTTTCTTCCTCCAGCTTGGGACTGCGGTCGGTGAACAACGCATGTCTCTTGGGCCGTTACACCCACTCCGTGTGGGATACGGTGGCGCAATTGCTGCCCCAGTTCCCGGAGGAGGCCCGGGCTGTACTCTCCCGTGCAGCTGCTGAAGGGAGAGATGCAGCGAAGTTTACCATTCGCTGTGGGCTGGATACCGCCGACTCACTAGGCAGGACGATTTCCACGTCGGTAGCCCTTCGACGCTACGCCTGGTTGAGGTCGACTGGCTTTTCAGGGGATGTCCAATCTGCTCTTATGGACATGCCCTTTGATGGGCGCCGCCTATTCGGCGACAAGGCAGACAACGCGCTGGAGCGCTTTAAGGACTCGGGCTACGGCCAGGTCCTTGGGCCTCTTCACCACCTGCCCTGCGCAGTCTGCCTTTCGCCCCTTTCGTGGCTACGGAAGGGGTGCCCTGCCAGAGCCACAGGCCAGCGCAAGCTGTCCAGCCCCTGCGCGGCCGGGGATGTGGGAACCATCTCCGTGGTTCTGGGGGCCAGCGGGCGGGCCAGTCCACCACAGTCCCCTCCGCAGCAGCCTTCAAACCCTCCTAGTCCGACCTTTCAGGGCCACCGAACGCCAGTGGGGCGGCAGGATTCGCCATCACCTCCCCCACTGGCGCACCATCACGTCGGACAGGTGGGTGTTGCAAATAGTCCGAAGGGGCTACTCCCTCCCCTTCGAGACTACCCCTCCATCCATGCCACCTCAGTACCATCGCATGTCGGAGGATCATCTGGCCTTTCTCCAACAGGAAGTTTCGGCACTCTTTGCCAAGGAGGCCATCGAGTGCGTTCCTGTCCCAGAAGTAGGTCGTGGTTGCTATTCCCACTACTTTCTGGTGCCCAAGAAGGACAAAGCCTGCGTCCTATCTTGGATCTCAGGAACGTCAACCGCTTCCTCCGGAAGGAGAAGTTCAAAATGTTGATGCTAGCTCAGGTCCTGTCTTCCCTCGACCCTGGAGACTGGATGGTAGCATTGGACTTGCAGGACGCTTATTTTCACATCCCCGTCCTGCCGGCCCATGGTAGGCCACGAGCACTTTCAGTTTACCGTGCTCCCCTTTGGCCTTACAAGCACCCCTCAGGTGTTCACGAAAGTGATGGCGGTGGTCGCAGCTCATCTGCGCCGATCAGGGGTTCCAGTCTTCCCCTATCTCGACGACTGGCTGTTGAATGCGGGCTCGCCCCAGGCTGTCGTCTCCCACCTCCAGACTACGACGACCTCCTGCATTCACTGGGGATCTCCATCAACTTGCCAAAGTCACACCTGACTCCCTCTCAGAAGCTCCACTTCATCGGAGTGGTTCTGTACACGACGCAGTTTCGGGTCGGTCCTCCCGAACAGAGAGTCCGGGATATTCGGGCTATGATTCCGATCTTTCAGCCTCTATCCCGGCTTTCGGTCAGGATGACCCTCAGGCTACTGGGCCTGATGACATCCTGCTGGTGAACCATGCCAGATGGCATATGCGGACTCTGCAGTGGGACCTGAAGTTCTAGTGGGCACAACATCAGGGAAACCTGTCCGATTGCGTCCAGATCTTGGAGGGCACTGCAAACCAACTGCAGTGGTGGCTAACGAACCAGGATTGGGTCGACAGCAGATCCCTCTCCCTTCCCCAACCAGAGTTCAGTGTTGACCGATGCATCACTTCTGGGATGGGGCGGCCACATGGGGGAGGCGGCGATCAGAGGCCTTTGGTCTCCGGTGGAGTCCGGGCTCCACATCAACCTTCTGGAGCTTCGGGCGATTCGGCTTGCACTCAAAGCATTCCTTCCCTCTGTCCGGGGAAGAGTAGTGCAGGTGATCTGAAAGAGACACGTTAGTGATAGATTCCTTACCTTAGAATATCCCCAGGCGTCAGGCTGGATCCGGAAAAGTTTTGCGTAGCAGTACCCTTGCGCGTCGGTAGGCGGCGTCGTGCGGCTCCGCGTCCGTCGTCGGCGTCGTGATCGCCGGGATGACGTCGCGGGCAGTACTTAGGCGCCGCCCCTGCGCGCTGGCGTCAGTTCTTCTTTTTCCGCGCCAGTAAGCGCAGATCCGGGAAGAGCAGTGCCCTGGTCAATTTTTGACCATACTTTTTGGTGATTTTTTCACTGTCTTTTTCCACCTTCAGGTGTCGTAGGGATGCCCGGCTTCAAGCGATGCGGCGCCTGTGCGCGGATGATGTCCGTCACCGACCCGCATTGGGAGTGTCTCTTCTGCCTCGGCCGAGGCCACGACACCGAGTCTTGTCCCGAATGCCAGGCCCTCAACCCGAAGGCTTTGCGAGAGCGGTCTCGAAAGCTCCTCGAGGCCCGGCATTCGGCTCCGCGGAGGCCCCGGTCGCGTGAGAGGTCCAGGGGTCGCTCGCGGAGTGCACACCGGTCGTCGGCGTCGAAGTCTTCTTCGTCCGGTAAGTCTCGACACAAGAAGTCCAAGAAGCATCGTCGCTCTCGGACTTCGCCTCGCCGGTCTCGCGACTCGGCTGAGGCCCCTCCCGGCACCGTCCCCGCCCCCGCGGCCCCGGACTTGCCTGTGGAGTCGCCCCCGTCATACCCGCCCTTCCCGGGTTCGGGGGCGGATCCGGCCAAGGTACAGGAGTTCCTGTCGGCCATGGCCCGCCTCTTCGGGCCTTCAGGCCCCTCCGGTGCGCCTTCGGGCCCCGCGGGCTCTGATAGGGTTGATCCGGCGTCGCCGGCGGCTCCGGCCCGGCGTCGCCCGAGCCTCCAGCCTCGATCGCTCCGGCTCCGGCCCCGGCCTCGATCCCGGCTCCACAACCCCCATCGACGCCGGTCGACCTCACGACACCTCCGCCGGCGCCGATGTCTCCGGTGCCGTTCTCGGCGCCGCCCTGGGCTCCGGGCGGCGTCGTCCCCAGTTCCTTCCGGCTCCGGACATGGACCCGGAGCGACGTCGCTCGGCGCCGGCTCCGGCGCCGATGGGACCTTGGGTCCCAAATGTCCCTCCTCCTCCTTATTTTGAACCAGAGGAGGACCAGGAGGACTGGGAGGGTCTGATGACCCTCTGACACGCAACTGTCAGTATGATGAGGACTGGACAGAGAGTCTAGGGGAGGCCAGTGGTCTGGATACTTCTCCTGACACTGGCATGCTGTCTCCTCCCGTGGCTACGGAGGAGGGGGCCAATTTTGGTACGGTGTTGCGTAGGGCTGCTGGGGCCTTACGTCTCCAGCTCCCTACTTTGACGGTCAAGACTAACATCTTGACAGAGGTGCTTCAGCCGGCAGCCTCCTCTGCGGAGACTGTGCTGCCGTTTAACGACGCCCTCACGGACGTTCTTTTGGGCGCCTGGTCCAAGCCCAACACAGGGGCTCCTGTGGATCGGAACGTGTCACGACGCCATCGCCCCGCTCCGGGCGACCCCCTGTTTCTTTCTGTCCACCCCACTCCTGAGAGCTTGGTTGTCCAAGCCTCCGCTTCCCAAACCGCCTTCCTACCGCTCCTCCGGATAGGGAATCCAAACGCCTGGATCAGTTTGGGAAGAAAGGTTTTCTTCCTCCAGTGCTGGCTTGCGGTCCGTTAACACCGCTTGTCTTTTGGGCCGATATACCCACTCCCTGTGGGATTCGGTGGCGGATGTTTTGCCCCAGTGCCCTGAGGAGGTCCAGGCACTGCTTTCCGCGCCATTGCGGAAGGAAGGGATGCGGCCAAATACACTATCCGTTGTGGCCTTGACACCGCCGACTCGCTGGGCAGGTCGATTGCAACGACGGTGGCGCTCCGGCGCCACGCCTGGCTGAGAACCACTGGTTTTCAGGGGATGTCCAGAATACTCTCATGGACATGCCCTTTGATGGAGTCGGTCTTTTTGGGTCCAAAGCAGACCATGCGTTGGAGCGCTTTAAGGACTCACGGGCTACTGCAAAGTCCCTGGGCCTTTCTGCTACACGCCCTCCGCTGCCTTCTGCTTTTCGCCCCTATCGTGGCCACGGTAGGGGCGCCCCTTCACGTCAGCAGCCCAGCCACCGGCCCGCGCAGCAGGCGTCTTCGCGTGGCCGAGGACGTGGATTCCGCCGTGGCGGATCGGGCAACCAGCGTGCGGGTCAGGCCACCACCTCCAACCCGTCCGCGGCCTCCAAGCCCTCCTAGTCCCTCCTTTCAGGTGCACGGCACGCCAGTAGGGGGCAGGGTCCGCCATCACCTTCCCCACTGGCGCACCATCACCTCGGACAGGTGGGTCTTGGACATTGTCCGAAGGGGCTACTCCCTCCCCTTCGAGACCACCCCCCAGCCATGCCACCTCAATTCCACCGCATGTCAGGGGATCACTTGGTGCTTCTACAGAAGGAAGTCACGGCCCTCTTGACCAAGAGGGCCATCGAGCATGTTCCGACCCCAGAAGTAGGGCGTGGTTGCTACTCCCACTACTTTCTGGTGCCCAAAAGGACAAGGAGGACATGCGTCCTATCTTGGACCTCCGGAACGTCAATCGCTTCCTCCGGAAGGAGAAGTTCAAGATGCTCACCCTAGCTCAGGTCTTGACTGCCCTCGACCCTGGAGACTGGTTGGTAGCGTTGGACTTGCAGGACGCGTATTTCCACATCCCCGTCCTGCCGGCCCACCGGCGTTACCTTCGGTTCACGGTAGGCCCCGAGCATTTTCAGTTCACCGTGCTCCCCTTTGGCCTTACCAGTGCCCCTCGGGTGTTCACGAAAGTGATGGCGGTGGTCGCAGCTCATCTGCGCCGGGCAGGGGTTTCAGTCTTCCCCTACCTCGACGACTGGCTGCTGAAGGCGGGCTCGTCCCAGGCAGTCGTCTCCCACCTCCAGACTACGGCCGAACTCCTGCACTCGCTGGGGTTCTCCATCAATGTGCCGAAGTCGCATCTAATTCCTTCTCCACAGCTCCTTTTCATCGGAGCAGTTCTGGACACGACGCAGTTTCGGGCCTATCCTCCCGCACGGCGAGTCCGGGATATTCAGGCTATGATTCCGATCTTTCGGCCTTTATCCTGGGTTTCGGTACGGATGACCCTGAGGCTGCTGGGCCTCATGGCCTCCTGCATCCTGCTGGTCAATCATGCCAGATGGCATATGCGGGCTCTGCAGTGGGACCTGAAGTTCCAGTGGGCGCAGCACCAGGGCAACCTGTCCGATCACGTCCAGATCTCGGAGGGGACTGCAAAACAGTTGCAGTGGTGGCTCTCGAACCGGCAATGGGTCATGGGCAGATCCCTCTCCCTTCCCCAGCCAGAGCATACAGTTGTGACGGACGCGTCCCTTCTGGGATGGGGCGGTCACATGGGAGAGGCGGAGATCAGAGGCCTCTGGTCTCCGGCGGAGTCCCGGCTCCATATCAACCTTCTGGAGCTCCGGGCGATCCGGCTTGCACTCAAGGCATTCCTTCCCTCTGTCAAAGGGAAGGTAGTGCAGGTGTTCACAGACAACACCACCGCCATGTGGTACTGCAACAAACAGGGCGGGGTGGGGTCTTGGACCCTTTGTCAGGAGGCTCTGCGCCTCTGGACATGGCTGGAACATCAGGGCATGTTCCTGATGGTTCAACACCTGGCAGGTTCTCTGAACGCCAGGGCGGACGAACTCAGCCGCAGGTGCATGATGGATCACGAATGGCGTCTTCACTCGGAAGTGGCGCAAGGACTCTTTCTACAGTGGGGAGAGCCTTGGTTAGATCTATTCGCCACCGAAGAGAACGCGCAATGTCATCAGTTCTGCGCGTTGGAATTTCCAAGGCGGCACTCGCTCGGCGACGCTTTTCGTCGCGAGTGGAGTTGCGGTCTGTTGTACGCCTTTCCGCCTATACCACTTCTACCCAGAGTGTTGAAGAAGATTCGGCACGACCGGGCCCAAGTCATTCTTGTGGCTCCGGACTGGGCTCGAAGAGTTTGGTATCCCGAGCTACTCAATATGAGCATAGATCCCCCGATCCGTCTGCCTCTTCGGGAGGATCTTCTGTCGCAGCACCAGGGGACGGTCCTCCACCCGAACCTGTCCAGTCTACACCTGCTTGCGTGGAGATTGAGCGGCGGCAGTTGATTCCTTTCAACTTGCCTCCCGAAGTTTGTGATGTGATTCTGGCAGCCAGGCGTCCCTCCACTAAGGTGGTATACGCCTGCAGGTGGAACAAATTTGTGGCATGGTGCACAGCAAAGGCTGTGGATCCCTTTCTGCCCCTCTTTCTGAGGTCCTTCTGTTCCTTCTCTCTCTGGCCCAACAGGGTTCTGCCCTGGGTACCATCAAGGGTTATCTTTGTGCTATCTCGGCCTTCCTCAGGCTCCCTGATCAGCCCTCCTTTTCAAGTCCCCTGTTGTTAACAGGTTCTTAAAAGGCATTACTCACCTCTTCCCTCCTGTTCCGTTTGTAATGCCTCAGTGGGACTTGAACTTGGTTCTTACCTTTTTAATGTGCGCTCCCTTTGAGCCTCTGCATAACTGTCCTCTTCGTCTTCTGACTCTGAAGACAGCCTTTCTGGTGGCCATCACCTCCGCTCGGCGGGTGAGTGAGCTCCAGGCTCTATCTTGCAAACCTCCCTTTCTGTCTGTTCATCCAGACAAGGTTGTTCTTCGGACGCGTCCGTCCTTCTTGCCAAAGGTGGTTACTGCTTTCCACATTGGGCAGACCATCACTTTGCCCACCTTCTTTCCGCCTCCGCATCCTTCCAGAGAGGAAGAGAGGCTCCACCGTCTGGACCCAAAACGTGCGCTCTCTTTCTATATTGACCGCACAAAACACTTCCGGGTGGATGACCAGCTCTTTGTTGGCTACGTGGGCGCCAAAAAAGGTCGGGCGGTGCACAAGAGGACCATCTCCCGCTGGGTTACCTTGTGCATCAAGACCTGCTATTCTTTGGCTAAGAAGGAGCCTCCTGTTGGGCTGCGTGCCCATTCCACCAGGGCAACGGCTGCTACCACGGCCTTGGGCCGCGGTGTTCCGCTGCCGGTTATCTGTCAGGCAGCTACGTGGGCCTCGCTGCACACGTTTACAAAGCATTACTGCCTTGACAGTCAGGTCCGGAGGGACGGCTTCTTTGGCCGTTCTGTCCTCCAGGACTTCCTTGTCTGATCTTTGTTCGCAGACCCACCACCGGGGTTGGTATTGCTGGGGTATCTATTCTAAGGTAAGGAATCTATCACTAACGTGTCTCTTTCAGATGCACAAGTTACTAACTTGTGTAACGATATATCTGTAAGAGACAGTAGTTAGTGATAGATTCCTTACCGCCCACCCATCCTCCCCGTTCTGCGAACTGATTTCTAGGGTTAAGGACATCCCTTTCAGGGCCCTAGTATTTTTCAGACACCTGTGTCAGCTTCTTGCATGGCTCTGCGTTCCTGGCGCGGAAAGTCGTGTACAGAACTGACGTCAGCGCGCAGGGGCGGCGCCTAAGTACTGCCCGCGACGTCATCCCGGCGATCACGACGCCGACGACGGACGCGGAGCCGCACGACGCCGCCTACCGACGCGCAAGGGTACTGCTACGCAAAACTTTCCGGATCCAGCCTGACGCCTGGGGATATTCTAAGGTAAGGAATCTATCACTAACTACTGTCTCTTACAGATATATCGTTACACAAGTTAGTAACTTGTGCTTCACGGACAACACCACCGCCATGTGGTACTGCAACAAAAAAGGCGGGGTAGGGGCGTGGACCCTATGTCAAGAGGCCCTCTGCCTCAGGACATGGCTGGAACATCAGGGCATATCCGTGGTGGTTCAACACCTGCCAGGTTCCCTGAACGCCAGGACGGACGAACTCAGCTGCAGGTGCATGATGGATCACGAATGGCGTCTTCACTCGGAGGTGGTGCAAGGTCTCTTTCGACAGTGGGGAGAGCCTTGGTTAGATCTATTCGCCACGGAAGAGAACGAGCAATGTCAGCAATTCTGTGCGTTGGAATTTCCAAGGCAGCACTCGCTAGGCGACGCTTTTCGTCGTGTGTGGAGTTGCGGTCCTCTATACGTCTTTCCACCTATACCACTTCTGCCCAGAGTGCTGAAGAAGATCAAGCGGGACCGGCCCCAAGTCATTCTTGTGGCTCCGGATTGGGCAAGAAGAGTCTGGTATCCCGAGCTGTTACACATGGCCATCGATCCTCCGATCAGACTGCCTCTTCGGGAGGTTCTTCTGTCGCAGCACCAGGGGACGGTCCCCCACCCGGAACTGTCCAGCCTCCACCTCCTTGCGTGGAGATTGAGCGGCGGCAGTAGGCGTCGTTTGACCTGCCTCCCGAAGTCTGTGATGTTATCTTGGCAGCCAGGCGTCCCTCCACTAAGACGGTATACGCCTGCAGATGGAACAAATTTGTGGCATGGTGCACAGCAAAGGCTGTGGATCCCCTTTCCGACCCTCTTTCTGAGGTTCTCTTGTTTCTCCTTTCTTTGGCCCAGCAGGGCTCTGATCTGGGCACTCTAAAGGGCTACCTCTCGGCCATTTCAGCCTTCCTTAGGCTTCCTGGACAGCCTTCTCTTTTCAAGTCCCCTGTTGTAAATCGCTTCCTTAAGGGCATTACTCCTCTTTTTCCTCCTGTTCCCTTCGTAATGCCCCAGTGGGACTTGAACTTAGTTCTTACATCTTATGTGCGCTCCCTTTGAGCCACTACATAACTGTCCTCTCAAGCTTCTGACTTTGAAAACTGCCTTTCTGATGGCCATCACCTCTGCGCGCAGGGTGAGTGAGCTTAAAGCTCTTTCTTCCAAGCCTCCCTTTCTGGCTGTTCATCCGGACAAGGTCGTCCTCAGAACTAGACCTTCCTTTCTTCCCAAGGTGGTTACTACTTTCCACATTGGTCAAACCATCACTTTGCCCACCTTCTTTACGCGTCCTTCAAAGGAGGAAGAGAGGCTCCGTCTGGATCCAAGACGTGCGCTTTCCTTCTATTTGGATCGCACCAAACAATTCCGGGTGGATGACCAGCTCTTTGTTGGCTACGTGGGCGCCAAGAAAGGTCGGGCCGTGCACAAATGGACCATCTCCAGGTGGGTCGTTTTGTGCATCAAAGCTTGCTATTCTTTGGCAAAGAAGGAGCCTCCAGTGGGACTGTGTGCCCATTCCACCAGGGCGACTGCAGCTACCACTGCTTTGGGACAGGGAGTCCCCCTTAATTACATCTGTCAGGCAGCTACGTGGGCATCTCTGCACACGTTCACAAAACACTACTGTCTGGACAGCCAAGTCCAGAGAGACGGCTTCTTTGGCCGTTCTGTTTCCAGGACTTTCTGGTGTGAACTTAGTTCGCAGACCCACCTCCGGGGTTGGTATTGCTGGGGTGTCTATTCTAAGGTAAGGAATCTATAACTAACTTTCTTTCAGATGAACAAGTTACTTACCTTCGGTAACGATATATCTGTAAGAAACATAGGTTAGTTATAGATTCCTTACTGCTCCACCCATCCTCCCCGTTCTGCGAACTGACTTCTAGGGTTAACGACTTCCTTTCAAGGTCCTAGTTTTGTGCACCAGTGGTCAGTGTCTTGCATGGCTCTGCGCTTCTGGCGTGGAAAGTCATGTACAGAACTGATGTCAGCGCGCGAGGGCGGCGTCTGTGTAGCTACTGCAACGTCATCCCGGCGACCATGACACCAACGGCTAACGCGGAGTCAACCGACGCCACCTTTCGACGTGCAGGGGTACTGCTGACGAAAAACTTTCCAGATCCAGTCTGACGCCTGGGGGTAATTCTAAGGTAAGGAATCTATAACCAACCTATGTTTCTTAGAGATATATCGTTACCGAAGGCAAGTAACTTGTTCAACAGTCTTTTTGGTCGCCATTACAACCAGGCGGGTTAGTGAGCTACAGGTGCTCTCTGCATACCCTCCATACACCAACTTAATCCCAGAACAAACTGGTTCTCCCCACCTGTGCCTCTTTTCTACCAAAAGTAGTGACACCTTTTCATGTCGGCAAAGCATCATGCTCCTGACCTTCTTCGTTCTGTCTCACCCTCCTAAGGAGTAGGAGAGATTCCATTGCCTGGACCCAAATGGAGCATTGTCATTCTACATTGATCATACCAGAAACTTTGATTCCCTGGAGCAAAGAAAGGGAAAGCAGTGCAGAAACGGACCAGCTCCAGATGGATTGTGCTCGGCATTACTATCTGCTACGAAGCAGTCCCTTGAGGGCTTGCGAGCTTACTGCACCAAAGCCAGGCTGTGACCACTGCATTTGCTCACGGAGTCCCTGTCCTGGACATCTGTGAGGATGCTACATGGGCATCTCTGCACGTTTACAAAACACAACTGTCTTGACTATCAGCTCCGTCATGATGGGCACGGTTCGGCCCTTCAGGACTTTTTTTTTGGTCTGAACCTGTTCGCAGAGCTACCTCTGGGGAGGTATTTCTTGGGTATCCGCCCTAAGGTGAGGACTTTGCAGCTAGAAGTTTCTATCAGATGAACATGTTACTTACCTTCAGTAATGTCTTATCTGGTAAAGACTATCTAGTCACAAATTCTTTACCCACCCTCCTAACCTCCCCGCTTCTGTAAACTGTTTTTTCTTCCTAGAAAGGTCCCTGTAAGTCCTTAGTATCTGCACACTGGTCCTTCAGTCGTGGCTCGGTGCTTCTGGTCTGGAAATGTCATAAGAAAATGTCAGCGCGCAGAGGTGCAGTCTACATAGACACCGCACACTTAATTTATGATGCCAAGCTGTTTGACGCCACCTACTGATCTGCAAAGGTACTGCTCAAGATTTTCCAGATCCAGTCAAGAATATTAGAAGCTAAGGAATCTGCGGCTAGATAGTTTCTACCAGATAAGGCATTACTGAAGGTAAGTAACTTGTTCTACTAGGCCCAACCATGAGGGTTCACTACTGGGCCAGGCCTGTTGTGGCCTCTGTCAATGAAGAAATGGGGTTGTGCCTGTATAAAGTTGGGAAATGCTAGACCACAATATATACAAAGAAAAAAGGGCCTACCCTGAGGAACTTTTAAATTCAAAAGCATTTGTGTTCAAAGAAACACATTTTTCATTCTTTTATGTCAATTTGTGAAAAACAGAGACCAGAGCACAGTTTCTGGATGTCATTCCATTTCATAACAATGGTTTCAAACCAAGGGCCCCTCATCAAACATAAAATATTGTGCCATCAAGTGTGTGCTTGTGCACCTATCCCAAAAAGTAACAATCTTGTGGCAAAATTGTTTGAAGATGAATGTTTTTGAAGATAAAAGTTCATGCAGGTAGCGGGGTAGGCCCTTTTTAGGTCGAGCCTAGCGCAGCGCGCATGCGCTGCTCTAGGAGAGGGCCTTTTGGAATCATTCCAGACATTGTGAAAGCTTGTGCGTGGGAAACAACCTTTAGAACGCATGCATTACATCGCATGCCATTAGATCGAGGTTTTTACAACGCAAGTCGTTACAACGACTTGCACTGGAGGGCGCTATAGGACAAGGAGTAGTTTAATTTACTATCCAACACCTTCCCTACTGTACATAGGCTGGAGTTGGAATAGTAAATTAAACTACTCCTAAGTCCAGCGCCCTCCAACGCAAGTCGTTGTAACGACTTGCGTTGTTAAAACCGCGATCTAATGGCATGCGATGTAATGCATGTGTGATATCGTCATACATCCCTTGTGCGTGTGGTTGTCACATTCTATTGGCCTTTGCGTGTGGCTTTCAAAAAATGAAAGCACGCAATTGGCCAAAGGCGGGTGCATGTCCCACCTCTTCTTAAAATGTTCACTCCCATGGCGTTTTGCTCTCGGGAGCGAGCAGGCTGGCAGCTGCATTCCTCCTTGGTCACGTGCTTTTGCTTGTTATCTGCTAAAGCAATTTATTGCCTTTCTGAACGCTGCCGCCCTTGCTTAACCTAGTATCCTGTATCATGTTACTAATTGATTTTAACGCGCCGCCCTGCTTTTCTTTGAAATGCTTGTTCTTTTAAGTTTCTGTTGGTGAAGCTCGAGGGTGTGAGCTTCATGGGATATTTCTTTTTTTTTGAGTTTTGTTTTGTTTTCATCAAACCTTTCTTGCTTCATCAACGCGGCACAGCACTTTATTATTAATATTTTTTTAATAAATGTGGGCAAACGATTGTGTACGAATCCTCTTCTAAAGTGGCTGCCTGTCTCCTCCCCCCTTTTTCCTTCGCTACTGGTATGTTGCGAAAAAGACTCCGCCTAGCAGTTGCAGATGGTGGAAATCGGCCGCGGTAGCGGTCACAGGCCCTTTTGCGTTAATATAGTCTATTGCTCTTGGCGCGTCAGTGGTGTTTCCCTTAGTTTCACTTTGTTTTGGCTGACATTATACATCCCCACATGACTTAGGCGGGCTCGCACCAGCCCTGGCTTTCCCGTAAACCTCGTCTTACATCTAGATGCCTCGTACATTCATGATTCATTCCCCCCGTGGTATGCATAGGCGGAGGTGAAAATGAGGCGGTCATTTTGTGAAAGCGCACTCCTCTCCTGTACTCTTATAGCGTGACCTGTAGTGATTGAGAAGCACTGCTGTGCTAATTTTACATTGTAAGTCTCGGCTCCTTGACTGATCCCATCATCCACAACATAAATAAGAAGCTCGAACTGGAGACTATTGACTGCCTACACGGGTTGATGTTAAGGGAATTTTTACCTCTTATTTTTTTTTTAGTACATCCTGTCCGCATCACGCCTATTTTCTTATTTTGCATGCCTTCCATATATTATGCACGCCACTGTCCTATAAGTCCTTAAAAATGCCCATCTCTTCTGCCACATTTACTTCTAATTTCTTAATAGTAAGTGAGGCACAGTGAAGTTAGTATGTGAGAGATGCTGAGAGAGAGTAAGTGATGGAGTATTTGTGAAAGTGTTTAAAATGTGTGTATTAGTGAGATGGAGACTAAGGCCTGGATTACAAGGTGGCAGGATTCATGCACAATGATACTATTTATCCGGGTATAACATTTTGCACGGATATCCTCACACATAAATGGGAGATAAAAGACACCTGTATTTACTGGGTCAAAAACAATATGCGTAGTCCCAATTTTGAGGACAAAAATGCTTCTGTTTACCACCTACTCAGAACAGGTGGCAAATAGTAGCAGGGGTTCTAGTGTGAGGCAGGGGTTTGGAGGACTCCGAGCTCAGCAGAGACTGTTGGATAGCAGGTGGACTGCATTCTTTGCTTGCCCTGCCATATGGAAAGTGTTTATGTGAAGGCCAAGGCCAGGCTGCACCTGAAGCGTGAGGCCTAATGTGATTTTTCCAGCTAAACTTTCTGGCCTGTAAAATTGGGTCTGGTGTTGCTGTACCTGGAAAATTTAGATGTGGGAACACCGGGCTGGTTATAATTAGGCACGGAGGTATCCCAACTGAAAATGTTGCTCCACCCTACTTTCTATTGAGGCCTAAGATTGGAGTTAGGAAAAGAATGAAGGTGGGGTGGGAGAACAACTGAGAGAGATATACAGAGCGCATCACAGTCTGAGAATGAGAGAGAGGGAAAATGGGCAGGGACATAAGAGATAGGTGATGTAACAAAATGACAGAGCACAATTGATAGTGAGTGAGAGTGACCGGGTTAGACTGACCATAAGTGAAAGTGACCGCATGAGTGAGTGTGAGTCATTGAGCAAGGCCGAGTAGAGTGAGACTGAGTAGCACAGCAAAAGTGAAAAAGTAGGAAAGTGAGTGTGAGAGGAAGGAGATTAATGTGAGTAGAGACACAGAAAGAACTGTATGGGATAAGTCTTTTGGTCTCCCCCTTTGTTCCTTTGCTAGAGAGCAAAGAGGAACATGGAGAAATAGAGTGAAGGAGAAAGGAAAAATAAGAGAGGGAAACAAGGCATTCTGTAGCCTAGTAACTTAAAGAGCAATAATTTTGTGAGGAAGTGAGACCTAAAACAGAGGCCTTCCATCTCTTGTCATAGTAGTGGAAGTGTATACTTCTCTTGGCACAGTACCCCGGGGGCTTTATTTTCAAAATTACTGGGGTGCATGTATTCTGTGGTACAGTACCTGATAAAGGTTTTTGTGCAGAGTAACTAATTAGTTATTTAAGATAGTAAGTGATGGGATCGTCATTCTGTGGCTTATCAATCGATGGGTAGGCATCCTGTTGTACAGCACCCAATTCTGTGGCATAGTAACTCATGTGAATCTCATTTGGCACAGTAAGTTATAGGCAGGACAATGTTGTATAGACATATAATCGTGCTGTACAGAGTAACTCATGAACAAGCAATGCATTGGACAGTAATTTTTGAACAGGCATTCTTTGGCACAATAACGTATTTCCCACGCCTCTGGAATTATGCTGCAAGGGAGAACTCAATTATGCAGCATGTTTAACTTACAAGCAGGGTCGCACTGGGACAAAAGATGAGCCTGGGCACCAAACTAAAAGTGGTCTCCATTAGCGAAGCCGATAGTTAAAAAAGTGGCAAAAAGTCACAATATCTAATAGACACATCTAGCTGCAGATTCCTTACATTAGAATCCTCCCCAGGTGCGAGACTTGGTCCAGAAATTTTTCCATAGCACGGCCACGTGCCGGCAGAGGGCGTTGCGCGACTCCATATCAATGCCGTCCACCGGTTGTGATGTTAAAGGAGTCCATATAACACCATCACCGACGTCAGTTCTTTCTTTTCTGTGCTTGCAACGCAGATCCGGAACGGTTAGAGGCCGTTTTTTCAGGTCCATCTCGAGAGAACAGTGCGCTTTTTTCAAGCGATGTCACCTGGGTTTAAACCCTGCGGATCTTGTGATAGTATGTGGATCTGTGATCGACATTTGTCTGTCTGTTTATGGTGCGTCTGGGAACATCACGACTCTTAGGACTACGGTTCCTGCCAGCGGCTTCGGCCAACAGCATTGAAAGAGCACCGTATGAAACTTTTGGCAGCCCGCTTTTCTGAAAAACCATGGCATTGTCATTCTTCACCGAAGTCTAGGGACCAGTCGAGGAGTCGTTTTGGGTGAGGAGTCGCCTCAGTCGACGTAAAGGAAGGCTCCGAGAATGCAAAGGTCAAACCGTAAGTCTGACGCAGTCTTCCAACCATCAGTTGATTGTTTACAGGAGTCTACCTCGTGCCTCCCAACATATCCTGGAGCCGGGGTGACTCTAGCCTAAATGCGGGAATATTATTTTTTCCTGCAAAAGGTTTTTGGGCATCAGTCTCCCTGGGGTACCTTCTCTGGCCCCAGGGAGGTAGGAGGTACCCTGGCTGGATTGTCACAGGTGGGCTCGTCTTTGGTGTGACAGTTGGGCCCTCTGACTCCACAATCTCATTCGAGACTGTGCCAGTACACAGCCCTTCGGGGTTCACACCTTCGGCATCTGTTCGGCCTTTGAAGTCGGTGGTGCCAGTTTGCGTCTACCCTGGGGTTTCGAAGTCTAATCATCCAGTGGTATCTGCGGCACCGGTGGATGCCGATCCCATTCCTATTTTCAATGTCAAGACGATGCAGCGGCGTCAGTGCGGCTCCAACAGTTCAGTTTTCTTTGGATGACTCTCCGTCTGCTGTTATTTGCCCCTTGTCTGTTTTTCCTGCAGGATTATTCACTTTGGTGACTCAAGGAGAGAATATTGAAGCTTTGCATGCTGTCCAACCTCCTGTGGAGGAAAATTGGTTGACTGAACTGGGGGAGGTTAATGGATTAGAGACCTCCAGTTTCAGATTTACTTTCTCCTCCTGGTATGGCAACGGAGGAAAGTTCATCCTTGGCTGAAGTATTGAAGAGGGCAGCTGTGGTGTTGTATTGCCAATTTCCCTCAGTGGAATTGTCCATGGATCCTTGGGTGAAAATTCTCCATCAAGGCAAGACAGGAGTGGAGCCTGTGCTCCCTTTTAATGAGTCTGTTCAACCTGCTTTTAGGAGCTTGGGCAAAACTTGTGACAGGAGCTCCAGTTTACTGGGCTGTGAGCCATAGGCATTCACCTGCCCCTGGGGACCCTCTTTGTCTTCTGAGACACACTAAAAAAGGGCTGGTGGTTCAAGCTGGTATAGCTTCTTCGGACCCTAATGCCCTTCCTTTAATTCCATCAGGTAAAGAATCCAGATGATTAGAAGGTTGTGGGAGGAATATTTTTTCTTCTGTAAGCTCAGCTGTGAGGTCTAACACTACATGTTATGGGCAGATTTTCTCATGCTTTGTGACTGTGTGGCACCGAGGCTACGTTCTCTGTCGGAGGAAGCCAGGAATGAGTAATTGTAGGTGGTGCAAAGTGGCTGGGAGGCGGCAAGATTTACCATCAAGTGTAGCATGGACACCACTGATTCTGTGGGTAGAGCTATGGCTCAGTCGGTTGCTCTGCACAGGCATGCATGGCTTCGTCAGTCTTGGTTTTCAGAGCCTGTTCAGGAGAGTCTTAAAGATATACCGTTTGGTGTTCATTTATTTGGTGAACAGGCTGATTCGGCCTTAAGGCGAATCAGAGCTGGCCGATCTGCTAAGTCCTCTTCAGTTATTTTGTAAACTTGAGTTTGGTGTTCGAGCGGAGTAGAGAATTATCTACACGTCTGAGATAGGATATGGTACATCCAGGATAGTGTTTTGCTTGATGCAAAGATTGATAACTAGTGTTTTAATCCTGAACAGTTGGTATTGCAGAAGCTGTGTTCCACGATAAGTGGTTTTCTTGGTTAATCTAGCTGAAAAAGTACTGGACTCTGTCGATGAGTTTTACGGTGTTTAATTTGGGCTATGATGTTTATCTGAGCTCACAGTTTGATTTACTCTGGAGAATAGTTTAAGCTCAAGAGTTATACCATTATGGTATACTCTATACTCAATGTGAGGTATTGTTGGTATGCTGTTGTAAGCATTTTTAAATGTGCATCTATATATATATATATATATGTATATATATATATGGATCAGGGGAGTTTATTTAGCTTATGCATTATTTGACTCAAATTTAAGTGGATTGAGTTCTACTCTACTTTTGAATTTGTACCCCATTTGAACCTTGGGGTATATGATTTGCCCTTTAATGAGAGGCTTGGGTGCAAAGGCCTCTTAATAGGCATGTTAATTGTCTATTATGTTTTTGTAGGGTATGACACTGAATCTGTCCCAAAATGTCTTCTGACATTTTCACAGAAGGTATCTGGTAGCCTACATTATTATTGATGTGGCTTCGACTTTTGTCTGGTACTTGCCTTCCGTTTACATGGTAGATGAATTTCTCTACCTCTGCTGATGTAGAACATTATTAGCCAAGTGCTTGTCTTCTGAACCTTTATGACATTATATTGCTATTCAGATTTTGTCTTATGGTCCGTGATATTGAGCATGTTCATGTTTTCTCACCATTAGTGGTTGCTGGCTTTCCAGGTATTATCACCAAAAATGGAAGAGGTGGTCTTCCAACAAGAGGGACGGGGTAAAATACAAAACAAAAAAATATCCCTCTTGTGATTCACTCTCTTATTATCACATCTGTTCAATCATTTTTCCAGGTCAACCCCACATTTATTACCGTCCACTGAACTATCTAAACACTGAACCCTGTTTATTGTGAAACTCTTTATTTTTATTCTGTATCTTAAATCACTAGCACTTGGAAATATGTATTCAATATTATCTACACGTAGTACAATGCTGTATCATTAAAAACGATTATATAAAAACATTATTCATGATTTGTGCACTATTGCATCACTATAGTATCTCCTTGACACATCTGTTTTATAAAGACAATTTCTGTTGGTCACAACTTGTGATGTTATATATCTTTTCATAAGGTGATAACTTGTGATGAAACTGTTTTTTCTGTAAATTAAGGTATATCCTTAGCCTTGTGACCAACAGAAATCGTTTTTATAAAACAGATGTGTGTCTACATCTGGAGGTGGTGTGGGGTTTCTTCAGAGAATGAGAAGAACCTTACTCTATTTGCCACTACTGAGTGAAATGTCTGCTGTTTTGTGCATTGAAGTTTCCAAAGTGGCTCACGCTTAGAGATGCATTCCACTCAGACTTGAACATGGGATTCCTGTAAACTTTTCTGCTGATAGGCAGGACCTACACGGCCCAAGTCAACTTAGTGGCTCTGGACTGAGCAAGGAGAGTTTGGTATCCTGAACTCCTGAGCATGAGCAGCTGTTCTATAAGGCGGCCCTTTCGTGAGGTTCTCCTGTCGCTGCAATAGGGCAGGGTTCTGCACCCGAACCTGTGCACGCTCCACCTTCATGCTTGGAGATTGAGTGACGGCTGTTAAATGCTTTTAATCTTCCTCCCGAGATCTGTGATGTCGTCCTGGCAGCCATGCATCTCTCAACTAAAACTGTATACGGCTGCCATTGGGACAAATGCGTGGCTTGGTGTTCCTCCTGTAATGTTGATAGACTTTCTGCTCCTTCTCAGCAATGCTGTTTGTGCTGTCATTAGCCCTGCAAGGTCTTGTCTTGGGCACCTTTAAAGGTTAGCTTTCTGTCATCTCTGCTTTTTTTTTTTTTTTTTTTTTTTTTGCATCTTCAAGGATCAGACCTCACTGTTCAAGTTACCTGTTGTGACCAGTTTCCTTAAAGGCCTGCAACATTTGTTTCCCCTACCCCTTTTGTCATGCCCCAATGATACATGAATCTTGTTCTGACATGCCTTAGGAGTTCCTCATTTGAACCCCTAATTGGTTGTCATCTGTGGCTATTGATTCTTTAAACAGTGTTCTTAGTGGCCCTTATATCGGCCAGGTTGGTCAGCAAGCTTCAAGTTCTTTCAGTTAACCCTCCGTACACCAGCCACTACCCAGATAAACTGGTTCTTCAGACACGTGCCTCCTTTCTGATGAAGGTGGTTACCCCATTTCATGTTGCCCAGATTATCACGCTGCCTGCATTTTTTCCCAACTTCCTTCTAAGGATGAGAGACTCCACTGCCTGAACCCAAAGAGAGCTCTCCTATATCGATTGCACCAAACAACATCAGGTGGACGATCAGCGCTTAATTGTCTTTATATCGCCTTACCACGTCGGTCAAAGCATCACGCTAACTACATTTTTAACCCGTCTCATTTTTGTCATGGAAATAGTCATGAAAGAAAATGATATCAGCGTGCCTGGGTGTTGCCTTCATAGGCACGTCACTTCTGACACGATGCTTAGCCACCTGACACCACTTACCGGCGTGCAGAGGTACTGCTCAATATTTTTCTGATCTAGTCTGACATCTCAAACTCCAGAGGGCTCGAGTATGTCAACATTCCTCCCGGTCTCACTCTCCATTGGAGTAGATTCCAAGTTTGGTCCTGACACATCCTGAGTTCCCAGGTCCGTTGGTGTCTTCACAGCTAGTAGATGCCTTCAGGGAGTCTATCCTGCATGTAGTGTGCACCTTACCAGTTCCCTTTGGTGCGCCGCCTTGGCCCCAAGGATTCGCAGGGGCCATCAGTCTGACTTCCACTGGTGGGTTCACCCTACTTGCTATCTTTGCCCCTTGTGAGTTTCCTCCTCTATGAGCCATCATCTAAGATCAGAAAATACCAGCTGTATCCTCCGCCGTTATTCCCATGCCCTTTGATACATGGTGGCTTAAGATTTACTGGCTGTTCCGAACAGGCTTGAGGTGTCCCTCATTCAGGATGCCCGCAATACAGCTAAATTTGTTATATCAGGACTGGGCACGACTGATTGCTTTGGACATTCCATGGGTACCAGTGTGGCTTTTTGGTGACATCCCTAGATCATGTCTACAAGTTTCTCCAAGGACGTCCAGGCATATTTAACAAGCGTCTCTTGTCTTTCTGGCGACTAGAAGGTCTCTGCCTTTAAATGTTTCAAGGAGAGCAGAGCCACAGCACGTTCTTTGTCTTTCTGCCCCACGTAAGGCCATTCCATCCACAATTTTGCCCTCTGTTTCTACGGTAGTGGTTTCCCAATTTGTCATTGCCAGACTCCTCCAGCCTAACAAACATATCTGAAAGAGACACGTTAGTGACAGATTCCTTACCTTAGAATATCCCCAGGCGTCAGGCTGGATCCGGAACGTTTTTGCGTAGCAGTACCCTTGCGCGTCGGTAGGCGGCGTCGTGCGGCTCCGCGTCCGGCGTCGGGACCACCGGGATGACGTCGCGGGCAGTACTTAGACGCCGCCCCTGCGCGCTGACGTCAGTTCTTCTTTTTTCCGCGCCAGTAAGCGCAGATCCGGGAAGAGCAGTGCCCTAGTCATTTTTTGACTAACTTTTTGGTGATTTTTCACTGTTTTCTTCGAGTCATCTCGGCTCCACGGTGTCGGTAGGGATGCCCGGCTTCAAGCCATGCGACGCCTGTGGTCGAATGATGTCGATCACAGACCTGCACTTAGAGTGTCTCTACTGTCTCGGCCGCGACCACGACACAAAGTCGTGTTCCGACTGCCGAGCCTTGCACCCGAAGGCTTTGCGAGAGCGGTCTCGAAAGCTCCTCGAGGTCCGGCAGTCGGCGCCGCACCAAGCCCCGGTCACGGGAGAGGTCGAGGGGCCGGTCGCGGAGTCCTCGCCCGTCATCGGAGTCCAAGTCTTCGCACTCCTCGGGTAAGTCGAAGCACAAAAAGTCTAAGAAGCACCATCGCTCTAAGACTTCGCCTCGCTGGTCTCGCGACTCGGCTGAGGCCCCTGTCGGCACCGGCACCGCCCCCGCGGCTCCGGATGTGCCTGTGGCGCCGCCCCCGCATTACCCGTCCTTCCCGGGTTCGGGGGTGACTCCGGCCGAGATACAGGAATTCCTGTCGGCCATGGCCCGCCTCTTCGGGCCTCGAGGCCCCTCCGGTGCGCCTTCGGGCCCCGCGGGCCCTAATGGGATTGCCCCGGCGCCGCTGCTGACTCCTGTCCCGGCGCCGCCTGTCCCACCGGCCCCGGCCCCGGTGGTACCACAACCCCCATCGACGCCGGTTGACCTAACCACGCCTCCGCCGATGCCGATGTCCCCGGTGCCGTTCCTGACGCCGCCCGGGGCTCCGGGCGGCGTCGTTCCCCAGTTATCTCCGGATCCGGACGCGGCGTCGGACCGACTTCGACCGACTCCGGCGCCGATGAGACCTTGGCTCCCGGACGTCCCTCCTCCTCCTTATTTTCAACCTGAGGAGGACCAGGAGAGCTGGGAGGGGTCGGATGACCCTCTCACACAGCAGTGTGCCTATGATCAGGACTGGGCAGAGGAACGTGGGGATGCCAGTGGTCTGGACACATCCCCTGACACTGGCATGCTGTCTCCTCCTTCCGTGGCTACGGAGGAGGGAGCAAATTTCGCAACGGTGTTGCGTAGAGCAGCTGGAGCCTTACACCTCCAATTGCCTACAGTGGCTGTCAGGACTAACCTCCTGACGGAAGTGCTTCAGCCGGCAGCTACCTCCTCGGAGCCATTGCTGCCGTTTAATGATGCACTTTCTGACGTTCTTTTGGGCACCTGGTCCAAGCCCGCCACAGGGGCTCCTGTGGATAGGAACGTGGCCCGACGCCATCGCCCTGCTCCGGGCGACCCCATGTTTCTCTCTCAACATCCCACCCCCGAGAGCTTGGTTGTCCAAGCCTCTGCCTCCCAAACCGCCTTCCCTACCGCCCCTCCGGATAGGGAATGCAAATGCCTGGATCAATTTGGGAAGAAGGCCTTTTCTTCCTCCAGTGCTGGCTTGCGGTCCGTGAACACCGCTTGCCTTTTGGGCCGATACTCCCACTCTCTGTGGGATTCGGTGGCGCTCGTTTTGCCCCAGTGTCCTGAGGAGGTCCAGACACTGCTTTCCCGCGCCATTGCGGAAGGAAGGGATGCAGCAAAGTACACCATCCGTTGTGGCCTTGATACCGCCGACTCGCTGGGCAGATCGCTTGCAACGACAGTGGCGCTGCGTCGCCACGCCTGGCGACGACTGGTTTCTCGGGTGATGTCCAAAACACACTCATGGACATGCCCTTTGATGGAGTCAGTCTTTTTGGTACCAAAGCAGACCATGCGCTGGAGCGTTTTAAGGACTCACGGGCTACTGCCAAGTCCCTGGGCCTTTCTGCTGTGCGCCCTCCGCTAACCTCTGCTTTTCGCCCCTTTCGTGGCCACGGAAGGGGCGCCCAGTCACGTCCGCTGCCCAGCCACCGGCCCGCGCAGCAAGCGTCTTCGCGTGGCCGAGGACGTGGCTCCCGCCGTGGCGGGTCAGGCAACCAGCGTGCGGGGTCAGGCCACCAACCCCGCTCCGTCCGCGGCTTCCAAGCCCTCCTAGTCCTTCCTTTCAGGTGCACAGCACGCCAGTAGGGGGCAGGGTCCGCCATCACCTTCACCACTGGCGTGCCATCACCTCGGACAGGTGGGTCTTGGACATTGTCCCGAAGGGGCTACTCCCTCCCTTCGAGACCACCCCCCAGCCATGCCACCTCAATTCCACCGCATGTCAGGGGATCACTTGGTGCTTCTGCAGAAGGAAGTCAAGGCCCTCTTGGCCAAGAGGGCCATCGAGCATGTTCCGACCCCAGAAGTAGGACGTGGTTGCTACTCCCACTACTTTCTGGTGCCCAAAAAGGACAAGGAGGACATGCGTCCTATCTTGGACCTCCGGAACGTCAATCGCTTCCTCCGGAAGGAGAAGTTCAAGATGCTCACCCTAGCTCAGGTCTTGACTGCCCTCGACCCCAGAGACTGGTTGGTAGCGTTGGACTTACAGGACGCATATTTCCACATCCCCGTCCTGCCGGCCCATCGGCGTTACCTGCGGTTCACGGTAGGCCTTGAGCATTTTCAGTTCACTGTGCTCCCCTTTGGCCTTACCAGTGCCCCTCGGGTGTTCACGAAAGTGATGGCGGTGGTCGCAGCTCATCTGCGCCGGGCAGGGGTTCCAGTCTTCCCCTACCTCGACGACGCTGCTGAAGGCGGGCTCGTCCCAGGCAGTCGTCTCCCACCTCCAGACTACGGCCGAACTCCTGCACTCGCTGGGGTTCTCCATCAATGTGCCAAAGTCGCATCTGATTCCTTCTCCACAGCTCCTTTTCATCGGAGCAGTTCTGGACACGACGCAGTTTCGGGCCTATCCTCCCGAACGGCGAGTCCGGGATATTCAGGCTATGTTTCCAATCTTTCAGCCTTTATCCTGGGTTTCGGTACGGATGACCCTGAGGCTGCTGGGCCTCATGGCCTCCTGCATCTTGCTGGTCAATCATGCCAGATGGCATATGCGGGCTCTGCAGTGGGACCTGAAGTTCCAGTGGGCGCAGCACCAGGGCAACCTGTCCGATCACGTCCAGATCTCGGAGGGGACTGCAAAACAGTTGCAGTGGTGGCTCTCAAACCGGCAATGGGTCATGGGCAGATCCCTCTCCCTTCCTCAGCCAGAGCACACAGTTGTGACGGACGCGTCCCTTCTGGGATGGGGCGGTCACAGGGGAGAGGCGGAGATCAGAGGCCTCTGGTCTCCGGCGGAGTCCCGGCTCCATATCAACGTTCTGGAGCTCCGGGCGATCCGACTTGCACTCAAGGCATTCCTTCCCTCTGTCAAAGGGAAGGTAGTGCAGGTGTTCACAGACACCACCGCCATGTGGTACTGCAACAAACAAGGCGGGGTGGTGTCGTGGACCCTATGTCAGGAGGCTCTGCGCCTCTGGACATGGCTGGAACATCAGGGCATGTTCCTGATGGTTCAACACCTGGCAGGTTCCCTAAACGCCAGGGCGGACGAACTCAGCCGCAGGTGCATGATGGATCACGAATGGCGTCTTCACTCGGAGGTGGCGCAAGGTCTCTTTCAGCAGTGGGGAGAGCCTTGGTTAGATCGGTTCGCCACCGAAGAGAACGCGCAATGTCAGCAGTTCTGCGCGTTGGAATTTCCAAGGCGGCACTCGCTCGGCGACGCTTTTCGTCGCGAGTGGAGTTGCGGTCTATTGTACGCCTTTCCGCCTATACCACTTCTACCCAGAGTGTTGAAGAAGATTCGGCGCGACCGGGCCCAAGTCATCCTTGTGGCTCCGGACTGGGCTCGAAGAGTTTGGTATCTCGAGCTACTCAGTATGAGCGTCGATCCCCCGATCCGTCTGCCTCTTTGGGAGGATCTTCTGTCGCAGCAGCAGGGGACGGTCCTCCACCCGAACCTGTCCAGTCTCCACCTGCTTGCGTGGAGATTGAGCGGCGGCAGTTGATTCCTTTCGACTTGCCTCCCGAAGTTTGTGATGTGATTCGGGCAGCCAGGCGTCCCTCCACTAAGGTGGTATACGCCTGCAGGTGGAACAAGTTTGTGGCATGGTGCACAGCAAAGGCTGTGAATCCCCTCTCTGCCCCTCTTTCTGAGGTTCTTCTGTTCCTTCTTTCTCTGGCCCAACAGGGTTCTGCCCTGGGTACCATCAAGGGCTATCTTTGTGCTATCTCGGCCTTCCTCAGGCTTCCTGATCAGCCCTCCCTTTTCAAGTCCCCTGTTAACAGGTTCTAAAAGGCATTACACACCTCTTCCCTCCTGTTCCGTTTGTGATGCCTCAGTGGGACTTGAACTTGGTTCTTACCTTTCTCATGTGCGCTCCCTTTGAGCCTCTACATAACTGTCCTCTTCGTCTTCTGACTCTGAAGACAGCCTTTCTGGTGGCCATCACCTCCGCTCGGCGGGTGAGTGAGCTCCAGGCTCTATCATGCAAACCTCCCTTTCTGTCTGTCCATCCAGACAAGGTTGTTCTTCGGACGCGTCCGTCCTTCTTGCCAAAGGTGGTTACTGCCTTCCACATTGGGCAGACCATCACTTTGCCCACCTTCTTTCCGCCTCCGCATCCTTCCAGAGAGGAAGAGAGGCTCCACCGTCTGGACCCAAAACGTGCGCTTTCCTTTTATATCAACCGCACACAACACTTCCGGGTGGATGACCAGCTCTTTGTTGGCTACGTGGGCGCCAAAAAAGGTCGGGCGGTGCACATGAGAACCATTTCCCGCTGGGTAACCTTGTGTATCAAAGCCTGCTATTCTTTGGCTAAGAAGGAGCCTCCTGTTGGGCTGCGTGCCCATTCCACCAGGGCAACGGCTGCTACCACGGCCTTAGGCCGCGGTGTTTCGCTGCAGGATATCTGTCAGGCAGCTACGTGGGCCTCGCTGCACACGTTTACCAAGCATTACTGCCTTGACAGTCGGGTCCGGAGGGACGGCTTCTTTGGCCGTTCTGTCCTCCGGGACTTCCTTGTCTGATCTTTGTTCGCAGACCCACCACCGGGGTTGGTATTGCTGGGGTATCTATTCTAAGGTAAGGAATCTGTCACTAACGTGTCTCTTTCAGATGCACAAGTTACTAACTTGTGTAACGATATATCTGTAAGAGACAGTTGTTAGTGACAGATTCCTTACCGCCCCACCCATCCTCCCCGTTCTGCGAACTGATTTCTAGGGTTAAGGACATCCCTTTCAGGGCCCTAGTATTTTTCAGACACACTATGTCAGCTTCTTGCATGGCTCTGCGTTCCTGGCGCGGAAAGTCGTGTACAGAACTGACGTCAGCGCGCAGGGGCGGCGTCTAAGTACTGCCCGCGACGTCATCCCGGCGGTCCCTACGACGGACGCGGAGCCGCACGACGCCGCCTACCGACGCGCAAGGGTACTGCTACGCAAAAACTTTCCGGATCCAGCCTGACGCCTGGGGATATTCTAAGGTAAGGAATCTGTCACTAACTACTGTCTCTTACAGATATATCGTTACACAAGTTAGTAACTTGTGCTTCAGCCCTTTTCGTGGCAGAGGTCGCGGTTGTCAGGGACGAAGACTGCAGGAACTACTGCAGGATGGAGGCCTTCGTCCTATTTTAGATTTTCGTCCTCTCAGTGGCTTCCTGCGAAGGACTCATTCAAGATGCTTGCGCTAGACCCGGAAGCCTGGATGGTGACGTTGGACCTGCAGGATTCTTATTTGGACATCCCCATCTTGCAGACAACAAGTGTTGCCTGCGGTTCACGGTGGGTCAGGAGCATTGTCCGTGCTCCTGTCATAGGGTTTCTGCACATACACAGAGCTATGCACAGGATAATAGGACCCCGGAATACAGTGGTTTGCCTACCATATACCGTAGCACCCAAAACCCCAACCCAACTAGCTTAGCATCCCATTAGTACCAAAGCACCAATGATTGGACAACCCAGAACACGGTATCTTTATCTCAGGACTCGCAGTAGCAAGAACACTCTTTCGTCACTCACTCGTACTTGTCCACAATGCGCGTATGAAGAGACACAGGGTAGATTAAAATATTTATTTCAACTTACGTGCTCTAAGGTACAGTACACGTGTCAGCACTAATAGCATAATGCATATGACTAATATAAGCAGCATGGTTACAATTCCATAGAATACAAACGGGAAAGCATTTCATAACTCAGTGGATAAATGTCTAAATAACATTACCACCCTCCCTGTGCAGTAAGATAGTTTATTATAAAAATAGAAGACCTCTGGGCTTTGACTAGCGAACCCTCATACCTCGGTCTCTAGATGCAGAACTACATCAGCAGACAATCACAGCTCTTCTCCCTGGAAAGGATTCCTCCAAGTGTGTTAAGCGCCAGTAAAACTGCAGTATTAAAGGCACACAAAGTTTCATGGCATTTGCGCCTAATGTTATGTCTGGGTTCGCGAGACTGGCCATATCAGGAAGAACCGAAATACATTGTTATGCGACCTTGTACATGTTGTGCAGTGTGAGCCCAAATCGAACAAGAGAAAAGGTGAAAGACAGAAAATCCAGACAGCGCAAAAGAACTTGGCAAGAGCAAAGGGCGAGGGAGCCCTGGCTCAGTGTAACGTGCGCAAAGAAAAGCAGCATGGCAGCTAGGCCTAGGCCAACATAACAAGGCAGGCAACAAACCACAAGACACCCTCCCCTGGTCAGTCCGGCGGCCAAGACCGAGGTCCAAGAGAGAATAACACATCCAGTAGAGCACAGGGAGCGCCCAAACGGCGAAGGACAAGTCAATCCATGAAAGTGTAAGTGCAGAAAAAAGCCATACCCTCCAAGAGGACATCATTGGAATCGTCAAAAAACATAGATGCCATCCAATCCATGAGATCAAAAGAGCAGGAATGCTCCTCAGCAGAGGAGCATCCAAAAGCAATGCGGGACAACTTGCGTGATAAACGAAACAGCTTTGTTGTAGGAGATCCTGGGCAGCCGCCCAGATATCCCATTGCGCCAAAATCCCCAGTGCAGCCGCACGACGCCATACAGCCGGCAACGGAACAGTCCTGCTCATGGGCCTCTAAGGGACCCATTAACTGAACAAAATCCGGAACAGACAATGACGAATTGGAGAGGCAATAATCCAAAGTCCAGGTGAAAGGACAGCGGATACAAATCATTACAGGTTGCACGCAAGTGAAATACGCAAAGCGAAAAGAAAGAGTATATGACACACTCAGTGTCGCCAATGGCAAGACACCAAAACCAGCCAAAAGGCGCTCACGGAGCAGCTGGAGGCGTTCTGGATCGAGCAGGTCCCATCGGGGAGCAGCCATTGCGCAGAAAACAAATTAATAGCAGGACACCAGCCGCCAAAGCGATTATCAACGGGAAACCGCCAAAGACGCTGGAAAAAATAGAATGAATAAATGCCGGGATGACACCAAAAATAGTTTGGAAGGAGGACACTAAACCAGACCCCACAACTTTAAAAAGTGTACCAAACCCTCTGTGTTAGATGCGTTAAAAATACGATGAATTAACTCCCCAAAATGTTGGGGGAGATTAGTGTTCAAAAGGGCCTGTATTTCACTGTGGGTACTCGCCACCTGGAGAATGAATGTCTCCCGGGCGGACGTGAGCATAACTTCCTCGTTCAATAATAGTGCCTTTATTCTGCTCAGTCTATTGAAATCTGCCTCCATGGTAGGGATGGAAGGCCAAATAGAGATATCAACCTTGCCATGAGGGGGAGGAAAAAGAACATTTTTGCAGCAGACAACCCTGTGCGAAACTGTTACAATGTAAGGAATGCCAGCCTGCAGGCCACAACAGTTTTCGTTATTTAAAAGTAAATAACTACCATTGGAAAGGAGAGTGAAAGTAGGAGAAATAACAGGAGCAGGAATACCTTTCAGCACACAAGCAAGATTAGGAGCGGAAACGCTACATGAGCCATGCAATTTAATGTGTTTACAAATAAGCGAATGACCCATAGTCGAGTCGCAGGACTCCCCCGTGAGAAAAACTTCCTTGCCGTCCCGAAGGCATTTATACATGAAAGGCAAGGACCAGAGTTCATGCAGGAAAGCACTGCCCAAGGGCTGGTAACGGCCCACAGGATAATGTTTCATGCACGAGTCAAATTCAAACAAGGAAAAAGGTAAAGCGATAACCCCATGAACTAGCCACACAGCAGAATCGAGTTCTGCAACAGAAAACGGCAAAGGATCCATCTTTTCGATATGTAATAGAGTGTAAGTTGCATCTTTCATGGACATAAATTGCTGTTTGTCAGTTAAATTAAAAGGTAGAAATAAGGCAGAGGTGTTCAAAAAATGCCAAGGAACTTTACCTAACTTGAGCGTTTGTAAAGTCCATGCAAACTGCATAACTGAACGCAATTGATTCTGACCATGATATAACACAGAAACATCATCTTGTACAATATCAACAACAGAGGACACAATATTCTCTAAAGTATAAATGCGAGAAGACAGGGTATTAATACTATTGTCAACAACAGCAAGCACCTTTTCCAAATTTGCTTGATCTATTTCCCGAAGACGGGAAGCAGCTTCAATTTGTGATAGCTTCCAGAGTTCATTATACGTTTCATAAATGAATCTCTTAGGTCGGGGACCACGAGGTCCCAAAACAAAGTCGGACAGATCAATATTGCCTGAAAGGAGGGACAAATGTTGTTTAACAGAATCAAGGGACGAATGTTGCAGCCATTGTTTGCATAATTTACCAACAGAATATGTAGTGACAGTACGGGAAGCAGTAAATCTCGGATCAGGCCTATCCTGTGTGTAGCTAGTACCCGAGTCGTGAAAACGCATTTGACATGCATTAGATGATATAGGCCATACCAACCAGGGTGACAGGTCGATTTCGGAAACATTAAACGAATTATTCTGTAACAGAGCCTGTAGGGTCGTCAGGGACAGGTTAAGACGTGAGCTATCATTGGGAAAACTCGACAGGGATGGAATTGAGGGCGTGTTTAATTGTTTAGTGGTAGCTAAGCCCCAACACGTAGTCTGATAGATGGAATCATTTAGGAACATAATTTGGGTAGGGATGAGGCAAGCACGGTGCAATGCCTCGGTTCCTTGTACCTGCCATGGCTTGGAGCCCCAAATAGATTTCAAATCTACGGTATCCTCCCAGTACTCATAACCACCCACTGCTAGGGCACTTAAAAGGAACCCGAATAAAGCAATTTGGTGTGTGTTAACATAATTTTCTGAGTTGACGTGGTATTGAGTCTAAAATAATAGGATGCGGGGTTTGACCGATTAAAGTCAGTAAAATAGGTAAACTTATTTCGAAGAGTTTGTGAGCTACCTGGCAAGGGGTTTGGACAATGTTCCCATTGGGTGTAGTTAACAGAACTACGCAGGGCACTTGGCTTATGGAGAAAATGATTACCCCAATGTTGGTAACAATACAAATCGGCATAATTCGCAGAATTCATATATAAATCTTCAGCATTAAAAGATGCATAATATTTTAAATCGGCAAACAATGCTTCAACGGCATGCACATCCCAATCATCAGAATGAATGTTATTTTGTACTACATCACCCATTGAAACACGAAGGACATTAGGTACATTAATAATTTCTGTCGGACCATGGATTTGATAGTTCACTGCATCCCATACGATGCCATCAGCAACTGGAAAAGCTGAAATGTTCACAAATGTGTGGTCACGCTTCATGATGTGAGACGAGGAATGAGGAGCCAAAGTTCCAGAAACATAGTCTACAGCAGAGCGTTCAGGTAAATAGTGACCATTGATTAGTAGAAAAAACACTGTAACAAAGCCAATGGACATGAACAAAAAAATCAAGAAAAGTACCAACCAGATGTATGTCCAGGGTGGAATCAAAAAATTGTCTCTAAACCAGGATACCAAAATACTGAACTTGGATGGGACTTTGGAAGAGGTGGAATCCGAATCAAAGGAATAACGAGTCGGGCCCAGTGGCCTTGTTGGTTGATGTGCCACCGATTCAGATGCAGGATAGGTATACTCGTCCTCGTCGATGTTGGTGGAGAGTTGGGGATCAATTATAGTTTCAGGCAAAGGAGAGGATTCAGGCAAATCAACCATCTCAATTACAGCATCAGTGACCGTTCGTGCAGATGGTCCACGAACATATGTCCGATAAATGGCAGGACAAGAGACCGCTGGTGTGTCACTATTCAGGATCGGCCAGACGCTGTAGCTTGACATTTTCCACTGAGATGTATCTGTTCTCCTTGCGACCAGGAAGCGGTGGTAGAATGACTGTACGTGTTCCCTTCAAGCCCAGAACAGGAACCGGTGCACGAAAAGAGGGGCCGAATTCTTTTTTGTTTTCAACCTTCTCTCGAACCAGTTCTCCAACCTTTGGAAGCCAGCCGGCTACCGGAATCTGCAACGCAGGATCTGTGGCTGAAGGCAAATGTGTAGTTGCAAGTTTGTCTCGGGCTTCTTGTAAGTCCTGTAACATAGCAGAATGATTATCTACATCAAACTTGGCGGATTGCGCCGCGATGTCTGGACCCTCAAGGTCAGGCACAAACATTCTTATGCCAAAGAGCATTTCGTATGGGGTCCGCCCACCCAGAGGTCTTCTAGGGAGATTATTAAGTGCACGCTGAACGGTATACAAGTGGGCCAGCCAGTTCCTGCCAGTACCTATAACTCTAGCTGTTAAGGATTGCTTTAAGTCACGGTTCATTCGTTCAACGATAGAGTTGCCCTCAGGCCTATACGGAGACGAAAATTTCACCCGCACCCCAAGCGAAGCCATTGCATCCTTGTAAGCCCTAGAGGCAAACGCCGGACCTTGGTCCGAATGGAAGGTGCCGCATGCGAAAATTCCCACAAAGACACGCAAATCCCTGATTACATTTCGAGCGTCAGCACTACGTTGTGGCCAGACCCAGAGGAACCGTGTGCACGAGTCCACTGCTACTAAGATGTATTTATAGGCAGTGTCTGATGAGAATGGACCGCAGTGATCCAAGTAAACACACCCAAAGGGTCTGTTAGCAATGCAGAGCGGGGTCTGTGGAGGGCGTGTTACCGTGGAAGGCTTAATCTGTTGACAAACGTCGCAGGAAAGCACAAAAGCACGGGTGTCTTTATACAATCCACGCCACCAATAACGCTGCTGCAAGATGGAAACTGTAGCTGACACACCTGCATGTGCAGAAGCCATGCCTTCGTGTGCAGCTGATATCAAGGCACTCCTGCGGTCCGCGTTGGGGATCAGTCGATCTCCAACGTCAGGTATTGTTACATAAGGAACCTGTTCGGGACTTAACTTGTAAGAATACTTGGAAGGAAAACCTGTAGGGTAATTAACACCTTCCTTTGTTGCAGCAATAGCTGCTAGAATAACAGAGTCAATTTTAGACATGGACCTGGTAACTGCTGCTACTGAACACGTGACTACTGCCGAACGGGCAGCTTCATCTGCCAGATCATTACCAATAGCGTGTGCGCCCACCCGCTGATGGCCTAAGGTGTGAACCACCTGTGTGAGGGGCAGACGTTGTTGCAATTCTGCCACTCGAACCCAAAGCATTTTATGCTTGATTGTGCTCCCTTTGCGTCCTTGTAGTCATTTTTCGACCAGAAAAACAGATTGTCATTGTAAGATTGTACACAGTAGAAGGAATCACATACAATAAGAGTGGTCTCATCCTGAGAAGCGAACTCAAGCGCAAGTAGCAATGCATGCAGCTCGGCCAATTGTGCGGTACTATCTCCAAGTGTGCGAGTGTGCACTACAGAGGATTTGAACGTCCCATTTACAAAGGAACCCGCAACAATAGCACATGCAGCTGAATAAGCGTGCTTGGACCCAGTGGCCGGTTGCGCCGAACCATCTGTGTAGATCACACATTTGTAATCCTCAAGCGGCAATATAAACAGAGGAGGAGGATGAACGAATTCATACTGTAAGAACTCCTGAGTCTGAAGAGAAGAATCGAAAATAAAAGTGACGTCTGATGACGTCAAGGATGTAGCCCATTGTATCCAACGGGGATGCATTGCTTTTGAGTTCGGTACACTTGCCTTTGTTACTGCCTCTAGGGCAGGACAGGGTGTTACCACCAGAATTCGCTTTCCCTGTGCCAGTGCGCGTTCTTTTAGAATCGCCATTTGCACTGCAGTTAGAACTTTTCGACAGATGTAAAGCGTAATTCAGCGGAAGTGTACAGATGCGACTTGTATGCGATAGGTACTGTATCACCTTCATTAAAGGTTAAGTACGTGAATCCCACCGCCCCGGAATTATTCTAATCACCAGGTTTGTGTGGTTATCACGAGTCAAAAGATATTTAGACTCCAATAGGTCTGTCTGCAAAGACTGCAGAATTAAGGTATGCTCAGGCAGCCAGCAAGACCTTGAATAAGTAGGTTGTATCAAAGCATACAAAGGCTTGATACGCTGGGCATATTCGGGAATGTAAGTACGCCCGAAATTCAGGAAACCCAGCAAAGACTGAAGTTTCTTCAGAGTATTTGGGGGGCACAAATGTGCACATTTTTCCAAGAAATGGGGGCTAAGCCCTTACCTTCGTTGTTGAGTTCATAGCCCAAGAACAGAACGGTAAATTCAGCAATGTGTGACTTAGCAAAGTTAAATTTGTAACCCTGCTCCGCCAAATTCAAGAATAATGCGGTCCACACGGGACAGATGCGGAAATAATTGCGTCGTCCGTCAGATAAATGTCATCAACGTACGAACATGCATCTTGGTCTATGCTGTCTAGCAAAGAGACAACACGGGCGGCGAATACACCCGGACTATTTTTGTAGCCCATGGGTAAACGCCGGAACTGGAATAATTTACCACCGGATGTGAATGCGGTCCATTGACCACTCTCCGGGGCTAGGTTGTGCGTGTAGAAACCGTTTGAAAGGTCAAGTGTCGTTTTGTATTTTTTACGAACAAGACTGTCTACAAGCGCAGAACTGTGTGTATTCTGCACCGCAAAGTTCCGACAATGAGAATTTAAATGCCGGTAATCCAAAACTAAAGCGGTACGATCCATCGGGTTTAGAAACCACGAATAGGGATTGTTCATAGGTGATACGCATGGTTCGATTACTCCTGATATTCCAACTGTGTCAGAATTTCGGAGACGGGGCCTTTTGCCTGCCGTTTGATGGGATATTGGGGTTGTGGCTGCGGTAGTGACCGCAAGGTATTGCATGGGGAGGTGATTCTACATCCCATCCCACATGGTTGCGGTATAACGCTGGAGCCAGGTACACAGCCCACTCAGCTGCAAGTGCTTCAGCTTTGTCTTTTGGGACATGCCGTGAAAAGCTTGGAAGGATTACCTCCTCTCCTTTATGTGCAGCGAGAACGAATGGGGGTGGCCAGTCCACCTCTGCTAACAAAATGTCATATAAAGAGGTTAGATTTTCCCAAAAAATCCCTGTTATTTCACGCGGTATATCACCTTCAATTTGGATGACTATGTTGTAAAGTCTGTCAGGGGGTGCCACTCTGGTGTCAGCTGTCTCTACAGTAACGAATGTTTCAGTTGCTGTCGCCTCCATATGAGGACGTAGCGCCTCCCGCACTATGGTAACTTCCGCGGCGCTGTCTAGGAGGGTCACTGCCCACGTCCAATTCAGGAGTCTCGTTCTCACGGTCTGTGGCATGTCTCGCTGTTACAGCGGCAACTTTTTTCTTCTGAAATTGCGGCCGAGAAAGGTGAAAGTCTTCTGCTTTCCCTCTGACTTGTTGTCGAGGTTGGTCTCGCTCCTGGGGAGCCTCTCGGCCCCTTCCTCTATCTTGCCGTCCTCCTCCACCAGCCTGTGACGACGTCTGGGCCTGTGAAGAACGAGGAGAACGCGTATCAGAGCTTTGAAACCTTTCTGGTGATTTAATTCTCGACCTATCACGTAAATCATAAGTACGTTCAGAAGAAACCGAAACTGGGGAAGCGCCTCTCGACCCCGGCTTCTTTTGTTGCTTACCCTTTTTTTCTGTCTCCAACTCTTTTTAGTGAAGACAGGTCTATCATCTTTCTCAGATGTACTTTTTGTTTGTGTAATTTGTGGTTGCGATTGAGTTTGCATTTTTACAAAAGGCTTGTTGCCTAGGCTATTTCTTCCAATTGTTTTATAAGCCCGGGCTATAATTTTCGGTAGTTCGCGAGGCCTGTCCAACTCTGGGACCAAAGCATTCGCTACTTGAAAGTTCATAGCATCGCCCTTGACATTTCCAAGGATCAGTTCAGCTACTACATCAAACACTCCCACTAGTCTCATCCCTAATTCCACAGCCGCTTCAGGGCCATGTTCGTCCTGTACTTTTTTAATTACAGAGGGTAGAACCGTCATGGAAGGAGTACCAAAACATTTTGAATAAACTGCTGCGAATACCTTACCCCAGTTTTCACATGTCAAATCTGGGATTAAGTCTTTTGGCAAACTTATCGTAAGGATGCGGTGTTTATCCACTGGGGATGTATGTGGAAACACCGCTTCTATCTGATCGAACTTTTCTGCAAGCCAGTAAGGATAATCGTCCTTATTTTGTGGACGTTTGCCCATCACAGAATTTACCATGACAGGACTTATGGTCACTCCAGCTGCAACAGCTGGTTGGCCAGCGACTACAGGAGCAGCTCCATGGAGGCTACCTGTAACGTATGTCACTAAGGCCCTATGCACTCGCACCAGTTCGGTATGCATAGTGCGCAGTTCACAATCGGTAATGCCAGATAATTTGGATGAGGGGTATACCCGGCCAATACAGGCCAAGTGGCCCCCTCAATGGATAAGGGGCCTAAACGAACTGCGGTATTTGGTTGTGGGAGGGCGCCATTAAACCAAACACGGTGCTGCCAAGCCGTGAGAGGCACTTCAAGATTAGTATAGGGTCGATAGGCAGCAGGAATAGCGGTGGGTTTATATTCATGAAACAGCTTATCACCTGCATCCACCGCCTCAAAAGTGATCCAAGTGTAAAACACTTCAAAGTGATAAGCCGGATCGGCTTGAACCACAAAGACCAACTCGACCCCAGCATCGGGCACTCCGTATACACCTAGGTGTTCTCGGAGTGGTCCTCGGCTATGTGCAGCTATCGCCACACCAGCCATAACTAAACAATTGTATTCGACAACCTAACAGGGAGCACAAAATGGGTTATTTATGTAACCTTTTTTAATAACGTCAAGCTTGAAAGAACCTATAAAACGTTCAATATAGGAGGTATCACCGTCACTTACGCCTCCGGAAGCGTACGTGAGGGTTTTGTGGACAAGCAAAAGTACTACTCAAGCATCTCGCAGATAAGCTGCCCCACGTTGGCCGCGCCTTGTCATAGGGTTTCTGCACATACACAGAGCTATGCACAGGATAATAGGACCCCGGAATACAGTGGTTTGCCTACCATATACCGTAGCACCCTAAACCCCAACCCAACTAGCTTAGCATCCCATTAGTACCAAAGCACCAATGATTGGACAACCCAGAACACGGTATCTTTATCTCAGGACTAGCAGTAGCAAGAACACTCTTTCGTCACTCACTCGTACTTGTCCACAATGCGCGTATGAAGAGACACAGGGTAGATTAAAATATTTATTTCAACTTACGTGCTCTAAGGTACAGTACACGTGTCAGCACTAATAGCATAATGCATATGACTAATATAAGCAGCATGGTTACAATTCCATAGAATACAAACGGGAAAGCATTTCATAACTCAGTGGATAAATGTCTAAATAACATTACCACCCTCCCCGTGCAGTAAGATAGTTTATTATAAAAATAGAAGACCTCTGGGCTTTGACTAGCGAACCCTCATACCTCGGTCTCTAGATGCAGAACTACATCAGCAGACAATCACAGCTCTTCTCCCTGGAAAGGATTCCTCCAAGTGTGTTAAGCGCCAGTAAAACTGCAGTATTAAAGGCACACAAAGTTTCATGGCATTTGCGCCTAATGTTATGTCTGGGTTCGCGAGACTGGCTATATCAGGAAGAACCGAAATACATTGTTATGCGACCTTGTACATGTTGTGCAGTCTGAGCCCAAATCGAACAAGAGAAAAGGTGAAAGACAGAAAATCCAGACAGCGCAAAAGAACTTGGCAAGAGCAAAGGGCGAGGGAGCCCTGGCTCAGTGTAACGTGCGCAAAGAAAAGCAGCATGGCAGCTAGGCCTAGGCCAACATAACAAGGCAGGCAACAAACCACAAGACACTCCCCCTTGGGCTCATCAGTGCCCCTCAGGTGTTCACAAAAGAGATGGTCGTAGTACATCTTAACCCCCCCTCCCCTCAAGGACTGGCTTTTGAAGGCTGGCTCACCCATGTAGTACTTAACCTTGAGATAACCGCAAACTTCTAAGCATTGTTGGGCTTCACTATCAACGAGCCGAAGACACCCTGTACATTAGGGCTAGGTAGGATCCTGATGTTTCAGCCTCTGACCTGGATCTCTGTGCGGGTGAGTCTTAGGCTGTGGGTATTTTGGCCTCATGCATCCTGCTGTAGATGCATGCCAGATGGCACGTGCAAGCTCTGCATTGGAGCCTCAAGTTCCAGTGGGCAACACAGGACAGTCTGTCAGATTGTATACAGTTTTTGGAGAAGATTGGAAAAGATCTGCAGTGATGGCTACTGGACCGCAATTGGGTCAGTGGCAAATCCTTCTCCTTTCCCCATCCAGAGCAGATGATGGTCCTGGATGCACCACTGCCTGGGCTGGGGAGGCCATCTAACAGAGGTGGGTATCGGAGGCCTTTGATCTCCGGTGGAAACTCAACTTCATCAATTTGTTGCAGTTGAGTGTGATTTGCTTGGCTTTGATGGCCTTCCTGCCAACAACAAAAGGCAGACTGGTGCGGGATGACGGACAACACTACCACCAAGTGGTACTGCAGCAGGCCGGGTGGGGATCGTGGGCCCTGTGCAGGAACGCCCTGCGCCCCTTGAAGGGACTGCACTGCCAAGGGATTTCTCTGGTGATGAACCACATAGCGGGAGCTTTAAATGCCAGAATGGACAAACGCAGGTGCCTCGCTGATCACGAATGGCACTGGCCATCTTCCAGCAATGAGGAACCCTGGCTCAATCTTTTTGCCACTGTTGAGAACGTGCAATGGCAGCACTTCTGCCTGCTGTAGTTTCCAAAGCAGCTCTCACAGTATGCCTTCCCGCCACTGCCTCTCCTTCTCTGAGTTCTGAAGAAGATCAGGAACAACCTGGCCCAAGTCATCCTAGTGGTACCAGATTGGGTCAGGAAAGTGTAGTTCCTTGTACTTCTGGGCATCTATCCTCCGACCAAGCTGCCACTTTGGGAGGATCTTCTGTTGCAGCAACAGGGCATGGTATTGCTCCCAGACCTATACACTTTGTAGGTCCATGCTTGGAGATTAAATGGTGACAGTTTACCTCCTTCGGCCTGTACCCTGATACAGGGTTGCAGCTTCTATTTCTACAAAGAAGTCTGAGTTACAAAACCTGTGGTGACTCCACCCTCCCCCACAAGGCATCAGTACACTGGCTCCACCTCTGGTTGTTTTATTCTGCTATTGGGCTCAGACATTCGAGAATGCTGCTTCTCGATCAATGTGTTTCTTAAGGGTTTTCTTGGTTCCAGCTGCTTGCCCTTCAAGCCGCTGCCAAGAGCATCCTCCTGTGTCGCTGGAATCTTGGACCCGACAGTTACCAACTGTTCGATTTTGCCACACCATTCCTTTATCCACAATTAGCCTGGAGCTATCGTAGTTGTTTCTCAGAAAACGCACCTAGGTCACAGGCATGAAATGAACACCCTTCCAATTCTTCCCTACATGTGACCACATACCTCTGGAGCAACAAGGACTGTTTGTACTTTCTGGATCACGAGGAGACCTCCACTGAAGCCAGCTGTTTCTACGGCTGCATGAAAACCCTCGGGTACAGGAGGGAAAAGAGGTCTTACCACGAGGTGCAGAGACATGCATCGTCTGAGAAGCAGGGCATTACTTTAGCCAAAGATATGTCTGACACTGAGGAAGCCAGACCCTCTTGCTTTCCAGCAGGCGGCAGCCCAGAGACCATCTTCTCCAAGTGCTCTGATGGCAAAGGGGAAGATTTCCATGAGCATGCAGTAACACGCCAGCTTAGGTCAACTTAATGTGGCTTGACAGCCCATGTGCCATATGGTACGTTTCAAGCCCCAAATCCCTGACTGCAGAGCAGCGCTCCTGTGGGAGTCGAGCCCTGAGTCAAGCCTGAAATGGCAAAAACCTTAGGGTGTGGCTCTTTTAACTGGGACACCCCAGACTAGAGAGGTTGGGTCGATCCAGCAATGACCCCATCCAACAGCACCAAACTGCGTTCACTTCCAGACCACCTTGGTCTGGAGGCTCCTACACCAAAGTTGAAATCCACAGAAGGCTGATCTTCCGAAACCTGCTTAAAGCAAAGAGCGTGAAAGAACGTTTTCTCTCATGAATTGTTTGACTATTAGACATGATGCTTTCTTCTGACATGGTTAATGGCTTTTTCCAAGATGGTTACTGCAACTGCAAAGGGCAGTGTCCACTCAAAAGGCTTTTAAAACAATACAGCAAAATGTTGCATCATAAAGTAGAAAAGACCCATCACATTTGTCATAAGATAACCGGTTTCAACCAGTTGAAATGGCCTCTTTATGGGTTAACCGAGAAACCTTTTAAATAAGTACTTGCACTTTCAAAACACATTTCAGAGAAATGCATTGGCAATGACTCTTTCCTTAAGCTAATCAATGCAAAACTCCCTTATTTGGAGCTTCTCTGGACTCAGGAGAAGGGAGGCAGCCAGAACCTTCTGTGTAAGGTCCATGGACACAAAAGTAAATGGTTCTACGCCTAGACCTCCTGTGCAAGATATCCTTAGGGGATCACTCTGCAAGAGATCACCAGATCCCCACACTCCATGCTTAATTAATTTGACAGGCAGTTGTAAGGAAATTGCCCTAGTCCCTTTTTTGCCATTTTGGCACAAGTTCTCTGGTTATAGGAGAATTTCTTTTTTTGTTTTTTTTGTTTTTTAAGGCTCTTGGACAGTGCTGAGAACAGATGCCCAGAGGACAGCTGCAAGCAGCATCTGGGAAGCATTGCCCTGCCTTGTAGCTGAGTGTCACCATTCCTAGGTCACATAGAAAGGAGCGCCAGGCACCACCTGCCCTAAATCCCCTCACAGCAGGCTTCTGTATATGCAGATTCACTACCTGGTAGCAGCCTTAATTGCCAGGGTGGACGAACTACGCTGCTGATACCTAGTGGACCACAGATGGCAATTACGCCTGGCAGTGGTGCAAGGTGTCTTCTGTGAATGTGGAAAAACTTCTCTTGATCTTTTTGCCACTTCCAAGATCAAGCAATGTCAACTTTTTTGCAAGCTCTAGTTTTCCAAACGCCTCCCTTTTGGAGATGCATTCTGCCTAGAGTGGAGCTCGGGACTTATGGTTAAAGCAAGACCAGAGGTAAGAAGCTTCTTCAGTGTGTTTAAGATGCAAGAGACAGCAAGATCATTGCTGGTCTTGACAGCAGCTGGTCACCCTTTCAACTGACATCTGCAGTACGCCCATCCCTACATTCCAGCCATGGCAACAGATGTAGGTAAGAGCATGTTCGATGCTAAGGCTACATGCATACAAGGGCACATTGCATCACCTTTATGTAATATAGAACCATACATACAGCAAGAGAAAATGGAATAAAACTAACAAGGAGGACGAGGAAGTGAGCTTAAGGGCAAACACACGTACACAATATGCCCTGATGTGCTTGCTATCAAAGTGTGGCTTGACTTTAACTCACCAACACCATCTTCAACATCAAGTCTCTTCTGACCAATGGGGACTCAATTCACCGTCAATGTCAAAGCAATCCCAACCAACTCACCTTGTCACAGTGCTCTGTGGGTATGATGGTATCCCCTTCATAGTCCATGCACTTGAAGTCGCTGCTGCTCTCGCAGATGCTGGGTTCGGTGTCACAACATGTCTTTACATTGCCAAGGTGGACATTGAAGTTCTTGATGTCGTCAGTGTCTGTCACCAAAGAAGAGACTAAGGCTGTCTCTTGGAAAACCAGCATCTCTGCCACTAGGCCATCCATGCTTCACCATTGCAGTAGAGGACCCTTGTCAAGTGCCATTAAATCTGCCCCCACTACCAAGCATGATCTCCTGCCTAAATTCCATGTCACCCGTCAGAAAGTTGTCAATGGAACCCAAAGAACCATCACTTGCTTGATTATTCCAGCATGGGCCAGCCTCTCCTCAAGAGGGGCAGGACTCTTTGTGCATCCCAATTACTGCAAAAGACGCAGATCTCCTATGTCTTCATCATGGTCACAGTCTGGTGGTGACATTCAGTCTCCTGCAACTTCACCTCCACAAGTTTTGTTGGTGGATGACACCACCGCCTTCCTTGAAGTAATTCGTAATTATTAGGGATGCTGCTAATTTGAATATTCCAGTAGAAGTACCACAAAGCACAGTATCCATCATGATGGAGATGCTACAATCGAAGGCATCACCAAGACCCCCTCTTTTACCTCTTGTTCTAGGCCTTCGTGAGATAATGGAAGAGTAGTTCCCTATTTGGCTGCGGTAAACACTTCAACTCCACACCTTCTTAAACAAGCATTGGCATAGCCAATAGGTCTCGCCTTTGGGGCCTTATAAGTGTTTAGGCAGAGCTATTGGCTTTGCCAATGTGTTTAAGCTGTGCTGTAGAGAAGTGTGGCTGCTGTGCAGCATGCTGAAAAGTTGTAATAAAAAAGTGCCAGAAGCATTTTTGTTACCTTATATATGACCAAGAAGGCATTATGTCCAACTGAACGACCATATTAAAAAATGTATGTATAATAAAAAAATTCCTCATTTTTCTTTTGTTCTTGCAATGCTTGTTAAAGTTTTTTTTTGAGGGGGCATAAACAATTGGAGGTTGAAGGTTGTGAACTAGTACCTGTATTATAACACTAGCAGCGGCCAGACGCTAGGGGAGAATCAACAGATGGCAGATTCCGAGAGCAGGCTGAGGTGGTGTTGACTGATGTTGAGGTGGTGACTGGTGCTGAGACGATGCTGAGGTGATGCTGAATGATACTTAGGTCTTGCTGAGTGATGATGTGGTGGTGTACTATTGCAAAGGCGATGCTGAGTGATACTGATGTGGTGTTGAGTGATGTTGTGGTGGTGCTGAGTGATGTTGTGGTGGTGCTGAGTGATGCTGTGGTGGCGCTGAGTGATGCTGTGGTGGCGCTGAGTGATGCTGTGGTGGCGCTGAGTGATGCTGTGGTGGCGCTGAGTGATGCTGTGGTGGCGCTGAGTGATGCTGTGGTGGCGCTGAGTGATGCTGTGGTGGCGCTGAGTGATGCTGTGGTGTTGCTGAGTGATGCCGTGGTGGCGCTGAGTCAGTGAGAGAGAGTCAATGAGAGAGAGTCAGTGAGAGAGTGTTTCAGTCAGTGAGAGAGAGTGTTTCAGTCAGTGAGAGAGAGTGTTTCAGTCAGTGAGAGAGAGTCAGTCAGTGAGAGAGAGAGTCAGTCAGTGAGCGAGAGTGAGTCAGTCAGTGAGAGAGAGTGAGTCAGTCAGTGAGAGAGAGTGAGTCAGTCAGTGAGAGAGAGTCAGTCAGTGAGAGGGAGTCTGTGAGAGAGTGCCTTGAGAGTCTGTGAGAGAGTGTCTGTGAGAGAGTGTCTGAGAGACTGAGTCTGTGAGTCTGTCTGTGTCTGTGAGTCAGTCAGAGTCTGTGAGTCAGTCAGTCTGTGAGTCAGTCAGAGTCTGTGAGAGAGTCTGTGAGAGAGAGTCTGTGAGAGAGTCTGTGAGAGAGTGTCTGTGAGTCTGTGAGAGAGTGTCTGTGAGTCTGTGTGAGAGTGTCTGAGTCTGAGAGTCTGAGTCTGTGAGTCAGTCTGAGTCTGTGAGAGAGAGTCTGTGAGTCAGAGAGTCTGTGAGAGTGTCTGTGAGTCTGAGAGAGAGTCTGAGAGAGAGAGTGTCTGAGTCTGTCTGTGAGAGAGAGTCAACGCTTCTCTGTTTATGGCTGTTGCAGATTTCACTGTATGCATTCTCTGTGCACAATTGGATTGTCACCAATGTCTGCTATTGCGGTAATTTTTGGGCCAACTTCTGCTTGCGTGAGTTGCGGTTTGCCATGGAACTCCGTGTTTAAAGCACGCTAAAGTTGCTCTTTATTACATTCTCTCTATCACTCTAGTGGCAACTGGACTGTGGCTTTCCTTAATGTTTTTTCCTTTCAGCCCCAATAAAAGGATTAAAAATAGTTACTCGATAAGCCAGGCGAGGGTTAGAGAATGCGGCTGCCCAATATGGATATTTCCCAGACACCAGAGGAGCCCAATGTATCATGTTACAAAGACTCGGAGTGTGGGGGTGGCGAAGAGAACTGGTCCTTTGTGTGTGAGCAGCATTTCCAGAAAGGGTGAACAAACAAGCTTTGAGACAGGGCAACTACAAGCATGGCAGGAGGGAAGGCATCAGTAAGCAATGGAGTGGTACGGGAGGCAAGGGGGCAACATGAGGAAAAACAAGGTTTTTGCCCCACAGAAATGATCTGCGGGAGATCGGTGCGCCAGCAAACTTCGCCTCCCCACTTAACAAGCGAGGACTATTAGCTTTGTCAATGGTTGTTAGTTGCCTAAAATAAATAAGCAACAACTGTTGCGGCACCCTGCGCTTTATTTTTAATGTTAAAAGTAAAGCGCGGTGCCTGCAATTATAACAAAAGTAAAGAAATAGAAAAAAAATCTATTTCTTTACTTTTGCTATAATGCTGCACCCGCGCTTTACTTTTAACATTAGACCTCTATGTGAGTCTGGCAGCATATAACCATGACTTGTTCCTTTGAGACCTTGCCAATTCAAATTTTACGTAAAGTATTGTGGAGACCAGGAAATGACTAGGAGTTGGTAGGGAACAGCACTAGACAGCATTGATATATTTTAGATAACATATAGTTACAATTTGTAACACAGACAGAATTACACGATTTATGGTCAATTGCTTATGCCGGGATTAAAACCTAAATCCTTGCAGGCCCCCCCATATCTGCTACTGGGAGGGGTTTTGGTGCTAACGTCGCAGGTGCCGATTTTCTAACTAGGGAGCCTGTGATTTTGGGCAAATCACTTAAACTTCCTCTGCAAAAAAATTTACCTTGTGTAATGTGAGTGCTGCTCATATAAAGTGCTTACATTTCTGCAGATCTAGTTTGGTTATATACAACTGCAACAAAAAAAACTAGCATGGTTTTCTGAGTTGAGTGCATTTTGTTTGTAAAGCCCAACGAGCTGCAGCAAACTGAAAACATGATTAACCCTTAACCGCCTGACTGCACAGGCACCCGCGCTTTACTTTTAATGTTAAAAGTAAAGCGCAGGTGCTACTGATTATAGCAAAAGTAAAGAAATAGAAAAACATCTATTTCTTTACTTTTGCTACAATCATGTGCACCGGCGCTTTACCTAAAGGTAAAGCGCCGGTGCCGCGATTGTAGCAAAAGTAAAGAACAAGCAAATGGTGCGCGCGAAAGTGATCGCGAGCAAGGCGGCCAGGAGGAAAGACAGATGGCGGCTGCGTGCACGCAAGCTTGAGGCCACCAAAAAGCCTGTGGTAGCACTGAAAACCCGCTTACAAATATGTCTCTCCGAGCAGCGCATGCGCTGGCTCAGGCGAGACCTAAAAAGTAACTCGCACAAAAGTAACTGGAGTTTTTAACAATCAAACCCGTATCCGGACTTGCTGTGTTAAGGGGAAACGACAACCTGGGCAGAGAGAGGAAGTTTGCCGCTGTCCACCTCCTGAATGGTTGACATGATTTACAGAAGAGTTACCATGTCGGGCAAGTGGAAAAAAAGAGGCATCGAAAGAGCCTGGGTTGTGCATGAGTGTGTCTTTCTGCAAAGAGCGTGACCCCACTCCCCACAAATGAAAATAGGGGCTGGGATCCCTCCCTTGGGTGTGAGAGGTGAGTTTTTAGAGCGCATATTTTGGGCTTGGTGCGCAGATGCTCAGTTGTTTGTGATGGGTGGAACAACTTCCTCACTGTTCGCCTTTATAAATACTGGGTGTTCTGTTGGATGTTAATTGCAATTGATCGTTTGTTGCATCGCACATGGACGTTGGCGCTCATGTTTCATTTATTGACATATTAACTGGAAAAACCGTGGTGGTTGCTCTCTGTGAGATAGTTGTGAATTCGTGGTTCACGTGCAATTTAGTGCACGGGGGAAGTGAATCAGACTGCATTCGGTGACAGAGCAAAATGTGTCACTGTCCACGTTTTGCAAGTAAACTGGTATATTGTCACTTATCGCCTCACCATTTAGCTATTGTTTACAAACGTATTTGAAGAATGCTACTTTTAAAGTATTGTCTAGTTTCAAGTTAATTACCCTGCTGATGGTGTGTGGGGTTCCAGTGACCCGACCTTGGGTGGATCCGATTTATTTACAGTAACCCGAGCAGCGAGGCTGCTGTCAGATGGGCAGTTCGTACTAAGGAAACAGACTTTTTTGTGGCAGTTTTATTATGCGCTTAAAAACACACATTGCATGGGGTTAACTCACTAACTTCCAGCAGGCCAATACAAAAAATCAGTGCAGTGTTTTACAGACTAAGTTTGATGGGGCCTGTAAAACTTTAGTACTTAGATTCACAATTCGGTGACTGACTGTGTGTGCGGCTCCAAAATTGTTGTTTCTTTCTTTGACAAGGCAATGTAATGATTTAGAGCTTTGCATGCCCCTTGTGAGGACTACGTCTTTTTCCATTGTCATAACGTTGTGAGAGGCTAGAGTGGCCAGGGTAGTTAGTTTGTTATTGAGTTAACCAGAGAACCGCACAAAAAGTAGCTTGACATGCACTGACCAATATTGACATAGCTGGGGATGTGGTGAAAGAGACTTGGGTAATGGATGGGTACTTACTGTCTGTGTTAATGGTACCTGGCAGGAATCTAGCACTTATGCCATTGACATGTATTTGATAAAAGTGTTTAAATTGCTTAGTTAAGCAGTATCTTAAAATTTTTGTTGTCAGGCTGTGTCCTCGTGGTTGGGGACAATGGTTTAAACTCTTGGGCCTTGTGCCCTACAAGAGTTTGCACCCCTGCTTTGTTTTTTGTAATTTGCTATTGCAGAATATCTTAGCACTGGCAGATCAGATGTTTGCAGGCCCTGCATGAATTTTTGTCCCATGATGCAGTACTTTTTATGCAAGATAAATATAACTTTACACCTATATAAAGCTTCCACCAACAGCGAGTGGGCTGCTTTTATGATATGCCTGATGTTGTCCTATCTGTTTATTCAAGGGCGAGTCTTGGTTCCTTATTTTATGTTTCGACTTTTAGGGTAGGCCTTTGCTGACCACATAGACATTACTTAGTTTGCCAGGCCATACCATTTAATTTGGTTACCTCCATTCTGTACTTCATTTGAAGAAGTGCTAGTTCGTTCTGATACATTAGTAATAGGAAGTTGGACACTTTTACTTCAGAATTTACTTTGGGGATGAAATATGTTTATAGATTTTGAGCTGGGCTTTGGGCTGTTCTTTGGCCTTATATGATGGGCATTGGGCGGGGATGTGGCATTTTATAAAATACTTACCCGTTCAAGGGACAGGATGCCTCATGAACTTGTCTTGTAAAGAAATAAATGCAAACCTTTTTCCCTCTTCTATCCCTCCGCTATCCTTCTGAATCCAAATAACTGACTAACATCCACCACTCAAATTACTTTTATATTTCACTATACTAATTCACCACTAATCCTTTATGGGTTCCGGAGTAGCGTGCTACTCGCCGATAAAGTGCTTTGTTGCCTCGTCAGGGGTAGTAAGCTCTATATAAATGCAATTACAATACAATAGTTACATCAGCTAGATGACTGAGCCACCAGAAAGGGAGAGCAAGTGTATAGACTGAACAGGAAGAAAAGTTGTGCTGTTCTGCGGCTACCACATTGAAAAACACCAGTGCAACAGCTCTCTTGGGGAGGTACAACAGATCTGGGAGGGGATGAAGTGATTTATTGGTAATCTCCCTTGACAAAGCAAAACTTTCAAGAAATGGTAAAAGAGAGCTCCTTGATTTCTAACCATGTCATTAGTTCAGCGATGGATCCTGCTGAGCTGGCAGCAAGATGTTATTGCTATGGAGTCTCCCTTTGAAGATCATGGCTTTGCCTGATGACTCTCAAACCGGGCACTCTGTTAAAGGCCTTGATTTTCCCTTTGTCAGGATCCACCTTATTTGTTCAACATACAAGGGCGGAAATGGTAAAAATAAAAATTGAGGTGGAGACACTAAATGCGGCAGGCTTGGAGATAGAGGTTCTTCAACTCTCAATAGAAGTCTACAAAGTGTTGATATTACTCACAAATGTTAAATCCCCCTCGCTGCCATTATCAGGAGCAACAGCAACAAGGCCAAAGATAATGCTACCAGAGGAAGCCATCCAGGGCTAAGTTAACACCATCACTGCCTTCTAATACATCCAAAGGCATTCCTGTGGTAAATAGCAGTGACAACCTCATAAAGCCCCTCTAGCCATCCTCCCCCAAAACCCATTGGTCACTCCAGTGGGGCAATAGTATCTCCTTGAAGAGTGAGAGAGAATAATGGTAATGTGGGTACTGACTATTGATTCATAGGTGCTCACAACATTTCAAGTCAATTACATCACCAGTTCCTCCAATAATATTAAAGCACCTAATGACCATTCTGAGGAAAGAAAATTCTGTGCTATTGCAGATACATGCGATCAAACCAATACCTTCTTTACCAGAGGGACAAGGAGTTTATTCCATATAACTCCTATCCAATATCAGAAGACGGCCTGATTCTGCGCTTCACAAACAAGTGGATCAGGAAAGAGAAATTGTATGTGCTCACTGTACTTCAGATATTTCCTCCCATAAAACAAAGTCTGAATGTGTGAGTAGGAAGCTGGCTTTTTATATACTATACCAAAGTAAGGTATAGTGTGCACAGGGTCCAGTGAATCCCCAATGGTATAGCAGAGGCTAAAGTAGATGATATCTTACTCTCTTTTGTGGTGGTGTGGTTGAGCATTCAGGCGAATCAGAGGGTAGTGTTAAGCATTTGTTGTGCACAGTCAGGCAAGAAAGTATGTCACACAATCGAAGACGGAATCTAGACCAATTGTTCGTATAAAAAGTTATATTTTGTTGTTTTATTTCCAGAATCAAGATTGACTTAGTAGCAGGTAAATTAAACTCTTCATACGATGTTACTTTTCAAAAGACAGTAAATACTGATCTGAAAGAGACACGTTAGTGACAGATTCCTTACCTTAGAATATCCCCAGGAGTCAGGCTGGATCCGGAAAGTTTTTTGCGTAGCAGTACCCTTGCGCGTCGGTAGGCGGCGTCGTGCGGCTCCGCGTCCGTCGTCGGCGTCGTGATCGCCGGGATGACGTCGCGGGCAGTACTTAGGCGCCGCCCCTGCGCGCTGACGTCAGTTCTTCTTTTTCCGCGCCAGTAAGCGCAGATCCGGGAAGAGCAGTGCCCTAGTCACTTTTTGACTATCTTTTTTGTGAAATTTTTCACTGTTTTCTTCAACGAGTCTTCACGACTCCTAAGGTGTCGTAGGGATGCCCGGCTTTAAGCCCTGCGAGGAATGTGGTCGTATGATGTCCATCACGGACCCCCACCCTCGAGTGTCTCTTCTGTCTCGGCCGAGACCACGACACTAAGTCGTGCCCTGACTGCCGGAAACTTCATCCGAAGGCTTTGCGAGAGCGGTCTCGAAAGCTCCTTGAAGTCCGGCAGTCGGCTCCACGCCGCACCAAGCCCCGGTCCCGGGGAGAGGTCGAGGGCCGGACGCGGAGTCCCCGCCGTTCGTCGGAATCCAAGTCTTCGCGCTCCTCCGGTAAGTCGAAGCACAAGAAGTCTAAGCGGGCGTCATCGCTCTAAGACTTCGCCTCGCCGATCACGCGACTCGGCTGAGTCCCTGTCGGCACCGTCCACGCGCCCGGACGTGCCTGTCGAGTTGCCCCCGCATTACCCGTCCTACCCGGGTTCGGGGGCGACTCCGGCCAGCTGCAGAAATTCCTGTCGGCCATGGCCCGCCTCTTCGGGCCTCAAGGTCCCTCCGGTGCGCCTTCGGGCCCCGCGGGTCCTGATGGGGTTGCTCCGGCGTCGCCGTCGACTCCGGTCCCGGCGTCGCCTGTCCCACCAGCCTTCGTCCCGGCCTCGGCTCCGGCCCCGGCCTCGACCCCGGTTCCGGTGGTGCCGCAACCCCCATCGACGCCGGTTGACCTAACCACGCCTCCGCCGACGTCCCCGGTGCCGTTTCCGACGCCGTCTGGGGCTCCGGGCGGCGTCGTTCCCAGTTCTCCCGGGTCCGGACATGGAGCCGGACCGGCGTCGCCCGACGCCCGGTTCCGGCGCCGATGAGACCTTGGGTCCCTTATGTCCCTCCTCCATCTTTTCAACCTGAGGAGGACCAGGAGAGCTGGGAGGGTCTGGCGACCCTCTCACACAACAGTGCGAGTTTGACCCGGACTGGGTTGAGGAACTTGGGGATGCCAGTGGGCTGGATACCTCCCCCGACTCTGGCATGCTGTCTCCTCCCGTGGCAACGGAGGAGGGGCTAATTTTGCAACGGTGTTGCGTAGAGCTGCTGGAGCCTTGAATCTCCAGTTGCCTACAGTGGCCGTCAGGACTAACCTCCTGACTGAAGTGCTTCAGCCGGCGGCCTCCTCTTCGGAGCCTGTGCTGCCGTTCAACGATGCACTCACTGACGTTCTTTTGGGTGCCTGGTCCAAACCCACCACAGGGGCTCCTGTGGATAGGAACGTGGCCCGACGCCATCGCCCGGCTCCGGGCGACCCCTGTTTCTCTCCCAACACCCCACCCCTGAGAGCTTGGTTGTCCAAGCCTCTGCCTCCCAAACAGCCTTCCCTACCGCCCCTCCGGATAGGGAATCCAAGCGCCTGGATCACTTTGGGAAGAAGGCTTTCTCTTCCTCCAGTGCTGGCTTGCGGTCTGTTAATACCGCTTGCCTCTTGGGCCGATACACCCACTCCCTGTGGGATTCGGTGGCTGATGTTTTGCCGCAGTGTTCTGAGGAGGTCCAGACACTGCTTACCCGCGCTATTGCGGAAGGGCGTGATGCGGCTAAATATACCATCCGCTGTGGCCTTGATACCGCCGACTCGCTGGGCAGATCGCTTGCAACGACGGTGGCGCTGCGTCGCCACGCCTGGCTGAGAACCACTGGTTTTCAGGGGATGTCCAGAATACTCTCATGGACATGCCCTTTGATGGAGTCGGTCTTTTTGGTTCGAAGGCAGACCATGCGCTGGAGCGTTTCAAGGACTCACGGGCTACTGCTAAGTCCCTGGGCCTTGCTGTTGTGCGCCCTCTGCAAACGTCTGCTTTTCGCCCCTTTCGTGGCCACGGAAGGGGCGCCCAATCACGTCCACAGCCCGGCCAGCGGCCCGCGCAGCAAGCGCCTTCGCGTGGCCGAGGACGTGGATACCGCCGTGGCGGTTCGGGCAACCAGCGTGCGGGTCAGGCCACCACCTCCAGCCCGTCCGCGGCCTCCAAGCCCTCCTAGTCCCTCCTTTCAGGTGCACGGCACGCCAGTCGGGGGCAGGGTCCGCCATCACCTTCACCACTGGCGTCCCATCACCTCGGACAAGTGGGTCTTGGACATTGTCCGAAGAGGGCTACTCCCTCCCCTTCGAGACCACCCCCCAGCCATGCCACCTCAATTCCACCGCATGTCAGGGGATCACTTGGTGCTTCTACAGAAGGAAGTCACGGCCCTCTTGGCCAAGAGGGCCATCGAGCATGTTCCGACCCCAGAAGTAGGCGTGGTTGCTACTCCCACTACTTTCTGGTGCCCAAAAGGACAAGGAGGACATGCGTCCTATCTTGGACCTCCGGAGCGTCAATCGCTTTCTCCGGAAGGAGAAGTTCAAGATGCTCACCCTAGCTCAGGTCTTGACTGCCCTCGGCCCCGGAGACTGGTTGGTAGCGTTGGACTTGGAGGACGCCTATTTCCACATCCCCGTCCTGCCGGCCCACCGGCGTTACCTTCGGTTCACGGTAGGCCTCGAGCATTTTCAGTTCACCGTGCTCCCCTTTGGCCTTACCAGTGCCCCTCGGGTGTTCACGAAAGTGATGGCGGTGGTCGCAGCTCATCTGCGCCGGGCAGGGGTTTCAGTCTTCCCCTACCTCGACGACTGGCTGCTGAAGGCGGGCTCGTCCCAGGCAGTCGTCTCCCACCTCCAGACTACGGCCGAACTCCTGCACTCGCTGGGGTTCTCCATCAATGTGCCAAAGTCGCATCTGATTCCTTCTCCACAGCTCCTTTTCATCGGAGCAGTTCTGGACACGACGCAGTTTCGGGCCTATCCTCCCGAACGGCGAGTCCGGGATATTCAGGCTATGATTCCGATCTTTCAGCCTTTATCCTGGGTTTCGGTACGGATGACCCTGAGGCTGCTGGGCCTCATGGCCTCCTGCATGTCACTCATGTCACTCATGCCAGATGGCATATGCGGGCTCTGCAGTGGGACCTGAAGTTCCAGTGGGCGCAGCACCAGGGCGACCTGTCCGATCACATCCAGATCTCGGAGGGGACTGCAAAACAGTTGCAGTGGTGGCTCTCGAACCGGCAATGGGTCATGGGCAGATCCCTCTCCCTTCCCCAGCCAGAGCACACAGTTGTGACGGACGCGTCCCTTCTGGGATGGGGCGGTCACATGGGAGAGGAGGAGATCAGAGGTCTCTGGTCTCCGGCGGAGTCCCGGCTCCATATCAACCTTCTGGAGCTCCGGGCGATCCGACTTGCACTCAAGGCATTCCTTCCCTCTGTCAAAGGGAAGGTAGTGCAGGTGTTCAGACAACACCACCGCCATGTGGTACTGCAACAAACAAGGCGGGGTATGGTCGTGGACCCTTTGTCAGGAGGCTCTGCGCCTCTGGACATGGCTGGAACACCAGGGCATGTTCCTGGTGGTTCAACACCTGGCAGGTTCCCTGAACGCCAGGGCGGACGAACTCAGCCGCAGGTGCATGATGGATCACGAATGGCGTCTTCACTCGGAAGTGGCGCAAGGACTCTTTCTACAGTGGGGAGAGCCTTGGTTAGATCTATTCGCCACCGAAGAGAACGTGCAATGTCATCAGTTCTGCGCGTTGGAATTTCCAAGGCGGCACTCGCTCGGCGGCGCTTTTCGTCACGAGTGGAGTTGCTGGTCTATTGTACGCCTTTCCGCCTATACCACTTCTACCCAGAGTGTTGAAGAAGATTCGGCACGACCGGGCCCAAGTCATTCTTGTGGCTCCGGACTGGGCTCGAAGAGTTTGGTATCCCGAGCTACTCAATATGAGCGTAGATCCCCCGATCCGTCTGCCTCTTCGGGAGGATCTTCTGTCGCAGCAGCAGGGGACGGTCCTCCACCGAACCTGTCCAGTCTACACCTGCTTGCGTGGAGATTGAGCGGCGGCAGTTGATTCCTTTCGACTTGCCTCCCGAAGTTTGTGATGTGATTCTGGCAGCCAGGCGTCCCTCCACTAAGGTGGTATATGCCTGCAGGTGGAACAAATTTGTGGCATGGTGCACAGCAAAGGCTGTGAATCCCCTTTCTGCCCCTCTTTCTGAGGTCCTTCTGTTCCTTCTCTCTGGCCCAACAGGGTTCTGCCCTGGGTACCATCAAGGGTTATCTTTGTGCTATCTCGGCCTTCCTCAGGCTCCCTGATCAGCCCTCCCTTTTCAAGTCCCCTGTTGTTAACAGGTTCTTAAAGAGCATTACTCACCTCTTCCCTCCTGTTCCGTTTGTGATGCCTCAGTGGGACTTGAACTTGGTTCTTACCTTTTTAATGTGCGCTCCCTTTGAGCCTCTACATAACTGTCCTCTTCGTCTTCTGACTCTGAAGACAGCCTTTCTGGTGGCCATCACCTCCGCTCGGCGGGTGAGTGAGCTCCAGGCTCTATCATGCAAACCTCCCTTTCTGTCTGTTCATCCAGACAAGGTTGTTCTTCGGACGCGTCCGTCCTTCTTGCCAAAGGTGGTTACTGCTTTCCACATTGGGCAGACCATCACTTTGCCCACCTTCTTTCCGCCTCCGCATCCTTCCAGAGAGGAAGAGAGGCTCCACCGTCTGGACCCAAAGCGTGCGCTCTCTTTCTATATTGACCGCACAAAACACTTCCGGGTGGATGACCAGCTCTTTGTTGGCTACGTGGGCGCCAAAAAGGTCGGGCGGTGCACAAGAGGACCATCTCCCGCTGGGTTACCTTGTGCATCAAGACCTGCTATTCTTTGGCTAAAAAGGAGCCTCCTGTTGGGCTGCGTGCCCATTCCACCAGGGCAACGGCTGCTACCACGGCCTTGGGCCGCGGTGTTCCGCTGCCGGTTATCTGTCAGGCAGCTACGTGGGCCTCGCTGCACACGTTTACAAAGCATTACTGCCTTGACAGTCAGGTCCGGAGGGACGGCTTCTTTGGCCGTTCTGTCCTCCAGGACTTCCTTGTCTGATCTTTGTTCGCAGACCCACCACCGGGGTTGGTATTGCTGGGGTATCTATTCTAAGGTAAGGAATCTGTCACTAACGTGTCTCTTTCAGATGCACAAGTTACTAACTTGTGTAACGATATATCTGTAAGAGACAGTAGTTAGTGACAGATTCCTACCGCCCACCATCCTCCCGTTCTGCGAACTGATTTCTAGGGTTAAGGACATCCCTTTCAGGGCCTAGTATTTTTCAGACACCTATGTCAGCTTCTTGCATGGCTCTGCGTTCCTGGCGCGGAAAGTCGTGTACAGAACTGACGTCAGCGCGCAGGGCGGCGCCTAAGTACTGCCCGCGACGTCATCCCGGCGATCACGACGCCGACGACGGACGCGGAGCCGCACGGCGCCGCCTACCGACGCGCAGAGTACTGCTACGCAAAAAACTTTCCGGATCCAGCCTGACGCCTGGGGATATTCTAAGGTAAGGAATCTGTCACTAACTACTGTCTCTTACAGATATATCGTTACACAAGTTAGTAACTTGTGCGTTTAGTAGGAACATTTAGATTACGTTTGCAGTTGAGAAAACGATTGGTAAACTGTTAAAAAATACTTGAAATTACATTTAGAGTACTTTTGGATTACTTCGAGATTACTTTCCTAGTTTGGCATGAAACACACTCCTAACACAGTTTAAGCAATACAGTACATTGGTAACATGTTAACTCTTGTGAACGCGCTAAGTTACTTTTTGTTGCTGTACAATACAGTTCAACACTTTTCAGAGAGAACCCACCATTCAGTCCTATGGAGAAAACCAAAATGTAAAGTTTGCAGGTAAGTAAACAGTTTTGGTTTTGGAGTTTTGGAGGGTAGAACCACTCGAGGGGCACCACCAGCGGCACTAGGATGGCCGGGTGCAGAGTGCCAATGTTAGCCAATGGGGCTATGGGGGCACCTCTGTTGGGGGCTGCTCACGGCAGGTCACGCTGTCTTGGGAGCCAAGCTCCTACGGCGAAGGTCAGGGTGAAGGGGGTCCCAGGTTAGCACCAAGTCCACAACACCAGCGGCGCAGTGGCGGCCGGGTGCAGGATGCTCAGGAGGTGTCGGGAGCCCAGTGACTTCCTATTGAGGATGTCGGTCGTGGAAATGGACTGCAGGCTAGAGCCAGAAGACTGGACGAAGGAAACCAATGACTGGAGGATGAAGATGAAGAGTTGCTGGACACCAGGACACCTTAGGTCGGGCACCTTAGGACTCAGGGGCTGTGGGTGCAGGGGTGTCATTTCATGTTGGGTTCTTCTCACTGGTTGCGGTTAAGGGGGTCCCTTCAGGATGTGGCTGCAGGCGTTGAGGAGAAGGTCGGTGGAGGTCGTCAAATGCCGGAACACAGGTCAGGATCGCCGGGGGGACCTCGCTGGGGTGTTGGGCCACTCGAACTTGGGCCATGGGCGTCGGGTGCAGAGTGGTGAGGACTTGCATATCGGGCTGGATCTGGAGTCCTGGCTTGGGTTGGTGTTGGACAAATTCGGTGTCCACGGGAGATCAGAGTTCTTTAGGAAGGCAGGGCAGGTCCCCGGGGTTCTTGGAGGCTGCTGGCTGCAGGACACACCAGTTTCAGCTTGCAGGGATTTCAGAGCAGGAGACAGGCTGATAGTGCTGGGGCCAAAGCAGTTGTCGTAGTCTGCGTCTTCTTCAGCATGGCTCTTCGGTCCTTCTTGCCACGTCGAATCTGAAGAGTTAAGGTTCAGGGGTGCCATTAAATACTACATTTAGGGGTGTTACAGTGGTGTACAGGTTGGGACCAATGGGTCCCTTCCCTGGGGTGTTTACACCCCATAGTATGCCACCCTCCAGTGTGAGGTTGGCATTAGTCTCTTCCTGATTGGAGGGTCCTCCCCCCCCCCCCACCATCTACAAGATGGTGGAGACTGAGATGTGGGCTTCACCTCGCCTCCCCCACCTGAGTGGTGGGGTTGGCACAGGTAGACACCCTCCTTTCCTAGCTAGGTTTTCCCGCCGGTTCTCACACCCAAAACGGAGGTCAGACCCGGTGGGAGCTAGTTGCTGATAGCAGCAAAAGGCTGGGGGTAGCTGACAAAGGCGGCAGGCCTTTGAGGCTCACTCTTCGGGGACCCTGCCCATCCTGGGGGAGGAGGCATGACACCTTTTCCCAGGATGTGCTTTGTTTTCAGACCCAGAGAGCGAAGGAGCTCTCTACCCAGGGGTCCAGATGTCTGGGAGCCAGTCAGGACCCACACCAGATTTGATCGTTTTTCAGAGGGCTTCTCTCTGTGTGCATTTTTCATTAAATCTAACCCTAGCATCAGTGGGGGTTTAATGTGCTGGGACGTTTGATGCCAAACTTCCCAGACTTCGGTAAAGACATCATGGAGCTGTGGAGTTCGTGTTGACAAACACCCAGTCCATGCATTAAAATTGGCTTCACTGCACTTACAATGTCAGTGAATGGCACAGACACTGTAGGGGTATATTGCTCATGCAGCTATGCCCTCACCTGTGGTATGGTGCACCCTGCCTTTAGGGCTGTAAGGCCTGCTAGAGGGGTGACTTACCCAGTCTAGAGGCAGTGTGGGTGGGCATGGCACCCAGGGATGTGTGCCATGTCGACTCTTCAGTTTGGTCTGCACCAAAGCACGCAGCCTGCTTTGTCAGTGTGTGGGTGTTAAGGTGAGGGGCCTCTGAAGGTGGCGTGCTGCAGCCTTCAGAGGCCCTCTTTGGTCACAAGGCCCTTGGTACCAGGGGTACCTTTTACAAGGGATTTACATGTGGCCCAGAGGTGTGACAATTGTGAGTAACAAAGGTACAGTTTTGGAAAAGAACACAGGTGCTGGGGCATGGTTAGCAGGATCCCAGCACACACTGAGTCAAGTTGGTATCTGGCAAAAAGTTTCCTACAGTGTGCAACAGGTTTGCAGGACACTTTTTCCCCCCATACCAATAGCAAAACACCAAAGGAAGTAGCTGAGATTTATCGGAAATTCACATTTCTAGTGCACAGTTCTACCATTGTGACTCAAATCCACCCCATGCTCGTTCTCCAAATGTATGCCATGGGAGCAACTCCTTGAAGACGCCAAGGGACATTCATCTACCCTTATTTAGATGACTGGCCAGCAGCTCATGAAGGGAGAAGCAAGACCTCAGAAGGAGAGCACTCTTGCTCCATAGACTAGACGTCAAGGTCAATCAGTATTAACAACTGCTCCAATTCTGTCCTAGCTAGGGGCAACAATAGACACAGAAAAGGAAGCGTTTGCTATGTAGGAGAGAGCTCCACCAATCAAAAACAAATGTCACATTATGTTGAACAACAGCACAGCAGATCTCCCTTCTCAGTTCTGTGGGTTCCTGCGTGCCCACTTTCCTGAATGCATAGCAGCATATGAGATCCCCTTAGCAGTGACTAAAGGATTTTGGATGGCAAAGATAAGACAACTTGTATGACAAGCTCAAGCTAATGGTAACAGCAAAACTATTCCTCTTGTGTTGTTAAAGAGGAAACCACCTTCAAGTTCTGTTTCAACACTGTTTCAGATAATTGTAACAGATCCATCTCTTGCGGATTGGGGAGCTCATCTAGGAGAACTTGTCAGCGTAACGTTGGTCAGACAAGGAAAGCTTTTATCATAGCCTCCTGGATTTGAGAGTTGTGCATCTGGCTCTCCTTCCATCTCTGATGATGAAAACCATTCTTATTTAGGCGGATAGTAAGCCCCTTCATTATCTAAACAAGCAAGGAAGCTCAGGATCGAGAGCACTATCCCTGGAAGCAGCGCAGTAGCCAGGTGTCTCATGCTGGAGGTGGTGCACATCCCAGGTATGCTAAAACATCAGGCACACTTTCTGAGCCGTTTCTATGAAGAAAACGACAAATGGGTTGTGGGTGACAGTGTTGCAAGATATCTTTGAAGAGTGGGGGACTCCATCACGAGACCTCTTTGCAAAGGCTCAACAGAAACCCAGATGCTTTGCAGAGTTCCACAGCTAGGCTCATTTGCCAGTGCCCTTTTGATGAGCTGGTCAAGCAGCATGTCTTTTCTCCAGTCCCACTGGTGATAATGGTAAATTTAATGTCCTATTTAATGCCTCTGAATTTGGCAACTCCTGAAATCAGACAGGATGGTCATATGATTTCCTTCCCTCACACACATGTATTGACATCTAAGGAAAGCTAAGCACCTATCCACAAGGACCCGCTATGTACATAAATGGAAAGGGTCTGCATTTGGTGCCAGAACAAGGGACATACATAACCCATTACTTGTCAAGACAGTCATCATCCCATACCGCTTGCACCTTGGCGCAATCCAAAGCACACTTTGCTGCAATTACAGCCCATAGAAACATTGTAAATCAGATGTCCTCCTTCAAAATCCCTATGATCAGAGATTTTTCAGAAGAAAGTGTTCCCTCCAATCAAAACTCTATCACCTCCTTGGGAACGTAATCAAGTTATGTCTAAATTAACAGGCCTTCCTTTTGAGCCTAGTCACAAGGATATATTGCAGCATCTTTCCTGGGAAACTATATTCTCAATAGCAATAACAACTGAACATAGGGTTAACAAATGCCAAGCCCTTTCTGTTGTGGAGCTACATAGTATTTTACTTGGTGGTAATGAGAACACACCTATCTTTTCTCGCAAGGTTATGGCACAATTCCACATTAACCAAACCATTATCTTGCCTTTTTTCCAACCCACATATGGCAGCCGAACATTACTTTCACTCTAGAATTAAGGCTACTGCTTGTTTATCTAGACAAAATAAGACACTCACTGCTACCAGTTATTTATTAACTATGGGCATATTCGGCAGAGTCTATAGTTATCCGGACAAACATATTCATGTTTACCAATTAGCTGGTAAGCTGCTTCTAGGAAAAACAAGGGCCCATTCTACAAGTTGCCACTACAGCTTAGCGTAACAAGCATTGGCAAAGCCAATAGGTCTCACCTATGAGAGGTATTGGTTTTGGCGCCAATGGTTTTTGGATGCTTTGCAGTGTGGCTAAAACTAATTTTAAAAAGCGCTATGAGACAGCCAGGGCTAATGGGCTTTTTTTTAAATATTATTATTAAAAGTACATTAGCACTAGATGCATCATAGTACTTTTTAGGTCTCGCCTACGCAGCGTGCATGCGCTGCATAGGAGGGCCTTTAGCCGTCGCTCTTCACTTTTTCAAGCACTGCACTCGTGCTTGTGGCGGCATCCACCTTGCGGGAGCGAGCAGCGGCGCGCCACAAGCACGAGTGCAGTGCTTGAAAAAGTGAAGACTGCTCTCCCCAGCGCGCGCCAACCTCTTCACGTGGCCACTCGCCTTCCTGTATGCGACGCTCGCCGGGGCCGCACTTGTTTTTAGAGCCTCTCCCCTGGCAACGCGTCTTCCTTCAGCGTTGCTCATCCAGAGAGCACTTCTACTGCATCCGCGGAACAGGTTTGTAATCTCATCCTCTTTAATTCACGTTGTGTATTGCGGCAGCTGTAGTGCTTTTGTGTCTTTGATCCTCAGCGTAGGTGCTCCAGGTTATGAGCCGGACTTCTCTATGAATAATGCCACTTCCTGCAAAGTCTGATACCAGCAAATCAGCATACTGCCCGCCCGTTACTGCTCTATTGAAAGTAAAAAACCTGTTTTAAAAGCGGCCGTGGTTTCCAGGGCGTAAAATTTGCCTCTTACGACCCTGCCTTGAAGGGCACCCACACCCCTTAACATGCAACCCCTACTCCACTTCCGCTCAGCCAATGGCCAGCTGGCCGCCCTAAGCGAACTTTTCGTGCCCTGAAATACACTAGAATTAAGTGTGTATATATTATTAAAGGAATGAACGACATAAACATTGTTCACTTAGTGTGAAATGAGTGTAGCGTTCTCTCCCGGCCCGAACAAGTCTGACTAAGAGGTTATAGGGGAAACTTATGAAACAAAATAAAATATAAAACATAAGAGTAGTACGGCCTCTGGTCCTGAGAGGCCATTAAAACAAAGTATAAAAGAGTACATTCTGATCTAAGTGTCTGTCAGCGCTGCACTGGAAAACATACACATTTTTACAATTTACAGCTCGAAAACATCTCCAGGCCTAATGGACTTGTCTGCATTCCACAGTGAGCTACAAGTCGCGGGGGGGGCGATGACTACAAACACACCAGCTGGCTCCAGAGGGCTATGGGTGTTAGGCCATGAGAAACGCAGAAAGCACAAGATATTTTTATACTGCAGCAGACATTATTCCGAAAAACAATATTTTTACAAGAGTATATTTTTATATTCAGGATGAACCCAAATGGGAAGAACCGCAGTTTCTTTTTTTAACACTTCCATCAGTAAAAGCGAAATACTGTCCTTATTTCTCAGTGGCTCTTGAAATTTGCATTTTGCGCAAAAAAACATTTAAACAAGGTATGTCACACTTTGGCACACAGCTAGAAAACAGGACAGAATGTTGCAGACGAGTTAATAACCAGCCACAGAATAAAAGTAACTGTCACAATCAAAATGCATAGTTTTTCACTTGGGTAATATGGTTAGAGTGAAAATGTAAAAAAATATATATGAATAAATAGCCAAAAATAAGGTGGCGCTGCAAGGCGACCTGCATGCACCAAATAAAAGTTCTAAAATACTTACATACATTTAAGATTATAAATTGATAAAGCGTAAGGGTCAAACAGTAGGCTGACCTTTCAGCGCGCAGGGTGACTCAGTGAGCTAAATGCTCCTGGGCTATGAAGTGCCCAAGAGGTCACAAGTTCAAATCCCTGAAATTTGCGAATAACATTAACAGAGCTCATACTCAACCGACACTGTGTATAAAGAAATGCATAAAAAAACAAATTGTTATTAGGATTAGAACAAGCAGAGCTCATTATGCTTTTGAATTCAAATCACCATTTTTTTAAAAAGGCTGAAAGATAAGCATGGACTTTCAGAGACCAGGAGAGCCACCAAAGAGTGTCCAGTTGGAGTTTTCATAAACTCTGAATTTATTTCTCGCTATTCTGTTCAAATTATTGAAAACATGGCAGCTCACACAAACTATTTGAAGAAAAAACAAAACATGTCCATATTTCATATTGTTGATTCATGTGAGCTGTTTTCAGAGTTGTAGCCAGTCGCTGGTGGAAAATAGTCATCACAATGATATAACAAATGATATTGCATATGCTTGCTAATGGCATCAGAAAGGCAAGAGAAATCTGAACATACACAGATGTACCGATAACCAACCGAGAGCTAGCTGCTCCAGAGGAAGGAAGCCCGAAACAGCCTTGGCAACACTAAATCTGTTATGAGATGTGTGAAATATTTAAAAGTGTTACAAATTGCACACTTTCTACTTGTACCACAAGTGCCGCACCAATGTAGCTCACATATTCCCGAGGACAGCAGTGGTACGGCCGAGGGAGGGGGTGGGGGTGTTATGACGACAAAAGCCCAAAGAAATAAATTCTCTGCGGACGCCAAAAAAAACAAGCATTGGCATAGCCAATATGTCTCGCCTTTGGGACCTTATAAGTGTTTAGTTATCCAACACAATATCCTTGGTGCAACAACATCAAGTGTTGCATGGCTAAACACTTAAAAGGTCCCAAAGGCGAGACCTATTGGCTATGCCAATGCTTGTTTATTATTTTTAGCCATGCTGCACTGCAGCTATTTTGCTATACAGCATGGCTACAAATCATTGCCAAAGACGACAATGCCCATCCTGAACAGCATGAATAAAAGGCAATGGCAGGGCCACTAGTCACATAGGCAAGACCTATCGGCACTGCCAGTGCTTTTTGGGTCTCAGCAAATCAGTTAATCTCCCCATGTATGAAAAAGAAGAATAGAAATATGACATTTGGCAAAAAATCCTGTCACATAAAGAAAGCAATTGTTCTCATGTCCATGTCTTGGAGAAAACCCATTTGGAAGCAATAAATCTCCATTTCAAAGGATAAAAGAGCTTTTTTGTGGTGTCTGGCATAGTAAAACATTGCTACAAATGGCAAGAGGTTCAACAAAAACAGGGAAGAAGAAAAAATAAACGTAGTACCTCAATCATAGTGCCATCAGTGGAAGGACAGCAATCAAGCTAAAGCAGTCAGTACTTGGTCCATGCTCCAGCCGAAAAAAGAGGAAGTGGATCCAGCAGGCTCCAGCCAATTAAAAGGCAGAAAATAAGAGTGAGAATGAGGGCAACGAATGGTAAGCACCAGGTGGGCTGCATGCCCCTTGTGTATGCACTGTCGCAGGTGAGACCTAAAAAGGGGGGGGGGGGGGGTTTGTGTCTGTGGTGAGTTGGCCGCCTTCATGTGGTTGGCCCTGCGGCTAACCCACGTCGTGCACAGCTGAAGGTTGTACACGGCGGGGAGATGGGCACCCAACCCCACACTGTGCACAGCCATGGACATCTTATTTTATGTTTAAAAAAACCCATATAAATTCATTGGAAAAATAAACCTAAAGTTAAAAAGACGTTATAGTTAAGTAAAAAATTCACTTAAAACTTAACGTTTTAAACTATCAAATCCATTGAAATTCAACAGGTATAGATTTCTCAAGTAACTACCCTCGCCATGCACTTCTTATTCCCTCACATATTACATCACTCGTAACAAGTACAATGACTGCATTGATAACATCCTTAATGACATCTGAAATGACGTTATTGACAAAAAGACTGCACGGCGAGGGCGTGAGTTATAATTACTTTAGGGTACGAGTTACAGTTAATTGAGAGCAGTATAACTGTAAATTTCAGTGTTTTTGTTAGTTTAAAATGTTATGTTTTAACTTAAATGTTCACCTAACTATAACGTCACTTTAACCTTTGGTTTTTCAGTGAATTTCTAACGTTTTTTTATTTATTTAAAGTAAGATGATTACAATTCTTAACTATATTATCACTTTAACCTTTGGTTTTTTCAGTGATTAGATCATGCCAGCTGAGGGTTCAACTAAATGCATAAAAACAACACGTCTCCAAGATGTGAACTAACATTCTTAATATTCACAATTACAAAAGAAAGATATGCACATTGCCTTTGCAGGTGATAGTCCAATTCCCTGTTAGGTAGGCCATGAAACAATGAATTATACTTTCCACTAGATTTACTCAGAAATATAATCCATATTATATCATTCAATCCATGGTAGTGGATACGTGAAATATCTTCTACACAAGATTACCCATATGCAAATGCAAAACCACGGCAGAATATTTAAATTTCGAAGGGCAGATCGCACAAGCCTACCAGTTACTCAACTATCTCATGGCGGAATACAATTACAGGAACTATGGACCATTCACAAAACAATTTGTTGGAAAGTGCTTTGTGCATCTGTAAATCCACTGGGCCAATGCAAGATACATGATACAGAGGCACTGTTTTCCCACTTTTCAAGGCAAATTTAAATGGATTGATCATAGAGGCAAATGAATATGAGGTTGAGGGCTCCAGCTGGAGGATGCTCGGAGATCATTGCTGAAATCTTAGGACTGCCTCTTCCTCCAGAATAAGTTAAAGACCACCTCATTTAGCCTATCGTTGAGACTAAAGGAAACAATTGGTCTATGTCCTACTCTCCTTGAGAAGGGACCAGAAGAACAGATGACCCAGAGTGGTCTTCAACACTGATGCACCAAATCTGAAAGAAACACATAGTGATAGATTCCTTACCTTAGAATATCCCCAGGCGTCAGACTGGATCCGGAAAGTTTTCGTCAGCAGTACCCCTGCGCGTCGGTAGGTGGCGTTGTGCGGCTCCATGTCAGTCGCTGGCGTCGTGGTCGCCGAGAGGACGTCACGGGCGCTACTTAGACGCTGCCAACGCGCGCCGTCAGTTCTTTCTTTTTCCGCGCCAGCAAGCGCAGATCCGGGAAGAGCAGGAACCCCCAGTCAATTTTTGACTGACTTTTTGAGGCTTTTTGTCTCTATTTTTTCATCGAGTCTTCGACTCCTGGTGCAGTTAGGATGCCTGGTTTTAAGTCCTGCGGGGATGGTCACCGCATGATGTCGGTGACGGACCCGCACCGTGTGTGTCTTTTCTGCCTGGGGCGCGACCACGACCCCAAGTCGTGCTCCGACTGCCAGGCCATTGCGCCGAAGACTTTGCGGGAGCAGTCCCGAAAGTTGCTGGAAGCCCGGCAGTTGGCTCCGCGCCGTTCCAGGTCCAGAGGGAGGTCGAGGGATCGTGCGCGGAGTCACCATCGATTTCCGGGATCCAAGTCTTCGCACTCGGGGTCAGGTAGGCGAAGCACAAGAAGTCGAAGAAACGCCATCGTTCTCCGACTTCCCCTCGCCGGTCGCGCGACGCGGCTGTGGGTATGGGTGGTGCCACCCCGCGGCTCCGGCGCAGTCCATGGAGTCGCCGCCCGACTACCCGCCCTTCCCGGGGTCGTCGGCGTCTCCGGCCCAGATACAGGTGTTCCTGTCGGCCATGGCTCGCCTCTTTGGGCCGTCGGGTACCGCCGGTGCGCCTTCGGGCCCCGCCGGTGCGCCTTCGGGCCCCGCGGTCCCGCATGGGTGTCCTCGCGTTTCCTCGCCGGCGGCTCCGGCGTCGCTGTCGGCTCCGGCGCCGCAGGACACCCTTAGATCCAGGCCTGGATCCCGGTCGACGCCAGTTGACCTTGTTACGCCTCCACCGACGTCGACCCCACCGGCACCGATCCTGACGCCGCCCGCACCTCGGACGACGTCAACCTCAGTTTCAGCCCCGAAGTGGACATTGCGCCGAGCCGGCGTCAATCGATGCCGTTCTCGACCCTGCTTGGGGATTTCTATCCCCATGTCCCTGCTCCTTATTTTCGACCTGTTGAACAGCCTGAGGAGCAAGGGGAGGACTGGGAGGGGTCTGAGGACCCTCTCGCTGCAGCCTGCGAGTCTGAACAGGACTGGGCTGAGGATTTGGGGGGCGCCAGTGGTCTGGATACCTTGGCATGCTGTATCCTCCTACCGTGGCTACGGAGGAGGGCGCCAGTTATGCAGTGGTGTTGCGTAGGGCGACCGAGGCCCTACACCTCGAGCTCCCTACTGTGGCCGTCAGGACTAACCTCCTGACAGAGGTGCTTCAGCCAGCAGCTACTTCTGCGGAGCCGCTGCTTCCTTTCAATGAAGCCCTCTCTGACGTTCTTTTGGGCACTTGGTCCAGGCCCACCACAGGGGCTCCTGTGGATAGGAACGTGGCCCGACGCCATCGCCCGGCTCCGGGTGACCCCATTTTCCAACACCGCACTCCCGAGAGCTTGGTTGTCCAAGCCTCTGCTTCCCCAACTGCCTTCCCTTCCGCACCACCGGATAGGGAATCCAAGAAGCTGGATCAGTTTGGGAAAAAGATTTTCTCTTCCACCAGCTCTGCGCAGCGGTCCGTGAACACCGCATGCCTCTTGGGCCGTTATTCCCACTCTGTGGGATACGGTGGCGAACGTGCTGCCCCAGTGTCCGGAGGAGGCCCGGCCTGCTCTCGCCCAGGCTGTTGCAGAGGGGAGAGACGCAGCAAAGTTCATGATTCGTTGTGGCCTAGACACCGCCGACTCACTGGGCAGATCCATTGCAACGACGGTGGCGGTTCGCCGTCACTCCTGGTTGAGGACCACTGGATTTTCGGGGGATGTCAAACACCCTTATGGACATGCCTTTTGATGGCCGTCGCCTCTTCGGCAATAAAGCGGACAGCGCGTTGGAGAGGTTTAAGGACTCACGGGCTACGGCCAAGTCCTTGGGACTCTCGGCAGTCCGCCCTCCTCCGCCTTCCGCTTTTCGCTCCTTTCGTGGCACAGGAAGGGGCGCCCCGCAGCGTTCGCAACAGAGCCACAGGCCGGCGCAGCAATCATCCCAGCGCGGACGCGGGTTCCGCCGTGGTGGACAAAGGGGCCAGCGGGCGGGTCAGTCCACCACCACCCCGGCCACCACTGCCTCCAAACCTTCCTAGTCCGAACTTTCAGGCCCATCAAACGCCAGTGGGCGGCAGGCTCCGCCATCACTTCCTACTGGCGCACCATTCACTTCGGACAGGTGTGTTTTAGAGATAGTCCGGAGGGGCTACTCCCTCCCCTTCGAGACTACCCCCCCAGCCATGCCACCTCAATACCACCGCATGTCGGGGGATCACTTGGTGCTTTAGCAGGAAGTTGCGGCCCTCTTGGCCAAGGGGGCCATCGAGCGCGTTCCGACGCACGAAGTAGGTCGTGGTTGTTGTTCCCACTACTTTCTGGTGCCCAAGAAGGACAAAGGCCTGTGTCCTATCTTAGACCTCCGGAACGTCAATCGCTTCCTCCGCAAAGAGAAGTTCAAGATGCTCACTCTAGCTCAGCTCTTGTCTGCTCTCGACCCACAAGACTGGATGGTGGCGCTGGACTTGCAGGACGCCTATTTCCACATCCCCGTCCTGCGAGCCCACCGGCGTTACCTACGGTTCATGGTAGGCCACGAGCACTTTCAGTTCACCGTGCTCCCCTTTGGCCTTACCAGCGCCCCTCGAGTGTTCACCAAGGTGATGGCGGTGGTCGCAGCTCGTCTGCGCAGATCAGGGGTCTCAATCTTCCCCTATCTCGACGATTGGTTGTTGAAGGCGGGCTAGCCCCAGACAGTCGTCTCCCACCTCCAGACTATGGCCGACCTCCTGCACTTGCTGAAGTTCTCCATCAATGTGCTGAAGTCGCACCTGATTCCCTCCCAGAAGCTCCTCTTTATCGGAGCGGTTCTGGGCACGGCGCAGTTTCGGGTCTATCCTCCCGAATAGCGAGTCCGGGATATTCGGGCTCTGATTCCCATCTTTTAGCCCTTGTCCCGGGTTTCGGTCAGAGGGACTCTGAGGCTGCTGGGCCTCATGGCCTCCTGCATCCTGCTGGTCAATCATGCTAGATGGCATATGCGGGCTCTGCAGTGGGACCTGAAGTTCCAGTGGGCACAGCATCAGGGAAACCTGTCCGATCACGTCCAGATCTCGGAGGGCACTGCACTACAGTTGCAGTGGTGGCTCACGAACCGGCATTGGGTCGACGGCAGATCCCTCTCCCTTCCCCAACCGGAGTTCACAGGGGTGACGGATGCGTCCCTCCTGGGATGGGGCGGCCACATGGGAGAGGCCTCTGGTCTCCGGCGGAGTCCCGGATCCATATCAACCTTTTGGAGCTGCGGGCGATCAGGCTTGCACTAAAGGCATTCCTTCACTCTGTCAAGGGGAGAGTAGTGCAGGTGTTCACAGACAACACCACCGCCATGTGGTACTGCAACAAACAAGGCGGGGTGGGGTCGTGGACCCTCTGTCAGGAGGCTCTGCGTCTCTGGACATGGCTGGAACATCAGGGCATGTCCCTGGTGGTTCAACACCTGGCAGGTTCTCTGAACGCCAGGGCGGACGAACTCAGCCGCAGGTGCATGCTCGATCACGAATGGGGTCTTCACTCGGAGGTGGCGCAAGGTCTCTTTCAGCAGTGGGGAGAGCCTTGGTTAGATCTATTCGCCACCGAAGAGAACGCGCAATGTCATCAGTTCTGCACGTTGGAATTTCCAAGGCAGCACTCGCTCGGCGACGCTTTTCATCGCGGTCTGTTGTACACCTTTCCGCCTATACCACTTCTGCCCAGAGTGCTGAAGAAGATCAGGCGCGACCGGGCCCAAGTCATTCTTGTGGCTCCGGACTGGGCTCGAAGAGTATGGTATCCCGAGCTTCTCAGTATGAGCATCGATCCTCCGATCAGTCTGCCTCTTCGGGAGGATCTTCTTTCGCAGCAGCAGGGGACGGTCCTCCACCCGAACCTGTCCAGCCTCCACCTCTTGGCGTGGAGATTGAGCGGCGGCAATTGATTCCCTTCGACTTGCCTCCTGAAGTTTGTGACGTTATTCTGGCAGCCAGGCGTCCCTCTACTAAAGTGGTATACGCCTGCAGGTGGAACAAATTTGTGGCATGGTGCACAGCAAAGGCTGTGGATCACCTTTCTGCCCCTCTTTCTGAAGTACTACTGTTCCTTCTTTCTTTGGCCCAGCAGGGCTCTGCTCTGGGCACTATCAAGGGCTACCTTTCTGCTATTTCGGCCTTTCTCAGGCTCCCTGATCAGCCCTCTCTTTTCAAGTCCCCTGTTGTAAATGGATTTCTCAAAGGCATTACACACCTTTTTCCTCCTATTCCTTTCGTGATGCCTCAGTGGAACTTGAATCTGGTTCTGACATACTTGATGTGCGCTTCCTTTGAGCCCCTTCACAACTGTCCTCTTCGTCTTTTGACATTAAAGACTGCCTTCCTGGTGGCCATCACTTCCGCCAGGCGGGTGAGTGATCTCCAGGCTCTTTCTTGTAAGCCTCCTTTCCTTTCAGTCCATCCGGACAAGGTTGTGCTCAGGCCCCGTCCTTCCTTTTTGCCAAAAGTGGTTACGGCCTTTCACATTGGGCAGACTATTACCTTGCCCACCTTCTTTCCGCCTCCGCTTCCTTCCAGAGAGGAAGAGCGGCTCCACCGTCTGGACCCAAAACGTGCGCTCTTTTTATCTCAACCGCACACAGCAGTTCAGGGTGGACGACCAGCTTTTTGTTGGCTACGTTGGCACCAAGAAAGGTCGGGCGGTCCATAAGAGAACCATCTCCCGCTGGGTTGTCTTCTGTATCAAAGCCTGTTACTCTTTGGCTAAAAAAGAACCTCCGGTGGGGCTGCGTGCTCATTCCACCAGAGCTACTGCAGCCACTAATGCATTGGGACGTGGTGTCCCCCTGCAAGACATCTGTTAGGCTGCCACGTGGGCCTCACTGCACACGTTTACCAAGCATTATTGCCTAGACAGCCAAGTCCGGAGAGACTGCTTCTTTGGCCGTTCTGTTCTCCGTGACTTTCTGGTGTGATCTTAGTTCGCAGACCCACCACCGGGGTTGGTATTGCTGGGGTATCTATTTTAAGGTAAGGAATCTATCACTATGTGTTTCTTTCAGATGGACAAGTTACTTACCTTCAGTAACGATATATCTGTAAGAAACATTAGTAGTGATAGATTCCTTACCGCCCCACCCATCCTCCCCGGTCTGCGAACTGATTTCTAGGGTTAAGGTCATCCCTTTCAGGGCCCTAGTTTCAATGCACCAGTGGTCAGTATCTTGCATGGCTCTGCGTTCCTGGCGCGGAAAGTCGTGTACAGAACTGACGTGGGCGGCGTCTAAGTAGCGCCCGCGACGACATCTCGGCGACCACAACGCCAACGACTGAGGCGGAGCCGCACGACGCCACCTACCGACGCGCAGGGGTACTGCTGACAAACTTTCCGGATCCAGTCTGACGCCTGGGGATATTCTAAGGAAAGGAATCTATCACTACTAATGTTTCTTACAGATATATTGTTACCGAAGGTAAGTAACTTGTCCATCTAGTTCAAGCTCTACACTTTGCGCCCATTGATAGATTAAAAATGGTTTATCAAACACACTACCACCCAGTATGTCTCTTGGCATTAATAAGCATTTAGAAAGCAGATAGGAACAAAGAACATAATTATTCAAAGGCCTTATAAAAGATTGATTTTCTTTCTGAAAGGAAGGGAGTGATAAGCAATGGATCTTAGTTGTCACAGGATGAGCATTCCAGAGTGGAGGGAGGGTAAAAAACAAAGAGCTACTTCCAAGTTGAGCTCTATGATATTTAGGAACCACGACTGAAAGATATTGAGCTGAACACAAGGGGTAGTTAGGAAAGTATCTGGTGAGGCGAGAGAAAATGAACCCTGGAGAGGAGCCATAACTTTCAAAACCAGTATAGCCAAAGCCCTCTACCAATGTCAATGGTCCTTAGTTCACCAAAGACCAAGAAAAACTCCAACAGTTCGAAATTCCCACTTTGAATTCAAAAATCTCTCACACACACAAACTGATTCTACCATCAGTGGGTAGAATGTTCTAATAGCTTTAAAGCCCTTCTGCCTTCGGCTAATCCAGTTGATTATGCCCATTGCCTGCTTCTTGGGCCTATAACTCTGGTTCAGGGCCTTTAACAACCGGTATAGCCCTCTGCATTGGGCTATAAGGCTATATTAAGGTTTACTTACTGCACCACTTCAGGGTACCAAGACATGCTCACAGAAAAAAACATTACTCAAAGGTGAAGGTTCCCTTTTCAAGGGTATAAGAAGCCAGTTGGATCAGTAACAATGGTTTAGAAGTGGAAAAGAATTGTGTCAGGAGGACAGAAGTTTTCTGACAATAGAATAAAACAGAAGTATGAACAGAAAGAACTGCGTGGAAAATAACAAATGTGCATAAATTAACAACTATGGGCATGATTCGTGGAGAGTGCCACTGATGTAACTGAGACGATTCAAAGAGAGTCTCAGATATACAACAGTCATCTATATGGTATTCTTAAAGACGTGCACTGCGGCATATCCAGAGTTTAGCAAATCGCTTCAAAGGACCTTGACGTGAGACAACTTTCTGTGCAGTTCTACCAACCCAAGAGCAAACAGAAGTGATATCACAGTAGAGCGAAAAGGCAGGCTAGTACCCCACATTCTTCCAAACCTCAGCAAAGTAAACCGATTGCATTCTAAAATATAACAAAGCCCAAACGTCTGCAAAAATATGGACACATTAAACAACCGAAACACAACAATTAAAACATTTGGCTTCTTGAAGCCAACACAGTCAGTAAAAAAGTAATTACAATTTCAAGGTTTAGGTCATAGACTCACTTGAAAAATGTTTAGACTGGCCTCAATAACCATAGGGCCAGTGTATGAGACATATAGGACTATTTTTGCTATTAGGTTTATATCTATTCGCACATTTATTTCCACTAGCGGGGCTTGTAAAGATGACAATGTGATCATTGCAGGTAAGTAAACTGAACAGCTACAAGTCTGACTAGAGCGGCTCTTACTCAGCTAGGTTTCTTTCAAGTTAGATTACATATAACAATTTTGATTCTCCCGTATGATATGCGCAGTGATGGTCATAAATACGAATTGTCCCTTCATGTGCTGGAATTCCAATTCTCTTCAGATCTCCTAAAATACGATTTTCACCTGTAGATAATCCTATCTATATGCAACAGAATTTACTGTGCTTTAAAAATAATTGTCAATTGGAATTAAAAATGAACCCAAACTGGAATCTGACTTGATACTACTAGAGGAGTTTGTGTTTTTGTAAAGAAAAACTTAACCAAAACGAATTTGAAGTGGCCTAGATAAACAGCAGCTCCCACGCGTTGAAAATGTCACTGCTGCTTGAAGTCAGAGCACACCACCGCTGTCTCATCATGCTGTGCATAGTCAGTTTCTTTATTCTACATTCAGCAGTATCCTGGAGGCACGCATTGGTGTTGTCCAACTTTTTCTGCTAGCAAAGTCTTGGAACTAACCAAACGCGGTCTTCCGTTTGTGAGGTGTACTTCATGTAATTGAAACGAAGCGGTGAAAGACGTCATGGCCTGTTTATTCTTTCTGATTTCTGCATGGAAAAGCTGTCCTTTTTGGCAAGGAAATACCAGAAGCACTTAGAAATATTTGTTCACCTTAAAGGAAAGCAGGATGCTTACGCTCTACTGGCAAGGGATACCACTTCAGGGCAAGAATCCCCTTTTTCACAAGTCTTCAAGAGGGAGGCTGGAGAGGGGCCAGAGCGATCAGGATTGTTGTTTCCACCAGTGTGCATAACTTAAGATACTGTTGTACCTTGTACTTCCTGTCATCTGTTCACTCACTAACAGCAGCAATGTTGAAGACATAAGTGACATCGAACACCTTGCTATCGCGTTATCTCTGGGAGTACGGTTATTCTTCAAACCTTTGTTTCAGTAAACTCTTCACCAAGAAGTAAACATTTAGGTTCCAGTAGTGTAGAATTTAGTTTGGAGTGGCCTGTGATACCTTTCAACTTCCATGAAACCACACATTTTGAAGCATTTGAAGTTGCAACCCTCGAGGGTTAAAAGTTCCTTGCTCTCTCTAGAGTTACTGCTCTTTCCTAGCAGCACGACACCCACAGCACCAAGTGAGATCAAGACATAAAAGTCTCCACTGCCACCTAAAACTCTGTTGACAAAGTTAAGGTCTTTACTTTCAACTAGTGAATATCCACTTTGTTCTGGAGTCCACTGCTAACCAGGCTCCCCTTGTGGATGGCCTTTGTCCATGATCTCTACCTCAACTTCAGTAAAGTTGACTACCCATCAAGGACTGATCTCATTTCACATGGCAGATTGTGGCCAAATTTTTCCAATGGCCCCACATTACATCTTCACCAGTTCTCTCTGGGTATTGGTCTTCAGAGTTGGGGACCAACCAGTACTTAACATGTTATCTCAAATGTAAAGGCTAGAAAGACAACCCCTCCCCCCCCCACCCGTCCCAAAAAGACACAGGGGCATTAATTACTGTCCAGTACATTATAAAGGTTTAAAACCTTCAAGTGTTACTGGAACTAGGAAAAGTCAGTTAACTGCAGATGTTTGACAAGGCAGGCTCACATGTATGATGATACAAGAAAGCGTCTGCAGTCTACTACCTTGTGATGCCGTCTTTAGCCTTGTATGCAAGACTGCTAGGATACAGGAATTGTGTGGTAATCTGTTTCATGAGTCATACACACAGTTTGTGAGACCTTTACTTGGGGTGCTGGTGCAGTCAGAATTTACTGGCCCTTACTCCAATTGAAATGGCCAAATGTGCACACCTGACTCCTTTACGAAAGCAAGGATGGGCAATCGAGACTTACTCCAGAAGGTGGGGAGGCTTGGAGAGTCTGAATGCAGTGTAACATGACATTAATAATTAGTCAAGTTAGTCCCTTATTTTTTAGAAAAGGTGTGATTAGGAGGCTAGTAATAGGATACCTAACTATGATTAGCAAACAGAAGTGCATAGCACGAGGGAACCATACATCTGTAGCTCCTATGCAATCGCAATACCTTTCAATATTAAACCGAATGAGCAATCTAATCCTACGAAGGGAGAAGTTTAGGTTATCTAAAGACTTCTTCGGAGCGTTTGGATAGCAATATTGGTCAGTGGAGCAGAGGTACCGGGTAGAAAATGGTTGACTGTTGTTGCTTGTACATCTGCTAGATACTTCAAACTGCAGATTCCTTACCATTAGAATATCCCCAGGCTCCAGACTGCAAGCTGAGATTTTTGTATTTGTGCTCCAGCACACCTGTAAGGGGTGTCCTGCAACTCCGCAGTGGCTCTGTACCAACCCTGAAGTGACAGAGTGGAGCCACATAGAAGAGACCCCCCTGCACGCTGATATTAGTTATTTTCTTTCTGTGTCCTTTGACTTGGATCTGGAGCTCTGCTCAAAACTTTGTTGGTCTTCCGACATCTTCTAAATTTCTACTACAGTGTGCTGGGAAACAATGTCCTCTCCTGCTGGTGTCGGCATCTTGTGCTGCCAGCCAGCAGAGCACCATCCTGCCTGCACTCCCCAGGCCCCACAGCCTCCTGGCTGTCTTGCAGAGCACCTGTGGAGGGAACCAGAGTCCGTAGAGATCCAGGGGAACCATCCAGGGACCCCTTGCAGGTCCTTTGCCCCCACTGGTCCTCAGGGGGCATAAAGGGGCTAGTGCCACTTGCCCTGGAGAGACCCATCCTAGTCTTTGGGATCAGCTGGAGTCTAAAAACCTTAGTCCATTTTTCCAGGGCATCACATGGCTCCTCTTTCCAGCTGGACATGCATTTCCGCCGTTGTTGCCTCTCAGGTCCAGGTTCTTCTCAACTGTCTATCCCTTATGCAGGGAATTTAAGTGGGAGTGGAATGGTTTAGGGGCCCTACACCCCTGGCCAATCCTAGGATCACGCATCATCCCTCCAACCCTCCTGCACAGCAATCTGGGACAATCCAAAATGGCAACACCAAGTTTTCTCTGGAAAGAGCTCCTCTGAGGGCCTCAGTTCCACTCCTAGCTGAAATCACTGCCTGTTCCCTTCCCACCTAAACTTCAAAGGTGAGCTCCTACTGTGTTGGCTCCAGAGTTCTGGCCCTCCTCCTTGATTCTAGTGGGCCTGGGCTGTCCCATAGCATGGCAAGCTAATGATCAAATGCAGATTTCTCCTACGGCCTGTTCCTCTCCCAGTAACTGGCTCAATCTGATAGAGACATCTAGCCGCAGATTCCTTAACTTAGAATATTCCCAGGCGTCAGACTGGATCCGGAAAACTTTTTCCCCAGCAGTACCTCTGCACGCCGGGGGGCGGCGTCGCCTGGCTCCGTCCTGACGTCGTCCACGGAAGTGACGTCAATGGAGCCATATAAGTCCCCCTCGGCCTGCTGACGTCAGTTTTTCTTTTCCACGTCCCAACGCGGATCTGGGAGAAGCGGTTCCTCTGGCCTGTTTTAGTTTCAAGCCTTCACGACGCCCTTTCGCGTCTGGAACAGTGTGCCGATGCCTGCGGGCTTCAAGTCGTGTGCGCGGCAGATGTCGGCGACGGATCCACACGAGATCTGTATGTGGTACTTGGGCGAGCACCACGACTCCGCCGAGTGCGACGCCTGCCGGCAGCTGAAGCCGAAGTCCCTGCAGGAACGATGGATGAAATTGATGTCCGCCCGGTTGTCCCGGTCAGAGTCCTCGCGGCGCCGGCCTCCGTCTCCAGCGGAAGGATCCAAACGGCGCAGTTCTTCCTCCCCCGCCGAGGTTCCTGTTCGGGGCAGATCCCGGAGTCGTTCCCGTGGACGTCGCTCCGCTGCTCCCGGTCTTCACCGGACACGGGCCCTCAGGAGTCGGCCCCCACCTACCCACCGTTTCCTGGTGCTGGGGCGACTCGGACCCAGATGGAGGCTTATGCCAATGCTCTGCAGGCCATCTTTGGGTCACCCCCTCTCCCTGGCGCGCCTTCGGGCCCCACAGTGGGGGTAGGGACTCAGGTCGGGGGTTCGACGGCGGGTTCGCCCTCGGCGCCGACCGAGTGCCTTAACTCCGGTTCCGGGGTCGCTGCGACGTCTGGACACGGCCCGGAGGGGCATCCCACTCTGACGTCTAGCCCTCCTGATGCGTCTTCGCACAGTCCCATGGGGCTCCCTGCGTCGTCGCTTGATGAGGCTGCAGCGCGGAGCTCGACTCCGAGTCGACTTCGTTCCTTCCCGCAGGCTCCTGCCTTCGTGGAGGTCGAGTCAACGCCGGTCCGACGCCGGGCGGACGAGTCCTCTTCGGGGGTCGTCAACGCCGTCCCGACGTCGATCGACGCCGGTTCCGTCCCTGGCTGTTCCTCTGCTGGTGGAGGATGTGACCCCAGTGGGTTCTCCGCCCCCAGTGCTTTTTCCATTCTCCACGGGGCACTGGCCGGCTCATTCTTCTGCAGGGCCTCTGTCGTTGGGTGGACGGTTTACCCTGCAGCCGTCTCCAACGGATGACTTGCTGCCTCCACCTCGGATGGCCACGGGGGCTAGCTCAGTCTTTGCGAGGGCGGTTCGCAGGGCTGTGGATATCTTGCTGATGCAGCCGCCCTCTGTCTCCCTGCCTTCGGATCCTTTGTTGGATCTTCTCCACCAGGGCACGGTGGATGTGGGGCCTTTGTTGCCTTTTGGCGGGTCATTGTATGATGTCCTTCTGGGGACTTGGGCCAGACCCTCATCGGGTGACCCCGTGGATCGTGCTATTACACATCGCCATCGCCCGGCTCCAGATGACCCTGCCTGTTTGTTTCTCCATCCTAGGGCTCAAGGACTTGTAGTCCAGGCAGCGCTCCCTTCCTCTCCTCCTCCGTTGCTTCCTCCCACTCGGGAGTCTAGGTGGTTGGAGTCGTGTGGCCGCAATGTCTTTGCGTCCACCAGCTCAGGCCTTCGGTCCCTGAACACGACCTGCGTGTTTGCTCGGGCTACTTTTGCCCTTTGGGACTCAGTCGAACAACTCCTTCCCGGAGGGCCCTCGTGCTGACCTGGTCCGGCTTATTCGGGATGGCCGCGACATGGCTCAGTTTTCTGTCCGGTCGGCCATGGACACCACTGACTCCGTGGGTCGAGCTATGGCCAGGTCAGTTGCTCTCCGTCGCCATGCGTGGCTACGCTATGGCAGTTTCCCCGAGAATGTTCGGGAGCGACTCAGGGGTCTGCCCTTTGATGGGGCCCATCTGTTTGATGAGCATGCCGATTCGGCGGTCCGGCGCCTCCTATCTGGATTTATATGTCTACAAGGTTTTAAGTCCTCTATGGTGGACTTGTATTTTCGTATGCGGTGTTGTCACTGCTTTTATGATTTCCGTCTCTGGGTTCAAGCCGTTATTTCCCAGATGGGCTGTATGGCTGTTCAGCTGTGTTTTTCCTTCCTTTGGTACAGCTGGGCCAGCTGTTTATATGGTTCTTTTTGACCTCTGCCTATGAGCTTGTCTCAAGAGGTGTCCCTTGCTTTTTATAGGGATGTGACGTACCCTATGTGGGGTATTCGTTCGCTATTGTGTAGCTGCTCTTCCTTGTCAGGAAATTTCGGAGGCTCCCGTGGAGTTCTCTTCATTATTGTCATGTCCCTCTGGGGATTTTTTCTTGTGGGTTATGCTGTGGGCATCTCCCTTTGTTCCATACTTCCTGCTGTGGTGGAACGCCTCCTTTGTTGAGGCCCACGGTCTGACGTGGCCCTCTCCTGGAGCTTCTGTATTGCCGCCTATGGTTGTTCCGTTGCACTTTCATGCGTCTGTGGACTCAGTCTGCTCCGGTGTATTGTTGGGGTTCTGCCGTATCTGACTCGCCCCAGGGGGCTGCACGTCCTCCTGCCTTGCATTTGGCTCATCTTTCCGCCTTCATTCTGCCCCTAGCACTGTTGGCTGTCTTGGGCGTGGGTACGCGTCCCTGTGGGCGCTTTGTTCCGTTCCGCTCCAGATCGGTTCTGCTGTATTCTGGGCGGGCACCACATGTGGTCCGCACTGTGTGTGTGCGCTCTCACGGGGGTCCCGTAGTGTTCCTTGAGCCACTGTCTTGGCTGCGTTCTCTTCTTGTTGCCTTCTTCCCTGGTGTTGGGAAAGGTTTGAGCACCCTGTCTGGGGTTTGCCTTTGGGTGATAGTTTTCGCCGGAGCGGATCTCTGTTACGTTTTACCTTGTGCCCCTTGCTTCCCTCTGACTGACCACGGCCTGGTCTCAGGTTTTTCGATTCGTTGCTGCACACGGCTCCTGGCCTCTGCTGCGATTTCACAGACGTATTCTATCTCCGGATGATCTCTGGCATCATCCTGTATGTGTATGTATGTGTATATATATATGTGTATATATATATGTGTATATATATATATATATATATATATATATATATTCTTTTTCAGACATTCTATGTCTGAGTGTTACTGACTTTTTCTTCTTCGTTGGTGGGGTAGTCGGTTTCCCGCCTGTATCGCGGTGGCTCGGTCCTTCCTTCCCGATCGGGGGTTTGGGGTCGCCCCCTTTAGTGGTTGGACTTGTATGTCCTGATACGTTTCACAGAAGTCGGTGCCGTTGGTACCTCTTGGGCGACTTTCAATTCTCTGGGGGTACTCTTCCAATTTACCCTTGGTTGTCACTTCTTGACTTTCATGTATTTCTATGTGCTGTGTACGCACACGAGGGGGCAGGCATGCAGAGTTTCCCTGCGGTGGTTTCTGGTGATTGTCCCAGATTTCCTCTTTCTCTCTCTCTCTCTCTCTCTCTCTCTCTCTCTCTCTCTCTCTCTCTCTCTCTCTCTCTCATATGGAAGATAGCTTTGGGTGTGTCCGGTTTGCCGGTGGCCCTTGGTCATTCAACCTGTGAGTACGGTTGACTGGTTGGCTACCTGGTGCTGCGCTCATCTTCTCTGTCGACTCGCACATGCTGTTGCTGTTACGCTTCATTGAGCTATGCACTGTGTGGTGTGGTTCTGACGGTACACAATGTCTGTTCTGTCTATTCTTGTAATTCGCAACTATGTATCTCTTGCTAGCCACAGTTTGTATGTCTTGGCATTATGCCTTCTGCCCTCACATGTCATTTGTTGGCACCTGATGTTGTGCCCCTCACATTGTGTGTTCTGAATCTGTCATCATGTTTAAGTCCCTTCGTTGGGCCTTTGTCGCTTACGTATCCTGGGGTCCTCTACTCAGTTTCCCTCTTTTCGTAGACGTTTCTGGCATTCTGCCGTTGTGCACACACCTTTCTGGTTGTGTGATTTCGTTTCTTCCCTGTCTGGCCGACGGTGGACTTGTGCCGTCCTCTGACGGATTGTGGTACCTTGCTTCCCTTGCTCATGCTCAGCCCTGAACTTCATGGTCTGGTGTCAGCTACGCTGGCAATGCTGAGCTTTATGGGTCTTGTGTCAGCCAAGCTGGCGTTGCGGCCCCCACCTTGTTTAAGTCAATGTTCTTGACGGACTTCTTCCTTTGGGAACTTGGTGGGGTTCGGTCGCAGACCCTCCTCCAATGGGGTATAGCTTTGGTATCTATTCTAAGTTAAGGAATCTGCGGCTAGATGTCTCTATCAGATGAACGATTTACTTACCTTCGGTAACGCTGTATCTGGGTGAGACACAGTCTAGCCGCAGATTCCTTAACGCCCGCCCATCCTCCCCGTTCTGCGAGGACCTTTCCAGGTGGGGTTCTACCACCCTGCCCCCTTACAGGTAGCCTTAGTCTTCCTGAGGGGTGCTCTAGTTCACCTACCTCCGGGGCAGGGTGTGTCATTCTATTTTGGCACAATGGCTTTCCACCCATTATCGTTTTTGGGTGGCTAGGTTAGGTGCCCTTCAGTGCTCCTCCACCCTGGTTCTTCCGGCTTGGAGATTCTCATGTTCTTCTACCCTCCTTCCACCCTCGTCTGTTTCTCCCCATTTCTTCGGGGTCTCCTTGTCTATGCTGCAGTCGATTGGGTTGAGTTTCTGTTTGCCTATGCTACAGTTCATAAGTCATTGTGGGGAGGTGTGGTGAACATTCTATGTTGTTCACTTCTGGTCACTTGCCATGAGTCATGTTGTTCCAGTCCTGTGGTCCTTTACAGTTACATCCTATGGTTACAGACCGTCTTTCATACAGTTCCGCCCTGTGGTTGCAAACTGCCTTGCGTTTGGCCTGCCATTCATTCCCACTGCTGTTGCCTCTTAGGGCGGGGGCACGGCTCTTCACTTTGGTGGGACTTTTCCTGGGGTGGGTGCTCTGTTCGCTCCCTTCAGTCCTTTCGTGTTGAGTACTCTTTCAACATGGTGTTGTTTCTTATCATTCTATGATTTCTTATCATTGTTGTTTCAGAGGTTTTGGCTCCTTTTTGGCACACTGTTCCTATACTCTCACAGTTTTTGTAGTGGCTCCGCGTTGTGGTGCGGAAAAGTTTTACAGTAGAAAACTGACAGCAGGCCGAGGGGGACTTATATGGCTCCATTGACGTCACTTCCGTGGACGACATCAGGACGGAGCCGGGCGACGCTGCCCCCCGGTGTGCAGAGGTACTGCTGGGTAAAAAGTTTTCCAGATCCAGTCTGACGCGTGGGGAATATTCTAAGTTAAGGAATCTGCAGCTAGACTGTGTCTCTACCAGATACATCGTTACCGAAGGTAAGTAACTCGTTCGTCACTGCTAATTGCTGTTTTTGTGAGGGGAGGCCTTTATTCTCTTTGCTGGGGAGTAGGGTAATTAACTTGGCTGAGTAGGGGAGACAAAGATCTGGAATCTGATTGCGAGCTGACCCTGAGAACTATGACAATTCCTGAAGTCCCAAAAGAGGTGGATGTACTGTGCTGAGGTCTGCAAATCCAAACTCGGTATGCATGTTTTACCCCAGTCTGATAACTTGTTGGACCCTGTGGGCCTAAGTGAAGAAAACTGTACTTTAGGGCAGATTTTGCCTACACGTATTATACAGTAAAAGCACTACAGGTGTTCTAGGAAGCCCTACAGACTTACTCTATGAATGCCCACTCATATTATACGGCCTGACCCAGGTCAGCACCAAACCTTGCAGAGTTCCTTCTGTGCCAGGCTTCCTGTTCACAAATAAAGGGTTGCGCACAATGCTAGTCTCACATGTGTAGTCGGCACACGTGCACAAACACACACACACACACACACACACGTGTTCATGTGTAACCAGCCCATTGCTCCTTATCACTGCAGCAGCCTTGAAAGTTGGACACTGGCAGTAACCACGCTCGATCCAATTACACAAAATTTACTGTAAGACTCGGGTACTGAGACTCACCCACAGTAAAAAGTCAAAAAAACTTGTAGTCATTAGCAAAAAATCCTGATAGACTAAATGGGCGGAACCCAATTGATACAATCTGTTTTTCACCTTATACAACAACAGGTTCTATGCACACGCATGTGAGTAAAGAGACAGTACAACACAATTTCTGTTGATCAAGGATGAAGACACTGGTATCCTTTCTTTGGAATGTTCACTTTTAATGGTGTGTTGCTTAACGAGCCAGCCAAAACGTGTTTCGTCAGTGGGGTGTAAACCCTTGACTTTTTCAGGGCTCGAAACAACATGGAGAACAACGTGTATCACAATATGTTTTCTGGAAATAAGAGTAGTACAAGCAAACACCTTCAAGGATAGTCACATTCAAAGGTGTACCAGGAATGATTCCTGACTGTGAGGGGAAGCACCAAAGTTTGAAATGAAGCTTATCAATAAATTATAATGCCCTTGTGGGGACCACATGCACGGTTCTAATAGTGCGAGTGCCGGATCATGAGTGGAATAGGGATTGCGACGTGTCTTTCAAGTCTGGATATAACCTATATATAAGTGAGAGTGCCGTGATATCCGATTCTTTCACATACTCTTGTGAGAAATATACTCGAGCCTACCTGTAACGAGGTAAATTGGTTCTTAGACCTGAAACGAGAGGTAGGCGCTCCAGTAAAGACAAGTACCCTATGTATGTGTAAAGCAAAGACACACTGGCTACAAGTTAAAACAAATAAGGCAGGCGCTATTGTAAATGGCTCACCTTAAAACCGTTGATAATTCCGACCCGGTAGGTCATAAATATTCCACACTGATTAAGTGTAGTTTCTTGTCTTATCTGCAATTTAAGTCTGTGAAATAACCGCTCCCATCAGTATTCATAGTGTGAATAATTCCACAACACTCCAGTGAAAAAACGCTGTCTAATCCTAATTAATCAAAAGACACACAATTTATGGACGGAATGCAGAACAAATCAAAACATTCGTCCCCAGTCAAGAGATCTGGGTTAAATCCATCATTCTTTTGCTCACCATGCCACCCCAGTTTAGACCTGGCCATATGCAAATCAGTCTTGACCCTGTGCCTCATGGGAACAGTCCAGCCCGAACTGCCAAGCCAGGTCCTCCCTGGACCGGAAACAAGCATCCTAGGACCGGTTTCGGGGTTTCACCCCTCTTCAGCCAGGATAGCTTGATTCCAGTGGCAAAGTGAGCCCAGGACCCACGTCTGGGCATACCTGGCGCACTTAGGGCGAGAAAGCAAAAGACACACAATTGATGGACGGAATGCAGAACAAATCAAAACATTCACCCCCAGAAGATTTTGAAAGCCGTCTCAGCAATGAAATCAAGATTTGAACACAGGGGTTACACACATCTGAATCTCACCAAAGCTGAAACCAGAATCCGGAACATGCGGCGCGAGGATACTATCCGTGACAGGGTGCACAACACAGAGGGCGAAAAGACACTGAGACTGGTCACGGATTTCAATTACTTTAGCGGGACATTATCAAAAAGTCTCAACAAACACTGGAAACTGCTTACCAGCGATGCCTCCCTAGCTGAACATATCAACAAACAACCACAAATCACATACAGCAAGGGCAGAACACTTAGGACCAGGCTTAGTCCTAGCTATCCAAAATCTCAAAACAAAGACACATGGCTAACACCACGCACTTTGGGCTTCCACAAATGTGGTTCCTGTGGTGTCTGCAGATGGGCATCCGACCACAAGAGAGCATTCTCTGGTCCCAACAGAATATATGACATCAGATGCAACATAAACTGCAACACGAAATTTGTGGTCTATGTTTTGGAATGCGTCTGCGGACATAAATATGTGGGTAGTACCATTAGGACCCTGAGGAAAAGAATAGGCGAGCACTTTCGGGCTCTAAAACAACAGGACCCCAGATACCCAATGGCACTACATGTGTGGGAATGTCCCTCCCAAGGTCCACACAAACATTTTATTTTCTATGGAATAGACATGACTCAACCCAGCCCTAGGGGAGGGAATAGGGAGCTACGACTCAGACGGTCTAAGGCCTTTTGGATAATGCGTTTGAGATCGTTCGAACAAGGTCTTAATAGTGATCGAGAGATGCATTATTTCCTAGGCAATTGAGAGCAGCACTGCACTTGTCATATGCACTTTCCTTGTGTGATACATAGATAAAAAAACGATTTTATGTCCTCCAACACCAACTTGCAATTTCTAAATCACAATTGGCTACGTTGTAGATCGGATGACACGCAACGTTACATAAATCAATATTATATTTTGTCAAGCCCTCTGTAATATGTTTATTTTCTATGTACTGTTGCCTTTATATTCATAATCTTCAAAACCTTGTGGATTTCTATCAGTAATTTGCCCTGTTAACACACGCCAACTTATCATGTTTTGTCAAGCTCTCTGTAATTTGTTTATTTTCTATGTACTGTTGCCTTCACATTCGCAATCTTCAAAACCTCGTGGACGTCTATCACTAATTTGCCCTGTAAACACACGCTGATTTACGTTTCTTTACACACCTGGCCACATTTACGATTGGATGCCATGAAACAAGACAAAAGTCAGTATTATGTGTTGTCAAGCTTTCTGTAACATTTTACTTTGTGTACTGTTGCTTCTACATTTGTAATCTACAAAACTTTATGGACTTCTGTCAGTTATCTGCCCTTTAAACACACGCATGCGCGAAGATTGCACGCACTGCATGCCACACCGCGGATGACACCACGTTTCCGATGCAAGGCTGTTCTTGCGGTCTAGTTGTTCCCACATTAGAGGCTGGTTAAATACGTTTCCGGGTCGCGTTTCCTACTCTATCCGGTTGAAATGCAATCCCGGGGACACGAGAAAGGCTGGGTGTACTCGCCAGAGGTAAGAGAGGAGGGGAGATTTTTGGACTTGGAGCGCTTTATCGTATTTACTGATACGATAGAATGCGGTGCCACGCATTAGACTAATCTAGGATTCTCTCTTGCTTGATTATAGACTCACCCACGGCTGATTGTGCCGTGTCAACAGGGTTAGCCATACTGAGGCTTAGCAAAACTTTGGACTGAGAGGAACGTGCCGTACTCGGCCGGGACATATATGCTGATTTACTGACCACGTGACGGGATCAAGAATAATGTTTTTATACCTTGACCCAAAGGTAAGAAAGGATTTGGGCATAAGGGGGAATAGATACCGCTTGCTTGCAGTGGATGTGTTGTGTGATCAAGAATAATATGAATGTCATCCCTCTGGCATTAATTAGGATTAGACAGCGTTTTTCACTGGAGTGTTGTGGAATTATTCACACTGTGAATACTGATGGGAGCTGTTATTTCACAGACTTAAATTGCAGATAAGACAAGGAACTACACTTCATCAGTGTGCAATATTTATGACCTACCGGGTCGGAATTATCACCGGTTTTAAGGTGAGCCATTTACAATAGCGCCTGCCTTATTTGTTTTAACTTGTAGCCAGTGTGTCTTTGCTTTAAACATACATAGGGTACTTGTCTTGACTGGAGCGCCTACCTCTCGTTTCAGGTCTAAGAACCAATTTACCTCGTTACAGGTAGGCTCGAGTATATTTCTCACAAGAGTATGTGACAGAATCCGGATTTCACGGCACTCTCACTTATATATAGGTTATATTCAGACTTGAAAGACATGTCGCAATCCCTATTCCACTCATGATCCGGCACTCGCACTATTAGAACCGTGCATGTGGTCCCCACAAGGGCATTATAATTTATTGATAAGCTTCATTTCAAACTTTGGTGCTTCCCCTCAGTCAGGAATCATTCCTGGTACACCTTTGAATGTGACTATCCTTGAAGGTGTTTGCTTGTACTACTCTTATTTCCAGAAAACATATTGTGATACACGTTGTTCTCCATGTTGTTTCCAGCCCTGAAGAAGTCAAGGGTTTACACCCCACTGGAGAAACATGTGTTGGCTGGCTCATAAAGCAACACACCATTAAAAGTGAACATTCCAAAGAAAGGATACCAGTGTCTTCATCCTTGATCAACAGAAATTGTGTTGTACTGTCTCTTTACTCACTTGCGTGTGCATATAGGACCTGTTGTATATAGTCAGACCCTAGGGTCTAAAACTGAGGGTTTAGGGGTTTTTCCCTCACCTGTGGCACCGCATTTAACTGTTTTCTTCTGTGTAAACTTGACGCCATTTGGCAAGCGCTTTTTAGATATCCTGTGAAAATTAACACCACCCTCTCGTTTGTTCTTCACTTTATTAATCTATCCTCCTTTGTGAGGGGATAGGTGATGTTTTTAAAGCAAGGATTATCCAGTTCTGTGCTTTTCAGCGTATTGTTCTGCATTTCGTAAACAAAAACTTACTAGCAAGCTCCAAGACTTAACATTTATTCTAGGTACGCGAGAAATTGCACAATATTGGAAATCGCCTGGAGGACCCCGTATAGCTGCTTGGAAAAAGGAATTGGAAAAATGGGCGAGCTGCGAAGGGCGGCTACTACTTAGAAAGGCTAAACGAGGAATAGGCACATTGGAAGTGGCGAGGGCCTGGTAGACAGCTTTGTCAATCCAGAGACGGAATCACTGCTGGACTCCCCAGAGAGGGCATAGGCATCCTTCCCCCCCCTTTTTCTGGGCAGAGTGTCTCAGTCTCTTCCTGATGCTGCGCTGCCCCCTTCCCACTGGCCATACAATATGCTATATCTAGCCCAAAGAACTCCACATCCTCTCATGTAGAACTGATGAACAATGTTGGCACGCCCATATAGGGTACTACGTTGCTGATGCGGTGCTGACTCCGGGAAAGGGAGGGGGGTGAGGGAAGTTGGTTCGATATACATTAAGGGGAAATGAGAGCGGAATTGTTAACTGTGTACCTGCTAACAATGGACTTGGTGTTTAAGAATGCTTCGACATGAGCTGTAAAACCCTAATAAAATTTGTTTATAAAAAAAAAATGTTCAATAGTTTGTGAACTTTGGATCAGATTGATCATTATTTGACACAGCCCAGTGCACAAGACAACTTACTGCGCTGCGTCAAATGGAGAGGGCAGAATGTACCATATTACCAATATATGGTGCATTCCTGCTCTCTCTCTGCGCCTGCGCACTATGTGCTGCCTAGCATCAATGCAGGCACCCTTGCACCATGGTGTACGGGTGCCTGCGTTGCAAACAGCATTGTTTTTGTGCAGGAAGGGACACTTTCCTGCACAAAAACAATCCTTAGAGGTGTTTTCCTCTTTCTTGCATTCTGCAGCTGCAGGAAGCTGGCTCTGTATATACTATACCAAAGTAAGGTATAGTGTGCACAGAGTCCAGTGGATCCCCGAAGGCTTACAGAGGTAAAAGTAGATAATACCTTACTCTCTATTTGTGGTAGTATGGGCGAGAGCAGTTAGGCATGGGGTGACAGAACTTTTACCGTCGCCACCACCAAACTATGGAATAAGCTCCCTCTTCACATCAAGACTAGTCCCACACTGATCACTTTTCGAAAACAACTAAAGACCTGGCTCTTTAATCAATAGCCATCCGTGCCAGCCTTCCTCTGACCGGTCCGCAGCGCCGAGACACCTAAGGGTATTTGCTCGCTTTATAAGTTGCATAAATAAATAAAATAAAATTATCAGAGGGCAGGGTTAAGCATTTATTGTACAGACTCAGGCAACAAATGATGTCACACACTCAAAGACTGAACTCAGACCAATTGTTTGTATCAAAAAATATTTCTCTGTTGTATTTGTATTCATAGAACCAAGCAGGACTTGGCACAGGTAAAACAGATTGTTAAAAAAGCAAGCTGGATGAAGAATGACTTTTCTTACAGGTTTGTAAAAATGTGCAAATACAGTTGTAATTACTTTTGGATTACTTTTCAGGATTACTTTTTCTACTCCGTGTGATATGCCTCTATCACACTGGGACATTTCCTGGATAAAAGGTAAGTCAGTTTTTCTCAAAACACAGGGGCATATGTACAAACCCCTATTGCCACCACAAAGTCACTTTTATCGACGTTGTGGTGGCGATAGGGGCTTAGCCTTATTTACAAGGCAGCGTTAAGTCACTTAACGTGGCTTAACGCTGCCTTGTAAATAAGGCCTCCTTTCACGCTATGGTTAGCGTGAAAGGGGTGGGCAGTGGGTGTTGCGGTGGGCGTTCCACCACAACACCCATTGATTTTGGCGCTGCCCCCTATGTACAAGGGCAGCATACATACGAGGCAGCGCCAAAATTAAGACCAGGTAAAATCTGGTCTTTAGTTGGCGAAACAAGGAGAAATGCATTATTTCTCCTCATCTTTGCTTTTTCCATGTGTGCTGCCTTGTGCAGCACACATGAAAAAGCAAATACCATGGATTGTTTATGTACAGGAAGGTCCCCCTTCCTGTACATAAACAATCTTTAAAAAATGCCATTTTGTGACTCGTGTGGTGCATTAAGCAGCACACATGCAAGTGACAAAATGGCATTTCAGGATTGTTTATGTGCAGGAAGGGACACCTTCCTACACATAAACAATCCTCCCCTGCACGCAGACACCCTTGCACTATGGTGCAAGGGTGCCTGCGTTGGCGCTACACTGCTAATTGTAGCGCCATCGCAGGGGGAAACGCAAGGCTGCACCATTTCGTTGTAAATATGGTGCTGCACCATTTCGTTGTAAATATGGTGCAGCCTTGCTTTTCAGAAGAGGCGGAGTGAGGCATTAAGCCATGACGGCTAACGCCTCACTCCGCCACTCCCTTGTACATATCCCCTACAGTTTCTTAGGTTTTCATACAATTCTCAACTCCACACTTAGAACTTTTTCCACAGAAAAACAGTCAATGCAGTCCTTTGGGAGGAAATCAGGTTATCGGTTAAAGGTGAGTAATCGGTCTTGGGAGTTGAGTTTCTGGGGTTAGAACCAAGGTTCCCCCAGGGTCAAGGATGCACTCAGAGCACCCTCAGCGGCATAGGGCGGCCGGGTGCAGAGTGCTGAGGCCCAATGTTATCCAATGAGGATGGGGGGCCTCCGGTTGGTGGCTGCTCACGGGCACGCCACTTAGATGTGGGAGCAAAGCTCCTAGGGTTTAGCTCAGGGCAAAGGGGGATCCAATTTAGCACACAAGGTGCACCCACAGCAGCACAGGGGTGGCCAGGTGCAGAGTGCTGATTTGGTGTCGGGTGCCCTGTTGTTTTCAATAGGGGGTGCCGGTTTGGGGTTTTGGCTGCAGGCACAGTCCAGAAAGTCTTCCGGGAGGAACCAACAGCTGGGCAGGTAAGTTGGAGGGCTCGGGGAGGTAGGTGCACCTCAGGTCCTCTTCTCCAGGGTGCAGGGCAGCCCGATGCAGGGGTGCCTTTCGAAGTCGGATTTCACCTTACCGGGTCACTCGCGGTTGGGAGGGTCTCCATGCAGAGGCTGCAGGCGACGTCAGGGAGTCCTGGAGGGGTCAACCCACGGTGGACTTGGACTCTGGAGCACTGGGGGACCTCGCTGGGACAGGTGTGCCACTCGGACTCGGGCTATAGGCGTCTGGTGCAGTGGTGGTTCCAGGCGTCTGGTTTCTTTGTCCTCAGCAGGCTGAGTCTTTCTTTGGTGTTTCTTTTGAACAGAGCTGCTGCTCACAAGAGATCCGGTCTTTGTTGAAGGCTGTCGGTCCTCCCAGGGGTTCTGGAGGTAGCTGGCTGCAGGACAAGGTGATTTTTGGCACAGGATCTCTGAAAACTGCAGACGGGTCGGTAGGGCTGGGGCCAAGTCAGTTCTTCTCTTCAGTCTCCTCTGCTGGGCATCTTCTTTCATCCTTCTTTGTAGGTTGCGGGAATCTGTCTTTTAGGTTCAGGGCTGTCCCCTAAATACTGCATTTAGGGGCGTTTTAGGGGTCTCGAGTTCAGTAGCCACTGGGCTACTGACCTTAGGGTGACTACACCCTTGGTGTGCTCACCCCACGTGGGGGAGTGGGCACAATCCCTAACACTGATTGGAGAGTGGCTGCCATCTGCAAGATGGCGGGCACTGAAGAGTGGGCTTCACCTCGCCTCCCCCACCTGAGGGGTGGGGTTGGCAGAGGTGGGCACACCTTCTGGGCTGTTCTAATTTGCCCGCCTGTCTTCCTGCCGAAAAGGAGGGGAGACAGGAAGGGGGCCTGCTCCTGATAGCAAAAGAGGCTGGGGGTCGTGTTACAAAGGCGGCAAGACCTTTGAAGCTCCCCTGCCACAGATGGCTCTTCCTGACCTGGGGGAGGTGTGACCACCTCTGCCCAGGAAAGGCTTTGTTTCTGGGCCCAGGGAGCGAAGACTCCCACCCCAGGGGTCCAGAACCATGTCTCGTGGTGGCAGGCTGGTGTTTACCAGTCAGGGAACCCACCAGAGGCAGGTCGTTTTTCCAGGGGGCATCTCTAAGATGCTCTCTGAGTGCATGGTATAATAAATCCCACACTGGCATCAGTGTGGGTTTATTATGCTGAGAAGTTTGATACCAAACTTCCCAGAATTCAGTAAAGCCATTATGGTGCTGTGGAGTTCGTAATGACAAACCTCCAGACCATATACTCGTTTTTGCATATACTCTTTATGGCTTTACTGCACTTACAATGTCTAAGAATGGACTTAGACACTGTAGGGGTACAATGCTCATGCAACTGTACCCTCACCAGTGTATTTCACCCATCTAGAGGGGTGTCTTACCTATACAATAGACAGTGGGTTGCATGCATAGCACACAGGTATGTGTGCCAAGTCGACTCTTCACTTTTATCTGCACCAAAACACGCAGCCTGCAATGGCAGTGTGTGTGTGTGTTAAGGACCCCTAAGGGTGGTGCAATGTGCTGCAGCCCTTAGAGGCTTTTTCTGGTCACAGTGCCCTTGGTACCCATGGTACCTTTTAAAAGGGACTTACATGTGGCCAGAGAGGTGACAATTGGGGGTACAAAGGTACCGTTTTGGGAAAGAACACAGGCCCTCGGAACCTGATTGGCATGGACCCAGGGTACCTCAAGTCAAAGTGCATCAGAAATCTGGCAAAAAAGTGGGGGGGGGGGTTACTGCAACAGAAACCCACTTTCCTACTGCAGCAAATTCAGAAAGAGGCAACAACGAGGAGAAGTAAAGATATTTCGCCTTGTGCTTCTATCTGGAAGGCGTATAATGCTGACTCATACCCAGGTTTACGAGTCTTGGTAAATCTGGTAATGCGCCAAAAAGCATGTGTGGGAACACCCATGCTCCACCCATGTAATACCTTCTCAGCGCAGAGAAATGCAAGCCGGTGGACTTGCGTGGCTTGGTAAATCTGACTTAGGGATTGTGTTCCTGCCCTGCGCATTCTTTCCCTTAAATGTTGGAGCTAAGTTTACCTGGTGACACCATGTCATCAGGGAGACCACATTCTAGTCCCTTTTTAGCCCAAAAAGCACTGTAATCTAGAATATAGTGCAGTTGTTACTCTGGAGGTTAACCGGAACTACGATTCCCATGAAGCTTAGGGCTAGTGCATATTGTCTTTGAAGACATGGAGTCATCTGATAACTTTAGTTGGAGCTGAACATTCAGTTTCAATAGTCAAGTAGTATGTCAATTATTGTGTGGTGTGCAATTGGGAATTGAGTTGCTTGCTCCTTGTTCACTAATCTGGATTGTTTGCGATGCCAAACCTGTTTCCACCTGAAACATACTTCCATATCTACTTTATTCGTTTTTATATGTTATTTACGTTATTTTAAATTTATAAGGCGCACAGCTACCCCAAGGGGTTTCCCGGCGCCAGCAGGTAAGGTGAAAAAGAGTAAGTAAGAATTACTGATTAAACAACCAGGTCTTCACTTGTCTACAGAAACTACTAAGGACAGTTTCCTCCCGTATAAAGATAGGAAGAGAGTTCCACAGGGAGGGTCCCAAAAACCTACTGCCCACCCTGGTCAGTTTAATTCTGGGGATAACAAATTTAGACTGTCCAGCAGATCGCAAAAGACGAGGAGGAGTGTACAGCTGGATTAAAGATTGCAAGTATTGTGGGGCTGTTCCGGATTTAATTTTAAACATAAAGCTCAAGGCCTTAAATTTAATGCGGTTCTCCACTTTTAGCCAGTGTAATTTGCGAAGAGAGTCGGTAGTTGACACCATCCTGGGTACCTGACACAGCAGCCTAGCTGCTGCGTTTTGCACCACCTGTAGCCTACGTATTATGGTTTTATTAGAGCCTAAGTATAGAACGTTGCCGTAGTCCAGCCTAGACTTAATCAAGGCATGAACCACAGTACGTTGAACAGAGAGGGGTATCATCCACAGAATTTTCCTCAACCATCTCAGAATAGTAAAGCATGTCGCAGCCACCATAGTAATTTGTTGTTTCATTGACAAGCGTTCGTCAATGATGATACCCAGGTTACGAACTTGATGTACCGGCTGGGGTAGAATGCCCATTTCAGTGGGCCAATGTTGCGATCCCCAGAGGTCTTGCTCTTTTCCTAAAATCATAACCTCAGTTTTATCTCCATTTAGTCTGAGCAAGTTGTTTTGCATCCAAGATGCAATTTTTCTCAGACCTATCTGGAGAGCAGATAAATCAGATCCCTTAGATGAAGTAAGGGAAAAGATTATCTGCGTGATCGTCCGCATAGGAGAAAAGGGACAACCCCTCCTCTTCGGCAATATATGCCAACGGGCAAACATAGACATTAAACAACAAGGGACTCAGCACCAAGCCCTGAGGAACTCCATAAGGAGATCGATGGATATTAGAACTTGCCGAGGTGGAGAAAACCTGAAAAGTTCGATCAGCCAGGAAAAAGCGAAACCATTGTAGGGCTGAGCCTCCAAGGCCTTAGGAATGCAAGGCTTTGAGCAGGATCGTGTGAGACACCGTGTCAAAAGCGGCACTGAGATCAAGTAAAATGAGAGCCACCTTATCACCGTGGTCCAGATGCCGTCTCAACATTTCGGTAACACCAAGTAAACTAGATTCAGTGGAGAAACCTGCTCTAAAACCAGACTGAGAGGGCTGGAGAAAACTCTGAGGCTCAACTAAATAAGGCAGCTGAGAATTGACATGTTTCTCAAGAATTTTGGAGAAAACCGGAAGCAGAGAAATAGGACGAAAATTAGATGGCATAGAAGGATCCGCATTAGGCTTCTTTAAGAGAGGGAGCACCATGGCATGCTTCCATTCTAGAGGAACAAAACCTTCCTGTAAAGAGGCATTAAGAAGATCCATGATCAACCGGAGCGTAGGCACCTCAAGCTGTTTCATCACGGAGAAGGGAAGAAGGTCTCTAGGAGAGCCTGATTTAATGCTAGCCAAGAGACTGTTAAAAGTGCTAGGTTCTAAAAGGGGCCATGCTTCCACCCTGATGATGGAATTTACATTATCCTGGATCTGAGAGACCCCTGTACTAGCAATAGTAGGTACGGTGTTGGAAGTATGCAGAGAACCTAGCAGGTTGTCATAGGCTAGAGCAGAATAAATGTTCTCAACTTTCTCCACAAAGAAGCAAGCGAGGTTCTCACATTGCGTATCAGTTAAAGCGCATGGGGTAGTCAGAGAATTAGAGCCAGATAGTTCTTTGACTACCTTAAAAAGGGTTTTAGGACAATGCTGAGCCTGAGAAATGTTATGAGAAACAAACTCAGTGCGAGCTGCTTTGCATAGAATATGGTAGTCACTTAGAGCCCTTTTATAGGCTGTCTTAGCATCTGTCTTAGTGGTTCCTCCATTGCCTTTCCAGATTTTTACACTTTGATTTCTCAATCTTGAGGTTCTCTGTAAACCAGGGGGCAGGCAACCGATGGTAACCTAAACGTTTATAGGAAAGAGGAAGGCAGGTGTCCACTGCATGAGAGATCCATTTTTGGATGGAACCCAGATCAGAGGTAGCAAGCTTTTTTATAGATGGTCTAGAATCATCTAAAACATTATTTAAGGCACCGACATTGAGCTTGGCCCAATGTCTGACTTCAAGTTTAGTTCCGGCCATAACTGCCGGGGTGCCGGCTGCAGCTTTCAGCAGACATATCTCTGCAAAATGGTCAGACCAGCACAAAGGGAAAGCAGGGGGACAAACCAGCTCCAACAGAGTAGAAAAAATTGGATCCAGCAAGTGGCCTGCAACATGGGTAGGACCTGAATTATAAAGATGAATATTCATTGCTTCAAGATCAGCAATGAAAGCCTCGCTTTTAGTGCATGCAGAATTATCTAGATGAAGATTCAGGTCACCCAGAATTGTAAAATTAGCAGCATTCAAAACATGGGAAGTTATCAGATCCGGAAAAGATAGTGCCCAAGGTCCAGCTGGGCCCGGAGGGCGATAAACTAGTGTACCAGACAGTGTGAACTTAGGTGTAAGTGTGAGTTTAAATAACAAAGCTTCACAGTCCTTAGCAGGCAAGTCAGCGCAATTGCAATCAATAGAACTTTTATGAATAATAGCAATGCCGCCCCCCATTCTTAATTTTCTATCCTTCCTCAAGATGGAATAATTAGTAGGGAGTGCCACTGCCACATCAGGCCCTGAACTATCATGTAACCAGGTTTCCGTTAAAAAAACGGCATCCGGTTGGTTATTAAATAAAAGATCAAAGATATCCGCCTTATGCCTCGGAAACGAGCGACAATTAATGCTATAAAAAGTAAAGTCTTGGTATGGTGGAGAAATACCTAAGTGTGTAGTTTTCCCTGCTACAGTAGCGTAATTCAAGAGTCCCGGTTCGTACACTAAGGGCAAAGCTCCGTCTTGACAGACAGAGTTAGCAGTGGCCATAGAGGGGAACCTACAGTGCTGGCAGTTAAGGGCGGCTATATCTAATGCAATCTTGGGACATTAAGGAGAAGAGGGTCGGTGTAGATCATGCAGTTGATTGGAAGAGTACCTTAACCTCGCCATGTTAAATTGGCCAGGGGTTGTGGCCCCTGGTCCCGGACGGGCGCGCCTTTGGCGCACCGCCGGCGCGTCCGCTCTCGGGCCATTCAAATAGTGGTCAGGGGAAGCCGCAACGCGAGAGCTGGACCGCTAACTAGAGCGGAAATGACGGCACTCAAAGATGGCCTTCCGGGGAGGAGCCCGAGGTCAAAATGCAAGGTATAAGGAAGGGGTTCCCTTTCAAAAGTAATGCCCCACAAGAAAGCTGAGTATAACACACTCAACAAACAGTGAACAGTGTAACAATTAAAACAAGTTAAAAATATGCATGTCACAAATTCTAATTAAAAAAACAAGTAATACAATATAAAAACAAGGTATCAGGCGCAGAGTAAGAAAAGCCTACCAGCCGCTGCGCATCCGCTCACGGGCCATTCAAATAGTGGTCAGGGGAAGCCGCAACGCGAGAGCTGGACCGCTAACTAGAGCGGAAATGACGGCACTCAAAGATGGCCTTCCGGGGAGGAGTCCCGAGGTCAAAATGCAAGGTATAAGGAAGGGGTTCCCTTTCAAAAGTAATGCCCCACAAGAAAGCTGAGTATAACACACTCAGCGAACAGTGAAACAATTAAAACGAGTTAAAAATATGCATGTCACAAATTCAAATTAAAAAAAACAAGTATTACAATATAAAAACAAGGTATCAGGCGAAGAGTAAGAAAAGCCTACCAGCTGCTGCGCGTCCGCTCCCGGGCCATTCAAATAGTGGTCAGGGGAAGCCGCAACGCGAGAGCTGGACCGCTAACTAGAGCGGAAATGACGGCACTCAAAGATGGCCTTCCGGGGAAGAGTCCCGAGGTCAAAATGCAAGGTGTAAGGAAGGGGTTCCCTTTCAAAAGTAATGCCCCACAAGAAAGCTGAGTAAACACACTCAGCGAACAGTGAAACAATTAAAACGAGTTAAAAATATGCATGCCACAAATTCAAATTAAAAAAAACAAATAATACAATATAAAAACAAGGTATCAGGCGAAGAGTAAGAAAAGCCTATGAATTACAGTAATAAATTGGTTTGCAGGTATTGTACAAATATCTTTAATAAAATCAACATTTGTTGCTCATAATACTAGGAGTTTTCCCCATATATCGACAATCTCTGAGTTTTAATTCCCGTTTGGCTTGGGACCATGAGTTCCCATTACAAAGCATGTCTGAATCTGAAGTCCATGAAAATAGGTGGCGACAAACACTGGGAATTGTATAGAAAGGAGTCTGATCGGGACTTCGGTGCCGAGGACGATCATCAGGCTGGTCAGGTTGCAAAATCCACAGACAACAATAATGCCATTATTCTGAGGTCCGAGAAACAGTCATAGAAGTTGTTTTAAAATGGTTTCAGTTTAGAAGCTCTCCATAACCAAATTGTATGCTATAATATTGACTACAGAATATGGCCCAACAATATTGTAGCAAAAATATTGAAAACCAAAATATTGCGGGGGTAAGTACACATTGGTAAGTATATGTAGAAAAGTGCCCCTTTTTGACATGGTTACCCCCACTTTTTGTCTGGTAAATGATGTGATTTCGACTGAAAGTGCACTGGGTTCCTGCTAACCAGGTCCCCAGAGCCAGAGCTCTTTCCCAAAACTGTACAATTATTCCCCCAATTGGAAAAATCTTTAGCACACTCTGTAAGTCCCTAGTAAATGGTACCCTGGTACCTAGGGCCTGAGGCACTAAAGAGGGGCCCCCTAAGGGATGCAGTACGAATTGTGCCACCCTAAGGTGCAGAAAAAAGTGAAACCACGACATGTCACACATCCGTGTGTGCCATGTCCCCTAACACTGCATGTGATATTTGTAAGCCACCCCTACTGCAGGCCTGACAGCTCTAAGGCAGGGTGCTGAATATTACATGTGAGGGCATACCTGCAACAGCAGGTAGCCCTTGTGCTGGTCTGGCCTATTACTGTCAGTGGATAGGGAAGTCATTTTAAAACATGTGCTGGACACTGGTGAATACGAGTTCCCCAGCTACATGATGGCTTCAGTGAAAATAGGGATATTTGGTATCAAACATCCCATATTGATAAACCCACACTGATGCCAGTGTTGGGTTTACCAATACATGCACCCATAGGGCACCTTAGAGGTGCCCCCTGAAAACCTACCAGCCTCTGGTGTGCTTGCTGCCTGTTTTCTGCCAGCCTGCCACCCGATAGACTATTCTAACCTCCCGGGTGAGATCCTTTGCTCTCAGGAGACCCAGAGCAAAAAAGCCTGTCTGGGAAGAGGGTGTAACACCACCTCCCACAGGATGACCTCCTGATTAGCCCTCCTTGGGCGGGAAGCCTCGAAGTTCTGCCGCCTTTCAAATGTGAATCTAGTTCCCCCTCACAGGAGAGGAAGTCGACCCCTTAGTTCAGGGCGCCCTTGGCACCTGGACCGGCAGCAAAATTAGCTAATCAGGTAGGCGTCCCACCTCCAGGCTAGTGCCACCCCTAAGGTGGGCTACTGTTAGGTGAACACGATTTTTCAGAAGTAGCATCTTTGTGATGGCATACGTAGGAATTCTGGGACAGGGTTATGCCCACTTCCCATAGGAAGTGGTCATATAGGGGGCGTAGAGACCCTAAGGGTCAGTAGCCCATTGGCTAGTACCCTATACTCCCCTAATGCCTCTAAATTCAGTATTTAGGGGAGTCTCTGGCACCAGAGAAGCCGGTCTTGATGGCCTAAGAAGAGAGAGGACACAGAAGAGCCGCCAAAGCAGAGGAGGAGAGAAGAAGCAGCTGACCTGGTACCAGCCCCGCCGGCCTTTCTGCATCCCTCGTCGAAAACTGCACCTAGTCGACTCGTCCTGCAGCCGTTGACTCCAGAACCTTGGGAGGACTTCGTGCCTTCGATAAATACCGAGACCTCCCGTGAACAGTGGACCTGTTCTGAAGAAACTTCAAAAAAGAAGACGCAGGCCTCCGGAACCGCCAAACCAGACATCCAAAGTCACCACTGCACCCGCCTCCTCCGGCCCCAGCTGAAGTGGGCCACTTGTGTCAACAAGGTCCCCCAGCCCTCCAGAGCTCGAGCCTATCGTGGTTTCAGCACTCCTGTACTCCCGACATTGCCTGCAGCCTCTGCACGCAGGCCCTCTCAACTGCGACTGCTCCGGTAAGGAAAAACCTGATGCCTAAGTATACCCCTGCACCCGTCGCCCCTGGGCCTTGGAGAAGAGGACCAAAGGTGTCTTCCCCATCCACGAGCATCGCAAGTCTTGAACCCCCTTGCTAGTTCAGCCCGACTGGCCACAGCCTGCAGTCTTGTTCCGCAATGACCGATCTCCATTTAAATACATTAGGCTCCCAACACTGTTTTGTACCCTGGACCCAGTCGCCCTCATGCCGCTGGTGGTGTACTGCTGGTTCTGCCTTGGACCTTGCCCACTACTCATCTTAATTGCCGGAGATTGGTCCTGTAAGTTGCTGTGCTATACCTGTTTGCAGAACTTGTTCTTCCTTCCATAAGATAAAATTCCAGAACTTAGAAATTGCAGTGTCCACTTTTTAAAGTGAAAATAATTTATATTTAAGAATGTACTTACCTGAACGATTTTTCTCTGATGCCTTAACATATATAAAGATACTTGCTATTTTTATAAATTGGTGTGGATCTCCTTCTTGAGTCGTGTTGTCATTTATTGATCATTGAGTGGATTTACAAATGTCTTGCACTCCTCTGTGTCAAGCCTAATGCTGCTCAACAACACTACCCCCTAAGAGAGCACTTTGGTATTGCATAGCAATCCCCTATCCACTCGTAAGGGAACTAACTTCTGGACTCTTTACACGGTATATCAGATTCTTGATATATCACATAAAGAGTCAGCTTCCTACAGTATAGATTTACTATTCCTAACAAACAAATTACTTACCTTCGGTAACATCTTTGTGGTAGAGCCTCAATCTAACCACAGATTCCTCACCTTTTGAACATTCCCCAGGTGACAGACTGGATCTGGAAACTTTTGAGCAGTACCTCTGTATACCGGTAGGATGCGCCTTGTGGCTCTGCGCTGATGCCGTTCCGCTCCGGAAATAACATGCAGGCCCAATTAGGTGCCACTCCCGTGAGCTGACGTCGGTCATACTTTCAACAGCAAATTGACTTTGACAGTGCGCAGATTCCTAGGCTTGGTATCTTATTAATGCTTAAAGACCATTTCACAGAACGGGGAGGATCATTGAGGAATCTGCGGTTAGATGGAGTCTCTACCAGAAAGAATGTTACCGAAGGTAAGTAACTTGTTCTTCTGATAGACGTCAAACCCCAGATTCATCACTTTTTTAATAGATACCAGAGCAGTACCTATTAGGTGGCGAGTCTGTAAATTGGCTGAAATTGTAGAACAAACCTGGTGAAATGCCCATCTCTGCAATAGTGATTTGTGAACGTATGGCGGGATGCACACGCAGCTGCCTGGCAGATGTCCTGAACGTGAACGGAGTGGTAGCAGCTTTGGCTCTAGTGGAATGAGCTTGCAGTCCTTTCAGAGGCTGCTTTCTGGGCAACGCATAGTAGATCTTGATGCAGAGTACAATCCAGTGGGAGATGGTTCTACTGTACATGGCCTTGCCTTTTTCTGCTCCAACGAACCCCACAAAGAGCTGATCGTAAACCATCGATGTAAAAGCTCAACACTCTTTTGGGGTCCGAACAATGGAGTCTCTCTTCCTCATTAGAGGGTTTGGGCGGAGCAAAGAACGCCGGTTGGGTGATGGTTTTACCAATGTGGAATGCCATTGCACATTTTCTGCTAGAATGATGCTTGTGTCTGCAGAACAAGTTTGTCTGTATATAAGGTGGTGTATGGCAAATTGACTGAGAGCCTGCAGCTCACTTACTTGCCACGCTGATGTCATGGGGATGAGGAACACTGTCTTGAGGGTAAGACACCCAAGGGGCAGCTGTAAAGCGGCTTACAGGAGGTGCACATCAAATAAGTGGGGACCAAGTTAAGGTCCTACTGCACTGTGGCATGACAAAAGGAAAGAGAAGAAACAAGCATTGTAGGCCTTTCAAAAATGCATCATAGCAGGTGATTTAAATAAGGAATGCTGGTCCAGCAGCCATAAAAAGGCAGAAAGAGCTGATTGGTATTCTTTCACTGTGCCCAAAGCAAAGCGTTTCTGGGTAAGAGACAAAACAAACAACAGAAAGTCAGATAACTTGGCTTGGCCTGGAGTAGGTCAATCTGGCATGTTCTTCACAAAACCACAATTTGTCCCAGTTACAGGCTTATACAGTTTTTGACGAGGGGCACCTGGCTGTCAAGATGGGATCCACCACCTGTGGAGGAAGGTCGAAGGTGTTCAGCTGTTGCCGCTCAATCACCAAGCATGAAGGTGGAGATTGCAAAGACTCGGGTGCATAACCCTGCCCTTTTGCTGCGACAGCAGTTCCTCCAAGAGGGGCAGCCTGATCGAAGGACACGCTAAAGCCCAGGATCGCAAAATACCATACTCTCTAGTTACAATCCAGGGCCACTATGATGACTTGGGCCCCATTGGTCCTGATCTTCCGAACTCGGGGCATACATGAGTTGCGAGTTCCACTCTAGGTGGAACGTGTCCCCTAGCGAGAGACGCCTCGGAAACTCCAATGCGCAGAACTTCTAACTTTGCACATTTTTGTCAGTGGTGAATAGATCAAGACAAGGGTCTCGGCATTCGCAGAAGAGATCTTGCGCCACCTCTGCGTGTACTGCCACTCGTGATAAGCTGAGTGTCGGCAGCTGCGTTCACCTGCTTTGAATTTAAAAATCCTGTCAGGTGGTTCACTACCAGGAAGATTTCTTGGTGGTCCAGCCATTTCCAGAGGCATAGTTCCTCCTGGCACAGGGCCTAGGACCCCACGCTGCTTGTTGCAATACCACATGGTGGTGGTGTTGCCTGTAAGCATTGGTACCAGCTTTCCCTTGATGGATGGAAGAAAGGCTTTCAATGACAAGCTGATGGCCAGCGGTTCCAGGAGGTTGATATGGAACCAGGCTTCCGCCGAAGACCAGAGACCTCTGATCTTCACTTCTCCCAGGTGGCTCCCCAACCCAGAAGCGATGCATTGGTCACTACTCCCAACTCTGTGCAGGGTAGTGAGAGAGACCTAGCAGTGACCCAATCTTGGTCCATTAACCACCACTGCAGGTCTTTTGCAGTCTCCTCTGAAATCTGGTTGTGGTCAGAGAGATCCCCTTGATGTTGGGCCCATTGAGATCTCACTTCAGAGCCTGCATACGCCACCTGGCGTGCGTAACCAGTAGGATGCAGGAGGCCATTAGACCCAGAAGCCTCCGAGTCGACCCCACTAAAACCCAGGACAGAGGCTGAAAGATTGGGATCATAGTCTGAATGTCCAGGACTCTACTTTCTGGGGGAAAGGCACAAAACCGAACCATGTCCAGAATGTCTCAGTTGAAGGGGAGCTTCTGAGAAGGAGTCAGGTGTGACTTTGGCACGTTGATAGTGAATCCCAAAGATGACAGAGGGCCCTCCGTAGTCTGGAGGTGGTTGAAGACTGCCTCAGGTGAGCCCGCCTTCAACAGCCAGTCATTGAGGTAGGGGAAGACTGGGACCCCCTGACCTCTGAAGATGTGTTGCTACCAATCACTTCACTTTCATAAACACCTAAGGGGTACTGGTGAGACCAAAGGGGAGCAAAACAAACTGAAAATGCTCCTGTCCCACCACGAACCACGGGTAGCACCGATGGCTCTGCAGGACTGAAACATGGGGATAGGCGCCCTGCAGATCCACCGTCACCATCCAGTCTCCAGGGATAAGGGCAGACAAGACCTGGGCCAATGTAACCATATTTGAATTTTTCCTTCCAGAGGAAGGCATTGAGAGGGCGCAGGCCTAAAATAAGATGAAGGTCTGCATCCATCTTTGGCACCAGAAAGTAGCAGGACTAACGACCACAACCTACTTCTGGTGCATGCACTCTCTTGATAACCGCTTTGGCCAAAAGGTTCTGCATTTCCTTCTGTAAGACAGAAAGATGGCCCTCCAACAGTCGTTCCGGGGACGGTAAAGGTTCAGCATAGTGGCAATGAAGGGCATAGTGTACCCCTTCCAAACTATATGCAGGACCCATCTTTCTGATGTTATGGCCTGGCAAGAATCACTGGGCTCTGCCTCCAACCAAGTGGCCATGCTCCACTAAGGGAACAATAAAGGGGTTTGACAGGTGGTTCTGTGGGGGGGTTGGAGGAGCAGTGGGCTGAGTAACTTGCTGACCTTGACTGTGGGGTGAGTGGGTGCTGCGATCTTGGCCGTAAAACTGCTGGGCATCTTGCTGAGGCTCAATCGGCTGTCGGTATAGGGTACCTCTACTGAAACAGTGAAAGGAATGGTAGGGCTGATGCAGTTGGGAAGGTGGGGCAAATAAGTTCAAGGAGCGTGCTGTGGTCATGTTCTCTTTGAAGCCCTCTAGAGCAGAATCTGCCCTAACCCCAAACAGGGGACTCCCATCATAAGGCATGTTCACAAGGGACGATTGGACATCGCCTGAAAATCCGCTGACCGCAGCTAGGCATGGCGACGGTGATACCAATGTCTTGACCAATGGAATCAGTGGCTTCCAAGCCACAATGAATTATGAAGTTGGTAGCATCACAACCGTCCTGGATTAGGATGCATTCTGCATCACACATAGAAAGAGGAAATTGTCTGTTACGTTTGTTTTTGTGAAGGAAGGTACCCCTTCCTACACAAAACAATCTTGCCTGTAACACAGGCATCCTTGCACCATGGTGTAAGGGTGCCTGCGTTGGCGCTTTACAACCTCAAGTGTGCCAGCGCAGGTAGAGAGCTGAAGTGCATCATATCTTAATAGATATTCCACCATTCAGCTCCACCTGTTTACGCAACTCAGGGCAGCAACTTTGCTTCCTACCGCGCGTTGCGTGAACATTTAGTAAGTATGTCCCTTAGTATCCCTCCCCTCTCACCCTCTTTAAGACACACTGTATTTCCTCTTCTCACTAAATGTCAAATTAAATAAATCAAGACCTAAAACGCTTATAATGAAATATCTCACTCATCGGTTGACTAATGTATTTACAATTCTTAAATGATAGCAGTTCGAGAGGATTTTCGTGAATATGCTCAAGTGACTCCAGAGGCAGATTTATTCGTTTCATACAGGCCTAATGAGGTGATGATCCGGGTTGCATTTTGGGTTCTCCTTCAGCTACTGCTAGCGTGGTTTATACGAATGGCATGTTCACACGTTTTTTAAATTGCCTACTTATCTGCATTCTCAGCTTTGCTCAACACATAGAGTTAGGATAATCAAAATACTGCTATCCCAGAGTAGTTCCGAACGTGGATTTCATTATAATCCATGAACCTTAATATATTTGATTGTCTCAATTTTTTTGTAGAGAGAGCACGCTCTAAACCAAATCAATTCTAGGCGCTTGATCGATACCCATTACGTTTTGATGTTGTTCAGTTGGCATCCATGCTTCCCTGCTCCACACAAAAAGGAAAATGTTGGTGCTGACATTGAATAATAATTGCAAATACTTTAAAAAGCAATAAATACATCAAGAAAAAACGTGGTGAATTTCTGATTGGTTTATCTCTGTATAGAACTGTCTACATAGAAAAAGCGTTACAATTGTATTTGCATAGCACTGACCAATGTAGGTACACTTTTCACAACATAGATGATATTACGATGTGCTGACCAGTGGCTTCCACGGTGCTAGACGACACCATAGTCCAGGAGCTAAATATAATGCACAACATGTGATGACATCAGAAGGCCAAATGAGAGACAGGTTCCAAATGGAAAGAGTTTGCCATACATCAACACTGTATTAATGGCGGGGATCCGCTGCCCTGTGGCTCCAGACACTCCTGCAGCATGGCTTGGCAACTATGACCCGACACTTGCCCACACTTGATGTGTCAGAAGATACAGAGGATTTTCTTCCGTGGCCCACTCCAAAGCCTTTGTGGGGGAGGACAGAGCGACCTGACATTAGCTTTATGAGGTCTGCTCTGGAAGTTCAAAAGACGAACATTATAAGCAGCCTTTAAATAGCCAGAATACAACACATTCAGCCTGCTCATGCTCTCCTTCACCTTAATGCGAAGGCTGCTGGACACAAAAGAGTACCCTTTGACCTCTCATCCCCACCAGGCTCTACCCAACAGGTCCCCTCTTAAGTTCCTCACATGGATACCCCGGAAAATATTGTTTTCTCATGTATAAGTTGATCTCTGCAAGTCTTTATGCATATTTAGGGTTAATCAGCTTTCTCTATGCCAAATCCTAAATCAGTTATTCTTTACATATAGTGCCTACACGTCTAGGTCCCTCTTGCAAGGCGATAGGTGGAGGGTCATGGTGCACTCCCATCCCCCTGAAGGCAGACTTCTATTCCTGGGCCTTCTTCGGGGGGTCGGGGATTGTCTCGGTCAGCGGGGTGAGGCTGAGCAGCAGCACATGTCTGTCGCAGGCCTTGGTTTGCTTGAACACACTGTCAGTGCCGTGAAGACGGTCCAGCACCCCCAAGACTCCGAAGCACTGGTTGAATCTGGAAAGTCAGTATAAGAATGGGTGAAAAGGAAAGATTGTCAAGACATTTCAGGAACTAGTAGGGCAACAGGCTTTCTTCATCACCCAACTAAACAACTGAACAGACTATCCTCACAAATGTTAAAAGTTCAACATGATAAGAATCACACTAGATTAACCAATTTACATGCTTGACCTGGAAATGAAAAATGTAGAGAACCCTGAGGACGGTTGACCATGTTCACTTGTGGACTCTCATGCCGCTTTAAAGCACTCTATTGAATGAACATGATCCCCCTTCCCCACAGAGTTAGCCGTTCCCCTCCCCCATCTTGTCACTCTTAAAAATACACAGCTCTTCTCATTCATCCGTTGAAACGGAGCTCTCAGGTTTGGTAAAATGCATCTTAATTCAAATTCCTGTCTAACTATTGCCCCCTCCCCCAAATTAGGTTTTCCCACAATATGGCTTAAACTTTTTCTTGTGGCCTTGCATCCAGAAATCTCTACAACCCATGCTATTTAAGCACTTTTATTCATAAATGCTAAGGCTTCAAAAGGCCAAATGAAGGCTCGAACAAACTATGGCTATACCTTTAGAATTACTGCAATTTACAAAGCACGATGATTATGCCAACTCTGGACATACCATAATATTGTTGTTAGAATATCATCTGACATAAAAATGGTATCATACTTAGTGTATAAAAATGTCAACTCATTGGAGTTAATACAAATCTACACCCAATATACATTTTTCGCAAACAGTGTTTAGGACACAATAATTATATCACACGATATTTATATAGACCCTTGGTTCAAGGCCAGCACTCTCCCCAGCAGCGCCGCCGTCAGCCGCTCTCCAGTCTCCCAGCTCTGCGCCGGTCAGGGTTCGAGCCTGCTGCCCGTCCCTGCGCCGCAGTCCCCTGCCTGCAGTCCGCCCCGGTGTGCCTGTATTGTCGCCCGTAATTCTTTTCTCTTTTTACTTTTATTCACTGTATCCCGTAGCAACCCTTGGTGTGCCTGTACTGCCGTCCGCCTATTTTATTTTTAATTCGTTTACTTTAGCTGTATTCACCCTTGATTGCTCCGCTCCCTTCTGTGCCAGTTTCCCACCGCTGCTGCCCCAGCGGCCCGCCGCACGCTCCCGCCTCCCGTCCTCTGCTCCCGCCCCCCTCCCCTTCATATGGCGACCGCTGCGCGGGCGCGCCTAAGGCAAGCCCGTCCGCGCCCAGCGCCAGACCCCCTGGCCCCCGCAACCACCACAAGATCCGTCACTGCTACGACGCAAACACCCTCCACGCACTCAACGTCGGACGGACTTCCACCTGCTTCCAGGCCACCCTGAAGCTCACCCACGGACCCTTCACCTGCCGAAACTGCAGCTACACCAGCCAGCGCACACCTGCACGTCCTGCCCATCCCAACACGGCAGGCCACAACAACTTCCTCAACTGCGTACTACTCAACACCCGCTCAGTCCACAAGCACGCCGTTGAACTCTGGGACCTGCTAGACTCCTCCGCCCCGGACGTCGCCTTCCTGACAGAAACCTGGACGAACACCTCCTCGGTGCCCGACATAGCCGTAGCCATCCCGGACGGCTACAAGATCACCCGCAGGGACCGAAACAACAACAAACCAGGAGGAGGAATAGCCATCGTCCACAGGAACACCATCAGGATCTCAACCAACACCGAAGACTCCCTCAGCATAGCCGAACACCTACACTTCCAGATCCACGTCAACCACAACACCACCCTCAGAGGAACACTCGTCTACAGACCACCGGGACCCCGACCACAGTTCAGCGAATCCATCGCCGACCTCATCAGCACGCACGCCCTCGCCTCCAAAGACTACATCCTCCTCGGAGACCTGAACTTCCACCTCGAGAATGCCAACGACAGCAACTCCACAACGTTGATCGACCACCTCGCCAACCTCGGACTCAAACAACTCGTCACGACACCCACCCACTCCGCCGGTCACACGCTCGACCCCATCTTCTCCGCCAGCGACCACGTCACCTTCAGCCACACCACCGAACTCCACTGGACCGACCACCACTGCATCCACTTCTCCTTCGAGAAACACAGCGCACAGAACCAACCGCAACGCATCCCACACCGCAGCTGGAAAAAAGTCACCGATGACCAGCTCACCACCACACTCGCCCGAGACCCTCCACCCGAGCCCTCCGATACCGACGCAGCAGCCAACAACTTCAGACAATAGATCGACAACTGCGCCAACACCCTCGCCCCCATCAGGAAACCCTCCAACAGGCGCACCGACACGAGAGCCATCTGGTTCAACGCCGACCTCAAACTCCAAGCACACCTGCAGAAGACTCGAGAAACATTGGCGCAATGACCAGACACCAGACAACCACGCAGCCCTCATGAACGCCAGACGCAAACACCACCAACTCATCCGATCCACCAAAAGAACCTCCTTCAAAGAACGCATCGACGACAACGCACACAACAGCAAAGAGCTCTTCAACATTGTGAAAGAACTCGCCACCACCAGCTCCTGCTCCAATGACATACCGCCGTCACAAGAACTCTGCGACTCCCTGGCTACCTTCTTCCACCACAAGATCGCAGACCTCCACAACAGCTTCGACACACAGACACCATCACCCCCGACTCTACACCCACCAAGCACATCAACCCTCTACTTTCCTGGCACAACGTCAACGACGAAGACACCATCAAAATCATGAACACCATCCACTCCGGCTCACCCTCCGACCCCTGCCCCCACCACAGCTTCAACAAGGCAAGCTCCATCATCGCACCCCAACTCCGAAAGATCATCAACAGCTCCTTCGAGACCGCCACCTTCCCAGAAAGCTGGAAACACGCCGAGATCAACGCCCTCCTCAAGAAACCCAAGGCGGACCCAAAGGACCTCAAGAACTTCCGACCCATCTCCCTGCTCCCGTTCCCGGCGAAAGTCATCGAGAAGACCGCCAACAGACAACTGACCCACTTCCTAGAGGAGAACAACGTCCTGGACTCCTCCCAATCCAGCTTCCGCAGCAATCACAGCACCGAAACCGCCCTCATCGCCGCCACTGACGACATCAGGACCATACTGGACAACGGCGAAACTGCGGCCCTCATCCTCCTGGACCTCTCGGCCGCCTTTGACACCGTCTGCCACCACACCCTGCACACACGCCTCCAAGACGCAGGGATCTGAGACAAAGCCCTGGACTGGATCAGCTCCTTCCTCACCGGCAGAACGCAGAGAGTCCGCCTCCCCCCCTTCAGGTCCAAAGCCACCACGATCACCTGCTGCGTACCCCAAGGATCATCCCTCAGCCCGACCCTTTTCAACTTCTACATGGCACCGCTCGCCAACATCGTCCGAGCACACCACCTCAACATCGTCTCATACGCCGACGACACCCAGCTGATCCTCTCCCTCACCAAGGACCCGGCCACCGCCAAATCCAACCTCCATGAGGGAATGAAGGCCGTCGCAGAGTGGATGAAGACCAGCCGGCTGAAACTGAACTCTGACAAGACAGAGGTCCTCATCCTTGGCTCCACCCCCTCCGCATGGGACGACTCCTGGTGGCCGACCACGCTGGGAACTGCCCCGACACCCACAAGCCACGCACGCAACCTGGGAGTCATCCTGGACTCAACGCTCTCGATGACCCAGCAAGTCAACACGGTCTCCTGCTTCAACACCCTCCGCATGCTCCGCAAGATCTACAGATGGATCCCCACCGAAACCAGAAGAACGGTCACCCAAGCACTCGTCAGCAGCAGGCTGGACTACGGCAATGCCCTCTACGCAGGAACCACGGCCACACTCCAGAAGAGACTCCAACGCATACAAAACACCTCCGCACGCCTAATCCTCGGACTCCCTCGCCACAGCCACATCACCGGCCACCTGAGAGATCTACACTGGCTCCCGGTCAACAAGAGGATCACCTTCAAGCTCCTCACTCACGCTCACAAAGCACTCCACAACGCCGGACCAGCATACCTCAACGAACGACTGTCCTTCTACACCCCGAACCGCCAGCTTCGCTCCGCCGACCTCGCACTCGCCACCGTCCCACGCATCCGCCGTACGACCACCGGCGGAAGATCATTCTCCCACCTCGCCGCCAAGACATGGAACACCCTCCCCCTTCACCTGCGCCAGACCCAGGACCTGCTGACCTTCAGGAGACATCTCAAGACCTGGCTGTTCGACCAGTAGCTGCTCTCCCCCTCCCCTAGCGCCTTGAGACCCTCACGGGTGTGTAGCGCGCTCTACAAATGTCTGATTGATTGATTGATATAGACGATGTTGGGACAATATTTCCACAGACGATATTGTGACATGCAACCAAACTATGACTGCTGAGAGCTCGCTACAGGTAAACTAGGAGTTATATTATTATATTGAAAGCAACACTACCCTAATTACTCTCTGGCGATACCATAATCAAGACCATATTACAGCTGTGCTCGCAGTCGGCCAATACTGAGGACATATTGAGGCTAAGAGATCTTTAAAGAAAATGACACTAAAACCATACCAAATGTATCCCTTGCCCTAATATGGCTATACAGATCTGCCACAGTACTACTGTACTGGCACTGCACTGGTCCTGACTTGCTTGGATTACTGAAACATCATACTACCAAATCAACATTTGAAAAAGATGCAAAATCAGGCGACCAGCTGGAACCTGAAAAGACGATCACATAACACCTGGTTTACAAACGCTCCACTGGTTCCCAATGGAGCAAATAATTAAGTTCACAATATTGTGCAACAAACTGACCATCACTATACTCCTTTTTTCCATTTTCAGACAATCTCAATGTCCATCAAACATTCACCCCATGCACCTCACCCTGCATCCCCATAATTTGACGAGGAGACCAAAGCCAGCGATGACTGAAAGCCTACGTCAGCTGCCAGAGTGCAAGAACACAACTTTCAAGGGAAAAATTAGGCTTTCTTCATATGGTTGACTTTCTACACCTGTCAGAATCACAGATCTTAAAGGTATCTTGAAGTGCCCATTACTACACAAAATGCCCTAAAACAAATATGTAAGTTTACATCATACAAAACATTTATATTTGTAATACCTCTCACCATCTTTCAGCCTTGAATTGGCTGCCAGTTAAGGAAGGACACGGTTTAAATACTTAGTACTTGCCCATCGGGCCCTCATCATCTATGCAATAGACCTGTTAACACGCTTTTTACTGTGTATTCTTCTGTTCAGCGTTTTAAGTAAACATTTGGAGAAATATTTCGGGGTGGAAAGGAAAGAGAAAGGCAGAGGAGGAAGAGAGAGAAAGCCAGTGAGAGCATGCGTTTGTTTTGTCTACTGCAGGTGTGTCCAATGTAGTTACTGTACGGCCAGACCCATGCCAGATTTTCAGATAACCACCCACTATTTAAATATGTTCCTTTTAGATTAACTTTATGTTAATCCAGCCTGTGCTGGACACCAATGATCTAGACCTTCCTTTTAGTTTTTAAGGATGTATTCTATTTCAAGGCAATAACTATTTGCTCAGACACCTGAAGGGTACTTGTGCGTGAAATGTGTTATGTCACAAGTGACCTCTAACTTTGGAAGAATCTGTTGTGTATATTTGTGTCACATGTACAGCAGCCACTTTCTATATGTATATGCTTTGGGGTAGAAAGAGACCTACCTCTGAGTGATTGAGCCTTGGTGATGGTTTGTGTTGTGGCATTACTAGAGCTGTATTTAATTATGCATTGCACTTAAGAGGAACTCGACTGCAGAGAAAGCGACTTTGTCTCTCCACAGGGATCGCAGGTGCATTGCTCGACTGATCACTATGATAAGCTAGATTGGTCCCTGGCCTGTCTGTGATAGGTCCCTCGAGGTTAGAGGTAGTTATCATTAGTTTTGGTAGCGGTAAGGACCGTACTGGCGCGTTGACCTTCTTACACATTGAGAGAGAGAGAGATATGATGTTTGATCTATTTGTCTACTGTTTATGGTATTTTTATGGTATTTTTCCAGTATCATAAGTTAAGTGGGCTTTTAGGCGCCACATGTCTGTAACCGGTAGCACTGTCTCACCCACAGGTAATGCATGGGACAAGTTGAGAGCTATTGAAGGTGTGCTGTATCTTTGCATTGTAGTACTTGTACAGCTGCCAAGAAGTGCGTCCATAGGTGGGTAACCTACTTGATGTGTGGAGTTACATACTGCAGTGCTGTTAGTGCTGGCTGGGAGTTAGTGGTGCATTCAACAGCACTTGAAGACACCTACAGCGCAGATCAAAAATAAAAGGGGGGATTGAAGACTTCGTAATGTTTGTGGATTTATGAAAGTACATAACATTGTGGGATAGAAAGTGCAGATCTTTGACGCAGAGAAGGGGTTGTTTGTAAACATCAGAGGCTTGGACTTAAGGATCAGCTGTACTTACTTGAGGTGGTGGAAGTCGTGGAACTCTGGCGAGGGCAGGAAGGGTAGGTGGTAGCCGCAGTGTGAGATGGTGGTGCTGAGCAGCGCCAGGCAGAACCACAGCATGATTGTGGCCACGTGGGAACCCATGATCATAGGGCCTACCATGGGGGGTAGCATGTTTGACAACTGAAAAGACACAGACACCAACTAAGATCAAACACAGTGTGATAGTGGGTTGTATGACGGAACAACGCAGGGAAATACTTCCCATGCCTTTACAATGCATTTTTCACCCCGCATTTTTTAGAAAGCAAATGCTTTTACAACGCATGCCATTGCCACGCATTGTTTATATATAAAAAATGTATTTGTGGGAGGAGACCCCCAAATACCCCAACTTACCTTAAATGTGTGGTAAAGGCATGTATTGTTAAGGCATATACATGGTAAAAACATGTGTGGTAAAGGCACAATGTGGTAAAAGCCTGATAGTGGCCAGTGCAGCGCCTACAGGTGCCCAACAAAGAACATAGCACGCACTTAAAGGGGATGATATGTTACACTAGGCATGATTTTACTATCTAGGGGATTTAAAATAAATTCAGGTATGTAGAAAGCAACCAGCAGGCTCCCAAATACCCACTGCTCTGATAACTAACTTCTCTTCTGTCAGATTTCTATCCCTCTTATAGCTAAATCCCCTCCCTTCTATTTTCCAACCACTCCCTATCTCCCCTGCCTTCTCTCCTCTAGCTCACTGTTCCTCTATACTAATCTCTTCCTCCTCTTCCCTAGCCCCTTCACCCCTCCCTCGTTTACCCATCGCCATTCGTCTGGCCCAACTCCTGCCCTTCTCACTTTTTGTGTGCCAGAATTTTGGTAACAAAAATATAGTCTGACATAAATATTGTGGACTAAATATTGTTTCCAAAAATATCATTGATAGTAGTAGATTTGCTATTATTAACTCCAAAGGGGGGATCTTTTTGAAATCTATATTTAGGACACTATAGTTTTACCAGACAATATTTAGGCCACACTATTCTGGTACTGTACCCTTCCAATTGCTCCTCTAATTATCCCTGAGATGTCCTCTCAACTCCCTGCTTTCCCTCTTCACCTCAAACACTTTCCTTATAACCCACAACCTCGCCCTAGCCTCGCCATTAGGCTCTTTCACCACTTCCTGATCCTCTATTTTTTCCCCTTCTTTCCTTCCATCCTTTTCCCCGTTATCCTTCACAGCGTTTATTTTTCTCCCTCCCTTTGTCGGAGTTAATCCATGGATCACCTCTGGCACTCACCATGTGCTCCAGGGGGTGAGCATAGAGGGAGACCACGCCAACCGGCGCCGTCCACTCATGGTGCTTCTTGTGGATGTGTTTGTACAGACTGGGGTGATGGAAGAGCCTGCAAGGAGAAAATAAACAGAGTGAACACCTCTTGCAGCACAAACAAAGTGCAGATATAGAAATGGCTTAGTTACCAATTCTTTCCATTACTCCCAGTCCCACCATTCTCGGCGCAGTATTTGTGTCATGCAGTGTGTCCGTTCCCAAGGGACAGGCATCCTGGTCATTTGATGAGCTATTTTTGTATAATTTAATGCCTCCACTGTGCCACAAATTGCCCTCTTTTGTCATTATGATGCGACTAATTCACCACCCCCTCAGGTTCGAGATCTTCCATTCTCTTTTTCCCATTTTAAGGGATCATTGTAGGGCGAGGACTGATTAATATATATGGGCCCGGAGACATAGGAGTTGTACGTCTGGGTTCAGATTTTGCGCTGTTGAACCACTCTCTAAGCAGGTGACTTGAAGCCTGGGTAAAGCACGGCACTTGAGTACTCACCATGACATTGTAGACATAATTGCAGACAATGCCACTTGGCTTGTATTGTGCATGGGTATCACCAGAAGGTGCCCTGGTACCCAGTCACCCAGTCCTACTCTGCTTGCCTCCAGGGGCCAGTCTTCTCTGGGCACATGCCATGTGGTGCACCTTCTCAGTGCGTAGTGCTGTGAAGCCAGAAATGGCATATATATGTAATATTGCCATACTCTTGAGTTTTTATGGCAGTTTGGACTGGACAGTTCCTGTTGGAGAATGCCCAAGGCTGATTTGCATGTGGCTGATCTAGTGGGCAAAGAAATATGGACTGGAATGCAGCCCGAGTCTGAGAATAATTCCAGCTTTCCACCTATTACCTTTTTGTTTTCTTCACTGAATTTGAATAAGGCATTCCATTAATTCTATAACTGCAGTGACTGAATTGATTTTGTAAGGTGGGACCACAACAGGGTATAAATATTGCAGAAGCAGACCAGACCATATTACTTCTGTGAGGAAACATGCTTTTTGCAGGTTTACCCCCCACTCTTTTCTCCTATTTTCACTACTAAGCACTGATGTCATGGGTCTGAAATGCCCTTAGCCCTGCTAATTAGGATTCAGTGCATGTGCTCTGACCCTTAATAAGGTACACAGTTGATTGGCCTATACCCAACTGGCCTAGCTTACCTTACTTGTAAGTCCCTAGTTCATGGCACCATGGGTACCTAGGGCTTGTAAGTCAAAGTGTCACTCATGGACTGCAGCACTAGTTGTGCCACCATGCATATGGTAAAGTAAAACATGTATCCCAGACTGCCACTGCAGAACGGTAGAGAGGTTAAACTGTTAACTCGACTTTGCCATTGAAAGCAATGACAGAACTCAAACCTCCCCTTTTTTAAATATATGTGTCACCCCTCTAGCAGGGCCGGACTGGCCGTAGTGGGCATCAGACGTTTCCCCGAGAGGCTGGAAGGGTGGGCGCCGGTTTTGTTACTGGGGGTCGGTCCGATAAAACTGCCAGGGCTGCATTCAGTTCCCAGTGCGGCCCTGCCCTCTAGCAGGCCTATTGAGAGCTAAGGCAGGGTGCAGCATATTAAAAAGCAGAACATGTGTTTCACATGTTCTAGCAGTAAAAACTCTCCATTGTTGTTTTTGCAATGAGAGACGCTGATAGCCCCATTTAGAAGTACAGAGTTACAGGCGGACACTTCAGCTGTGCTAACTTCAGGTTGGGACTACTGAGGTGGGTACTTCAAGGTATTACATGAATCAGTGCAGGATATCCAATTTAATGGTTAAATAAAATGTAGTGTTACTGACAGGCAAAGTGCAACTTTAGTAAGTTAACACTTAGGTTGCCCAAGGTTTCCAGTGCCTGTTTCTGATTACACACAAAGACTATCCTTCCAGACAGATTGCTGCCCTCCTTGGGAGACGTATGAATGCCTCCCAGGAAAGGTAACAATAGAGACCTACCAGTGGGTGTTACCTCCACCTGGCAGGAAGACACACAGGGTGGCTTTGGTGCAAAAGGTGAGCTTCAAAGGGGAAGCCACCTTTGTAGGGCAAGTGGTGCACACACGGGAGGGACTGCTCTATGGTTTAGGTAGACAGCCTGGCAGTGAGGACAGAGAGGGAAAACAGTTGCCAAACATTTTTTTTTTCCCCATGGGCGTGTAGCCCAGAGGTAGCCACACCCCAACGGTGGGCTACCAAGTTCCACACACCAAGAGTAGGGTTCAGCTATCTTTGGAGCAGGCAGAATAGAGCTCTCTGGGATAGCTAGATGCCACACAGCACAGGAAGTTGTCATCAGGTGGGAGGGGACCAAGTAGCCCATTGGCTAGTGACCTCCCCTAAGGACACTTTATGGGCATAAAAGGGACACCCCCTGGCATCCAGAACTCAGATCTCGTTTGGACTGGAGAAGAGGACCGAGGAAAGGACTGCCCAGCTGACCTTGGACCCAGCAAAGATGAGGCTGCACCAAAGTTGGACTGCACCTGCTGCTCCTGGGGCTAGCGAAGATAGGTCTGTGCCTATGGTGTCGTGCTCGAGGAGAAGTCGTCCCCTGAGCCCAGCCAGAAGCGGAGACTCCAAGAGTCAGTCAGCAGACTTCCTGTTTGCAGGACAGGGTCACAAAAGCTAAGGAAGCCTGCCTGGGCGAGTTGGTAGCCCAGATCACCGGATCGTCGCTTCTCATCACAGTGCAGCCTGGGAGACCAAGACCCAATGCTCAAAGGTTGCTCTGAGTCTGCTGGTCCTGGGAGAGCTGTCGGAGTGCATTTTGGTCACCCAAAAGGAAATGTATTGCCAAAAGAAGGGAACTGCTGGTTTTGTTTTGCCCCAGTGACCAGTAGTCCAGGGGGGAATGGGCATTTGCTGAACCAAAGAGGACTTCGAGGGACGCTGACCTCTGTAGCCAAAGTCACACCACCTGGACAGTGGACCGACAAGTAGCTCCAGGAATACCCCCATCGACCGTGCTGCAGTTTCAGCACCCTTGAGCATCTTCAGCATCCTGTATCCCTAGCACCTGGATCACACCATAGAAGTGGATGGAAAGTGGCTATTAGAGCTGGAGCTGGACTGGAGACTGCTTCTCTGGTGATGGTAACTGTTTCTCGGGACCTTGTTGGTCGTCTTAACTAGCGCCCTGCCAGAGTTTGTCTCCCAAAGTACTTCCAAGTAACTGCGTTCAGCCTTGATGTAATTTTTTGTTGAAAAAGTTTCTAAGTATCAAATTTGTTGAATTTGTCAATACTTGTTCGCGGGTGAGTGAAAAGTCTTGATTTATTATTTCTTTAAAAAGCTATATCTCCGGAACCCTCCTGTGGATCTTTTTAATTTTGGGCCCCATACATTTGTAAAAATGCAACCTATTTTTTATAAATTGTTGTCTGAGATCTTGAGAATCTTGTTTCTTTCTTCTTCAATTGACAGTGTGCATCTACACTACACCTCGAGGAGAAGCCACCAAAACCTCGTGACTCAAAAGAATTCTTCAGAGAAAAACAACCTGCAACGTCCGAGCCCAACACTAGATGGCAAAGTACGCACAGCATTTGTATCTACAACCACACATGCTACAAACACAATGTACCTTCTCCAGTAGGGCTTACTAATGTTTTGGGGAGTGGAAGATATTTACCTGCATTGAAGTGAAGACTTTACAAATAATCTTTATTTCTGGTGGTGCTTTATCAGGGCAGTGAGGGATACTTTCTTCATATTCAGATGATTTTGAGTGCCACTTTCAGGCCCATAGAGTACCACTCTCAGACATATTGAGGTTGAGTGCCATTCGCAGGCTCATGGAAGAACCCTCCCGTGTTCTATGTGACCCAAGGAGGGCCTCCTTCTCTCTGGCCCACTCTCAGGATTCCCAGTCCATTGACCACCTATACTACGGCCCAGCCTTTGGGTAGACTCACCGGTGAGAGTAGTAGAAGAGCACCTCCTCAATGAGGGTGAAGATGGACAGCTCCAGCAGAACCCAGTGAAAGGTGGGCAGCTCTGGCCCACAAGGGTTCCCCCTCCAGTGCATTATGGGATACATAACCATCACCATGGGTAAGGAGATAAAGACCTGGTTAAACAGCACAGTGAGAGCCGCCTGCCGCAGCCGGACCAGGTCTACCTGAGGGAGATAAAGAGAAGGGAACAGAAGTCAGCCATACATGAACCATTTTAAAAGCAGTGTTAGCCATATATGAGGCAAGTTACAGATGGGTCAATATTACATGAGATCTGTCATACATAAGCCATGCTACAGCTACGCAGTACATACATTAAATATGTTGCAGGCTGGTCAGTCAAATTAGACATGTAATTGCCACATCAGTCATAAATAAGACATGTCAGGAGCTGCACAGCCATACAGGACCTTTATGATAGGCACAATTATTATGCACAAAACATGCCATAGGCTACTTTGTGAAACAATATATGTTGCATCCACAACAATCATAAACCCAACATGTCCGACACAGTTCAACCACCTATTAGACCTGTCACAGCCACGTTAGTCATATGTGAGGCATGCCTCAGACACCATATCCATACATGGGACATGTCCTAGATAAATGCCTCATTCAAAAACATGCCAATCCCAGTTCAGTCATACATGAGGCATTCGACCACTTCTAGGCAGGATGGGATTTACACAAGTGTCTCATTCTCCTAAAGTCTTTGGGCAGTCGTATCTCCTACAAATACCTCATCCCCGCCTAATCAAATGATGAATTAGGTGCAATCGTTTCCACGCAGTGCGAGACAGACTTCTGCCATGAAATTCTCAGTTTGCCCAACATGGCCTCATCAGTCTTCCCTGATGTTATCTCTGTAGTGTTATCCCTCTTCTTTCTCTCCTATTGCCCTCTCCCCATACAGGCAACTCACCCTCGCTACTCAAAAACGCCCAGATCTGCAGAGCTAGCTCTGCTGTGAAGGAAGTCATCAGGCATTAGTGCTCGTAATTTGCCATCTTCAACGATTACTAAACACAACCCCCTAACCTCCCTGGAGCTTTTACAGGTGATTCCGTTCACAGTATGAGCTATGCAAGAAAACCCATTCGCTAATGCGCTCAGAAGAACCACACATTACATGTAAAACCATACAAAAACAAAATTCAAAACAAAAAAATCAAAGTGTCACATAAGTGTCACGTGTTAGTGTCAGGAGCGACAAAGGACTACCTAAGGGTGTAGAGACGGCCGTTGCAGAGGTATAAAACACACCGAGCTGTGTGTGCAGGCGCAAGCCTGTGTCGGTTCTGTGTGTATAGATACAGGCATCTCCAACGAGTAGCTCATGAGCTACTGGTAGCTCTCCAGCTACCTGTCAGTTATTCTCCTGAGTGCAGCCCAATCTTCTAAATTGGAACATTTTTCTTGGTTAAATGAACATATATGTGACAAAACCGTGTATTCCAAGACGTATTTGATTTTGAGTGATAAATCATGTGTGGATACTTATTTCTAATGTGATTACTTTTGCACCAGGGGCACTGTGTCTGGCATGCATTACCTACGTGTCGACATTCTAAATTGACAAAGCTTTTTTTACATTACTGCTGGTAACCCTGCTAATGTACAGAGGTGATCACTGCTGCAAACCTGGACATGGTGTGCACTAATGTAACCATGGCTCATGTGGTCACTGTTACAACACTAATAATATTAGTAGCTCGCGATGATTTTCGTTTAACATAAATCGCTCTTAATACACAAAAGGTTGGAGACCTATCTCTGTAGTCCATCATAATCAATGGGGAATGGATCACTTGTACCTGTAACCAGGGCTCGGGCCTTCAGTACTTAAAAACCCTCATTCACGTAAACAGGTCGTGTGGCGGTTTATCTTGATTCTCCGCCTGTATCAAATACGTGACGGCATCATCATTGGGTCTCTATTGTATGCTTCCTCCACCTGGAGGGAACCACTGGTTATTACAGTAGTGATCAGTGATAAGTGCCAAGTGAAAGTGCTCTGGTGAAGTGAATTGGTTTAAAAAGTGATCCTCACACAGCCTAAACTGTAACTTTATTCAGTTCGGTGTGTGTGGACAGTATAAAAGCAATATTGTGCAAAAGGACCTAATTAAGAGTCCTTTGCACTCAAAAGGGTGGTCGACATGTTTCAGCCCCTTGGGGTACCCCTAGGGGGGGTCTGGGGGCTTTCTTCAGGGAACCTGATGGAAGCGCCAGCACAAGTTGTGAAGCCGGCTTAATGAGCGAGGCGCGGTGTTGTCAGTTTTCACCAAAGAAGCCCTAATTAGGACTCTGTGAGGTACTATTGACCTTACATTCAGAAAATACTCTGTTAATAACTATAAGAGTAGGACAATATTCATCTCCTACATTTTATTCAAGGTCCTGAAGAAAGCCCCCAGACCCCCTAGAGGCACCCCAAGGGGCTGAAACATGTCGACCACCCTTTTGAGTGCTTTTATACTGTCCACACACACCGAACTGAATAAAGTTACAGTTTAGGCTGTGTGAGGATCACTTTTTAAACCAATTCACTTCATCAGAGCACTTTCACTTGGCACTTATCACTGATCACTACTGTAATAACCAGTGGTTCCCTCCAGGTGGAGGAAGCATACAATAGAGACCCAATGATGATGCTGTCACGTATTTGATACAGGCGGAGAATCAAGATAAACCGCCACACGACCTGTTTACGTGAATGAGGGTTTTTAAGTACTGAAGGTTAGAACACCCGAGCCCTGGTTACGTACAAGTGATCCATTCCCCATTGATTATGATTGACTCCAAGGAAGCTGAATGGATCATAGCTCCTTCTACCTCCCCCCACTTTTGATTTAAAGACCTATCTCTGTATTCATTGGTGAAGAAAGCATGCAGGACTTTTACTGCGGAGTGTACTGAAGTGTTACCCAGAAGGCTCTTCTTTCTGTATAAGGTAGGTTGTTTTATGTGATGGGATGGTTTAGCGGCCTGGTGTCATGCATGCACAGCTGAGCCGTTCTCAATAACGGTACTCGGTTGGCATACATAAAAGAGTGTTCTCTGGTGTGCATGCAGATCTGATCTTGATGTATACACACAGAGAACGTTCTGCTGCCCGAGCTTGTTTTTGCAGTCCTTGCTTTCCTTATATTCAGGGAGTAGCTTGGTCGGTAAGATTGGGGTCGAGGGGACGGGGTAGCTTCAAATTTCTTAACAATCACGCTGGCATATCATGGTAAAATACATTATTGGAGAAGCAGAGCATGAAGGGGGCTTAAAGGGCAGTGGGAAGGAATAGCAGTGCAGATTGTTAAGGTTACTTCAAAGACAATATGTTGTAAACTAAGCAACAGTTTTCAAGAAATTCAAAACTGAGAAGAGACCGAGAGACAGTGTGTGTTTTGTGTGCATGTAAAGATCCTAGGTGAAATCCGACAGCCACCTCACCATACCGACTGAAAGCGCCAGTACCCAACTATTTACTAGAGAGTACATTTATTAGGGGGGTGTAACACCCCCCTGAAGCTACACCTCTGCTGGTATACAAACCGGTCTCTTCCTGCTTCTTATCTGTAATACATTACTGGGCTACCTACCCACTGGGCTGATGTAGTTACTAGGCTATTGCTGTCATCTATGATGACCTGTTATACATTCCATAGCTATTTTGCTACACATTGGGCTATTCTTTATGTCTGTATGGGCTGTGTACATTACAGGGATGTTCTGGCACCTGCACTGGGATGGTATGCCTACTGGGCTGTTTTTCACCCATGTACTGGGCTGGTACTCATTCAAAGTATATGCTTGTGTTGCCTATAACAAGCTGGTACACATTACTGGGATGTTCTCTACACTTTGCGAATACACATCCTATGCTGTACATGCCACCTGTACAAGGCTAGTGTTGGGGCAGGAATGCACCCTGTGTGGTATATGGGTGTGTACCCCTGCCATAAATGAATGTAAGTATTCATGGCGGTGGTACACACCTGTAGCCTGACTTTTATTTTGGGTCTGGCGTCATGCTAATCTAGCTTGTGCGCTGAAGTCTAGGTCTGTCCAGGACAATGTGAGGTCTAGAACCTGTCCTGTGACCATAAGTGGGGAACCAAGCGTGCCCTCATAGTGAACAGAAACAGTCCCTGTGGTGGTGAAAGTATTCTGTGCTTTCTGATATTGTGTAAAGGACCAGACTTTTTATCTGTCTCAGTGACAGTGTGGCCTGCTGACCCCTCTTGAGCAATCTTCTGCTACTATGTGAAACCTAGAACCTTGCACTGACAACCTGTCTGTATGTCAAATGTGTGTATAGTGTGGGTAATTTATGTGTGGTAGTAGGACTCTGTGTATGTGTGAGCCTGAGTACGGAAGCCAGTGGGATTAATTTTGGATGTCCCTGGTTTGGCAGAGTACAAGTACAGAAATTCCATGGAGACTTTGGGGCATATTCACAAGGGAATCGCGAAGCGTGGTGTTAAGCAAACATTGCTAATGCCACGCTCTGCCATTCTGAAAATGCAGGGATGCGGTGTATTCACAAGAATGTGGCACACCCCAGCGTTTCCCCTAGCGCTGGCGCTAAATCTAGCTGCCTAGAGCCAACGCAGGCACCCTTGCACCATAGTGCAAGGGTGTCTCCATTGAGGGGAATGATTGTTTATGTGCAGGAAGGTGTCCCTTCCTGCACATAAACAATCCAGAATGGCGAATTGTATCTTCTATGTGTGCTGCATTGTGCAGCACACATAGAAGTTGCAAATCGTCATTTTTTTAAAATGATTGTTTATCTGCAGGAAGGGACACCTTCCTGCACATGAACAATCATTCATGGCGATTTGCTGTTTCTATGGGTGCTGCACAATGCAGCACACATAGAAAGAGGAGAAATGCTTAATTTCTACTCGTTTTTGCTATGTTAAGGCCAGGTTTTCCCTGGTATTAATGTTGGCTCTGCCTCTTACTTACGCCACCCTTGTAAATAGGGGGCAGCATCAAAACCAATGGGTGTTGCGGCGGAACGCCCACCGCAACACCCATTGCATGCCCCTTTCACGCTAAGTGTAACGTGAAAGGGGGCGGCGCTTGCCTGGCTCCAAGATGGCCGCAACGAAGTAGAGCTCCGGCCGGTCGACCGCCGACTCAGCAAAATCCTGTCACGCACAGCTCCAAAGAATATGAAATAAGCTCAGAACTGCCTTATAGACAACCCAACGTAGAGAATCTGGCGTCGGATCCCGGAGCTGCATTCCCGAAGCGAGAGAAATCACTTCCATCACGGAGATCCCCCTGAGGCTAAAATGGCGGCTGGGAAATAAAACGCGCTGCCATCCGAACGTTGTTTGCCCCACATAGAAGTGAAGTGAGCCGAGAGGAGAGGTGAGGTGAGACGGGGCTACGTCGCTTAGCAAGGCGCTGAGGCTGGGCCCCTTCCGACCGTAACGTGCGGACCTTAACGACCCAGAGAGCTGAGCGTCCGGAAGAGTGGTGGAGACGAGGGCAATAGCCCGGAGCGGTGACTCTGGGGGGGCCGCAGTACAACCATAAACAACACCCCCCTAGGTGGCAGTTGTACATAGGGCCGCCACTGCATGATACCAACGCGGTCATCAGAAATAGACTGCGATGCAGAGAGCGACGTGGGACCCATATGGCTGGCAATCCAAGTAAGATCCCATTCCGCGTGGGAGGTGTTGCGAGTGGCCCGGCGCAGGGGTGGGCCGCACGAGCCCTGGTGCTACAGAAGCTCACAGTAGACAGATTACGAGGCCACACGCTATAGACAAAGGGCTGTCTTCAATTCCCAACACAAGAGGCTCTGGTAAGGCAATGAGAAACTGCGTGGAACACAACCCAGATATGCCTACGAGGGAGCACTGAGGATTGCGGGCGCTCTGGGGGGGAGCAAGCGGTGGCGCAACAGTCACTCCTATGCTCATGAACAAGATACCTGATGATATTGCCTGAGAGCCCCCCTCGTGACAGGAGCACCTAAAGGGCCAAGGTAACGGTCGCAACCAGGAGGCATGCGGAGAAAAGTGCAGGCCAAAGATTGCACATGGTGATTCACACGCCACCATCTGAGTGAACACTAGAAGTGGTGTGCAGAGCATAGAAACCTCAAAAGGCGGGCAGAGCGGCATGGACTTTGAGCGTGCACATTGAGATCGTATGCTGCGGGGGGCCTGGTGCACGTGCTATCTGTGACCTTGTAGCGGGTTCCCGAATATCCTTTGCAATCACCGTGTGCGACACGGGGGTCTGCACGGCGACACCTTGGTTTGGACGAGTGTACAGGCTATAGAAACACCCTGCGCCATGGGGAAGATGGACAAAACACAGCCCAAGCTGCACTTCGAAGCACGAAAGACCCCCAGGTCCAAAGAACCAGATCACAGCTGCATGGAACCGAAAGTTGAGGAGGCAGAACAAAGCCCAGATGCAGACCTGAAGCAGATACTCGTAGCCATGCAGCGAAGCCTCACGAAGATTGACGGTAAAATCGATGCACTGACCTTCCGCATGGATAGGATGACGGGGGCCTTGATAAACATGCAGAGACCAGACACAGTCAAAAAGCGGGTCTCGGATGCTGAAGACATCATAGCGGCAGACTCAGCAGAGCAAAAGCAGATGGCTAAAACGATACAATTACTGAGAGCCAAAACCGAAGACTTAGAAGCACGTTCCAGGAGGAACAATCTGTGTATCATAGGAGTCTCTGAGACGACGCGTCTAGACAATATGGAATTATTCATGGAGACCCTCTTGATCACGATCCTGGGTAGGCACACGTTCACTGAGCTTTTCGTGGTGGAGCGAGCGCACCAATCACTGACTCCAAGGCCGGTCCCGGGAGCACCTCCTCGGCCAATAGTGGCGAGGATTCTCAACTATCGCGACCGGGATGCTGCTCTTCGCAAGGCTAGGGAAATACAGACATTGAAGTACAAGGGGATGGAATTGTCCGTGTTCCCAGATTTTACTCAACAGGTGCAGGAAGCAAGGAGGCTGTTTGTCCCGGTCAAGAGGAAACTCCACGAACTCCACCTGGAGTATAGCATGATGTACCCAGCCAAACTGCGTGTCCAGGCGGAGGGAAAGGCACACTACTTTACGGACCCGAAACAAGTGTTCCACTTCCTCAAACAAAGGAGAGAATCAGGCAGCAAGTGAACCTCACCGCGCAGGGTCAGCGCAGAAGATGAGGTAACACCAGCGGAAGAAGAACAATAACAGTATTGCCAAATGTATGAACAGTCCAGTATCCTGCCCCAGGTCGGAAAGTGCAGGAAGAGAAATGTGGGACGTTGTGACGAGGCATGGACTGGTTGCAAAGAAACTGAGGTACTGTTTGTTTGGGTTACAGCGCATTGCCCAGGCAATGGGAATGGTTAAACAAACAAATCTATACACGGTCCACCTAGTGGCTGCCCACAATTTAATAAATGGTAGGCACCTTAGGTGGATCTCCAGGGCAAGAATGTTATGTACAGCTCATACAGAAGAATTAGGCAGCAAGTTGGCAGATTATACTGACTGGGCTTTAGGCACGGTAAGGGAATAAGGCCCATAAACACTAAGATGAGTTGGTAATTGGTGGGAGACAAGCAATACGCAAAAAGGCACTGGCTGGTCGGCGCTTCTGGACCAACAGGTTCAAGTATGGCGGGCAACACCCACCCCAACGTGTACTCCACAATGTCTAAGGCAATGATTGGGGTTAATTTTGAATACAGGGAAGGGGGGGGTGTTCGTATGGGAGGGGGAGTGAACAGTTACCGCAATGCAATGTTGGGTGGCATATTGCGTGGGAGGAGGGAGTCGGGGGTTGAAACATTAGTGTTAAAGTTAAGAAAAAATGAAACACTGGGACAAACACGACAATGCAAAGGTACATTGACCATAGAGCAGAGATGGCACAAGGAGCACAGAGTGAAACACGGAAACTAGAAACACTGCAGCTAAGGTTCATCACATGGAATGTGCGTGGTCTTAATGATCACAGAAAGCTCAGGAAAGTAGTGGCATACTTAAAGAGACATAAAGTAGATATAGCCATACTATAGGAAACGCACTTACCACCGGACGCGACCATCTTAACAAAACAAAGAATGCGGGGGACTTTTCACACAGCAGGCTTCACATCCAATGCCCGAGGGGTCCTCATTTGAACAGACGGTAAAGCAGGGATCCAATTGACGAACATACAAACTGACAAGGAGGGTAGATACGTCATAGCTACATGCCGAAAAGAAGACATAGAGATTGAGCTGGTAGGGTTATTTGGCCCCAACAATGACGATCCACACTTTTACTATAATCTTAATAATCGTGTGTTGCAAAGGTGCAGTCTTCCACAGGTCTGGGGGGGTGACTTCAATTGCATACTGGACCCTGGTTTTGGACCGGTCACAAGGCCCTCCCCGCCAGTCAGCAGCTGCCAAAGCACTACTAGATATTGCGTGCAGCTCAGGCCTAGTGGACGTATGGCGACAACAGCACCCGCACGAGGGGGGATACACGCACTACTCGTCCGTGTACGATACGCATACACGTATAGATTACTGGCTCATATCACAAACCCTCATCACAAGAACAGTTAACTGTAAGCCACTTCCACGCACTTATTCAGATCACTCCAGTAATTCTAGATTTCTCATTGCGGCCGTGCTGGATGGCGCCGTTCTCCTGGAGATTCCCCCCCCTATTCATTGCTTGACCCAGTATTTAAGGCAGAGATGGCTCAGGCAATAGAGGAATACTTTGGCATAAACACTGGCACAGTGGACCACTTTAGTACAGTGTGGGAAGCTTTCAAGGTGTATATTAGGTGGATCATGATAACTAAGCATGCAGGAGTCCTGAAATATATTCGGAATAGGTTGATGCAGCTGGAGAAAGAAATAGCAGAATTAGAAGCACAACATAAAAGAACAGGTGATGCGGGAACCTTGGTATATATTTAGACCAAGCTTACTGATTATCAAGACACGGCTAATGATGAGGTCAGGCACCTGGGGAAGTACGCCGCATTGAGGAGATATGGGGAGGGGGAACGTCCCAGTGCAGCATTAGCGTCACTGCTACGCCCTAATAGAGAAACCACAGTAATCACAAGCATATTAGATGAGGAGGGCAAGGTGCTCACCAATACCGAAAAGATAGCGGATAGATTTAAGCGATATTATGCTAATCTATAAATCTTGCGCATCACATTTGATGAGGCCGCCACGGCGGATTATTGAGATTATATAAAAATGCAATGGCTCACCCTGGAACCCCTGGAAGTCCTTATGTCCCCGTTGAACCCATTCGAGATAAAAGAGGCATTAGCCGGAATGCAGGCAGGGAAAGCACCGGGAACAGACGGCCTAACAGTGGCATTTTATAAGGAGTTTCAAGATATCCTTATTCCACACTTAGTAACACTATATAAAGAAATAACGGAAGCAGGAATTATGCCCCCAATGATGCGCAAAGCATTAAAAGCTACACTATTAAAGTCGGGCAAAAGCCCAGCCAACTGCTCATCGTACAGACCGTTGTCTCTTTTGAATGTAGATACGAAAGTATACACAAAAATCCAGGCCAACAGACTGGCACTCTTACTACCATAAGTGGTGAGTGCAGAACAGGCAGGATTTGTTCCGGGTCGTTCATTAACATACAATTTAAGGACATTATTCGGCACCATTGAATATATAGATCCGGAGGTAAAGGCCGCATCGGTGTTTCTTGATGCCGAAAAGGCGTTCGACTGTTGAGTGGGGTTTTTCAACGGTGGTACTACGTAAAATTGGGGTTGGGGAAATATACCTTAAGCTTATCAATGTACTGTACAATAAACCTATGGCTAGAGTACGAGTGGGAAACAATCACAAACCCTATGGAGATTACGAGGTGCACCAGGCAAGGGTGTCCTCTGTCGCCCCTTCCAAATAGCGAGTCGCAAAACCTATTTAGCGAGTCGCAAAAAAATTGTGACTCGCTAAATAGGCTATGTACATAGCCCAATAGGTTTTTGCATGCGCAAACGGGTTCGCAAACCCGTTTGCGCATGCAAAAACGGGTCATACATCTGGCCCCACGTACATAAATATAATATATTACACCCCTGAGAGACTCTTCAGATATGGACTTAGGGACACAAAGGAATGCCCACGTTGCCACGCACACACTGCTGATTTCATACATGTAGCATGGTATTGCCCGGGTATTGCAAGATATTGGAGAAACATTTTCCATGAACTGAGCATCATTACTTGCACCACGCTGCAGATTGATCCCATGCTTGCACTGCTAAGGTACGACAAAGCAACCAGCACACGCAACAGGAAGCTGGTGGCCATTGGATTGTTGCTGGCCAAACGTCGCGTAGCAGAACACCTTCAGAACACCCACCATCCACAGACACCAGCACCTGCTCCCACGAAGAAACTGTACCAAAATCACCGACGACCAGCTCACCTCCTCACTCAACAACTCCACCCCAACCATCGCGGAAAACGACTGACCCCAACACCGCAGCCCGAACCCTGCATAGATGGATCTCGGACAGCACCAACACCATAGCCCCCTCAAGAAAAACAACAATACCCGCGCCAAGAAAGCCAGATGGTTTACCACCGAACTTCGAGAGTCCAGACGCACATGCCGCCGCCTCGAAAAGGCCTGGAGGAACACCAAATCCACAGAAGCCCACAACAACTTCAGAGTCGCCACCAACGCCCACCATCAACTCATCAGAGAAACGAGGAAAAAAGCAATTGAAGACAGAATCTCCACCCACGCGCACAACAGCAAGGAACTCTTCAGCATCATCAAGGAGTTCGCCCAACCCACCAGCGAGTCTACCGACATCCCTCCCTCACAAGACCTCTGCGACAAACTCAGCACCTTTTTCCACCACAAAATCAAGAGCATCTACGACAACTTCGACGAAGACAACCAACACACTGAACCCTCACCAACCACCCCCGACACCCAGAAACCAGCGATTGACGACTGGACAGCCCTCACCACCGAAGACACACTGAAGACAATGAAGTCAATCCACTCAGGGGCCTCCACGGACCCCTGCCCCACCACATCTTCAACAGAGCCGCCGACACCATCGCACCCATGCTCCGCCACACCATCAACCGCTCCCTGGCGACCGCCTCGTTCCCCGACGACTGGAAACACGCTGAGGTCAACCCCCTCCTAAACAAACCCTCAGCGGACCCCACCGACCTCAAAAACTACAGACCCATCTCCCTGCTCCTGTTCCCAGCGAAAGTCATCGAGAAAGCCATCAACAGCCAACTCGCCACATTCATTGAAGAACACAACATCCTCGACTCCTCCCAATCCGGCTTCAGAAAAAAACACAGTACGGAAACCGCCCTCCTCGCCGCAACAGACGACATCCGCACCCTACTGGACAAAGGAGAAACAGTAGCCCTCATCCTCCTCGACCTATCAGCGGCGTTCGACACAGTCTCCCACTGCACCCTAATACGCAGACTCTACGACACAGGAATCCAGGACAAGGCCCTCGACTGGATCCGCTCCTTCCTCTCCGGCAGGACGCAGCGGGTCAGACTCCCCCCTTTCCTCTCGGACCCCACACCTACCACCTGCGGAGTCCCCCAGGGCTCCTCCCTCAGCCCGACGCTCTTCAACGTCTACATGGCTCCACTTGCCCCCATCGTCAGAACCTACGGACTCAACATCATGTCATACGCATCCTCTCCCTATCCAACGAGCCCAACACCGCCAGACGCAACTTTCGAGAAGGCATGGAAGCCGTCGCCAAATGGATGAAAAACAGCTGCCTACAACTAAACACCAACAAAACAGAAGTACTCATCATGGGCCCAAACCCAGACGCCTGGAGCGACACCTGGTGGCCCCCCGCCCTCGGAAACCCGCCAACCCCCACGGACCACGCACGCAACCTGGGAATCATCCTGGACTCTGAGCTCAAAATGGACCGCCAGATCAACTCTGTCTCGTCTTCCTGCTTCCACACCCTCCGCCTCCTTTGTAAGACCTTCAAATGGATCCCCCTCGAACACCGAAAGACCGTCACTCACGCCCTGGTCACCAGCAGACTCGACTACGGCAACGCACTCTACGCCGGAATAAACAAAAACCTCACCCGCAAGCTACAGAACATCCAGAACGCCGCCGCAAGACTGGTCCTCAACCTGCCAAAACAATGCCACATCTCCCAGCACCTCTGCACACTCCACTGGCTCCCCGTCGAGGCGAGAATCACCTTCAAGATGCTCACCCACACACACAAGGCCCTCCACGGCACCGGACCAGCATACCTGAACAGCCGACTCAAATTCCACGCACCCCAAAGGACCCTACGATCAGCCCAGCTCTCCTACGCCGTAGTCCCCCGCACCAGAAAGACCAGATCGGGAGGCCGCTCCTTCTCCTTCCTCGCGGCCAAAGCATGGAACGTCCTTCCGCTCCACCTCACAGACAACATCGCTCCCCATCTTCGCAAGAAACCTCAAAACCTGGCTCTTCGACAGACCCCCTCCTTGATGGAATGGAACCTGCACCCCCCTCCCACCCCTAGCGCCTTGAGACCCTTACAGGTGAGTAGTCGCGCTTTAACAAACCCCTGATTGATTGATGAGGTGGGCGAAAGGGCCAGCTCCTACACTACAGGAATGGAAGTCAGACATGGTGTATTGCAACACACATTCGGATGTCTATAACGAATTGTTTAAATAACAACAATGTTGCCAGTGTTCACTCTGGTTAAAACTGGATCATACCAAAAATAACTTGTGATTTAAACAGTGTGCATCCTTGCCGATACGCAGTGTCCAAAGGCGTCAATTGACTGTCCAAACAAATATGCTGGAAGGGCACCCTTCCTGCTGGCAGGAGCACGTATCAAAATAACGAAAAAATTGTTATAAGCTGTTTTGACTAAGCTTCAATATTTGAAGCTTAGTCAAAACAGCTTATAACAATTTGTTTGTTATTTTGATATGTGCTCCTGCCAGCAGGAAGGGTGCCCTTCCAGCATATTTGTTCATAACGAATTGTTGCCACATGCTAGTCGTTCTCCCAGAAATTACTGGTCCCCTTTTCAGGCATATCTGGTGGGAAAGGAGACGGGGGAAGTCGAGGGAGAGCAAGCGAGCCAGACGTTAAGGAAGTGAACTGGCAAAAGGGACTCTGCAACACAATAAGCGATAGGAGTGGAAAGAGGGATAAGTGCATGTACTAGCCTGTGATGTTATGAATCAGTATAGCAAAAAATGGTCATATCTGATACGGTGTTAGAATGTAAGCAACGTCAAGATTACAACCTAAACCATGTCATGTTGAACAATGTATACTAGTAATGCAAAGTGTTTCGTAAAATAAAATAATATAAAAAAAAAAAAATTAAGTGTAGCGTGAAAGGGGGCCTTATTCATTAGGCGGCGTTAAACCACGTTAAGTGGCTTAACACCGCCTTGTAAATAAGGCGAAGAGTTTATCACCACATGAACGTCATAAAAAGTGACTATTCTGTGGTGATAGGGGCTTGTAAATATGTCCCTTTGTTAGTAAAGGGCAGCTGATTATTTCTTCCTGAGCACTCCCATTTGGTTGGTGTAAGGGTAGAGAGTTGGGACTGCACTTTCTGTTGTGCAAGCTGAGGACGTTTATAGATCAGGCCTGCACTTTTGTCTGTCCCTGATTACTGCTTCAGGAAGACTGATGACAGAAAGGTGCAGAAACCTCACACTTCATTGTGCCTATGTGGTGGATGCTCCCTTTGGAGACAGCCCCAGGGCTACCTGCTCTGAGAAGCACCACTTTATACAAAGGAGATAAGCCTCAGAAGGACACTTAAAAGAGAACCACTCCAAGCAGATTCTGAAGTTTGAGACATTAGGCTGACATCCCATCAAGAAAATGTGTATAAACGTGGTACCCAAGAAACAACTTTTGGTTCTATTTTCCATGTTCTTCATGAAGGAAGGGAGGTCTTCACAGAGTACTTAAAGGACTGCTGAGTGTCCAGGGCTGGTGTGTCTGTCTGACACCCAGTGGTGAGAGGACATCACCAGATTTCTGCACTTTCTCCTGAAGATGCTGATAGTTTGCCTAGTGCTTAGAACCCTGTCTGCCAGCTGAAAAAGGGAAGAAGTCTGCTTAGCCATTCAAGAGGATAGACTGTCCAAGAGGCAAAACCCCACATGTACTGGCCTAAGGAACACACACAGAAGCAGACTGCCTGAGAGCGTGAAGCCAGAAGTGACCCGCGCTACAGAGGGTCTCCCAGTCTCTTTCTGAGGTTCCAGGTGAGAAACACGAAAAGCTATGTACATCCGTACATCGGCCCCAGGCAGGCTGTGTCTACCCTGCATGTGTATTGGCCCAGTTCAGGGCTGCAACTGCCTGCTGTATGTATCAGCCCGAGTTAGGCCTGCAGCTGTCTGCCATGTGCGTTGGCCTGAGGTTGGCTACAGCTGCCTTGCCATGTGTATCAGCCTAGGTAATGTATGTAAATGCTGTGCTGAGTATGTAGTCGCCGGTGGGCTGCAGCTGCCTAGCTGTGTGATAGGCCTGGATCAGGCTGCAACTGCCTTGCATCCATGTTGGCCCACAAGCTGGCTATGACATCCAAAGGCATCTGCACAGTAGCATCAGAACCCAAGCCCACCAGGTGGCATCCATCAGTTCAGGACGGCTGTGTTTGGTGAAGATGCGAATCATGGCAGACCTCCCCAGTGGCCTCTGTGCAGGCCACATAAGATTACCATGGGCTAACGCCTACGTCTCGACTGAGCTGCTGCAAACACATGGAGATGAGCGCAAGGACTTAAGACTTTTTTTGCCCGCTACAACAGCAGGGGTAAAACAAGACTGAGCAGTGAACTGATTACACATTTGACTTTTGGGGAAATGTAATCTGCACCTGACTCTTATTCATTTTCTCATCAAAGCATGCTGAGGGACAATCCTAGATAGGGTCATCTAGGTGGGAGAAACCACAAAGAGGAGGAAAGGGGTGTAGCGCCCACTAGGAAATTGTGATCAGGGGTTCCCGCAATTGAACCTTGTAATATTCAGTACTACTGTGTAATTAAAAGTGCTTTATATTCAAAAAGACAAGCACTGGGCTGGGCGTTTGATTGATCTGTTGGTTGATTGTTGTGTTCTGAGCTCGTACTCCTAACACTACCTCCCAGAGAAATCTGTGACTGCTCGCCATCGGTACCATGAATATCAAGTGCAGAAAGAGCTCTACTTGGCCTAGTTAGCAGATTCATAGTAACACTGACCCCAGGGCACCAGTGGCCAATGACCTCAACCACCAAAGTTGTGGCCCAATAGCCCGTCAGCCCCTGTGGCCCCCTAGAATGGGGTCTGACAGCTAATATATATACATTGGGATGCTTGTTTCCCCTTAATTTGGGTGATATACATTACTGGTCTTTTTTGCTTCCTATTCCGGGACGGTATGTATCACAGGGCTCTGCTTGTCACCTGTAATAGACTGGTATGGCTGTTCATGTCTCCTGAACTGGGCTGGTATACATTATTGGGCTGTTCATGCTGCCTGTTTTGAACTGGTAAATATTACTGGCTATCCTTGCCACCTATACTAGATTATAACACATTACTGTGCTGAGCATCCCATGTCTACTCAGCTGGGGAAAAAATCCATTACAACGAATCCATTACAACGCTTGCTATTAGATAGCATGCCATTACAACGCAAGTGCTATTACAACGCACTGCCATCACAACGCATGCCTTTACAGCGCATATGCCTTTACTACGTATGCCTTTACAACGAATTTCGTTTTAAAGGCATGAATGGTAAATGTATATGTGTTTTACATCTAAGTATAAAGTAAGTATATATTGGGTAATTTTAGGGTTCAGGGTGGGTATGGGTTTTGGGGTGGCAAGGGTAATTTTTGGGTTCAGGGCGGGTATGGGTTTTGGGGTGGCAAGGGTAATTTTAGGGTTCAGTATGGGTTTTGGGGTGGCATGGGTAATTTTAGGGTTCAGGGTGGGTTGGGGTTTTGGGGTGGCAAGGGTAATTTTAGGTTTTAGGGTGGGTAGGGGTTTTCGGGTGGCAAGGGTAATTTTAGGTTTTAGGATGGGTAGGGGTTTTAGGGTGGCAAGGGTAATTTTAGGTTTTAGGGTGGGTAGGGGTTTTGGGGTGGTAAGGGTAATTTTAGATTTTAGTGTGGGTAAGGGTTTTGGGGTGGGGAGGATAATTTTAGGGTTTAGGGTGGGTAGGAGTTGTGGGATTTTAAGGGAATGTGTGTGTTTGTTTATATATATGCAAATATATATATATATATATATAGTATGTATGTATATGCTTTAGTATAAAAATTCTAGTATTTTACAGGGAAATATAAACCTATATATATATATATATATATTTATATATATATACTCACTGAAACAAACAAAGGTTACAGGGACGTTATAGTTAGGCTAAGATTTTATACACACAAAGCCATAGAAATTCTGCAGTTATAGTTACCTGAGCTAACTATAACTTATGCCCCCGCAATGCGCTGCTTATGACCTCACATATTACATCACTCATGGTGTGTGAGTGGCTGTATGGCTCTGTGAATGGGTGTGAGTAGATATGTGGGTCTGTGAGTGGGTGTGTGAGTGGCTGTATGGGTGCATGAATGTATGTATGGGTCTGTGAGTGGTTGTGGAGGTCTATGAGTGGTTGTGTGAGTGCCTGCATGGGTTTGTGAGTGGGTGTGTGAGTGACTGTGTGGGTGTGTGAATGGGTGTGTGAGTGAATGTATTGGTCTGTGAGTGGGTGTGTGAGTGACTGTATGGGTGTGTGATTGGGTTTGTGAGTGTCTGAGTGGGTCTATAAGTGGATGTGTGAGTGGTTATGTGGGTGTGTGAGTGGCTGTATAGGTGTGTGAGTGGCTGTATGGGTTGGTGTGTGAGTGGCTGTATGGGTTGGTGAGTGGGTGTGTGAGTTGCTGTATGTGTCGGTGAGCAGTATGTTAGTGGCTGTGTGTCTCTGTGAGTGGGTGTGTGAGTGTTTATGTTGGTGTCTTACTGTCTGTATGGGTCTGTGAGTGGGTGTAAGAGTGGCTGTGTGAGTGGATGTGCGGGTGGCTATATGACTGTGAGTGGCTGTGTGGGTCAGTGAATGGGTGTGTGAGTGGCTGTATGGGTCTGAGAGTGTTTTGAGTGGCTTGTGGGTGTGTGAGTGGCTGTATGGGTCTGTGAGTATGCTTATCACATGCCAGCCGCTCACTAAATCCAGGCTGCGAGAACACAGCTAGAGGTTGTCCATGTATCTAGAGCAAGGGCAGTGCATGCTTTAAAACCAAAGGCCACAGACCGCATCCTTGGCACTGTTGGTACTATTTCAAGAGCCCTGCTTCCAGTCTTGCGCAAATGATAGCCATACTAACAGTGACAGCCAGCACGCTCTGCTCGCTCTCTCTCTCCTCTTGTGTAATAGGGATGCCTGAAAGGCCTGCTTTTGAGTGAGAGATGCAGGTCCCATTCAAGCACCGCAAAGGCCTCCACTAAACAGCAGTTATGTGTTTTTTAGGGCGCCTCGACCCGTTATCACTATATCTAAGGAACCCAGAATCCCTATCTATTTTTTTTATATTTGTGTTCTGCTCTTCTTGTTCCCTGCAGTAGGATTCCCAGCATGAGGTACAATGAAAGGCCTCTCAGTCACAGCGCGGCAAAGTAGCCTTAAGAAGACAAGTTTGCACTTTGTAAAGCAAATCTATTTATAACGCCAACTGCATCGCTGATGGTGTAGAACTGCGTCCCAAACAGTGCAGAATCTCTGTTCAGTGCACAGCTGTAGCCCATACATTTCAGATGCATGTTATGTGCAGTCCCATGCCCCATGCTGTGCAGAGGTATGTCCTGAACAGTAAAGCACGTCCTCATGCAGGGCAGAAATTTGTCCTGTCTTCTCTACAGTGTAGACGTTTATTCTAAACTTTGTCTTGTGCAATGAAGGGCTCTGCACAGAACACTGTCATGTGCAGCATAAAACTGTCCTGTAGTGTCGAACTGTAGGAAGCTGGCTCTGTATATACTATACCAAAGTGAGGTATAGTGTGCACAGAGACCAGTGGAACCCCAAAGGTAGGCAGAGGTAAAGTTAGATAGCACCTCACTCTCTATTTGTGGTAGTGTGGTCGAGCAGTAAGGCAGTATCAGAGGACAGTGCTAAGCATTTGTTGTACACACTTAGTCAGCAAATGAATTCACACACTCAAAGACTGAACTTCACACCAATTGTTTTTGTATGAAAAATATTCTTTTAGTTATTTTATTTTCTAGAACCAAGCAAGCCTGGCAAAGGTAAGCAATAAATACTTTACAGTAGTAATGCAGATTGTAAATAGTTTGAATTGTAATTGCATATGCACTTTGTTTTGACTTACAGTATGGTTGCAGAGAAATGCAATACTTTGTAAATACAGTACATAGACTTGAATGGGTTTTTCAGTATAATACCAGGTAAGTTACCTTTTAGATTACTTTTCTTACTCAGTGTAGTATACCTGGATACTACACTGGGACATGTCCTGTAAACAGGTAAGTAAAAGCGTTTTTGTTAAACAGTACAATTTTAAAGAATTTCTTTAGGTTTTCAAACTCCACACTTAGAAACCTTTCCAAGAAAAACAGTCAATGTTATCCTATGGAGGAAAATAGTGTTTTCGGTTTTAAGGTAAGTATTTGGTAGTGGGAGTTGAGGTTCTGGGGGTAGACTCAGGGGTCCCCCAGGGTCAGGGATGCACTCTTGTTACACCCTCAGCTGCACTAGGGCGGCCAGGTGCAGAGTGCTGAGGCCCAATGTTATCCAATGGGGGGGATAGGGGGCCTCCGGTTGGTGGCTGCTGACGAGCAGGCCACTTGGTTGTGGGAGCAAAGCTCCTAGACTTTAGCTCAGGGCAAATGGGGAAACAAAGTAGCACCAAAGGTGCACCCTCAGCGGCACTAGGGCGGTCGGGTGCAGGGTGCTGTTTTGACGTCGGGCGCCCTGTTGTTTGCAATGGGGAACCTCCGGTTTGCAAAGGCACTGCAGGCTTGGAGACGAAGGTCTTCTGGGTGTGACCACCACTTCGAGAGGTAAGTTGGGGTTGGTTAGGCACAGTCAGTTTGGCCACCCAAGGCCGTGGGGCGTTGGGTTCAGGGGTGCCTTTTGGGGTCAGATCTTCTTACCAGCTCCAGGTCGCAGTTGGAGGGACCTTCCGGATTTAGGCTGCAGGCGTCGGCTGGAGGTTTGAGGCAGGTCTGGGGTCGCCAGATGTCGGGTTAGGATCGCCGGGGGGACCTCCTCGTGGTGTTTGCCCACTCGAGCTCGGGCCGTGGACGGCGGGTGCAGAGTGGGGTGGATTCGCGGTGTCCGGCCTGAGCCAGAGGTTGCAGATGAACAAATCCGGTGTTCACAGGAGACACAGTCTTTGTGGTTGAAGGCAGGCAGGTCCTCCAGGGTTTTCGAGGTTGCTGGCTGCAGGACACACCGGGATCTCGCAGGAGCAGGTTTGAGGTGGAGACAGGCCGGTAGGGCTGGGGCCAAGTCAGTGGGCGTCTTCCTCTTGTTAGCTTCGGCACGGCTGTTCGGTCCTTCTTCTTTTATTGTTGCAGGTTCTGGTCTGAGGAAGCAAGGTTCAGGGGTGCCCCTAAATACTAGATTTAGGGGCATTACAGGTAGGTAAAAACGTTGGTACCAATGGGTCCCATCCCTGGGGTGGGTACACCCACTATTATGCCACCCTCCAGTGGGAGGGGGGCATAAGCCTTTCCCTGGTAGGCTGAGTCCCCCATCTGCAAGCTAACGGGGACTGCGAGTCGTGCTTCACCTCACCTCCCCCACCTGAGGGGTGGAGTTGGCAGAGGTGGGCACACCTCTCTTCCTCACTTGTTTTTCCCACCGGTTCTCCCGCCCAAAGTGGGGGTCAGAACCAGTGGGGACCAGTTGCTGAAAGCAGCATGTGGCCTGGGGAAGCTCACAAAGGTGGCAAGCTTCTCCTTCGTGAACCCTGCCCATCCTGGGGGAGGAGGCTTGGCACCTCGTCCCAGGATGTGCATTGTTTCAGGCCCCAGAGAGCAGCAGGCTCTCGACCCAGGGGTCCAGAAACATGTCTGGTGGTGGCAGTTGAAAGCAGCCACTCAGCCTGGACACTAGTGGTAGGTTAGTTTTCAGGGGGCATCTCTAAGATGCCCTCTGTGTGCATTTTTCATTAAATCACACACTGGCAAAAGTGTGGGTTAAATGTGCTGAAACGTTTGATACCAAACTCCTCAGTTTTCAGGGTAGCCATTATGGTGCTGTTGAGTTCGTAATGACTGTCTCCCAGCACCATATACTCTTAATGGCAGCACTGCACTTACAATATTTAAGAATGGCCTTAGACACTGCAGGGGTACAGGGTTCATGCACCTGTACCCTCACCACTGGTATAGTTCACCCAGCTAGAGGGGTGACTGACCTATTCCAGGGCAGTGCGCTGTAGGCATGGCTCTTCACTTTGTTCTGCTCCAAAACACGCATCCTGCAAATGCAGTGTGTGAGTGTGAAGGTACAGGACCTCTAAGAGTGGCACAATAAGTGCTGCAGCCCTTAGAGGCCTTCTTTGGTCACAATGCCCTGGGGACCAGTACCTGAAAGCAGCAAGTCGCCTGAGGAAGCTCACAAAGGCGGCAAGCCTTTGAAGCTTCCCCTTAGTGAACCCTGCCCATCCTGGGGGAGGAGGCTTGGCACCTCGTCCCAGGATGTGCATTGTTTCAGGCCCCAGAGAGAAGCAGGCTCTCGACCCAGGGGTCCAGAAACATGTCTGGTGGTGGCAGCTGAAAGCAGCCACTCAGCTTGGACACTAGTGGTAGCTTAGTTTTCAGGGGGCATCTCTAAGATGCTATCTGTGTGCATTTTTCATTAAATCCCACACTGGCATCAGTGTGGGTTTAATGTGCTGAGAAGTTTGATACCAAACTCCTCAGTTTTCAGTGTAGCCATTATGGTGCTGTGGAGTTTGTAATGACAGACTCACAGCACCATATACTCTTAATGGCAGCACTGCACTTACAATGTCTAAGAATGGACTTAGACACTGTAGGGGTACAGGGCTCATGCACCTGCACCCTCACCACTGGTATAGTGCACCCAGCTAGAGGGGTGACTGACCTATGCCAGGGCAGTGGGTTGTAGGCATGGCACTCAGGGATGTGTGCCATGTCAACTCTTCACTTTGTTCTGCACCAAAACACGCAGCCTGCAAAGGCAGTGTGTGAGTGTGAAGGTACAGGACCTCTAAGGGTGGCACAATAAGGGCTGCAGCCCTTAGAGGCCTTCTCTGGTCACAGTGCCCTGGGTACCTGTGGTACCATTTACCAGGGGCTGACCTGTGGCCAGAGATGCCAATTGGGTTTAGGATTTAATGCAGTTTTAGGGAAAGAACATAGGCCCTGGGTACCTGATTAGCAGGATCCCAGGGCACACTCAGTCAAAGCACATCAGCAATTCAGCAAAAAGTGGGGGCAACCATGCAGAAAGAGGGCACTTTCTCACACAAACCCCCCCAAACGAAAGAGGATGAGACTAACCTTTCCCTAGAGAGTCTTCATTTTCTAAGTGGAAGAACCTGGAAAGTCCATCTGCATTGGCATGGGAAGTCCCAGGTCTGTGTTCCACTACAAAGTCCATTCCCTGTAGGGAGATGGACCACCTCAACAGTTTAGGATTTTCACCTTTCATTTGCATTTGCCATCTGAGAGGTCTGTGATCAGTTTGAACTAGGAAGTGAGTACCAAACAAGTATGGTCTCAGCTTCTTCAGGGACCAAACCACAGCAAAGGCCTCCCTCTCAATGGCACTCCAACGCTGCTCCCTGGGGAGAAGCCTTCTGCTTATAAAATCAACAGGTTGGTCTTGGCCTTCATCATTGGTCTGGGATAGGACCGCTCCTATCCCTAGCTCAGAGGCATCAATCTGCACAATGAACTGCTTGGCATAGTTTGGAGCTTTGAGAATTGGTGCTGAGCACATAGCCTCTTTCAGGGTGTCAAACGCCTTTTGACAACTAACTGTCCAGTTTACCTTTTTGGGCATCTTCTTGGAGGCGAGTTCTGAAAGGGGAGCCACATTGGACCCATATCCCTTCACAAACCTCCTGTAGTACCTACCCAGTCAAGTCAAGGAATGCCCTGACTTGGGTCTGGGTTGTTGGAGCTGCCCAGTCCAGGATGACCTGGATCTTGGGCTGTAAGGGTTGTACCTGGCCTCCACCAACAAGGTGGCCCAAGTACACCACTGTTCCCTGCCCTATCTGGCATTTGGATGCCTTGATAGTTAGGCCTGCAGTTTGCAGGGCATTTAAAACCTTCCCAAGGTGGATCAGGTGATCCTGCCAGGTGGAGCTAAAGACAGCAATATAATCTAGATAAGCTGCACTAAAGGACTCCAATCCAGCAAGAACTTGGTTCACCAACCTCTGGAAGGTGGCAGGGGCATTCTTTAAACCAAAAGGCATAACAGTAAACTGATAATGCCCATCAGGTGTGGAGAATGCTGTCTTTTCTTTTGCTCCTGGGGCCATGCCAATTAGCCAGTACCCTGCAGCAGTAGCGGCTCGTGGTGGGAGTGCTGCGGGGCGGTGGGTCGGGGCAGGGGAGGAGCAGGGTGGGGGGTATTAAACTACGGCATATGGCCGAACAGAGGTAAGTAAACAAATAAAACGAATTTTGTTGCGCGGGCTGCATCGCATTTGGCAATGCAGCGCGCGCAATGAAATTCGTTTTATTTATTTATTTGTTTACTTACCTCTGTTCGGCCGTATGCCGTAGTTTACTACCCCCCACCCTGCTCCTCCCCCGCCCCGCAGCACTCCCACCACGAGCCGCTACTGCCCTGCAGTTAAGTCAAAGGTACTTAGAAATTTGGCTGCACCCAATTTGTCTATCAACTCATCTGCTCTTGGGATAGGGTGAGCATCTGTCTTGGTGACAGAGTTGAGTCCTCTATAGTCCACACAGAACCTAATTTCTCTCTTTCCACCCTATGGATGAGGTTTGGGGACTAGAACCACTGGGCTGGCCCAGGGGCTCTCGGAGGGTTCAATAACCCCTAACTCCAGCATCTTGCTGACTTCAGCTCCGATGCTTTCCTTGACTTGATCAGACGGTCGATAGATTTTGTTTTTGACAGGTGAACTGTCACCAGTGTCCACATCATGGGTACACCAGTTTGTCTGACAAGGGGTCAAGGAAAAGAGCTTTGCATACTGTTGCAACACTTGCTTGGAATCAGTCTGCTGTTAGGCAGAGAGGGTGTCTGAAAAGACAACTCCATCCACTGACCCATCTTTTGGGCTGTATGAGAGGAGGTCAGGGAGAGGTTCACTCTCTGTCTTCTGATCCTCATCAGTCACCATCAGCATGGTGATGTCAGCCCTATCATGGAAGAGCTTAAGGCGATTCACATGGATAACCCTTTTGGGTGTCCTGCTTGTGCCCAGGTCAACCAAGTAGGTGACCTCACTCTTCTTTTCTAGGATAGGGTAAGGGCCACTCCATCTGTCCTGGAGAGCCCTTGGTGCCACTGGCTCCAAAACCCACACCTTTTGCCCTGGTTGAAATTCTACCAGTGCAGCTTTTTGGTCATACCAGTGCTTCTGAAGCTCCTGGCTGGCCTCAAGATTCTTGGATGCCTTTTCCATGTACTCGGCCATTCTGGACCTTAGGCCAAGCACATAGTCCACAATATCTTGTTTGGGTTCTTGGAGAGGCTTCTCCTAACCCTCTTTTACAAGACAGAGTGGTCCCCTCACAGGATGGCCAAACAGAAGTTCAAAGGGGGAAACCCCTACTCCCTTCTGTGGCACCTCTCTTTAAGCGAAAAGCAAGCATGATAAGAGGACATCCCATCTCCTTTTGAGTTTTTCAGGGAGCCCCATAATCATGCCTTTCAATGTCTTGTTGAATCTCTCAACAAGGCCATTGGTTTGTGGGTGATAGGGTGTAGTAAACTTGTACTGCACTCCACAATCTATCCACATGTGTTTTAGGTAAGCAGACATGAAGTTAGAACCTCTGTCTGAAACCACCTCCTTAGGAAACCCTACCCTGATGAAGACACCAATGAGGGCCTTGGCTACTGCAGGAGCTGTAGTAGTCCTAAGGGGAATTGCCTCAGGATACCTAGTGGCATGATCCACTACCACTAGAATGAATTTGTTTCCTGATGCTGTGGGAGGTTCAATTGGACCCACTATGTCCACACCTACCCTTTCAAAGGGAACCCCAACCACCGGTAGTGGAATTAAGGGGGCCTTTGGGTGGTTACCTGTCTTGCCACTGGCTTGACAGGTTACACAGGAGCTGACAAACTCCTTCACCTTCTTAGTCATCTGGGGCCAGTAAAAGTGGCTAACTAGCCTTTCCCAGGTTTTGGGGTGGATCAGATGCCCAGCTAGAGGGATGTCATGAGCTAAAGTTAGGAGGAACTCCCTGTACTTCTGAGACGCTACCACTCTCCTAGTGGCTCCAGGTTTGGGGTCTCTGGCCTCAGTGTACAGTAGTCCCTCTTCCCAATAAACTCTGTGGGTGCCACTGACATCTCCCTTTTCCTGTGCAGCAGCTTGCTGCCTCAGGCTTTCAAGAGTTGGACAGTCCTGCTGTCCAAGGCACAGCTCTTCCCTAGAGGGTCCCCCTGGGCCCAAGAGTTTAACCTGGTAAGGGTCAAGCTCCATGGGCTCAGTTCCCTCTGGGGTGTCCAAGTCCTCTCCCTGAGGAGAGGGGTCCTGATCCTTTTGCTGTACAGAAGCTGGTTCCCCAGTCTTCTTACCTTTCTTCTTGGAAGGTTGGGCCATACTTTCAGGCTCCAACACTTCTTTTTCACCCTGTTTCTTGCTCTGTGCTCTTGTTTTTACACACATCATCTCAGGGATATCCAGCATTGCTGCATGGGTTTTCAGTTCAACCTCAGCCCATGCTGAGGTTTCCAGGTCATTGCCAAGCAGACATGCAGCTGGTAGCTTTGGAGAGACCACTACCTGTTTCAGGCCAGTAACTCCCCCCCCAGTCTAATGTCACCATAGCCATTGCATGGTTAGTGGTAACACTGTCCGCATCGGTGACTGGGTAAGTTCTCCCAATCAAGTATTGCTCAGGGGAAACCAGTGTATCTCTCACCATAGTGACACTGGCACCTGTATCCCTCAGAGCTTCTATCCTAGTTCCATTAATCCAAGGGTATTGTAAATACTTCTTTAAGTTGGGTGGCCACAAGGCTACAGAGGCAAACTCAACTTCCCCTTCTGAAACTAGAACTGCTTTAGTGTGCAACCCAATTTGCTCTTGGCACACTGTTGATCCCATCTGGAGACTTACTACACCAGGAGTAGCTGTAGTAGGACTAGGGGGCTTCTTGTTTGGGCAAGCAGCATCTCCAGTAAAGTGCCCCAACGTCTTACAGTTGTTACACCAGGCCTTTAAAGGATCAAAGTTCTTTCCTCTGTACCTATTTTTGGACTGGGAAGAGTTTTGGGACCCACCCCACCCCTGTGCAGGTTTTTGGTGCCCTTTAGAAGACTCGGGCTTTTTATTTTGGGGATTCTCACCACCTTTCCCCTGGGGAGGTTTTGTAACCCCTTTCTTTTGGTCACCCCCAGTGGTTGTTTTTGTCACCCTTGTCTTGACCCAGTGGTCTGCCTTCTTTCCCAATTCTTGGGGAGAAACTAGACCTAGGTCTACCAAATGCTGATGTAACTTTTCATTAGTGCAATTCTTTAAAATATGTTCTTTCATAAACAGATTGTAAAGTCCATTGAAATCATGCACATTGTGTCCAGTTAACCAACCATCTAGTGTTTTAACTGAGAAGTCTACGAAGTGAATCCAGGATTGGTTTTGTGAGCCCCCCTGAATCTAATTCTATATTCCTCAGTTGTGAGTCCAAATCCCTCAATTAGAGTTCTCTTCATGAGGTCATAAGACCCAGCATCTGCCCCAGAAAGGGTCAGGAGTCTGTCTCTGCAGTTACCAGAGAACAGTTCCCAAAGGAGTGCCCCCAGTGTGACTTCTTCACTTTTCTCATTTCACAAGCCCTCTCAAAGGCTGTAAACCATTTTGTGATATCATCACTCTCTTCATATTTAGGGACAATCCCTTTGGGGATTTTAGGATCATAAGATTGTTCTTTATCCTTATTAAGTGAATTGCTGCCACCTCTAGATCCAGTCTTTTGGTCAACCTTGCTAAAAGGTTGTCCTCCTCATTGAGGCTTTCCTCAATGTCCTCAGTAGTGCCTGACCCTCCTGTGTGGGAATCTAGGTACTGAGAAGTTGATTCTTGGAGTCAGGGCCACTGGGGCCCTTTTCTCCCTAAGAAGTGGGGGAGGTTGATTTACCTGGTCATCCTCACGCTCTTCTTCCTCATCTGACTGAGCTTCACCATTTTAAGATGGGTGGTCCTTAGCATACCCAGCCAACAGCTCCTGGAGCTTTTGTTTGGTGGGATGGAACCCCGTGGCTATGTTTTTAATTTTGCATAGGGACCTTACCTCCTTGAAAGACAAGTGAAGGTAAGGGGTGAGGTCAAGCTCCTCACCCATGTCCTCTATGACATTGTGGTTATTTTCACTAACAGCTGGGTTCTTGTTTTGAGACATTGTTAAAAAGAACTTCTAACCCTAGCTACAGTGGCTTTTTATTTTTCTAAAATTCTACAGGGACTTAACCAAGGCCCTAGCAAGACTTTTAGTAATTTTGCAAAAAAAGGCCAATTTGAAAAATCAGAATTCTAAAGACAAATTAAGAGTTCTGTTGTGTGATCAGGTGGTAACCAAGTAGTCCAACAAATGCAAAGTTGTATATCCCACCGCTGATCCACCAATGTAGGAAGCTGGCTCTGTATATACTATACCAAAGTGAGGTATAGTGTGCACAGATTCCAGTGGAACCCCAAAGGTAGGCAGAAGTAAAGTTAGATAGCACCTCACTCTCTATTTGTGGTAGTGTGGTCGAGCAATAAGGCAGTATCAGAGGACGGTGTTAAGCATTTGTTGTACACACTCAGTCAGCAAATGAATTCACACACTCAAAGACTGAACTTCAGACCAATTGTTTTTGTATGAAAAATTTTCTTTTAGTTATTTTATTTTCTAGTACTAAGCAAGCCTGGCACAGGTAAGCAATAAATACTTTACAGTAGTAATGCAGATTGTAAACAGTTTGAATTGTAATTGCATATGCATTTTGTTTTGACTTACAGAATTGTTGCAGAGAACTGCAATACTTTATAAATACAGTACATAGACTTGAATGGGTTTTCCAGTAAAATACCAGGTAAGTTACTTTTTAGATTACTTTTCTTACTCAGTGTAGTATACCTGGATACTAAACTGGGACATTTCCTGTAAACAGGTAAGTAAAATCGTTTTTGTGAAACAGTACAATTTTAAAGAATTTCTTTAGGTTTTCTAACTCCACACTTAGAAACTTTTCCAAGAAAAACAGTCAATGTTATCCTATGGAGGAAAATAGTGTTATCGGTTGTTAGAAATGGGATCTCTAGTTGGCAAGGGCTTGCACCTTTGTCCAAGTAGGGACCCTTCTTCCTAGTCAGGGTAAGGGAGTTACACTCCTAAAATAATCCCTGCTCACCCCCTTGGTAGCTTGGCACGAGCAGTCAGGCTTATTCTAGAGGCAGTGTGTAAAGCATTTGCACATAACCAACAGTAATACAGTGTAAGCACTACAAACGGACACCACCACACCAGTTTAGAAAAATAACCAATATTTTTATATACTCAAGACAAGACCAATTACGACAAAAATCCACAATACTATACTTTAAAAATGACTGCTTGATAAGGTAACTTCTTCTTTGCAGGAATAACACAAAAGCAAAGTTCGATGCGAGTCGGTAGCCCCGTCCGGGTCTACCGTGATGCTGAATTACACAGAGTCCAACAGTTCCAGCCGACCGCGTCGCCTACGGGCCAGCAGAGTCGTGATCAGACTCGGTCACAGTACCTTTCTCGTTGTGGCTGGTACGGAGTGTACGAGCCGGTCGGCGTTCGTCGCGGTTGCGGTGCAAGACGGAGCGATGCAAGGTGCGGTGTCCCTCGATGCGGTGCAGGCAGCGGCTCGATGAGCGTCGTGCAGACGGAGTCGGTGAGTCCAAGGCGTACGGTGCAGAGCGAGACGTTGTACGATGCAGTGCTGGCAGGTTGCGATGCAGGCGACCAAGCCGGAGTGCAGGAGCTGGCGTCGGACAGTGGTGCGAGTCGGAGCGGTGCGTCGCAACCGTGCGAGCGGTGCCCCAAATGCGATGCGGTCACGACTGTTGAGCCAGTTGCAGCGTCCGCGTCGGTCGGGTCCGGCTGGTTCAGTGAAGCGATGCGATGCGATGCGAACTGCGGTGCCCACAGGTCACGGTGCAAGCAGCGGCTCGGTGTTGGCGGCGTCGGACGTCGCCCACGGTGAGACCAGGGTTGCGATGCGATGCGGGGCGATGCGGTCTGCGGTGCAAACAGGTCACCGGTCAGGGATGGATTCGGTTGACGGAGTCGGTTGCAGTTCCCTTCCTCTGTGGCAACTGAAACAGCGTTCCAGAAGCGGTACCCAGAGGCTTGTGAAGTCTTTGTAGTCCCTGAGACTTCTTAACAGGAGGCCAGCTCGGTTTCAGGCCCTTGGAGATACTCAGCACAAGTTTGTAGAAAGTTCAGTCTAGTCCTTTCACTGCCCAAGGCAGAAGCAGCAGCTGCAGGCCAACCCAACAAAGCAAAGGGGCAGTACTCCTCCTGGCAGCTCTTCCAGCTCTTCGTCTTGGCAGGTTCCTTGATTCCAGCGAGATCTAAATTCATGGGGTCAGGGCCCCAATATTTATATCCCAAATTCCTTTGTTCTCTGAAGGCAGAGAGGCCTTTGCCTAGTCCAAACCAGTTCTGGAGCACTTTGTTGACAAGTCTCCGTCCCTTCTTTCAGAGAGTAGGCCAGGGACATCAGACGCACCACAGGAGGTGGAGCCAGCATTGTGGAGGGAAGGCACTGTCCTATTCAGGGCCCAGGTGCAACTCCTCCCACCCATCTACATGTAGATCTTGCTATTCAGCCCTGTGCTGACTCACCCTGTCTCCTGGCATCCCCCAGCCCCTGTCACTCACACTCCAGACAAGGAATACACAACCTCGCAGAGGCAGGCTTGGATGGTTAGACAAGAAAATACCCACTTTCTAAAAGTGGTATTTTCAAACACAGAATGTTAAAACCAACTTCACTAAAAGATGCATTTTATCATTCTGAGTCCAGGCATACTAAACTCGAATTTCTACCATGTTCCCGGGGTCAGTTAGGATTATAAGCTGTAATAATCAAAACTGCCCGTTCTGGCCTATGGGGAACAGGTAGCCTTGCAATAGTGAAAAACGAACTAGGCTGTAATTCACTATCAGGACATGCCACACACACCAGGGCATGTCCTACCTTTCGCATAAACGCACCCTGCCCACAGGGGTACCTTGGGCCTACCTTAGGGGTGACTAACATGTAGAAAAGGGAAGGTTTAGGGACTTGCAAGTGTGCGCACTTGCCAAGTCGACATGGCAGCCCCAGGCTGCGCACAGGCTCTGCAATGGCAGGCCCGAGTTACATTTTACGGGCTGTTTGCGTGGGTGGCACAATCCAATGCTGCAGCCCACCAACAGCATTTGGTCTATAGGCCCCGGCACTCGCAGTGCACTTTACAAGGGACTGACACATAAACCAAATAGGCCAATCATGGAAACGCCAATCCATAACACATTTTATACAGGAGCACTTGCACTTTCCCACTAGACAGCAGTGAGGAAAGTGCGCAGAATCATTACAGCAGCAAAAACAGAGTCAAAACCGGGAGGTCAGAAAGCAAAAAGTCAGGGGAAACACGCCAAAAGATGCCAAGTCTAACACATGTCCCCTCCAGCTGAAAGTAGGGAGAACTACCCAACCCCATTGGAGTTCTCTTCACTAAGGCGGAAGAACCTGGACAGACCATCTGCGTTGGCGTGTTCTGTACCAGGACGGTGTTCCACCGTAAAGTCCATTCCCTGTAGGGAGATGGACCACCTCAGCAGTTTTGGATTCTCACCCCTCATTTGCATCAACCATCTGAGGGGCCTGTGGTCGGTCTGAACCCGGAAGTGAGTCCCAAACAGGTATGGTCTCAACTTCTTCAGCGCCCAGACCACAGCAAAAGCTTCCCTTTCTATGGCACTCCACCTCTGTTCCCTGGAGAGTAGTCTCCTGCTAAGGAAGACTACAGGCTGATCCAGGCCCTCTTCGTTCAGTTGTGAGAGCACCGCTCCCACACCATGCTCTGAAGCGTCAGTCTGCACGACGAATTCCTTGGAGAAGTCAGGTGCCTTGAGCACAGGGGCCGTGCACATGGCTGCCTTCAGGGCATCAAAAGCTTTCAGGCAGGACTCAGTCCAGATCACTTTCCTGGGCTGCTTCTTAGAAGTCAGCTCTGTTAAGGGGGCAACGATGGTGCCATAGCCCTTAACAAATCTCCTATAGTAGCCGGTGAGACCTAAGAAGGCTCTCACCTCTGTCTGGGTCTTGGGGGGCTCCCAAGCCAGAATGGTGTCAATCTTGGGTTGTAGGGGCGCCACCTGGCCGCTTCCTACCTGGTGTCCCAAGTACACCACAGAACCCTGCCCGATCTGGCACTTACTGGCCTTGATCGTGAGGCCTGCACCTTGCAGGGCCCTCAACACTTTCTCAAGGTGCTGTAAATGTTCTTCCCAGCTGGAACTGAACACAGCAATGTCATCCAGGTAGGCAGCACTGAAATCCTCCAGCCCAGCCAACACCTGATTGACCAACCTCTGAAAGGTGGCAGGGGCATTCTTCAACCCAAAGGGCATCACCCGGAATTGGTAATGACCTTCTGGGGTTGAGAATGCTGATCTCTCCTTGGCCCCATCGGTTAAGGGAATCTGCCAGTACCCAGACGTCAAATCAAACGTGCTGAGGAACCGGGCAGCTCCCAACCGATCAATGAGCTCATCAGCTCTGGGGATGGGGTGCGCGTCAGTCCTGGTGACGGCATTGAGCCCACTGTAGTCCACACAAAACCGGAGTTCTGGAGTGGCACCGGGCGCAGCAGTCTTTGGGACCAAGACCACTGGGCTGGCCCAAGGACTGTGGGAGGGCTCAATCACCCCTAACGCCAACATCTTAGAGACCTCCTCCTTGATGCTGGCTCTGACCCGGTCAGTCAACCTGTAAATCTTGTGCTTCACAGGAGGGCTGTCACCAGTGTCCACGTCATGGGTACACCAGTGGGTAACACCGGGGGTCAGAGAGAACAGTGGGGCGAACTGTCCCAACAACTGGTGACAGTCCCCCTGCTGCTCCTGAGTCAGAGTAGGGGAGAGGATCACACCTTCTACTGACCCATCATGCTCCTTGGTAGACAGGAGGTCAGGGAGAGGCTCACTCTCCTCTTCCACCCCATCATCTGTCGCCAAGAGCATACTCACTTCGGACCTCTCGAAGTGGGGCTTGAGGCAGTTCACGTGAAGGACCCTCAAAGGGTTCCTTGGAGCTTGCAAATCCACCAGGTAGGTGACGTCACTTTTGCGCTCCACCACCTCATATGGCCCAGTTCACTTGTCCTGCAAGGCACAAGGTGCCACTGGGGCCATGACCCACACTTTTTGCCCAGGATGAAATTCGACCAGAGTGGCATTCTGGTCATACCATCTCTTCATTTCTTCCTGGCTTGCTTCTAGGTTCGCCTGAGCGAGTTTCCTGAAGCGGGCAGTTTGGTTTCTAAAGGCCAGCATGTAGCTAAACACATCCTGGGGAGTTTTCCTGGGAGCTGCCTCCCAGCCTTCCTTTACCAAACTCAGAGGTCCTCTGACAGGGTGGCCATACAGGAGCTCAAAGGGGCTGTACCCAAGAGACTTCTGAGGCACCTCCCTGAATGCAAAGAGTAGGCATGGCAAGAGGACGTCCCACTTACGCCTCATGGGTTCTGTTAGACCCTTGATCATGCCTTTCAAGGTCTGGTTGAATCTCTCCACCAGACCGTTTCCTTGTGGGTGGTAAGGAGTGGTGAACTTCTAGGTTACCCCACACTCCTTCCACAGGGATGTCATATACTTGGATATGAAATTGGTCCCCCTATCAGAAACCACCTCTCTGGGGAATCCCACACGGGAAAAGATCCCCATTAACGCCCGGCCCACCACTGGCGCCATCGTTGTCCTGAGAGGGATTGCCTCCGGGTACCGGGTGGCATGGTCCACCAAGACCAGGATGTACCTGTTGCCCATGGCTGTCTTGGGATCCAGTGGCCCCACAATATCCATCCCTACCCTTTCAAAGGGTGTTCCAACAACAGGAAAAGGTTGGAGAGGAGCTTTGACCTTCCTACCACTCTTACCACTTGCCTGGCAAGTTTGGCAAGACCTACAGTGTGCATCTGACTGCCTTCGCATTTGGGGCCAAAAGAAGTGGGTGACAAGCCTGTCAAAGGTCTTGTCCTGCCCCAAATGTCCTGCCAAAGGCACGTCATGAGCCAGACCCAGAAGGAAGGTCCTGAAGCGCTGGGGTACCACCAGCACACGGGCTGACCCAGGCTCAGCAACCTTAGGCTCACTGTATAGGAGACCACTCTCCCAGTAGATCAGATGTGACCCGGACTGATTACCAGCTGCCTGGTCTGCGGCCTGCCGCCGCAGACCCTCCAGAGTAGGGCACTCGTTCTGCTCCCTGCAGAACTCCTCCCTGGTGGGACCCCCTCTTGCTGCCAATGGGTCAGCTCAGAGATGTCTCCCAGTTCGGCTACCTGCTCCCCTGTAGGCACCGGGGCGTCCCCCTCGAGGTCCGCCTCCTCCCGGTCCGTGGGAACTTCGGGGGACGGTTTCCCGCGCCCCCTGCCCTTTCTCTTGGCAGGGACTTGGGCCACTGTTCCAGGCTCCAAGTCCTCTTGATCACCCTTTCTGGCTGCCATTGACCGAGTGGACACGCATGCCCACTCTGGCAACCCAAGCATCTCCAAGTGAGACCTGAGCTCAACATCCTTCCATAAGGACTGCTCCAGGTCGTTACCTAGCAGACAATCTACAGGCATGGTAGGGCTCACAACCACCCTCAAGGGACCTGAGACCCCCCCCCATTCAAAGGGAACCTGCGCCACCATACACTGGCGCTCAGAGTTGTCTACAGCAACTACTTGGTGGAATGCCCCTGGGACTACCTGCTTCTCAGAGACCAGGTGACACCGGACTGAGGTCACACTGGCTCCAGTATCTCTGAGAGCCTCTACCCTGTTCCCATTGATGGTCACCCAGGTGCTATATTTCTTTGTGTTAGGGGGCACCTGGTTTCCTGGGACCATCTCACTGTCCCCTAGTGAGACAAGGGTCATTTCTGCGGGATCCCCACCCTCCTGTGGGCACCCCTCCTCCCCAAGCGCTACACTAGCCAACACTTTGGACTGTCCACCGGTGGGTGGCTGTGTCCCCTTTGGGCACTTGGGGTCCCCCTTAAAGTGACCTACCTGGTCACATGCATAACACTTGCGGGGGCCGGTCTCAACAGGCTTCCCTGTAGAGACCCCTTTCTTCTTATCACCGGGGGGCTGGGAACCTTTACCCTGGGTACTAGTTTGGGGCCCTTTAGAGAACTCCTGTGCTTTACCCTTGTCCCCCCACCTTTCTGCTGGGGACCCTGCCCACCTTTGGCTGAGTCTCCCCCAAACGCTTTCTTGTGGACCCTGGTACTCACCCAGCGGTCCGCTTCCATAGCAAGCTTCCTGGGGTCAGTTAGCTTACTATCCACTAGGTGCTGGCGCAGATCTGCAAAACATAGACTAGACAAGTGCTCCCATGCAATCAAGTTGTAGAGCCCCTGAAAATCTGTTACACTACTGCCCTTCACCCAACCATCCAGCGACCTGCAGAACACATCCACACATTCCAACCAAGTGTTGGCATCAGACTTCTTACTGGACCTGAACTGATCCCTGTACTTTTCAGGAGTAAGACCATACTTAGTGAGAAGGGCATCCTTCCTGTCAGCATAGGTGAGGTGATACCCCTTACCCAAAGCTATCAGAGCATCCCTTGCTTCTTCAGGGAAAAGTGGCCACAATCCTGCTCCCCAATTCTCCTCAGGGACCCCATTCATGTGTATGGCTGCCTCATAACCCTGAAACCACCTTTGTATGTCATCCCCCTTCTTGAACTCCTTGCCTACATTCTTGGGAATGTGCACAATCCTGTCTGCCTTTCTGGACGAATTGCTGCCACCATCTGAGCCTGACTTACTCCTAAGTTCTAGCTCCTTCAGTTCTCTCTCATGCTCTAAGAGCATCTTCTTCTCCTCCATGGCCAATCTCCTCTCCTCCCTCTTCTCCTCCCGCTCACCCTCCAGCCTGAGCTTCTGCAGCTCAAACTGTCTTGCCTCCCGCCTGTCCTCCAGCTCCTCTGGGGACAGACTGCTGCTGCCTGACCTGGCGGGTTCCCCCTCACCCAAAAGCACATCCACCCTGGAAATAGGGTCCTCCACCTCCTCACTGAGATTACCAGGCTGCCCACTGGCATGTCTGGCTGCTACCCAGGCCCTCCGCGCCTTCTGTAGCTTCTCCTTCCTTGTGAGGCCTTTAATTTGGACTTTCAGGTTTTTACAAATTGCTCGTAGCTCCTTTACGGCGTAGGTTTCCAACCTATCCTCCTCAAAGATAACTTCCAGAGATGCAACGGATGATGCAGCTGATTCAGGCATGGCAAAAGTAGTGAGTTGAAAACTGGCAAGATCAAAAATAGGCCAAAAGAAAAAGAATCAGTATGTGGTACGTAATGGTCTGCGATATGGTAGTAGTGCACACCAATCACTGTAAGTCAAGTGCAAACACAAGTCCTATCCTCACCGCTGCCACCAATGTTAGAAATGGGATCTCTAGTTGGCAAGGGCTTGCACCTTTGTCCAAGTAGGGACCCTTCTTCCTAGTCAGGGTAAGGGAGTTACACTCCTAAAATAACCCCTGCTCACCCCTTGGTAGCTTGGCACGAGCAGTCAGGCTTATTCTAGAGGCAGTGTGTAAAGCATTTGCACATAACCAACAGTAATACAGTGTAAGCACTACAAACGGACACCACACCAGTTTAGAAAAATAACCAATATTTTTATATACTCAAGACAAGACCAATTACGACAAAAATCCACAATACTATACTTTAAAAATGACTGCTTGATAAGGTAACTTCTTCTTTGCAGGAATAACACAAAAGCAAAGTTCGTACGAGTCGGTAGCCCCGTCCGGGTCTACCGTGATGCTGAATTACACTGAGTCCAACAGTTCCAGCCGACCGCGTCGCTACGGGCCAGCAGAGTCGTGATCAGACTCGGTCACAGTACCTTTCTCGTTGTGGCTGGTACGGAGTGTACGAGCCGGTCGGCGTTCGTCGCGGTTGCGGTGCAAGACGGAGCGATGCAAGGTGCGGTGTCCCTCGATGCGGTGCAGGCAGCGGCTCGATGAGCGTCGTGCAGACGGAGTCGGTGAGTCCAAGGCGTGCGGTGCAGGGCGAGACGTACGATGCGGTGCTGGCAGGTTGCGATGCAGGCGACCAAGCCGGAGTGCGGGAGCTGGCGTCGGACAGCGGTGCGAGTCGGAGCGGTGCGTCGCAACCGTGCGAGCGGTGCCCCAAATGCGATGCGGTCACGACTGTTGAGCCAGTTGCAGCGTCCGCGTCGGTCGGGTCCGGCTGGTTCAGTGAAGCGATGCGATGCGAACTGCGGTGCCCACAGGTCACGGTGCAAGCAGCGGCTCGGTGTTGGCGGCGTCGGACGTCGCCCACGGTGAGACCAGGGTTGCGATGCGATGCGGGGCGATGCGGTCTGCGGTGCAAACAGGTCACCGGTCAGGGATGGATTCGGTTGACGGAGTCGGTTGCAGTTCCCTTCCTCTGTGGCAACTGAAACAGCGTTCCAGAAGCGGTACCCAGAGGCTTGTGAAGTCTTTGTAGTCCCTGAGACTTCTTAACAGGAGGCCAGCTCGGTTTCAGGCCCTTGGAGATACTCAGCACAAGTTTGTAGAAAGTTCAGTCTAGTCCTTTCACTGCCCAAGGCAGAAGCAGCAGCTGCAGGCCAACCCAACAAAGCAAAGGGGCAGTACTCCTCCTGGCAGCTCTTCCAGCTCTTCGTCTTGGCAGGTTCCTTGATTCCAGCGAGATCTAAATTCATGGGGTCAGGGCCCCAATATTTATATCCCAAATTCCTTTGTTCTCTGAAGGCAGAGAGGCCTTTGCCTAGTCCAAACCAGTTCTGGAGCACTTTGTTGACAAGTCTCCGTCCCTTCTTTCAGAGAGTAGGCCAGGGACATCAGACGCACCACAGGAGGTGGAGCCAGCATTGTGGAGGGAAGGCACTGTCCTATTCAGGGCCCAGGTGCAACTCCTCCCACCCATCTACATGTAGATCTTGCTATTCAGCCCTGTGCTGACTCACCCTGTCTCCTGGCATCCCCCAGCCCCTGTCACTCACACTCCAGACAAGGAATACACAACCTCGCAGAGGCAGGCTTGGATGGTTAGACAAGAAAATACCCACTTTCTAAAAGTGGTATTTTCAAACACAGAATGTTAAAACCAACTTCACTAAAAGATGCATTTTATCATTCTGAGTCCAGGCATACTAAACTCGAATTTCTACCATGTTCCCGGGGTCAGTTAGGATTATAAGCTGTAATAATCAAAACTGCCCGTTCTGGCCTATGGGGAACAGGTAGCCTTGCAATAGTGAAAAACGAACTAGGCTGTAATTCACTATCAGGACATGCCACACACACCAGGGCATGTCCTACCTTTCGCATAAAACGCACCCTGCCCACAGGGGTACCTTGGGCCTACCTTAGGGGTGACTAACATGTAGAAAAGGGAAGGTTTAGGGACTTGCAAGTGTGCGCACTTGCCAAGTCGACATGGCAGCCCCAGGCTGCGCACAGGCTCTGCAATGGCAGGCCCGAGTTACATTTTACGGGCTGTTTGCGTGGGTGGCACAATCCAATGCTGCAGCCCACCAACAGCATTTGGTCTATAGGCCCCGGCACTCGCAGTGCACTTTACAAGGGACTGACACATAAACCAAATAGGCCAATCATGGAAACGCCAATCCATAACACATTTTATACAGGAGCACTTGCACTTTCCCACTGGACAGCAGTGAGGAAAGTGCACAGAATCATTACACCAGCAAAAACAGAGTCAAAACCGGGATTTCAGAAAGCAAAAAGTCAGGGGAAACACGCCAAAAGATGCCAAGTCTAACATCGGTTTTAAGGTAAGTATTTAGTAGTGGGAGTTGAGGTTCTGGGGGTAGACTCACGGGTCCCCCAAGGTCAGGGATGCACTCTTGTTACACCCTCAGCGGCACTAGGGCGGCCGGGTGCAGAGTGCTGGGGCCCAATGTTATCCAATGGGGGGATAGGGGGCCTCCGGTTGGTGGCTGCTGACGAGCAGGCCACTTGATTGTGGGAGCAAAGCTCCTAGACTTTAGCTCAGGGCAAATGGGGAAACAAAGTAGCACCAAAGGTGCACCCTCAGCGGCACTAGGGTGGCCCGTGCAGGCAGGCCCGGACTGGCAACCGAAACCGGCCCTGGCAAACTGCTCGGCCGGCCCCCCCTGGGGTGAGGGGGGGTGCAGCCGAGTAGTTTGCGAGCGCCGGTTTTGGCCGATTTTGTTACAGGGGGCCGATATTGCTGACCCCCGGTAACAAAAACGGCTCCCCAGGGGCCCAAAACCGGCCCCCACCCTAGCGGCCCACCGGGGAAACGCCCGGTGCCCGCTACGGCCAGTCCGGCCCTGTGTGCAGGGTGCTGTTTCGACGTCGGGCGCCCTGTTGTTTGCAATGCGGAACCTCCGGTTTGCAAAGGCACTGCAGGCTTGGGGACGAAGGTCTTCTGGGTGTGACCACCACTTCGAGAGGTAAGTTGGGAAGTTGGGGGTTGGTTAGGCACCGTCGGTTTGGCCACCCAAGGCCATGGGGCGTCGGGTGCAGGGGTGCCTGGAGGTTTGAGGCAGGTCAGGGGTCGCCGGATCTCGGGTTAGGATCGAGGGGGGGACCTCCTCGTGGTGTTTGCCCACTCAAGCTCGGGCCGTGGACGGCAGGTGCAGAGTGGTGCGGATTCGCGGTGTCTGTCCGGAGCCAGAGGTTGCAGATGAACAAATCCGGTGTTCACGGGAGACACAGTCTTTGTGGTTGAAGGCAAGCAGGTCCTCTGGGGTTTTCGAGGTTGCTGGCTGAAGGACACACCGGGATTTCGCAGGAGCAGGTTCGAGGTGGAGACAGGCTGGTAGGGCTGGGACCAAGTCAGTGGGCTTCCTCCTTGTTAGCTTCGGCACGGCTGTTCGGTCCTTCTTCTTCTTTTATTGTTGCAGATTCTGGTCTGAGGAAGCAAGGTTCAGGGGTGCCCCTAAATACTAGATTTAGGGGCGTTACAGGTAGGTAAAAAGGTTTGGACCAATGGGTTCCTTCCCTGGGGTGGGAACACCCCCTATTATGCCACCCTCCAGTGAGAGGGGGGCATAAGCCTTTCTCTGGTTGGTGAGTCCCCCCATCTGCAAGATGGCGGGGACTGAGAGTCGTGCTTCACCTCACCTCCCACTCCTGAGGGGTGGAGTTGGCAGAGGTGGGCACACCTCTCTTCCTCACTTGTTTTTCCCGCCGGTTCTCCCGCCCAAAGTGGGGGTCAGAACCAGTGGGGACCAGTTGCTGAAAGCAGCAAGTGGCCTGAGGAAGCTCACAAAGGCGGCAAGCCTTTGAAGCTTCCCCTTAGTAAACCCTTCCCCTCCTGGGGGAGGAGGCTTGGCACCTCGTCCCCGGATGTGCATTGTTTCAGGCCCCAGAGAGCAGCAGGCTCTCGACCCAGGGGTCCAGAAACATGTCTGGTGGTGGCAGCTGAAAGCAGCCACTCAGCTTGGACACTAGTGGTAGGTTAGTTTTCAGGGGGCATCTCTAAGATGCTCTCTGTGTGCATTTTTCATTAAATCCCACACTGGCATCAGTGTGGGTTTAATGTGCTGAGAAGTTTGATACTAAACTCCTCAGTTTTCAGTGTAGCCATTATGGTGTTGTGGAGTTCGTAATGACAGACTCACAGCACCATATACTCTTAATGGCAGCACTGCACTTACAATGTCTAAGAATGGCCTTAGACACTGTAGGGGTACAGGGCTCATGCACCTGTACCCTCACCACTGGTATAGTGCACCCAGCTAGAGGGGTGACTGACCTATGCCAGGGTAGTGTGTTGTAGGCATGGCACACAGGGATGTGTGCCATGTCAACTCTTCACTTTTTCTGCACCAAAACACGCAGCCTGCAAAGGCAGTGTGTGAGTGTGAAGGTACAGGACCTCTAAGGGTGGCACAATAAGTGCTGCAGCCCTTAGAGGCCTTCTCTGGTCACAGTGCCCTGGGTACCTGTGATACCATTTACCAGGGGCTGACCTGTGGCCAGAGATGCCAATTGGGTTTAGGCTTCAATGCAGTTTTAGGGAAAGAACATAGGCCCTGGGTACCTGATTAGCAGGAGCCCAGGGCACACTCAGTCAAAGCACATCAGCAATTCAGCAAAAAGTGGGGGCAACCATGCAGAAAGAGGGCACTTTCTCACACAAACCATGTCCCATACGGAGCAGAACTAGGTCTTCCAGAATGAAAATAAAATAAAAACTATTTCTGAAAAGTGTTCAAGTAAGTAGAGTACAGTGCAGAACTACATCATATACTGTGGAGAACTATATAAAGTACAGCGCAGAAGTGTGTCTTGTACAATGCAGAACTATGCTCCACACAGTTCCGAACTACACCTCTCTAGTGCCACACTATGCCCAAGTCAGCGCCCAGCTACATCCGATACTTTGCTGAGCAGTGCTGATGGCAAAATCCAGGAATCGGAAATGATCATCAGTTAGGGCTCAGGAGAGATTTGTAAACAGCCACGTATTTGTAAATCTGATGTGACAAGCTGTTCTGGCTCGAGTCAGTTGATGAAGCTTTAGTCTTGCATTGTGTGATGTCTTCATCTCTGGAACACCTGATAGGGCACAGCGACTCGATTAAAAATATTTAAATATTTATGCTTATTTATGTGGATGTGACTATGAATGCTTTATCGTAGGCACATATAGGTATGTGGTTAACAAACTAACATGTGTCTAGGTCACTTGATGGCAAGTTGCTAGTGGTGTGAATATATAAAACAAGCATGGGACCCCGTGCTTGGTTTTTTCCCCCAATTGTACAGCAGATTCGCAGATCCTCCTGGATTTCGCAGCAAAATTGAAAAAATAAACGTTATTGGCCCCCGGCAGGTCCCTGTGAGACCCCATCACCAGGCCTAGGGGGTCAAGGTATACCTATACTGCCCCTTATTGTGTTTATCTTTTTTTCTTGAGACTTGGTCAAGTCCGAGTCCCAAGATGGCTGCCAACACTTCATGGTTGAAGTGTTGGCAGCCAATCAGATCTCACCATGAGATCTGCCGGATCCATGAACCCTCTGCGTCCCTACATATCTATACATCTTTTTTCTTTAATAACTCCAAAACTACTTAACAGATTTACACCAAATCACAACAAGCATTTTCAATGCAATAGGTCTCGCATTTGCAAGAGTTTGAGCTTTTGACATTGTAAATGACAATCCCTTGTATTTATCTGTTTTAAAAACAACTCATAAATAAAAGGCATTGTCATTTACAATGCCAATAACTCAAACTCTCGCAAATGCCAGACCTATTGCATTGCAAATGCTTGTCTGTCTAGGCGTGAGGTGATAGACCTGCCTCTGAAAGGGAAAAGTCTGTCTCAGATTTTTCGGTGGGATGTGATGGGTCTGTCTCTGGAGGTGAAAGGTCAGTCTTGGATTCCTTTGCAAAAGCTAATAGGTGTCTCTGAAGAGCTCAATCTCGGATTTCTTCGCAGGAGGTAAGTGGGCTGTCTTGGATGTCTCTCCAGAGGCAAGAGTTCTGTCTCAGATGTCTGAGAGGATGGCTTCGCTGCCCGATTTACCCCTCACTCTGCTCTCACCCGCACAACTCATTTCCCAGGAATGTGTGAGCAGAAGAGCGCCCGCCCTCAGGCTTGAAAAAAATTACAAGTAGATACATGGAGTGCCCCTTCTGAGGGAGGAGCATTCTTTATTCGTGTACATTATATGCAAGGGCTGTAAGAGGTCCAAGGGATGCCTGAAAACCTATCTATTTAAATATGACTTCGACCGACATTGAATTATAAATGTATAGTTAGTTGTATACATTAATAAAAATAAATGCAAAAAATATGCTGAGAAGGAAACGAAACTGGAGAATGTCGGCACCACGCCCCCATCCCCACACCTATGCTGCGCCCTTTCAGGGTAAAGAGTGAGCAAGCCTGAGGGTGCAAAAGTGGAGGTCTGAGGGGGACCAAAGCTCACAGGTTGGTCGGACCCTTGCACAAGTTTATTTTTTAAAATCAAATCAGGCTGTTGTAGTTCTCTTAATCCTAATATATATCCAGGTCTACGAGTCCCAGAATGCAAAGGAAAATCAGGCTTGGATGAGCTAGAGAACTGGAAAACTTGAGAACTCTCCGAGGCTTCCACCCATCCCTTCTAGCTCATGAGCTATGCCCTCCACTCAGGGTGAGGAGAGAGCAGAGTGAGCAAAAACGGAGCAGGCCGGAGCCTGGAGGGTGCAGGAAATGGAGAGTGAAAGATGGGAATTGAAGAAGGGGGATGGGGATAAGATCTTAGAACATTGTGTGCCTTTTTGACGTCAGCCACGAATTTACATTGATTACACGTGTGGCCTTTAAAAGGAAAAGAAATCCCGGTTTGCCTGGCTTTTGTTTGTTTCCTGACATGCCTTGGGGGGGGCACCAGTAGTCAGCCTCCAGAATACCAAGATAAGAGACCCCACCCCAAGAATATGCTGTTGGGGACTTCAGGGGTTAAGCTAAGCCTCCATGAAAAATCAAGCATTGGCGTCTCTGTGGTGGAGGCTCCATCTTAATGACGATTTGAACCCTTGAACTATGCAACTAGTGGGTTCAGCTTCCATGTCCACACCATAACTGGCCTCTCTGGGGATCATCTATAGGCAGACTCGTACTTCATGACCATTCTATCCTTGGCCTCTCTAAGTATTACCTCTAAGAGCCATCTGTCACAATAAACCGTGCAAAGGCCACACATTTATTTGCTCAATTGAATTGAGCTAGGGCGCGTTTCAGGTATTTATTACATGGAACAATGCAAGGGCCGGTCAATCAGTGTGCCAAAATAAATCATTCAAAACAAGGCACGTCAAGATGCTACACTGGCATTCCAGTGATACCAGAGTCATAACAAACGTCACGTGGCACCGTGCACGGCATTGCATCGTCATATATTACGAGCAAGCGTTCAAGAGTAGGGTGAGGTCGCTCCCCATGGAATCAAAATAAAAATGAGCATTAACGCGTTGTAAATGAGAAGCACATCTTCTACACGAAAGCCTACCTTTCTGCCTCAGCGGCACGGGGGAGGTCAATCCCAGCTTCGGATCAACTTCCTGTGATTCTGGGCAAATCACTTAATCCCCGCCCACAAAGACAGAAAAACATGCCCTCAAGTGTAAAACGCTCAGCTCACGTGTAAAGTGCTTTAATGCTCTTGGGCTAAGTTTGCGCTATGTAATGCAGCAAAACACATACTAAATACGTATGCGCTTTACAAAGTAGTGAAAAATGCCGATTTAAATGTCTCTCTCACAGCCACGCTATCAAAGCAAATGCTACATGTTATAAATAATGTACAATTGTCTGTCTGAGTGAAATAAAGGATAGATGGTCACCACATGCCTGAAGAGCTGTTCACAAGTTAAAAACCAGTGGTGCGCGCGCACCACAGAGGAGCGAGGGCTAGGGAGCGCGGCAGCAAAGCGAGACGAACGCGCGCTGCTGCGCGTTCTGGCCACCGTCGGGAATGGGCGCGGCAAAGGCGGGACATGCGCCCGCCTTTGACCAATCGCGTGCCGTCTCCATTAAAAAACGGACGCTACAGCCAATGAGGGCTTCTGAAAACAAAACCACACGCACGAGCGTGTGGGTCGTTTTCAGAAGCCCTTCTAGAGGTCTCGCGCTGCGCGAGCAGTGCTGCGCACTGCAACGCTAGGCACGAGACCTAAAAAGGGCTGTTTCTGAACCAAGAGGTAGCTTTCTGCCAAATTTGGTGTAATTCCGTTTAGTGGTTCGGGCTGTAGTTGTGTCTAAAATCTCTATGGGAAATTGCATGGGAAGCGCACATATTTTGACCCCCTCTTTTTCTCAGCCCCCACTTGACCGATCTCCCTGAGACTTTCCACGCAGAGCTAGACAAAGTAGGCCACTTTTTTGGGTAAACTTTGTGAAGATTTGTCAAACGGCACCAAAGTTATTAGCAAACCAAAAACACTTTGTCTATGGTAACTAGGTTCTACTATAACTACCTACTGGTGACCGGCAGTAGTAAAAAAATATATATATATATATATATAACTATATTTATATAACTATAGTTATATAAAGCTGTTTTTGTCACCTGTGCTGGTCTGGTATACCGTTTTGGATGCCTTTTCTGGTATACATTCAGGGCTTTTTTGGGCCAGTTCTATCACCTGTGTTGGACTGGTACCCCTTCGGGCCCATTTTGGCCACATGTACTAGGCTGGTATACCTATTGGACTGCTCTTGCTGATTCTACTGGGATGGCATACTTAAAGGACTGTGCTAGCCATCTATACCTGGCTGGCATACCTACAGAACTGTTTTGGGCGCCTGAACTGAGCTGGTATACCTACTGGACTGTTCTTGCCAAGCTGGATCCTGTAACGAGTGATCGCAGTGGGTTTTCCTGTAGCATCCATGACCATCAGTAGAGCATTGAAGAACCAGAAGGTGAGGCTGGGGATCACAAGAGTGCCTAGGAACAATGACAGAAACCAGAGTAAAGCACACCTTGAAAAGCACAAGGAAACTGCACAGCTAGAGACAACACAGGGGATCGTACATATATGTGTGCATGCAGAAGTACTATGTGTATCCTAAAGGAAGAGCACAGTCTTGGGAGAGGGTAATAGACTTTGTGTCGCTATCCCTTTATGTAGCTAACTTTAAACACAACAAAATGAGACATCTTTAGTTTTATCCCAGGGTTCCCTACATGACTCCCACCTACCCCATCCCGACCACTCAATATGGAACGTTAAGTATTCTGTTCAGATGAAAACTATCCCTTTTTAGGTCTGGCTACCAAACAGCTTTTTGTTTTCCAGAGCTCATTCACAACGCAATACACAGAACGGGACATTGGCCCAACCACTTTCAGCAATCTGCTTGATTACACTTTATTTCATGTTTGGAAGGCTCTATTGGATTATTGTGCTATTTTATATTTTTTAGTCAGCGGTGATTACAAGGGACACCAAGAGCAGCAAGGGAAAGTCTACAATAGAAACAGCATCCTATGCAGATTAAAGCAGCCCCTCATTCTTGCCAAAGAACGGGGGAGTGGGCTTCCCAGTGCTCGAGCTCAGTGAGAGCAACCATAGTCAGTAGGCGGCGGTCTGCAATAAGCTTGAGCTCACTCACTACAATAAAGGCTTGTCTACTTCACAACATCATTAATTATTGAGATCAACACATTAACCTGTTTTTGTCTTGCACCTTATGTAGCACCTAGTACCATATATTTGCCATTTGTATTTGCTGTAAATGACAAGTGTTACTATTACACTGGGTAGAGAACCCAAATTTATTTCTCCGACAGTTGTGCAAACTATGGGGCTGATTTATAGTATGGTTGTCAGAGGCTAGTCCATAGGGATGGCAGAGGACATTGTCACCACCAGGAGAGCAAAACAAGCCATCCGACCGCCCACTTTAAATATGATGGGCAGTCAGATTGACAACCTCCAACGGGCTGTACTCCGTCAGGCCGTTGGAGGAGCATGTAGGTGACAGTGCTGGGTTAGGCTCCGTCATCTATGCGCTTTCATTCTCTAAATGAGGTGGGCGGACCAGCAGTTTGGTGGAGAGCGTACTCTGTCACCGTTGCAACCGAGTACCCTCTCTGCCAAGATTTAAATCAGCCCCTATGTAACAGTGCCTTCATAAATGTCCAAACGCCCTACACTGGTCTGGTGGGTTAGAAGGTAGTTAAGACTCCTTGGGCATTCATATCTTGATGTAGACTGTCCCAATGGTTCCATTTATGTGATGTTATAACTATATCTGGGTGTCCTGTTACGCTGACCCACCTACATAAGCAGATTCACCTACCCATATTAAGAAATCCTATTTCATCCACCCACCAATTCATATTCACCCAAATAATTATATTAACCCTCACTATCACCCCTGATCACTCACCTACTCGCATTCACCCACCACTCACTCAAACCACACATTCTGTTGTACAATTCCACAGAAATACACACACAAACTCACCCATCAGTTAGGAAGCACTTTTGCTAATAAAGCCAAAATGTTTGGATTTGCCAATATTTTTAGGTCGAACATTCGAGACCTATTGTATATACTTTAGTATATACTTATTATATACTTATATGTGTATGTACTATGTGGGCTCTGGAGATCAGCCCTAGGACTTGTCTACTTCCGCTTAGGGACTTTTTCTTCTGTTCAACTGCCTCTATTTAACTGTCTTGAAAGAAAACGACCAGCAGAGGTCAGTAAAATACCAGAATCACTTTAGCATTCTCTAGATTCCAGTCCCTAGAAATTGTCTTCCACGAGCACCCGTAGACAATAATATTTTTTTCAAATCTTGTATTTTCAGTGATATGACCATTGAAGGCCCTGATTTTATATTAAAAACAGAGCTTTGGACTATACCATTTTCCGCTGAAAGGCAATATTTCTCTCCATGTGTTCCCATACCTGGCGTGTCACGCAGTTTGGTGCTTACTTTCCTTCCATGTTAAAGAACAGTAGATGTTTCAGCACCCAGGCTAATGTGCTGCATAGCTAAATACATATAAGGTCCTAAAGGCGAGACCAATTGCATTGCAAATGCTTGTTTTATGAAGGCTGTCTATACTAGCTGTGTTCTGAATTCAACAGTAGGATGATGAACCCACCTCCATGTGTAACTCTGCAATAGCAGGGATTGACAGGAGTTTTAGATTGGTGGTCCCTATCATCTCCAGCTGACTCCATGGACAGTGTAGGCTCAACACATTTTTTTCTTCACAAGTTTTTATTGTCAACAGCCATAAGGGGCCCGGCGATGCCAGGTTCCCCAGCAATACAATATACATACTTGCGAATAAGATGTTGACTTTTTGATAATAAGAAAACAATTGGGAAACAAAAACAGCAAAACATAATTCTCCAACATAAAACTGTAGTGTCATGCGTCTGATATACAATACAGGCTCAACACATTTTGCAGTTCTGGAAAACTGTTTGCAACTCCTCGACTATAGGGTCTCCCAGAAGCTCTTGTGGCAATACCATCCAGCCAGGCTGCAAGGCTACCAAACCTAGCTGGCGGCATCCACTCTAAAGAGGTCCTTCGTACAGGCCTTTGGAAGACTAAGCCTTGTGTCACAATAGCAGTACTTTTTGAGGATCTAAGCCTGGCTTGGGCACTGAGAAGAAAAACAGCTGCCGCAAGCGCCTGTCATTGGCAACTTTTCTCCTCTGATCGGGTCAGTGTCTCCTTGAAGCCCAGATGAAATACAAATAGATCAAGATGGCCTGTATTCCTCTTCCTTTGTGAGTGCTGTTGTGACTCCAAACCTTTCTTCAAAATTTGAAATCCTTGAACATCAGGAGAGATTGCATCTTTTTGTTTTGTCATATTTTTCTTTTTTGGTCTCCCTTGAAGGTAGACACTGGAAAGTCTCATTCAAAAAGGAATTCTGTAGACTGGGCATAAGGCTATGTCTATTACAACATCAGAAAGGAGGAGGGCCCAGGGTTCAGGTACAGTGGGGAAAGCTTAAATCGAAAAGGATGTTCATGCACCCCAATTCCAGCATGCATACCTAGACAGTTGGCAGTCTCACCATTAGGTGCGTAGGTAAAAGAGCCCTTGCACTCATACCAGTTACCCCATGACTGTGAATGGGGTTGTACACTGTAACCTACGGAAACCAGGCTCTACTGTCTAACATCAAACAAAACCATCAAGCACCTCCAGTAAACTTGCAGATTATCAAATCCACTAAGAAAAGACATAAACCAGACTAGACAAAGATAAACATAGAGCCACAGCTTTTTCTTACCATGTTAAGACTTCCTACATGACAATGTATGCATAACCTCTATGTGGAAATTAGGTTTGTATGTTTAGACACGCTAGACCTCAAAGAAAATGTGGTGCTTTCCTCTGAGCATTCAACGGTCTTTGAAAATAGATACGATAGAATATGCGGTCAGAGTAAGTCAAAATATAACTGTGTATTCTTTCTTGAATTTAAGCATTTAGCAGGACTCTTTATTGGTTTATTCATAAATTCTGGATTGATTTTTCAAGATCTATTCCTGAAGTTGCGCATTAATCCAAAAAGCTGAACAGGATTAACACGTGTTTCACGATTTTACAATTGCTTCATCAGGGCCAGAATAATTTTAGATGTTGTTTGGGATATGTTATGTTAGCAAGTTTTATAACGCGCACAGCTACTCAAAGAGTGTCCCGGCGCGGGCCCAAGTAAAAACAGGAAAGAGACAGAGAGAAATTCAGTTAAAAAGAAAAGTTTTAAGCTTTTTCCTAAACTCAATGGGATTCTGCAAGCTACGTAAAACATACGGAAGTGCATTCCAGGCCACCGCGGCCAGATATGCCAAAGAACTGCCACCTCTCCTTTTCAGGCGATATCTGGGCAGAGAGGCCATTAACATATTAGAAGAGCGCAGATGTCTACCAGGAATGTAGAACTGAAAACGCTTCCTGAGATAGACGGGGCCATACTCGTACAAGGGAGCATGGGCCATTCCCAGGGTCTTGAACTTAACCCGTGTTCTCACAGGCAGCCAATGAAGATTACGCAAATGTAGCCTGACACTCCATTTACTTAGTAAAATATTGTGCGTGAAAAATGTCAAATCATTTAGATTTTGTAAGGCGATCATGTTTTTGTTTTCACAATTATGTGTTAGGTTCAAACAAATGTTGGATCCTTTCAAATCAGCATGATGACCGATTATCTTGTGGTTGGAGAAACACAGCTGTACCTCCCTGCTGGCCTTAACATCTCTGAGCTCCAAAACCACCTCCTGCCCCTCTACATAATGGTTAGGAGCAAGCCGCAAAGGTTCAGTGGCAGAGATGTGGGGTTGATCCACAACCGGGGTGGGGGCAAGAAAAGAACATGATTCCTCTCTGGGAAATGGAGGGGCTACATTGACCCGAAGTACGCAAGAATATATAGACCTCTTTTATAGTGAAATACACACTGTGATTGTCTCCATAAAAACAGACTTTAAAACATGCCTACAGGAAGTCGGAAAAGATATATCCGAGCAGGGCAACAGTGCAAACAACCTCGAACGATCTGCAGACAACTGTATGGACGACCAAGAGATGACCTGGCATAGAATCCAGACCTGAGAAGACCAACATGTCAAATTACAAAGGAAGCAGGAGGAATTAGAAAACAGAAACAGATTCAATAATATATGCACTGGAGGTATTCACAGAGGTACAGGATTTCACAATTCGTGGACCTTACCACACTTCTAGAACAATGTCCAACTCAAAGGGCGCAGAGTGCCCCAAACATTCTTGCTCATGATCACTTCTTTGAGGGCAAGGAAGCCATTATGCTGGTGGATACAGGGAAGGCTGAGCTTATTTTTAGGGGCTCTACTATTCAGCTTTTTCCAGGACCTGTCACTCATCCCTCCTAGGAAATGCAAAGACTTCTGACCTGTCACTGACCATCTTAGAGAACACAAAGTAAAAGACCAGTGGGGTCATCTATTCAGTCTCGTATTCCATTGGCACAGAAAACAATTCCACATGCGCTCTCTCAGAAGCAGGTCAATACTGAAATTACCTCAGGGTACTGAGCCAAGGGAGTCTGCCTAGGGATCAATGACAGACTAAAACAAATTCCACCCTAAATGGCTGCCCCAGACCATGCAGAGAGTTGGAAAGATCTTCTGAAGAAGCACAGGCTGACTCCATTTCCTATCTAAATAAGAGAGATTCTTTGCAAAAACTCAAACCTTCAGAAGATGAGGAGAAACACATAGACTCTTAATCAACCTATGACCAAACAAACTCTGAGGAGATTCTAATGCGGGCCATGGTGAGTTGCATGGAGAAGTGGGACAATTTCTTTAGTTATTGGTGCTAACGCATGACCTTTAACCTACTTTTTAGCTGTTGGACTGTGTCTTGGACTCCCCCCACTTGTTTATATCCTTATCCACCGAGGGCTGCACCTCTTTTTATGGACAAGCAGTGTACCCAACCACTCACTATGGGTAGGGGTGTTTGGTTCCCCTAGTAAACAGCAACAGGTGTGGAAGTACTTATTGCACCACAACCCTGATATCATCTTCCTACAGGAAACCCATTTACTCAAAACGACCACCCACACGTGAGTCATCATGGATATCCCAACCAATGTTGGGCATCTACAATAGGCGAAAAATGCAGGCGTCTTACTTACTTTGTAAGTCTCACATTGGCCATAATAGCCATAATTGGAAGGCTGTAACCACGGACAAACCGAGTTGCTACCTGAAGCTTAAATTCCAGTGGGGAGGGACTAAACTGACCATGTTAAATGTTTATGCTCCCAACAGCTCAAAGTCTTCTTTATCTGTACTTCATTGAAGGAACAACTCTGAGATACCCAGGGTGATAAAATACTAGGTGGGGACTTTAATTTGTCCTGGGACCCAAAGAGGGACAGAAATCAGAACACATATCAGGGGACAGGAGCAATGTCAGCCCTCCTCAAAAAAGAGGTCAATGAGCTGTGCCTAGTGTATGCCTGGTGACACTTGGCTGCAAAATCTTTGGGATCCAGTAAATAGAGCTATCATCGCAGCCACCATCAAAGAATACTTACCACTTAACAAGCAGCTGGACATATCATCTCATACCCTTGTGGATGCTTTTAAAGCTGCTATCGGGGCTACCACTACTGAAATAGAAAGGGCCAGAGAAGGGGAACCTCCTAGAGCAAAATCTTACATCGGAAACTATGGCATTAAAGCGGCTAGATAAATAATCCCCTACCAAACAGAATCAAAGGAAATCAGCTGTTCTGAGAGGGCAACTAAAGTCACACAGATTAAACCGAGCAGAAAGGTCTTTGCTCGCCCTAGGCCAGCACTTTTATGATAAAGGGGACAAAGTGGGAACCCTCCTTGTGCGTATAATACGACTGCACAGAATCAAATCATACATTGTGCAGGTCAAAACCCATACCGGCACCTGGGCAACAAGATACAATGAGAAAAGCAGGCCTTTCACGACTTCTACCAAACACTTTCCAGTCACGGGGATGACCGTATAGCTGCACCCCTATATCACCCCTGCAAACCAGTGCAGACCATATCCAGCTCACAAAGTAGAATCAGTCACCCAGTAGGTTCAAGTGTTTTATTCCTCACTCCTCTTCGTCCCGCTCCATGTTTAGGCAGAACGACAAGGTCATTGCAAAAAAATAATTAAAGAAAACCCTACGGCCATCATTCACGACACCAATATTCAACTATGATACAATGTAGTGCTGTACATTAGCAATCCAACAAACCCGTACCAAAGACTCATAATTTAAAATAATAGAATTGATATGTCTAGCTTAACCTGCAAGAAATAAGGTAAAAGGGTACCGAGCAATACAATAATCCCCAATAGTCCAGTCAAGTCATTCATCTGAGAGCAAGTAAGGTCGTTGCACTCCTGCTTCAAAAAAGGTAATTTTTGGATTCAAATCTTCGCAATGTCGGAATCTACTGGCCCACACTTCAATCAGAGTCTGCTGGCCAATCCCTGTGACAAAACGAGGGACACAACTCCGCTGCTGCTCTGAGCAGGGGAGGCGGAGTCTGTAACTCACTCCTTCGCATCAGACCTCGGGTGGGACTGCCCTTCTTCCACCAGGAGTCCCACTGTCTCCCAGAGGCCTCACTCGTGGGGTGTGCACTAAAGTGAATCCGGCGTTTAAAGTGTCCCTTTTCATGAAGCAGTGTTAAGGGAACCTACCCTCACATCATGGGTTGTCCAGCGTGGGAAGATGCAGGCATCACAAACTGGAAGCCTAGACTCGAGGGACAGTCAAGTCCCCTCTTTGAGTAACTGCCTGCAAGCGGCGCGCGTGATCTGGTACAACAGAAAAGGTCAGCAACCTACATAGCCCACTACTACAAACTGACTGCACACACTGGATTCCTGCGTCCAGAGCAATTTTTGCAGAACACTGATCCAGCCCCTGCACCGTCGGATTCTGAGAGGGCGCGCGGTGTGGTTGTCAGGCGGCCACCTACGTTTTGCCCCTGTGCAAACGTACTCACTTACCTTTGTTGAGTGTTGCCACTCAGAGGACATATTGACACAACACGGTAAAACACCGGTCGATGCAATACATGCTGACGCTAGACAAAACACGTGCACAGCACAAGCTGGCATGGCCTAATTCAGATACAAGTGGAGCACGCTGAGACAGCTCCACACAGCATATGCTGACACAAGGCTCGCAAAGCACACGCTGACACAGCTTTGTTTGACGGCTTATTTATGCACACAGCTGTGGAAGTTAAATTGCTGGCACATTGTTTACTGTAGCTCATACCGACATGCTTGAGAAATCACAAGAAATGAACACAACACATTCAGACAGTTTCATACAGCACCCGAAATGCACACAACACATTTTAACAGTTTTACACAGCACCCAAAATGCACATAGCATATTCAGACAGTTTTACACAGCACCCGCGGAATAGATGCTGTCTGACGTTCCAAATGCGGACATAGTTTTAGGCAGCACACAATGGCAAGGAATTATGGCACTGGAGAGAAAACTGAACAGAGAAATAAATATTATAGAGAAATAGTTGTAGAGACCAAACACTACCGCGACAGTTTGTACAAACAAAAAATATTTTAGATTGTTGAAAAAAAAATAAAAAAAAATAGGTTGCTACAACGAAAAATAAAATCCATACCACCGGTATTTATTTTGATGTTGATTGGAGAAAAAAACGGATCGAAGAGCTAAAGGTGCCACATATGAATAAGAAGGGGTATTTCAAGGAATAAGGTTAGGTTTCAGTTAAGGGGTAATCGTCTGCGTTCGAATGGCGGTTACGTTTAGCTACGGGTAGGGTCACCGGTTAAAGTTAGGGTTCCGTTTAGTGGATTTGAAGGTTTTATGCGAGGGTGGGTGAGATACAGATTTGCTTAACTGGACTTTGTTACAGCAGTCTTGTTTTAGAAGTTCTTTTAATGTTACTTTAACATCTGCTGTTGAGGTTTCTCTGTGGTGGTTCTCCTGTCAAGGGAATTCTCTGTAAAGTATTGTTTTTAAAGTTTATATTCTTATTGTAATTAAAATAGATTAGATGACAAATGCTTACCAAGTCTCGATGCGGACAAGTTAAGGCACTGCTCCGCCCAGCATGCGCTGACTGTACTCGGGGCAGCACATGTTAGTACAATGACCGGCACAACACGTGCTGACGCATGCAGATCAGCAGCACGTGCTGGCACAAAACCACACACAGCACATGCAAACATAAACTCAGGCAGAATAAGCTCTTAGGTTTATGCAACACACAGTGAAACACAAACCCACATATCCTGTTAAGAGACCTGCACAGCACAGCCACAACTTCTTTCAACACATGCTGGCCTGGTGCAGCTCAGTTTACCAGATGCTGACACAGAGCTAAGTGGACTCACCAAGAGAGAAAAGGGCCCACTCACTGCCCCCAAAGAAAGCATGCAGCTTCCCCCACTGGACTTGCCAGAAGTACCCTGAAGCGCCCCAGAATCGCTGAAGGTGCCTGCGGAGAGAGGTACATGAGAATGAGTCTGCTGTCATGAAATAGCACATCAGAAACAGCCTGAAAAGTCTAAAATCACCACAAATGCCCCAAATCAGTCATCATGAAATCTATCTTCAGAATAATCTAATGCCAAGCAAACAAAGAAAATCATAGAATGCACCATCGCAACGCATGGCTCTAAAGGGTTAGTTTAAACCTACTGCAGCATGAAGTCCATAGAGGACTGCTAGTGACCTGGTCCAGATGAGGTCCTTAGAAGAGTGACACAGATCAGGTACAAACCGGAGCCATCTAGATGATGCCACTAAGAGGCTGCTATAGACTTGATATGTAGGAGGGCCATTGAGGCTGCTAAAGACCCGCTGCAGGTGAGTCTCATCGAGGACTGGTTTGAAACTGGTGTATATGATGCTACTAGAGTGCCTTATATTAATTATCCTGCGCATAAGAGGTCCCTAGAAAGAATAGTATGAACAAACCAGAGATGCCATCCATTGAGGGCAGATATGTATTTTCTATAGGTAAAGTCCTACAGTGGCTTTTATAAATCCATCGATTGAGGGCTGTTAACCAAGCCTGATAACACAACTTAGGCAGAACCTGACATTTCAAATTCTGCTGCTTGGCAGGATGTCTTTTCTCACTAAGATATTCAACTTATCTTAACCTGTTTTCCATCCGCCACTTTGGTCCATGACTGTAACACCATTGGTCGGATCGATGTGCACAGCCTTCTTTTCCTATTTCCCATCTTCCCCTTCCCACCAAGATGTTTCCTACCCAATGGGATGCAGCAAGTTCTTACCAGGTGACGGAGTTCCTGAAGGCAGCAAAGGTCAGAAGGCCAGAGCCCAAGATGAAGGCTGTCTTCTTGACTGAGTCCCATAGCTGTCCGTCCTGTGCACAAAGAAACCACAGTAAAGCCTTCTTCTCGTGGACACATCAGCATATCACAGAGCAATGTTTGAGGAGTGGGTAGAGCATCCACACATCTCCCATTCCATTCCACAAGAAGACCCTTTTTCCCCTTTGCACTGCTATTACTCAATCGTGCTCCGGTGTGTGTAGTGTGTTTATTTGTATGGGAGTGTGCAATATTGCTGGCCAGACTGCACTTGCATTGTGTGGTAGTGGTTCTTGAGAAAACCAGTCCCCTTTACAAAAGGCAATCTATAGTCTTTGTCAGCACTTGTGTTTTTTTCAAATGAATGACAGCGACTAAATAGAGTTAGGTAGTAAAAAGTACAGAGTTGTACTAACATGCATTCCTTTCACACGTTTTTAGTGGTTCCCATATTTGTTATATTTGCATTGGCCCTGAAATCCTGAAATAATATGGCTTCTATTTTGCTGCATGCAAATGAAGGTGATGTTGTGTGGATACTTTACAACTTTGTGCAAACATTTAAAAAAAATATTAACTTGTTGATGAAAAAGCACATTTGTTGACACAATTGTCATTTTTTTGTAATGAATGCACATTTGTTTATACCTAGTACTATTTGTTCGACAGTTAATGAAAGGGACGCTGTATTCACTTTGTTAACTAATGCCAATGCTAGTGTTATTTAATGAATCCATGTCCCCGGACACAAATCTTCTAGTGCCGCAAGACTGCAACTCCCGGAGTACTCGGATTTGTTGGAAACAAATCCAACCGACATTGACTAACCTGGCTACTTAAATGTGCAGATCATTATAGTGAGATAGTGGCCGAACATACCCAGGGAATTGCTTTATGAAGTGGCGTACCTGTTAAGTTTTCTGGCTCAACAATGAATGTGACTATTAGTTTTCTGCGTATGCGAATTAGAAATAAGGCATGATAGACTTTTATGAGTTTTATCTAAAGCTGCTGCTCTCATGGTCATCATATTTTAATGTTTTAAGACTTCACCAGATCCACGCAGATGCGATTTGCATGTAAAATATGGTGACATTTAATACCATTTTTTTAGAACTGTGTTCTGAATACTGTTCCATGGCGAATCCCATGTTAAACACGTTTAAAGCTGACTTTGAAGAGACAGTTTTAAGTCTAAAATTGTTGACCAACTTTTACCAAACTGCATAGGTGAACGCATCCATGCATGCCAGAAAAATAGTCTAAATCTGGAGAACTTTAGTCAAAAGATTTCGAAAGTGATTGCAAAAAATGAATTTTCACTTTCATACAAGTTCAATGTAACCTTCATTATAGTGGTACCGTAGCTCCACTGTAACACATACCCTATTTCATTTCTTCCCCCCGATGATGTATTTTATTCACCAAGCAATACAAACTCATAATTGACTTTACTGGGATATATATAGATATTCCTTCTGTCCCATCTTTCTGGGGTTTATACTTAAGAGTTGATTAATTTGTAATTCCGGTTATCATTATATTTATCTGACCATTTTTATATGATAACTTCTATTTCTATTTTATCCCAGTCTAGTTGTTATTTGCTATGTATTCTTTTTTTTTTAAAGTCTTTTTTAATTCTTCACTATTATAGATCAATTTCTGATTTCTATGTATTGCTAATGTTTTTCATATGTACTTCTTTTTAATTAATAATAAAATATATTTGAACACAAAAAAAAACAAAAGATGATTGAGACTCTCAAGTTGTTGGGTTATTTAGTCCATCTGGAAATCGATAATTGAATTGTCCAAACATTTGTCTCAGTTTGACGAATCTGTATGACACTCTCCAATATGGAAGTTGTTGACCGATAACAAGCAGACCACAGGATGAAACGCTATCCAAACCTGGCCGTTGTGTAATTCACGCTTTAACACTTTTTTTTCTTTTGTGAAAATCCATGCAGAAATGTTCAAAATATACCCCCTTAAAACAGAGGTGATAATTTATACATGTATGACAGCGCTGTGTTCCTAATTGTGAAGAGAGCACTGGGGCAGCTCCTCCGTGGTCTGCACCAGGGCATGGAACAGCAGAACAGCTGACATCTGCCACGCCCTCTTCCCTTACTTCGACAGTGAGGGGTCGGGTTAAGGGTAAAGAATTCCTGCCCTACCCTCAGGGGCATATTCTCAAGGACTTATCGCCGAGTTAGCAGCACTTTATCGCAGCCAAAGTGGTGATAAATACATCGCACCATTCACAAGCTGGTGCTAACAGCCGACATCACCAGTATTCCTGCGATAGCTGCCGCAAAAAACATCGCCACGGATGACACCGGCAACTAACGCTAATGAGATGCAGAGTAGGCGTTCCCGTGCAAAAACCTGCGGAAACACCACTTCGCAACATTCACAACAACCAGCCAGATCGGCGATAAGACCACAAAACATGCGATAAGGCGCGTTAGCAGCATGGATTTAACACCTGCTCCTACCTGGTGTTAAGTCGGACGACAACCTGCACCATAAAAGGGAGCCCAGCCCACAGCCACACCAGAAGAACAACAGATGCCATGGAGCTACTGATCATGCAGCTCGGAGCGCCAAGAGGGCCACAAAACCCACCGCCACCACACCCAGGACCCCCACCCCCCCCAGTACCCCCCTCCCCGGACTACCACAGAGGCAGCGCAGACAAAGACACCGGAACTTCCGAATTCGCACCAGCCTGGGAGACTTAACGCCAGAGGAAGTCATTGCCCACTACAGTCTCAAAAGGACAGCCATCCTATGCATCCTGACCATTATTGCCCACAGGCTGACGGTACCAACACAGCAGAGAACCAACATCCCTCCGCAGACAAAGCTGCTGGCCGTGCTGCACCTGTTGGCCTCTGGGACCTTCCAACCAACAACTGCCTGAGTCGGAGGAGTCTCACAGCCAGCCCTGTCAAAGTTCCTCACACCTGTCCTGGATGCCATCATCAGCTTGGTACCCCAGCAACTTTACTTCCCACACACTGCGCAGGAACAGCTGGAGATGAAGCAAGGCTTCTACGCCATAGCTGGCTTCCCGCACATCTTGGGGGCAATCGACTGCACACATGTACTCCTCGTGCCCCCTGCAGCCACTGCACACAATTACCGCAACAGGAAACACACGCATTCCATCAATGTGCAGGCAATAGTGGACCACCGGGGACTCTTAACCACAGTCCATCATCAACCAGCGCTTTCAGGATGCCACCTATGGGAATGCACTGCTCGTCGGTAAGTACCAACGGAACACACCACACACCTCAACAGCACATTCAGACAACTCACAACTCTGGGAATGCACACGTCACAAAATCACATACAACATGACAACCAACATCCCCACATTCCAAACACGACAACACTACTTACTGTGGCAACCTGGGCTAGCCTTCTACACAAGCCATCAACGGCATGGCACCTCAGCCACACAATTGCAGAATGTGGGGAGAGGTGGGAACCCGGCATATGGGAAGGAGGCAAGTGAGCCATGAATAAGAATGCACACAATGCCAAGTGTGGAGTGGATGTGCTGGACAGACCGCAGTATGCAGACCACAGACACTTCCATGTCGACATACACTGCTGGTGTCTGGAGTGTACTGGACAGTGGACGCAACCATGTATCCGCAGCCAGCGGGGAACAATGCGGAAATGTAGTTTGTTACGTCCCCCCCTGTAAGCGTGTGTGGAGTGGGCTGGCCCGGCGTACGCCAGGTCAGCGTAGGGGTGTGAATAAAAAGCCTGTTACTCTGGGCGTGGTTCTCTTCCGGAATGGCCAACGTGTCTGCCAGGGCTGCGCCTCTCACCCCGCCACGAGGCCGATGCCGTGAGCGGCGGTGCCTGCGATCCTGTGTGCCTGCTGCACCCCAGGCCGCTGGTCCCAAAACGCGTCATGCCCGCCCCAGCGCAGCCAGGCCGCACTGCTCACCTGCCGACACCGGCGTATGTCAAAGAGGGCTCACCACGTGCCGGTGCAAGCTCCAAGCCCAAGGCCCGTGACCATGGCAGCCTCCTCAGACCATCACGGCCTCCGCGACACAGGCCCCCCATTACTCCTTTCTCATTGACGTACTCCACCGCTGCCTCCGGCCTACACTGCGGTCCAGTAGGTCACACATTTGGAACTGAGTCTTGATTATTCAATGGCAGAGTACAAACGTTTATTGCAGGGTTTATATCACCGTACTCCCTACGATGTGGTGCCACCGACTCTGTGCATAGCATCCCAACGACATGTGTCTGTGGGCCCATGCTGACTACTGCCTTCGGCCTACTTTGCGGCCCAGCACCGCGGGGTCACCTGTGTACTGCCTACACTGCGGTCCAGCAGGCCTCACTCCAATCCAATACAATTCGTACCAGGCAGGACACGGCATCGTCACAGGCTGCACACACGCACAGCTCTGGTGCCACTACCTCCGTCAACCACAAATCATCGCCACATGGCATTCCAACGTCGTGTGTGAGAGTACCAGGAGGAGCTGCCTGAACAGCCGTTGCCCCGTGCTGACCGCTGCCTCAGGCCTACACTGCGGTCAAGTAGGTCACACATTTGGAACTGAGTCTTGATTTTACAATGGCAGAGTCCGTATCATTGCACGCTAGGAGAGGAGTAAGAGGAAGACGCGATTCAGTCCGGATGACAGACAGGATCCTCGTTACGGAGGAGACCGAACCCCACCAACAACTGCCCTGGTGCCACTGACTCTGTGCATCGCAAGCCAAGGACACGTGGCTGGGGGCCCCTGCTGACCGCTGCCTCCGGCCCACACTACGGTCAAGTAGGTTACACATTTGGAACTGAGCCTTGATCTATTTATGGCAGAGTTTATACCATTGTACAGGCCTCATCACAGACTGCATCCCCTTTCAGCTCTGGTGCCACTAACTCTGTGCCCCGAAATTCATGGACACCCTCTGGTTGAACTTTGGTGGCGTCTCAGTCAATGGCCTGGGGGTTGTCTTCATCATCATGTGGCTGGTAATGACTTGGTGTTAAGCATGAGTCTGTAGCATTCATCTCCTCCTTATTGCATGTGTCTGCTTGGTACTGCCCTCTGTATCATGCCCTGGAAGAACACCTTCCACTGTCCCCCGAAACCCTCTACGACATTCACCTTGGACATCGACGAGAACCCGCTCAGCTCTCGTGGCCCTACCTCAGTGCACCGGTAGTCACCGTCCCGTGGCGGTGTGCCTGTGCCGGCCGCAGTGCATCCGTGGCCACTAACTCTGTGCAGCTCAAGTCGTGGACCATTGCTGTTTGAACTGTGAACTTCTGATTGTCTGATCACTGTTGTAGTTGTTGCCAGCGCCAACAACTCCCTGAGGGCTGGCTTACACTCACCCCACACCCATCCAGCACAGGCGTCACTGGACATGTGACCGTGGCAATAAAGGGTCCGGGCGCACGTGCCCGTAGCCAGTTCCACAAACTATCTAAGTGTGTCCGTGTGGTCATTGTGTGTGCATGAGGGCCCCGGGCCCTACCACATTGCATTGTGCTGTGGACAGTGGACGCAACCATGTCACCTCAGGCAGTGGGGTAGACCTGGGACATGTAGCTGTGTCGTACCCCCCTGTAGGCGTTGCCGGAGTGGGCTGGCGTACGGCAGTCCAGCGTAGGGGTGTGGATGATCACCCCGGGGCTCTGGGCATGGTTAAGTGTTGGGCTTGCCAATTTAGTACCTAATGCGTGTGTCTTTGTTGTGGTGTCAGCGCCACCCGTCCTGCAATGGACAAAGTTGCAATGTAACATGCCCGAGTGCGGGCTCGGACGAAGGGATTAATGAATGAGCGCAAGCCCACTGGGGGTCTGGGATCATACATGCCAACTGTTGTGTGTGTATCGCTATTACCGCAGCATGAGCCAAAGGTCTTGCCTAGACCTCATCGCGACTTCGGCCAGCCATGAACTCCACATCTGTGTCCGCCCTATCCTTACCATAGGCCCACACACACGTGGCCGCCCACCTTCAACGCACAACATCACAGTGTCGTTGTCAGGCTTGTGGACAAGCGCAGACAGGCATGACAATGGTGTGCCGTAGGAGTGCAGGTGAGGCAAGCGCGCAGCGCACACGAGGAAATAGGCTCGGGGGGAGGGAGGAGCAGCAGTGAGGCTACGTAATACACATTGATGGCGCTCATTTGCTACTAGCAGTACATGTCAAACCGGAATCACTATGACACACATATCACATGCCAATGAACTAGTGAGCCTGCCAACACATCATGCAGAACCAACTATTGACTCATGTCTCTCTGCACACAGGCCCAGAGGCAGTACACACAAGCCCAGAGGCAGTACAATGCGGCCCACAAACGCACCAGGGGCATCGTGGAACGCACATTTGGCGTGTTGAAGTCACGTTTCAGGTGCCTGGACATCACAGGTGGGAGGTTCCTGTACAGCCCAGTCATTGTGTGCAAGATGATCGTTGCATGTTGTGTGTTGCACAACATATGTGTACGCACCAATGCCCCATGGTTACGAGTGCCAGATGCACCGGACGATGATGAGGAAGATGAGGCAGGTGGACCACACCCCACTGCAGCTGCAGCAGGAATAGCCCGTAGGAACAACATCATTGACAATTTCTTCACATGAGGACGTCACATTGTGTCAGTGCTTGGCAATCATGAGACAGTGCAAAATGACCACAGGCACAGCATGTGCAAATAAATTCAATGCAACACACATTCCCTGAGTTTCTGTATGTGTGCTGCTGTGTGGCACGGGGATCAGGGACATGTTCCAGAGTCATTGTGGGTGTGCAGTGTGCTGTACTTAATTGTGCATGTGTGCCATTGTGCCCATCTACCCCCGTCCCCCCAGTCCCTGGTCGGTACTCGCCCTGTTGATGTTGTGTCAGGTCATGTTGAGCAGTGTCCCGATCCCCGACTCCTGGCACCGTATCCCGACTGATGACTGTGGCCACCATTTTCTCACTGTCATCCAGCTCCTGGTGTGCCGCTGGTCCCCCACCTCCAATCTGCGTTGCTGCTTTGAAGTTGGCATAGTGTTTCTTCTAGGTTTTGCCCTTCACATCATTCCAGCGCCTCTTGACCTCTTCCATTGTCCTCCTCGACACTCCGACTGCATTCACGTTGTTCACGATGTACTGCCATGTTTCCGTTTGTGTTGCCGATGACACAGTGGAGGTGACGTACAGTTGTTGGTTGTGTTCTGTCTCCTCCGTGACGATGATCTGGTTTTGCTGTGGACTGAACCCCGTCTCCCTCTCCCTCTCCCTCTTCCTCTTCTCCTTGCCCTTCCCCGGCCCCGGGGTTCCTGGCTGGTCGTCTGTGGGGCTTGTGGGGTTCGCGTTGTCCTGTGCACTCGGTCCGGGTGCGTCCATGGTGGTACGCAGTTACATTTTTTTATTTTCTCTGCTTTTATGGTGCATTCTTACGCATGGCGCGTGGGAATCGCCGGCCTGTCGCTGGTTTTCGCTGATTTTTGTATCGCCATTGGGGTCATCGCAACTTTTTTCGTGTTGGGGTTTCGCATTTTTTCGGCGTCGCGTTGATTTTAACGCGGGCATTTGGCGCGTTATCGTGCGGCTATCGCATGGTGCCGCCGGGTTGTGAATGCTGCGTTAACACAGTGTTATTTTCCCGCGATGTGAGAAGTTGCGTTAAGCGATTTTGAATATCCCCCTCAGTTTCTTCCCTATCTCGCAAAAGGGTATGGGGTCAGTGGGGAAAAATATTCAACCCCTACCTTGGGCATGGCGGGGTGTGCATCAATAAATTCCCCACATTTCAAAAGTGTTTGCGGCGTTGTGGAACAAATATTCCCTCGTCCTGAGGCAAGGCGGGGAGAGTAATTTATCCCCCGTTTCCCAAGGGCAGGGGGTAGTTCTTTCCTTTGCTACCGTTTCCCTAGGCAGAAGAGTGTTTATTTTTTCACCCCTCCAAATGTTCACAACCATTGAAAGAGATTTTTAAAATGTCACGCCAGACTGGCCGTAGCGGGCAACGGGCGTTTCCCCGGTGGGCCGGAAGGGTGGGGGCCGGTTTTAGACCGGTAGGGGCTGTTTTTTTTTTTTTTTTACTGGGGTTCGGTTTTGCAGCAGTGCTGCAAAATCGGCCCCCAATAACAGCGCAGCAGCAGTGTTCCCGCCAGCCAGCACCCCCCTCTCCACCGGGCCAGTCGGAGGTAATTGCCAGGGCTGGTTTGCATCCCAGTCGGGCCCTATGACACCTCTGCCATTTAAAACAGTGAGGGCATAACATTCCTTAAGCTCCCCAGCTTTGCACCAGAGCTTGGGTGTATTTGATTTTCCTACCACTGGACTGCCTAAGGGCAGGGATAGTGTGAGCATTTCCCCTCATACCTTACTTTAGGGTGTGGGGGTGGTATTTCCCCAGTCCAGCTCAAGTCAGGGGTGGAGGGGCGATGTGATTTTTTTTTTAGAACACCCCCTCTCCTTGCCCAAGGATGGGGTGGATCTTGCCTCCTCCCCACTTGCCTTGGCCAAGGGCGAGGTGTGCATTTATTTATACATGGCTGCGCCCCCACACACACCTTACCCAAAGACTGGGGGTTGTATAGAGTTTTAGAACAACCCCTTAGAACAGCCCCCTACTGTCCCCTAGGGTGTGGTGTTGATTGTGCCCCCTTACCCCTACACTGTGCCCAAGTATAAGGGGTTCAGTATCTTTTTTTGGGGGAGCTTTGAAATGCCCTGTTCCTCCTTGATGTCCCGCAGCATGTGGCAAGACTCACAGAAGCGGGGAAGCTTAAAACTCTCCTAAGCGCTGGGACAGTTGAGACCTTCCAATTTCTCTGTGCCCTGCAGCGGTTTGTGGGGCACGCAGGAGCGGGCAGGCCTCCTTACTTGGCCAAAGCAGGGGTGGGGGGGATCTGTATTTATCCCCAGCTCTATTGCAAGGTTGGCATATAAAGAAACTCCCTCCCTTTCTGTCGACAGACTGAGGGGGGCAGAGTCAAATGGGGAAGGCGGGAATTGGGAAATGAGCCGGTGCCTAAAGGTCACCTGTGGGCCGTTTTTTTAGGGCTTTTGTCAACCGGCCCAAGGAGCCTTACTGTCTTTCCTGGGCCCTGCCAGGCCACTGTAATTTGATCCAGCGTCATAGACAGGCGGGTTCTCAGAGGGTAGGGGCTTGCAGTAGTGGGGGGGGCATCGGGGCAGTTGCCCCGGGCGCAAAATTCTTTGGCGCATTTTTAGGGGCGCACATTTTTAAAAGAAAAGTGGAAGGATACTGGACATGTCTGGGGCATTGGCTACGCTGCTGGGGCTTGTACTAGGCCAGTATTGTTCTAGCCTCTGCAGACTTCAGCTTCGCCTCTTGGGGCAGGTGCCGACCCCAGGAGCAGTGTCTCACTCCCCTACAGTGCTGTCAAACTGAGATGGGGAAAATACAGCCCCCCCCCCCCCAACCAGTGTGGTCCATCAGCTATGTCCTTTGGTCCATTCCTCCGCAGCCAGACCATCGCACTCAGGCTATCATGGGCGGGAAAGAGTCTGAGAAGCGGCCTCGCTGGGGGCCAGGTGTTGCTCTGGCTGTTGAGCCATTCTCACCTCGGGCCCCCCTTCATCCCCTGTGGGTCCAGCCTGGCACAGAAGCAATGTATTTTCACTGACCCCTCTTCTGCGGGCCATAAACAAAGGTGAGGAGAGGTGTGGCGCAGTGGCCAGAGTGGCTGACTCCGGAGCACAAGGCTCACAGTTCGATCGCCGGCAGCAGCTCAGCTCAGCATCATGTGACTCTGTGTAATAGCTCACTTAATCTCCCCGAAGGCCCCCAGCTCCTTTAAACCTTAAGGGGTGATATGCTTGCTCTTTACAAATATGGATGATTATTATATTATTATCTCATTGAGGCCATGGTGGGCGGTGGAGGGTAGGACTATGTACGGGCTCGCTGGAGGGCCAGGTGATTATTTGCCTTTTGATCTTGTGCAATGTAACTGGTGCTCATGTAAATCAAGTAAATCACTCCAGTGTCCTTGAGTCGTGTTCATTGTATATAAAATTACAACAACAAAAATAACAATCTATTTGTTCATGTTTTAAGATTCAGCAAAGACCGGAGCAGATAAACAAAGAGGACTCTGTATATAAAAACTTCTGTATCAGTACTTAATTTGGATCTGTGGTTTCTGGTGCTCAGCACCGGCACTTAATTGGTTTCCGGTGCTCGGCATCCGCACTTAATTGTCAACACCATACTTATGACAGTCTGCCACATGGTGGCGCTGCTCATCTAATTTTAAGAGGAACAGAACAACGGTTGTTTATGAATACAATATACATAAAAAATTACTAATACCTGCCTCCCCAGCCATTCCTTTAGCTTTGGGGACCTGGAATAATCGGAACTGTCGCACTTGCAGGCAAGAAAGATGGCTAGTAGTTGTTTTGGCAGCGATGTCAGGGGCAATGGGTGGTGCAGCTGCAATGGCCTCCTGGTCAGAGCCCTGACACTTATTATTTTACAACCTAAGCACTGGTCTGTATTCCTTTTACACATGACTTTTCTGCCTTTGTTTAGTGTAACTATCAGTCATGGATCATTAAGGGGGTTTCTAACACATTTTAATGGGCTTTCGCCTTTCAGAGGGAAAAAAAACAGCTTTGAGTGATTTTCTTCAGTTTTGTACCAGCCAGGACATTAAAATACAGCTCATGCTGGTAAAAAAAAAACGTCCATGCGGGGACCCTAGCCAGATAAGGTGTTATGGCCCTTAAGCCATTTTATTTCACTCCGCCCGCCCGGCCAAAATGTAGTGCCTCTACTTTCCACAAGTGTTACTGGCTCCTCTATAATCTTTAAAATGCTTAATTTACCAAACATTTCTCTAAAAAAGGAGTCCAATGAGACAAACCAAATGGTGTTTCATGAAAGGGCACGATCTGGGAATGTGGGCCACCTTTTTGGAAGTGTCCAGGCCTAATTGTGATCCCAATCCGACCATGAAAGGGGGTGAACCCTTGGGCAAAGAGGGGGGTGGAGATGTTCAAACTTTCCCTGTACTCAGAAATTGCATGGTGGGCAGTATGAGGTACAAAGACTTACCAGCAGCCCTTGGGCAAGGCGAGGTGTAAGGAAACCCCCTGCTCTATAACCATGCAAGATGAGGGTCATGGGCAAATAATTAGCCAGCCATTGGCAAGGCTGAGCGATATAAGTAATCAACTCATGTAGAGGATGAAGTGGATTAAAACAGCATAAGACAGCCAATAACCTGCTGCATGCATTGAAGGGGAACCCTTCCTGTCCCTTATGAAATAGCAGAGAGGCTTGCAGTTTAACCCCTCAGCCATGGGCAATGCACGGGCTACATTAAGAAAGTGGACAAGGCCAACTTTTCGTTTCTAGCCACTCAACAAGACAGGGGAGTTTTATTACTGCAGCCACATGCCCCTGGTCCTGGCCACACTAGGGGGACTTGGGTTTGAAGGCATTTGCTTACTTGTAATCTCTCCCCGGTCTGTCATACAGGCTGGGGAGGGATCTGCATTAAAGGACGGCCCAAGGCCCTTCTCATTTATGCTAGTTTATGCATCATTGAATCATCATACAGAAGTGGCAGCTAGTACAAAGGGTTACATTTTAGAGATATATTGATTGCTGAAACAGGCTTTTTTTTAACTTTCATTTGTATTATCACGAAATTTGAAACACTCAGCATGCTTTGCTCCTCTTGTACTGTCAAGTTTTTTTTCAGATCCATAAATAGGGTGGCAACGTTAAAGACAAGGTTACAGAAGTATTAAAGTGGGAATAAGTTTACAAAGTATGATAAATCTGCATGAAATTTGGTAGACAATTACTAGGTCAAGCCTATGTTCCATGCAGACACATCAGTAAAAAATTGAAGGAGGAGTTTTAAAATGGTTCCTTTTTTAATAACTTTGCTGCCATTGGAGAAATCTGCATGAAATCAGGTGAAATAGCCCATATGAATCGTAGTGCTAGAAACGCAGGCTTTGTGCCGATCCTTCAAGGGGGCAAAGTTACAAAGGTGTGGGAATAATATCTTTGACTTGGTACCTTGTGACAAATGTAGACGTGGTTTGGCTTAGTATGCTAACCGACTGCAAATTTCATGCATATTTGGCAAACATCGCCAACATTATTACCAAATAAAAACATTTGCGACCACAACTCTTTAACACTGCTGTTGCAAGGATCTGTGCCAACAGGTTGCTGTGGTTAAATGCCATCCACAGCTGGCACCAGTGGGTCAGGGACTAGGAGCAGGGCTTGTTCCTAGTTGTTGCTGCGCATGCCCAAAGACCTGTGCGGTTGGTGAGGTGGGACTGGCCCTGGACCCCCAGCCGTACATGTGGGCTGCTGCTGGTTTGAGTGGGGATAATTCTACTTCACTTGTCCTTCTGCTGCTAGGGACCCCAGAACAGGGTAGCTGCACCTGAAGGGCTATTGTCGTCCAGGCATGGCTTAATGACAGTCAAAGATTGTGCTGAGCTGGGAAAAATCTAATTATAGTCACAACATGAGGTGGGAGCCTGACAGAAATAGTTTGTGGCAGTCACAGCTTAGGCAAAGGTAAACAGCATTTATAAAAAATTATCTTGTTTAGGCCTTGGTGGGCGTTCTGCAGTCCCAGCAGGGGAGTGGAGGTCATAACCTCCGTCAACCTGGGAGAGGACCATCCGCCATGTTTGGAGACCCCACCTGTCTGGTCCGTATTTCTCATCTGTGACGGGAGCCGACACCACAGCGGCTCCCTTCACAACAATAACTTTGTTTGAGAGCGCCATGTTTAAAGTAGACCTGGGTGAAATTTAAATAACGCCAGCGTGATTGGCATAATTGTGAGAATTTTGTGCTACATTTGTTATGCAGGCTTCCCATAATTACGCCATTACTCTCCTTCGAGTAATTACGGTTTCTCAAGTGGTACATTTCAGAACTTGACAGTAGCGGCTCGTGGTGGGAGTGCTGCGGGGCGGTGGGGTGGGGCGGGAGAGGAGCAGGGTGGGGGGTAGTAAACTACGGCATACGGCCGAACAGAGGTAAGTAAACAAATAAATAAATAAAACGAATTTCGTTGCATGCGCTGCATCGCATTTGGCAATGCAGCGCGCGCATTGAAATTCGTTTTATTTATTTATTTGTTTACTTACCTCTGTTCTGCCGTATGCCGTAGTTTACTACCCCCCACCCTGCTCCTCCCCCGCCCCGCAGCACTCCCACCACGAGCCGCTACTGGAACTTGAGCTTATGTAACTGAATCCTTTTAATAGAGTGTGAACAGTGTGACACTGTATTGTAAGGGTGTGTATTGTAGCGGCTCGTGGTGGGAGTGCTGCAGGGCGGTGGGGCGGGGGAGGAGCAGGGTGGGGGGTAGTATGTTATGTTTCGTATATAGGCCCTAATGTAGACCGGCTCATATATGCCATAATGTAGAAATACTCGTATTTGCCCTGTTATGGTCATACTCGTATATGCCCTATTATGGTCATACTCGTATATGCCCTATTATGGTCATACTCGTATATGCCCTGTTATGGTAATACTCGTACATGCCCTATTATAGTCATGGCTCCTAATATAGGCATGATCTTTCACCTACATTAGTTTCCTACCGTACACAACGAGCTCTGAGGGCTGAACGTTATCTAGTCTGTGGTTAGAACACTGCAAGGTCTTTCCAGAACACAGGCCTACAATGTACTCATAAATTATGCATGAGCATTCACCAGCTACATCTCCCGCATAATATGCATGTACAAAGTTCACCCCGGACGTCTTCTTCATGTCCAACAAAGACCAATACAAACCATACTGAGGGACGAGACACTTTAGGGTATAAATACACCACATCTTGCCACGGTAAGATAGAGGGAACCGAGACTTCCATGCTGACACACTGACCAGAGATGCTGAGGCTCCTGCATGCAGTCGCTCCAGCTGACAGCGGTCTAACACAGCCCTTGCGGGTGTCCAACTCGAGACCAGGACGGGGTCCCACACTATCTCTATTCAGGTATGGGGGTTCGACTAAATCCTAGAAGGATTCTTGGCTCTTAGGCTTTTAGACCTACACATATGCTAGGTACACTCAGGTACATCTAGTTAGGCATCGTAGGAGTACGCGCACTTTTCATAATGCTTTTATATTCATGTATGTATTCATGATTATTGCAATATGGTAGAACTGTTCTATCCCTTCACTGTTATCGTACTGCTGATAATATATCTCTGGTATTGTCTGCTGGTTGCTGCAGCACATATATTTTACACTAGAATAACAACTGTTCAATAAATACTTATTGAAACGCCCAGACTGTTTATTCTGTGTAACTCTCTGAGACAAACCGAATAAGTAAGCACGAGTGACTGAGCGAAAGGTAGTACATTGTTTCCACGATTCTGAGGAATTTGGGTTGTCATGATCTAAGGTTGCCAGAAACTAATCTCTCCCCGATAAGAGGAGATTCTAGTGGCACTGTGAGCTAGCTAATGCAAATCCGGCTAACATACGCGGTGGGGGTGCACAGAGTCAGTCTAACACCAAGACCACAGTTTATGTTATCCAAACGCACAGGTCCTGCATGGGTACTATAGGAACTACACGACAAGTAAACTACGGCATACGGCCGAACAGAGGTAAGTAAACAAATAAATAAATAAAACGAATTTCGTTGCGCGTGCTGCATCGCATTTGGCAATGCAGCGCGCGCAATGAAATTCGTTTTATTTATTTATTTGTTTACTTACCTCTGTTCGGCCGTATGCCGTAGTTTACTACCCCCACCCTGCTCCTCCCCCGCCCCGCCCCACCGCCCCGCAGCACTCCCACCACGAGCCACTACTGGTGTAAGATAGATCAACAAGCACTTCAAAGCGGTGGACTACTTTCTCTGTGCTATACAGGAGTAATCAATAACTCAGGATCCTTCAACTTCTTGGGACGCCCACATAGAACAAGCATAGAAGGGCACCAGAGAGCGATGCATGATTCTGTTCACTAAGCAGTGAATGTTCATCAAACAGGAAGAAGGGCCACCAATGTAACTGGAGGGATAAGCTATACCTGTCTCTGCCGGGCAGCCGGGCGCTCCACTGCAGCTTCTCCCGTCATCTGCAACAAGAAAGAAGTGAAATAAGGTTACTTCTTTACTGGCATTCTTGTAATTTCACAGGCAGGGTCAAGCCTCTGTCTGTGTGGATCATTAGCGGCTCGTGGTGGTAGTGCTGCGGGGCGGTGGGGCGGGGTGGGGGAGGAGCAGGGTGGGGGGTAGTAAACTACGGCATACGGCCGAACAGAGGTAAGTAAACAAATAAATAAATAAAACGAATTTCATTGCGCACGCTGCATTGCCAAATGCGATGCAGCGGGCGCAACGAAATTCGTTTTATTTATTTATTTGTTTACTTACCTCTGTTCGGCCGTATGCCGTAGTTTACTACCCCTCACCCTGCTCCTCCCCTGCCCCGCACCACCGCCCCGCAGCACTCCCACCACGAGCCACTACTGGTGTGGATTGATGTGATCTCAGACTTCACGGCCATTCATTCGCACTTTTTGCCATCCTGCCAACTCAGTCACTGGCCACCCTTTAGTCTGGGGGCCACTGGAAGAGGGAGGGAATGATTCCCAATAACTGCCGTTCTTCTCTCTGGCAGGCCCCTTTACAGTAGGCTGGAATCTATAGAAGGCGCCACTCAAAGACAATGGGCCATATTATCAAGAAGGGCGCAAACATTATCGCCGCTTTAGCGGCAGGAAACTGCCGCTAAAGCGGCGATAAGGGGCTTGATAATATGCCCTATAGAATTCCAATAGAAGCCCAGGTTCTGGTGTCAAGGAGATCAAACTTGGGCTTCTATTGGAATTCTATAGGGCATATTATCAAGCCCCTTATCGCCGCTTTAGCGGCAGTTTCCTGCCGCTAAAGCGGCGATAATGTTTGCGCCCTTCTTGATAATATGGCCCAATGTGTTGATATAAGAACTCAAGAAGAGTTATTGATAGAATCAGGTTTCGAATCACAGATCGCTGTGCCCGTGGGCGCCAAATAGGGGTAGCTTGGTGTTGCATTTGCTACCCCTGTGTTTCTGTTTGCAACTCCCGTGGACTACATTCGAACTAATGTAACTTAACCATATATGATTATCTATGCTTGCTGGTTTTCGTAGCTGAACGTTTGCAGCTGCATCAGTCACTGCTGCTAACATCGTGCAGATTCGAGTTTTAAAGGTTATTCAAATCGAAAGTATAATGACCCCATTCATCGAGGTCTAAGGCAGAGTGATGCAATAGGAGGCCACTGGAGTTCAAACGCCATGTAAGTAATTTCTGCAGCGCCTAGAAATTTGGTGAGTTGAAAACACATGGCCACGAGTTAGAGATGATCCTATGGTGATGAACTGGTGTGCAATGTTTACTTTACATAACTTTATCACTTGGGATTCTGAAACTCCCATCCTAAAAAACCTTAAACCAAACAGTGAGTATCATTTCCCAGTTTGTTAACTTAAATTACTGGGGAAGTTACAGTTTTTTCTGACTATTGAAAGTTCCCATCAAGCACCTCAGTAGGCAGGGCTTTAAGTGGGATGAAAAAACTGGGAGGTATCTCAAAGGGGCGTGGCCACTGTATTTAAGGGCGTGGCTTAAAAACACAGTAGCTAAAAATCTGTGCTTAGCATAGTGTGCGGCCGGACTTGTATTTTGCTGTTTCTGTCATTCAATTCAGATATATGATACAAGTAACATCATACCTACAACAAGTCAGGACTATTGGCTCTGTCAATGGTTGTTAGTTGCATAAGATAAATAATCAGCAACTATGGCTTGTATATAATATTGAACAAGCTTCCACTTAAAGCCCTGGTGACACCACAACAATGTTGCTGCTCCTGAGTTTCAAAAAGAGAAGGGAAATCCAGAGAGAAATTGACTCTCTCTAAAGGATTTCCCTTCCCCTACAACGCTCACCTGGCATGACGTCATGCCGTAACTTCTCCACTAGTGAGAAGTGAGCAGTGTGAGCACGCGCACAACGATGTGCCTGCTGTCACTGCAGTCTGGACAAAAACGGACCACCTGTGCCAGGGCACAAAACAGAGCCCGATAGAGACCCGTTTCGAGGCCCCCTTTAAAAAACTGCCGGTGCTCAGCACCGGTGAGTCCCAGTCCACTTAAAGCCCTGTCAGTGGGACTTTTTTTTATTTTGCTCAGCCATGTTGAGCTTTTAAAATCAATTTGAAATGTGTGCCTGTGTTCACAGCCATGAATAACCCTCCTATTAGCTCTGAAAGTTAATTGTGGACAGTGCATAGGCTATGTGAAAATTAATAGATTTTTTAGAAGGGAATGACCAAGGTAAGGATATCTTCAACATTCCTTTTATTCCAAAGGCCCTTTTGCAGGTCAAGTGTACAAAACAAAGATATTCATTTATTTCCCACTACCGTTTTAAACAAGCATTCCTCCAAAGAAGGGGGTCTGTTGGTAAGACAGAAAACATATTTCAAAGTTTGTTATTATTGCGCCACATTTAAAGGTTACTTGACTGTAAGAATAGTTCTTCTCCTGGGAATCGTTTATAAAATCACACACCTGACAGCATATACCCCTGCCCTTAAGAGGGGATCACGGAAACCGTTTAAAAACAAAATAAATCCACAATAGTATGCCCTTCGATTCCGCTTATGTTAATAGAGACTTATGAACTGTCAGTTACGGTAAAGAGTCAGAATATCGAGTGGGAAATGTCGACTTGCCCTAATATCGACTGCAAGAATATCGTGGTCAAGAATATCGAGTTTAAGGTAAGAAATATCGTTTTCAAAAATATTGAAGTCATTAATATCGTTTGCAAAAATATAGGGGTCGATTACGATGTCGGGCGGATCGCCACCGCCCGCATGGCGGTGGCGATCCGCCCGCCATAATCGCCCGTCCGCCAACAATTCCCCCCGCCATATTACCATGGCGGAGGGGAGCCCGGCAGACGGTAAGACCGTCCGCATAGCTTTCCGCCCGGCCGAACAGTCGACCGGGCGGAAAGGGTTTAATATGGTGGCGGTGTCTGCAAGACACCGCCATCCATATTATGATGCCGGCGGAGATGAGCCTTTCCATGGTGGCATCGCCGCCATGGAAAGGCTCGCGGTCTTGCTGTTGGGGGCCCGTTGCGGCCCCCAGGGTGTTGGGGGGGTGGGGGCTGCACATGGGGGGTACCTATGGTACCCCCCCTGCATCTGCATGCACAAGGTGGCAGGCACCGCGCGGTGCCTGTCACGTTGTGCATGCAGATGCACAACATGCATTTCCAGCACTGTGGCGGGCGGTGTTGTGAGCACCGCCCGCCACAATGCTGGAAATGGGGGATGCCACCGCCACCGTGGCGGTGGCATCCTAATCACATGTGCGGGACCGCCGCACACATATCGGGCGGTCCCATTTACCGGGGCGATGGCGGGCGGACAAAGTCCGCCCGCCATCATAATCGGCCCCATAGTTGTTAAAAATATCGTTTTTTAGTTAGTGATATGTATTTTAGTATGTATTTGAAATGTATGTGCTCTATTTTTTTGTCTAAGTATTGCATTTGTTTTTTAATATATGGGTTACATTTTTAGAAGTTATTAGTTTTATTTTAATTAAATTTTGCGTTTTAGTTCCGTAGCGGGTTGTGGGTTTATAGGTGAATAGGGTGGGAAGTAAATTAATTATAATAAATTGAATATTAATTTTATTTATTAGTATTTATTAAATTTTTATTTTATAGTGTTAATTGTGGGAATTAATGTATTATTAATTAATTAATAATTGGCTGTTAATTTTGATTGATTAATTGATTGGTAAATATGTTAATTGTGTCATTTTTTTAGGAGCAGGTTGTGGGTTTATAGGGGAATAGGGTGGGAAGTAATTTAATTATAATTAAATTATTAATATTTATTATTAAATATTATTTATATATTTAATATTTTATATTGTGAATTGTGGGAATCAATTTATTATTAATTATTTATTAATTGGTTGTTAATTATTATTAAATAATTGGTAATTATGTTAATTATGTTATTTTTTTAGGAGCGGGTTGTGGGTTGATAGGGGAGTAGGGTGGGAAGTAATTTTATTTTAATACATTTATTAATATTTTTAAGATAATATTTATTTAATTTTATTTTATAGTGTTAATGTGTGAATTAATTTATTAATAATTATTTATATTTTGCTTCTTACTAATTAATTAATTAGTTGTTAATTAATTATGTTAATTGTGTCAAGTTTTAAGAAATTGGTAGTGGCATTTATAGGGGAATATGGTGGGAGGTAATTTATTTATAATTAATTAATTATTTGTTAATTAATGCTAATTAATTAACTAAAATTTAAATATGGCAATTGTGTAATTATTTTAATGTGTGAGCTATGGGGTTTATAGTGGTAAATGGTGGGAAGTACATTTTTTAAAATTAATTAATGATTTGTTGTTAATTGATATTAATTTATTAATGTAAAATTAGTTATGGAAATTGTGTAAATATTTTTAGGTGTGTGTTTTGGGGTTTATTGGGGTAGAGGGTGAAAAGTAATTTAGTTTAAATTAATTAATCATTACTTGATCATCATTATTCATTTATTAATTGATAAATATTTTTCGTAATTGTTTATTTTTATTTTGTTTGGGGATTTAGGGTCTATAGCTGTAATGTTTGGTTAGTACATTAATTTTTACCTTTTTAAATGTGTTTTTTAATTTCTAATAATTGTTTAATTGATACTTAATTGTGTTAATTATGGAGTTACACTTTTTGTTTTAAATTTAGATGTGTGTTGTAAATTGTGTGGTGTTATAGGGTAGGAAAAAAAATTACATTTATGTAATAAATATTTTTTGATTGAAATGAATTTCTATTCCAAAATATTTATTTGTTTGTTAATTTTTTGTTAAATTTAAAAAATTATTATTTTTATGTAATTTTTAGATTTTTTTCTACATTATATGTTTTGTAAATTTTAATATTTTTATATATGATTTGTTTTTTTATTATATTTTGTATTGTAGTTGATATTTTGTTTGTTTTTAAATTTGAATATTTTTTAGTGGGAATAGTAATTTTTACCCCTCCGCTATCCAACACTTTCCCTACTGCTGCATTCGCAGGAGTGGGAATAGTAATTTATACCCCTACACTATCCAACACTTTTCCTACTGTTGCACTCACTGGAGTGGGAATAGTAATTTTTACCCCTCCGCTCCCCAACAGTTTGCCTACTGTTGCACTCGTTGGAGTGGGAATAGTAATTTTTACCCCTACGCTATCCAACACTTTCCCTACTGTTGCACTCACTGGAGTGGGAATAGTAATTTTATCCCCTCCGCTATCCAACACTTTTCCGACTGTTGCACTTGTTGGAGTGGGAATAGTAAATTATTCCCCTCCGCTATCCAACACTTTCCCTACTGTTGTATTTGCTGGAGTGGGAATAGTAACTTTATCCCCTCCACTATCCAACACTTTCCCTACTGTTGCACTCGTTGGAGTGGAAATAGTAAATTATTCCCCTCCGCTATCCAACACTTTCCCTACTGTTGCAGTCACTGGAGTGGTAATAGTAATTTTATCCCCTCCGCTGTCCAACACTTTCCCTACTGTTGCACTCATTGGAGTGGGAATAGTAAATTATTCCTCTTTGCTATCCAACACTTTCCCTACTGTTGCACTCACTGGAGTGGGAATAGTAATTTTTACCCATCGCTATCCAACACTTTCCCTACTGTTGCACTTGCTGGAGTGGGAATAGTAATTTTTATCCCTCCGCTATCCAACACTTTCCCTACTGTTGCACTTGCTGGAGTGGGAATAGTAAATTATTCCCCTCCCTATCCAACACTTTCCCTACTTTTGCACTTGCTGGAGTGGGCATAGCAATTTTTACCCCTACGCTATCCAACACTTTCCCTACTGTTGCACTCACTGGAGTGGGAATAGTAATTTTTATCCTTCCGCTATCCAACACTTTCCCTACTGTTGCACTTGCTGGAGTGGGAATAGTAATTTTTTCCCCTCTGCTATCCAACACTTTCCCTACTGTTGCACTAGCTGGAGTGGGAATTGTAATTTTTTCCCTACGCTATCCAACACTTTCCCTACTGTTTCACTCAATGTAGTGTAAAATGTAGGTTTAAAAAATATTAAATATTTTAATATTTTAATTTATATTATAATTTTTTTAAAATAATTTTTATGTTACAGGTGTATGTATATATATTTATTTATAATTTTCAATATATTTGTAACATTTTATAATTAATTAAAATTATTTATTCATTATTTTTAAGTAAATATATATATTACATTTTATATATGTATGTTTAATTTATTTTTAAATTAAATTTATTATTTATAACTGTTAAAATTTACAAATAAATCTAAAAAAAAATGTAAGTTAAATGTATTATTTAATTTATTTTACATTATTTTTTATACATTAAAAAAAATGATATTTTGTACTTCGATATTTTTAACGATATTTTTTTTCTCGATATTTTTGTACTTACCATTATGAAGATAGGAGGTCGATATTTTTAACAACGATATTTATGTCCCGATATTTTTGTAACTCGATATTCTGGTACTCGATATTCTGTCAGTGATCCGTCAGTTACAAATAATGGAAAATGCGCAGTTTTCATTTCTTGCCATGATCATTTCTTTTCTTTCTCATGAAATAGACACGCCTGAATATGTTGTATTCAATGTGTCATTCCTTATCTTTCTTGTTAAAGTGAATGACAAACCGTGCGAGTAAACGTTAACATATTAAAATAGGCTTTATGCTTTGGAGCTAATGACAGAGATAGCCAATTTCTTCTGTGCATATCAGTGGCTAGAGTAAACAACAGAGTCAGTGCGACCAAAGGACACGTGTAGAATATTTCTAGAAATTAATATTTTTCTCTAAATTTGCTCCAGCCATGATAGATGTGATTTGCCTGGTGCAAGATATGAATCAATGAACTGACCGACTATGAATCAGTTAGCCCCACAAAGTTGGTTAAGTTCTTTCAAAGGATACCTTGGACTCCCTGGTATACTGAAGATCTTTGAGCTTTTAACTGGGAATGCAAGCTCTAAAGTGGGTTTGGTGCAAGGACTACAATGCAGGATGCAAAGCTACGTGGAGGCGCTAAGAAAATACAAAAAATGATTAAGGAAACAAAGGCAACGTTATAGCCAAGCAGAACCACTATGGCTAATGATAGGGTTAAGGAGGTCTTTAAAATTGTGAATGAGTTATCTAGCCCTATTTGCTGCAGTACCTCGCTTGCACGGAGTGCAGAATTATGTGAATCAATGACTCAGTATTTTTACGATAGGTTTAAACTAATTTATGATACTTTTAATATGTTATCAGTTGAGTCCAATCTGGTGCCCGATCATAAGTCTCTTGTCAAATCAGAAAACACGGATACATTTTTGATACAATTGGTTACAGTTTCAGTGATGGAAGTAAAAGAGCTAGCCTTAAAGGTAATGTTAGGCTCCCTGTTAGCTCCATGCCCTGTTGAAATTTTCCATCTAGTGATGGGTGCAATAGCTCCTGTATTAACAGAAATACTAAATAAGTCATTCAGTACAGCAGTAGTTCAGAAGGAATGGAAGAAGGAAGGTATAAGGACCCTGCTTAAGAAACCAACAGCGGATCCAATGATTTTCAGCAAATTCTACCAAATCTCTGTTACTATTTATGTCAGAGGTGCAGAAAAGCTGGTGGATAACCAGCTTTCAAGGTTTATACCTGACAATGCTGTCCATGATTCATTTTAGTAGTTATGCTGAGCCTATCATGGACAGAACTAGCACTTCTAACTGTGATGAACCGGCTGCAGATGATCCAGGGTGGTGTGGAGTGGTAGTTCTCATCCTATTGTATCAATCTGCAGACTTCCACCTAGAGTTACAAAGCATACTAGTCTTTCGGCTTAATGAAATAGGGGTAAAAGAGTTGGTTTTGGACTAGCTTGCATCCTTTCCAAAGAATCACAGCCAGACCGTCAGGTTGCCACATCATAAATCACCCTGTTCTAAATTGGCTGTGGTGTCCTCCAAGGGTCACCCTTGAGTTCAACCCTTCTTTAACATCTCCGTGGCCCCTCTGGCCCATATAATCAGTTACTACAGATTGGACCTAATGACCTATGTAGGCGACACCCAACTAATCATAAACATGAATGGTGATACCTCACTGATGCAGTACAGTTTAATTTATTGTATGAAAGAAATTGCTTTATGGCTGGAAAAGAAGGGCCTGAAGCTTAATGCAGGAAATACACAGGTTCTCATCTTAGGAGGATCCCAGTGTATTTGGCACATGCATGGTGGCCTTCAACATTGGGAGATTGTCCCACTCGAGCAGACTCAGTTCGTAATCTTGGGTTTATGTTTGACAATAAACAAGTCTGTTCAGCACAGATCTGAACGCCGTCAGTGTCGTGTTCCTCACATTTGTGAGCATTAAGGGAAATATTGCATTACTGTCTGCAGATCAAACATTTACAGTGATCAGGACAATTATAGCCTCTTAACTTGTTTACTGTAATGTATTATATCTGGCACTTCATAAGCCTACCACTGAAAACAGTTCTGATCATTCCAAATATGGCAGTCAGGGTAATGTTGAATCTCCCACAATGAGTCTTGGTCTCTCACCACCTTAGTCATTACATTGGTCGCCAGTCAGGAAACAAATTCAATTTAAAGTACTTTGCATATGCCACAATGTAATTTATGGAATAACCCCATCTTCCATCAAGGATCTGGTCACTGTTATCGTTCATGTGCAGAACCTGTGATCAGCTGCAGCCTGCTCATTAACTCCCCCAAGGGTCCTTAAATCAAAATCAGGAGGATGATCTTTTTTCCTATACAGGGAAATTTCTCCCTTCTCGTCTATGCCTTACTTGCGATCATTACATTTTCAGGAAGATGCTTACAACTTTTCTGTTTACTGTCTAAATCCATAGGTTTTTGCAGTCTTAGCACCGGGATGCCTTGTTGGTAATTATGTTCTTCACAAACATTTTACATGTAAACGGACATGTATCTAATTTCTCTTTTGCCGTTAAGTTGCGACATCAATACATATCCATATAAGAAAATGACATAGCTACTATACTGTAATAACATATTACAGTTGAGTTGGATGTCACATTGCTGTATGCCTTAGCCAGCGGAAAGTGTCAAAGGCTGGAATTTCAAATACTGCCTAAACAAGTAAAGGGAAAAAGGCTTTTCAGTTCTCTTCCTTAGTAACCGTTTCTTTGTAAATTCACTTATTTCCTACCTACCTGATAAGGAGGCATTTATACAGGTGTGTATATTTATTGCACTGCTGGAGTTTCATTACAAGAATGTAGGAATCAATTCACAACTTACACACGTATTCTAACTGCAGGTGGTTTTAAAAGGGACTTAATTTGAACTGTTAAACATATATGTCTGCAACAAATTATACACTGCATATTACCCTGTTTATTTCCCTACGAGAGATTCCACTTTTATTCTACATATGTGTATTCTACATGATGTATTTCATAACAGGGAGTAAGAGACCAAGGGGCCGATTATGATGGCGGGTGGACTTTGTCCGCCCGCCATCGCCCGGTAAATGGGACCGCCCGCAATGTGTGCGGCGGTCCCGCACATGTGATTAGGATGCCACCGCCACGGTGGCGGTGGCATCCCCATTTCCAGCATTGTGGCGGGCGGTGCTCACAACACCGCCCGCCACAGTGCTGGAAATGCATGTTGTGCATCTGCATGCACAACGTGACAGGCACCGTGCGGTGCCTGCCACCTTGTGCATGCAGATGCAGGGGGTACCATAGGTACCCCCATGTGCAACCCCCACCCCCAACACCCTGGGGGCCCGCAGCGGGCCCCCAACAGCAAAGACCGCAAGCCTTTCCATGGCGGCGACGCCACCATGGAAAGGCTCATCTCCGCCGGCATCATAATATGGATGGCGGTGTCTTGCAGACACCGCCACCATATTAAACCCTTTCCGCCCGGTCGACTGTTCGGCCGGGCGGAAAGCATGCGGACGGTCTTACCGTCTGCCGGGCTCCCCTCCGCCATGGTAATATGGCGGGGGGGAATTTGTTGGCGGACGGGCGATTATGGCGGGCGATCCGCCCGACATCGTAATCAACCCCCAAGACTTCAAAAAATAATTATGGTGATGGTGTGTGTACAGTATATTACAAACATTAAAATACCATCTATCTTATATTATACTTAAAATGTATGATGTAGGGAATTTGAGGGAATTTCTCCAATATGTATTTTATGATTTTGGGTGACACAGGTCATTAGATTTGTGCACAACATGGTTTATCATGTTACAAGAATCCCATGATGGTATCATAATACATGGTTATCTGATACATATGGAGAAAGGTTCCCTCCATGATTCCGGAGACCAAGTACCCTTCTTCAAAGTCCCTATAGCAAGTTATAGTGTTTTTGACCCCCACCTCTGCACACGGGAGGATCTTCCCATTATCTAGAGTAAGACCAAGAGCAGGGCTCTGTGGTGGGGTGGGCACACCAAGCACGACTCCCTTTCAAAGTGATTATAGTGCAAGGCAGGCCTTTTTCCAGTTACCTGCTTAGGAGAACAGCTTACTGGCCTCTCTAATTTGCAAATTAGTCTGTCTGTCCCCTGTGACTGGGTTCTTTGCCCATCCATGAGGTGAATGGATGCTGTTTATAAGTGCATTACCGGTGTGTATATGTTGTGTGTGGTTTCACATTACTTGTATGTAAAGGAAGCATGTAGAGAGCAAACATTGAATGTGGCTACAGCCACTGTGGGTTTCATTTTATATCAGGCATACTTCGGTAGTACCTAAGATGGAGGCTTGCATACTCCAGACAACAGATATATACATTGCAGGGCTTCCCTCCAGTACATTCCAGATATATCTAGGTCAGGCAGAGGAGTGTAACTGAAATTAGGAAAGAACATTTGGAAAGGAGCCCCTTTGAAGCAGGGATGTTCCCCTTTTCCCTTCTTGACCCACTGTTCTCTTGGTAAGGCTACCCCCACAGGTTAAGATATAGTTATTTGGGTAGCCTGACTTGCCTTTTTGCTTTTACTGTGGGTTGCTCCTGAGAGAAGACTTCGAGCTCCCCCTGCTTTCCTGCTCACACTTGTCACAAAGACCATGGCTGGACCAGTCTGTGTGGAACTCCAGCAAGTGTAGAACTGCCCAAAATGGTTAACAGAACTGAACTGCCACTCAGTGTGCCAAGATTTCCTGACCAGAAGTCTGGGGTCTCCCTGGTCGTGAGATTCTTTTGAGCCTCAGGCTTCTGGTGTTGAGTGCCAACTCCCCTTTCCATGTGTGGAACCAGTAACTTAGGGAAGAGCTGACTAGCCTGCCAGAATGGGCTGCCTGAAATGGACTTTGAAGGAGTGAGCTGATTGGCTCTACAGGAGCAGCATTGGAGGTGGCCGCACATGAAGAACATGCTGTTCAGAAGAAGTCATGGCTGTGAGGGACAAGGCGAAGAGAGACTATGACTATGGCATGGGGTGCAACCTGCATAGAAAAGCTATGAGATTGTCTGGAGGCCTGGATGGGTCTACCCAATAGTGGCCGAATGGGCACTTGTGCTTACTATGTCCAGGAATCCACCAGAAGGAGAATTCCCATTTGGGATCTATCACGAGAAGTGACAAAGTGCTATGACGAACTGTCAAATACCGTCAGACTTCCAAGAAATATTTCAAGTGCCATTTGAAGTCAAGATTAACTGTAAGTGTGTAGTATCACCACTTCGGGGGAGGAGAAGGTGCCTGCTTGTCTGGGAGTGGATTCAGGTTTGAGGCTGGGCCCTAAGAAGGGGCAATATCTCAGTGACTATGAGCTCAGAGACACCCAGCACACCTCTGATTGACTGGTGCTGGCACTGCTGTGACTTTCACGCGGTGGCGTGGACCGGTGTTGATCGCACATCGAGATCCCATTGGCTGGGCTGGAGTCAGGCTGAGACTGTGGCTAAAGGAAAGAGCAAATCCCACAAGATTCTCTCCAGTACGTCCTGCTGTGATTCCTCTCCACTGGGAGTAAGGCCAATGCCATTGCCTAAAGGAACTGTCCCCAAATCATAGAGGGTACTGTTTTCCATTGTTTTTCCATATTGTCCCCAAACCATTGTGGGTACTGTTTCTAAGTGGAGCTCCATAATTAGTGCTATCTGTAACTTATGTACGATATATTTTTCCACAGTGAGTAGCATTAACTTACTTCTTGTTTTCCGAAACTTAAGTATTGACTGGATACCAGTTTATTGATTTTTACTTGATGTTTATTGAGTTCTGAGTCTCTTACCCCACACCAGCTCCCCCAGTAAGCTCTGGACTGCTTAACTTCGCTACCATGCAATTAAAGTGCTAAAGGAGTGTGCTTGGTTACCAGTTTTGGATCTAATGATAGGATTAAGCCCTGAATACTAGTGATAAATGGCTCTAGTTGATACAATCTGAGCCCAGCAACCACTGACTGACCAGGGACTCCTGGAAAATTTCCCTCACACTTTATATGTGAGAGGGCCACATATGTAAGTGGTAGGATAGTGATGAACTTTGATCTCAGCAGGTGAAAATGACCACGTAAGAGTGGACTAAACCATACATTAAAACTGGCACCCCTGATTGATTCTTCTGATCCTTGGGATATGGACTAGTGGTATAAATAAAAAATAACTGGCATCAACATCTTGAACATATATCACAGATGGTGTTACCATTCAAATTCAAATTATTAAAATAATTCTTTCAGACTTGCCTGCAACGGCGCAAATGAGCTAAAACAAACATTGGAATTATCAGATCATTGCCAAAGTTTAAGTTCAGTTTAATTTTGTCATGGTTTAAGGAGCATCTTTTTTTTAAGTATCAATGTTTTCTGATTAATAGTTCTAACTACACATCCTTCACCTGTAAAATATCCCCAGATGCCTTATTGGATCAACAGCATTTTTCTGCTTAGCCCCTGTGCACCAGTAGGTTGAGTAGTGTGACTCTGCGTTGACCCCGCTTCGCCCCAGAAGTGACGGCTGGAGCCACATATAGGCGCTACCTAAGTGTGCTGTCAGTTCCTTTCTTTCCATGCCTTCATACGTGGATCCGGAGCAAGCTCTTACTTTTTCTTGTGAGCTGTGAGCCTCTTCTCTTCAAATTTCTTCCAGTGTGCAAGGGAACGAGCTAAATCTACAGGATTTAAGCTTTCTAGAGACAGTTGCAAACAAATGTCTGTAACAGATTCCCACGAGGTGTCTCTCGGGTGTTTGTGATGGGTCACGACTCCTAGTCATGTGAGGAGTGTGACCTGGTGCACCGGAAGGCGATCTGCGAACGCAAAGCCACACTGTACGTTGCCAGGCATCTCAGGAAGTGAGGTATGGGCTGCTCCCACTCGAAGTCAGGGACAAGGACACAAACCCGTTCCCTTTCTCTGGGCCAATCCCATGACAGGCTATCATTGAGGTCCAAGTCTTTGGGTAAGTCAAAATTGCAAAACAAGCACAAGAAGTCCAAGCAGGCCTCGTCAGAGTCTCGCCACTCTCCGTCCGAGAAGTTGCAAAGCCGTCACCGTGCCCTACGATCTTATTCCCAGTCTCCTAATGAGGAGATGGCAAGGATGCGACCAAGTACGTCATCTGATCAGGCCCAGACACGACCAACCGCTAAGGCATGGCAGTCGGCACTAGATGAGATCCATGGTCTTCTTGTGTGACGTTCAGGAGTCACTCGTGAATATGCCTTTTGACAGGTCTCGCCTCTTTAGTGAGAAGGCTGACTCCACTCTAAAGCACTTCAAAGAGAGTAGAGCCACTGAGTGCTCTCTCGGTTTGGCACAGCAGTATACCCATCATTTTTGCCCCTTCGTGGCATCACTATGCGTGTCACCTTCAGGCTGCGTCAAGGCCCACCACCCCAACAGCCACCCTTTCAGAGTCAGGATAGGGGAAACAGCAGACAAAGCCCAGGTGTGCTGGAACAGCGAACTTCCCAGTCCCAAGCCTCTCCTGCAGCAGCATCCAAGCTGCTTTAGTTGGCACTACCAGTCTTCCCCTAACTCGATGAATAGCTGTTAAAGGCAGGCTAGCCACAGTCAGTCATGAATCACCTCTAGATGATGGCACACCTCCTTACATCACTGAGGTTTACAATCAACCTGCCAAAGTCACACCTGACTCCCTCTAAGAGGCTCCCTTTCATCAGAGCCATTCTGGATCCCGATGCCTATGATCTCGATGTTTCAACCTCTGTACTGGGTCTCAGTGAGAGTGGCTCTGAGGCTTTTTGGCCTCTTAACCTACTGCATCCTGCTTGTCGGCTATGCCAGATGGCTCATGCAGTCTCTTCAGTGGGATCTGAAGTCTCAGTGGGCCCAGTACCAACGGAACATGTCATATTCCATCCAGTTGCGGCTGCTCAACTACAACTGGACCAGCAGAAGACCCCTCCCACTACCCCACTCTGAGCTGATGGTGATGACAGATGCATCACTTCTGGGCTGGGGAGGTCCCCTGGGAGAGGTGAAGATCAGGGGACTCTGGTCTCTGGTGAGACCCATCTCCATATCAACCTGTTGGAGTTGCAGGCCATTCACTTAGCGCTCAAAGTCTTCCTGCCATCCATCAAAGGGGAGGCTGGTTCAGGTTCTCACGGAGAACACTACTGCAATGTGGTACTTCAACAAGCAGGACAAAGTGGGGTCCTATGCCAAGAGGTGCTATGCCCCTGGAGTTGGCTGTAGCTTTAAGGCATCTCCCTGAACATGAGCAGGATCTTGAAATACCAGGGCAGATCACGAACGACAGTTACACCTAGGGGTGGCACAAGGCATTCCCCCAGCAATGAGGAGATCCCTAGTGCGATCTCTTTGTCACCACAGAGAATGTGCATTGTCATCACTTTTGCACATTGAAGTGTCCCAAAAGGCTCTCTCTCAGAGATGCATTCTGCCTGCAGAGGAGCACAGGACTCCTGTACTCCTTCCAGCAACTAACTCTCGTGTCCTGAGTTTGGAAGATCAGGAAAGGATGGGCTCAAGTCATTTTAGTGACTCTGGATTGGGCTAGGAGAGTGTTGTACCCAGAACGTCTGGTTAGGAGCATCTGTCCTCCAATCAAGCTGCTGCTTCAGAAGGATCTTCTGTCACAGCAGCAGGGCAGGGTTCTGCATCCAGTACTGCGCAATCTACACCTTCAAGCATGGAGATTGAGCTGTGGCAGTTGACTACTGTAGATCTCCATCCCGAAGTACAGGATGTCATCCTGGCGGCCAAACATCTTCCTACGTCTGTATATGCCCGGCACTGTGACAAGTTTGTGGCCTGGTGTGACACCCGCAATATAGACTCTTTGCAGGCCACACTGTCGGATGTCTTGCTGTTAGTTTTGTCTGTGGCCTAGCAAGAATTTGCAGTGAGTAGGTTAAAGATTATCTGATTACCCTTTCTGTGTTTTTGAGTTTACCAGACCAACTGTCCTTGTTCATATCACCTGTTGTGATGCAATTTCTCAAAGGTCTGATCTACATGTTTCCTCCTAAATCCTTTGTGATGCCTCCTAAACTCGTCGTGATGATCCTCCTAAACCCTTTCTGATGCGCACTTTTCTTGTGCCATCCTTTTGAGCCATTGCACAGCCTTCCTCTATGCCTCTTGCCCTCAAGACAGTCTTTCTCATCAATAACCTCAGCTTGTTATGTGAGTGAGCTTTAATTTATCAGTTCAGCTGCCCTACACGACCTTCTTTCCAGACAAATTGGTGCTGAGGAATAGAGCGGCCTTACAGAAGATTGTGACTCTCTCTCACTTTGTACAATACATCACTCTTACGGTGTTCTTTGTCCCACTTCACCGCTCGAAAGAGGAGTGATAGTCCATTGTTTGGATCCCAAAAAAGAGCTTCTACGTCGCTCATACTAAAGACTATTGGGTGAATGATCAGCTCTTTGTGGGGTTCTACAGGGCAAAGAAAGGCAAGACTCTGCAGACAAGGAAAGTGTCAAGGTGGATAGTCCTCTGCATTAAGATACGTCACGCGATGGTCAAGAAGCAGCCTCCAGAATGGTTGAGGGCCCATTCCTCCATGATCAAAGCTGTTACCACTGTATTGGCACACGGAGTGCCTGTCCTGGATATTTGTCAGGCTGCAACATGGGCATCAGTGCACATGTTCACGAAACACTACTTCCTTGACAGCCAGGTCCAACAGAAAGAGCATTTTGGCCGTTCGGTGCTGTGGGACCTTTGGTCTGAGTCATCCCACCACCGGGGTAGGTACTGCTTTGGAATCTATTCTACAGGTGAGGAACCTGTGGTTAGAAGTATCCTTCAGAAGGAAAATTGACTTATTTTCAGTAACGCTCTTTCTGGTGGATACTATATATAGCTGCAGAATCCTCACTGCCTTCCTGCCTCTCGGTTGTGTGGAATGGACTCTTCCATCTAAAAAATATCCCAAATTAGACATATGCACACTGGTATAACAACTGTTTTTTGGGATGTGCGTCCGGACAGTATTCAGAAAGAAACTGATGTCTGGATGCTTGGGAAGCACCCATATGTGGCTCCGGCTGTTGCTTCGGGGTGGAGAGGGATTGACACAGAGCTGCACGACGCCACCTACCAGCATAGAATGGCTTTGCTAAAAAATCTTCTGGATCCAGTCTGACAGCTGGTGATATTCTACAGGTGAAGAATCAGCAGTTAGAGTATCCAGCAGTAAGATCGTTACCAAAGGTAACTAAGGGGCATATTATCAAGAACGGCGTTAAAATTATCGCCGGTTTAGCGGCAGAAAACTGCCGCTAAAGCGGCGATAATGGGCTTGATAATATGCCCTGGAGAATTTCAATAGAAGCCCATGTTCACACCAGAACATGGACTTCTATTGGAATTCTCAAGGGCAAAGTATCAAGCCCATTATCGCCGCTTTAGCGGCAGTTTTCTGCCGCTAAACCGGCGATAATTTTTAACGCCGTTCTTGATAATATGTCCCTTGGTTGTTCATATTGCTATTTTGAAATAAACCTTCCTCACAAGCAGCTTCCCGATTTACTTCCAAGAATTGTTTGTTTTATGTTTACCTGTAAAAAAAAAAAAAATCATTCCGAATTTAACCTTCACCCTCTTATGGGATGTGATCGACAAGACTGTGTTTAATGATTGTCAAATTAATGTCTGCTTCCACGCTGGATGCAGCTAACGGTAGTTTTATTATGCCTTGTTGCTTTAGTAACATTTTGTTCCATGATACACTATCTGTTTTACAAAGGTGAAAGTACACAGATTTTATAGCTTTGCAGTATATTTCAGTAAATTACTAGGTGCATGTAATGCCAAGTAAATAAACTCATTGTTTTACATTATTTCTGCTTAAGACTTTACAAGCCATAGGAGCCGGAATAACTCAATTCTACGAGTTGATACTGGAAATATTTTTGGAATGATTTACTTATCTGCAGTGAAAATTATTTTAATAGCCCATTTTTAATAAATCAACTAGCGCACATACAAATGCTTGATGTCTTATGCATGACATAATTAAGAGTAGCACTTTGGGGATGTGATGCAGCTGTAGAATTCTCGCAATATTACAGTACATGTCATCACTGTTAGGACAAATCAACCTTAATTTTTAGCAAAAAGGCACCTCTTGTCACACAAATTGGTGTTCATAAATGGTAGTTTAGTGCCACAATTTGAACGAAGGACATTAAAAAATTAGGAGCAGCTTATGCTGGGCACACGCACACCATAGGAATGGCTGGACCTCTGGAACACGTATAGAGGTTAACTTGAAAGTAGGCTTTATTGAGCTCACAATGAACTTCCCAGACGTGTGGAGCGTGTGATGATATTGCCACTTTTTTTAGATATAGATTTGGATATTTGAGAAATTGATCGTTTTAGAGTATTGAAAGACTATGGGGGTCATTATGATGTCTGGCGGATCGCCGCCGCCCGTATGGCGGTGGTGATCCACCCGCCATTTCCGTCCGCCCGCCTAATATTTCCCCCCGCCATATTACGATGGCGGTGGGGACCCAGGCGGACGGAAAGACCGTCCGCCGCTTTTCCGCAGGTCGACTCGTCGACCGGGCGGAAAAGGGCTCTAACATGGTGGCGGAAAGCAGCCTTTCCATGGCGGTGTTGCCGCCATGGAAAGGCATGTGGTCTTTGCTTCTGGGGGCCCGTTGCGGGCCCCCAGGGTTTTGGGGGGGTGGGGGGTGCACATGGGGGGTACCTATGGTACCCCCCTACATTTGAATGCACAAGGTGGCAGGCACTGCGCGGTGCCTGTCACGTTGTGCATTCAAATGCACAACATGTGTTTTTCACATTGCGCCCGCCGCACCTCTTGTGGGCGGTCCCGTTTGCCGTTGCGGTGGCGGGCGGACTTTGTCCGCCCGCCATCGTAATGACCCTCTATGTTTCAAATGTTGAGAGCCCTGATGAAGCTGGTTGAGAATCATGTGTTGGCTGGAACATGATTGACTAGAATGGAAGAACTGCGTGATTAAGAGCAAAATCATCGAATAAAATTATTGGACTTTGGGTATGATTTGAACACCTAATCTCAAGATATAATAGTGTGCTCGAGGGAAAAAGTTGTAAGGATCAAAAAACAGCATACATTCTTGCCTGCTCTCTTAGGGCACATGCTAAGCATGATAGGATAAAGAAAGATGGGGATTCAATATAATAAGTGGAACGTAGACATTGCCTTGCTTCAGCATAATTGAGTAGAAGAAACTGAGAGCACACATGATTTCACCAATTTGATATTTACTCTGAGCTGTTGTGGACATATCGGACATATTATGGTTCTTTCTTGTAATATCTATGAACTTTACTCCTAAATAAAAAGCCACACCGTTAAATACAAGTATAGCATTTACATAAATTGTAAATGGATCTAAATTAGGAAATAGAAGATGGATACTGTCCAGTATTTAACTGCTATGAATAACATATAACAACAATAAGAGTAATAACAACAGCAGCCCTTAGTTGGCCGACCCATTTGCACAGTAGAGAATGGTGACATAAGGGTGCCCACAAAAAGCTAAATCCCAGGAGGGGGGAGATAATGGAAGGGTATGTTAATAAAATAGCGCATTTACTATTGGGTGAGATTCTTAATGGTGAGGGCAAATATTGTGAAGGCATGTTTCGGAGACAAAGTTGCTTTAGAATAGATGAGGCATTTTAAAAATAGCAAATATGAAATACTGTGCACTTAAGCAATGAGTTTACAAAAATGCATTACCTTAGAATAGCCAACTTCAAAACAAGTGAACATCTTCACATCAGTGGTTTCATTTTAATACAGTGGGGTTGAATACTGCTCCGTAAGGAGCATGTGACAATGAATATATAAACAAAGATTCACATACTACTTGAACTATGAAATCTTTTAGGCTGAAATGTAAAGGAGATGAAATAAAGGTTCTAGAACACTAGCAAGAGATGGAAAGAAAGAAAAAATGGACCCAGAGGAGACTAGTTTTCAAGTGGGAGGGAAGTGGGAAATGAAGCATGTAGGAAGGTGGAGTATTATGTGGGGGTTAGGCCTCACCATGTAATTCCTTTCACGATGCCCTAAAGATGGTCCTTGGATTCACATTAATAAATCCTTAGCTCAGTCCTGGTAGTGTGGCAAAGAGCAGTCAGGCTTTACTAGAGGAACATGTGTTAAGCATTTCAGAGTACCAACATGAACAATAAGTAATTGACACGACTCTAAAGAAATCTGACACCATTTTTTTTTAAATAGAGTCTATTTTTATCTTCGTTTAGACATCAAAACAAACAGCATAGCATACATATAACCAGAGTTATACATTTTTGAAACAATATAAAATCAGTGCAATTTAATACAGTGAAAATTTAACATTGCGGTCAATGGGAAAAAGCACGTGTGACAATCGGTCACTTGCAGGTCGAGTTGCGTTGTACCCTTGCAGGGTAAAGGTGATGCGGGTCCCAGGACCAAGCCACGGCAGACAGTTCAATTTTACCTGGCCCGTGGAGCCTGGGTGCAGAGTTGTCCTGGCTGTCCCTGGTGCTGAACGGGAGCTGCGGGAGAGTTGCTTTTACCGCTGAAACTGTGCTGCGAGGGAACAGGGTGCGAATTGTCGACAACTACGTCGCTGCTTGTGTCGGACGAAGGTTTTACGGAGTGTCCACTAGGTCCTCTAGGTGCAGCGTCAAGTGAAGTGGTCACTAGCCGAGCTGGCGTCCAACAAGCCTTGGTAGAGGTAAACTCAGCAGGGAGCTTCTTCAACATGTGGTGGTCTGGGGGAACACAATAACGGCCTGAAACCTCATGGAAGGAAGGACTACAGTTCCCACACTGCACTGGACCATCTACATTTGGGCGCTCCCTCCGAGGGCCCGATGGCCAGCGATTCTTTGGATTCGGAGCACTGATTTACCTGCAGTTTGGAGGGGACTAGTCCAAGGGAGTCTGAGGTAGCTTCTGGCTCTCAAAGGGGTCCCTCTGTCTAGCAGAACTGACCTTTAGCCTAGGACGAGTCTCATTCATGCAGTTCCAGGAGAGTTGCCACAGGTGCAGAGTATCCCTCTCTTGCATGGTGCAAAGTCCTGTTGTTGCAGGCACAGGTCTCTTCTTTGTCCTCTTTGATGCAAGTTGGATCAGAACTGAGGTTCTGGAGTCAGGGGTGTCCCTTAAATCCTAGATGTGGGGGAGTTAAGGGTGTGGGAGCAAGTAGCCAATGGGCTGCTACTCCCTGCAGCTAATCCGCCCCTGAGGTGACCACATCTGGGGGTGTAGGTCACCTTTTCTACCCAGAACCCACTATTTCTGCCACTTTTAAAAATGGCAAAAGTCTTCCATAGGTGTACAGTCCAAGCAGCTCACCCTAGATATGTACCCCTCCTGACTACCTAATAGTCCTGGCTGCCCGGGTGCAAGTGTGCCTGTGGCAGGAGTAGGGCGGTTTACTCCTCTAGGAGACAGTCTGGATGCAATCAGAGGCGGTGAAGCCTTTGAAGCTCACCGCTTTGATGCACCACTTCACTAGCCTTCCTGGGAGGGAGGAGGTGTGACCTCCTTCCTGACCAAGCCTTTCTTTCTGACTCCTGGGAGTGATCACACTACCTGGCAGGAGATCGGAATCCTGTCTTGGTGGCAGTAAGTGCGGGCAGTCAGCCAGAGCACAGGAAAGCTGGGGCAACCAAGTGGGCAACCTTTAAGGTAGCCACCTGGGTGCATGCCACATCACTCCTTGCACACGTCAGGAATGAGAAGGTACATTGTTTGATACCAAATATGACATATTAGTGATCCTGCCAACCTTGGGTTTGCCCGGGTGCCAGCCCATGTTATGCTATGGACTGTCTATCACTTATAATGTCCTTTAATGGTAAAGGGCACATTAGGGACATATAAGCTTGCACTTTCGTGTCCACACCTTTGATACAGTTCACCCTGTCTCCTGGGCTTTAGGAGGTCTTCCTTAGGGGTGACTGGCATTTATCAAAGAAAGGCATTTACTTTGCCACACATGGCGAGGGTAAAGTCGAATTTGAGCAGTTTGCAATGGCAGGCCTGCTGTGAGTATTTTATTTGGGTGCCTCAGGGTGGCACCACCAGAGCTGCACGCCCTGGGGACCCCTTTACAAGCCATGCCCTCCCTAGGTACCACTGGTACCATATACTAAGGACTTATAATGGGGGTAAAGTCCTTCCCAATTGGGGCTCCCAATTCACACGTCAGTTTTGGGGAAAAGAGAACTGGCACTGGGGCCTGGTTGGCAGGCTTCAGTGTACTGTCAGAGTCGAAAACCAGCATCTAGCAGTCCAACGGGGGGCAAAAGTGGGGATGGCATCTGCAAAAAGGGCCTGTTTTCTTACAAAGTAGATAAGGGATTAAGAAGTATTGAAAAACAGAAGTCAAAGGGAGAGATAGTGGAGAGAAAAAAAGAGCAAGAAGTAAGTACCAGACAAGCGCTCTGAGAAAATTAACAATAAAATAATGTTTAATGCCACAATCATCACTGGATAAAAATGGAAGGAAATAACGGCAAGCAGGACAATATTGTGAGGCAATGTCGCACAGTGCGGCCCATAAGCAGGAAAGAAGAGTATGGCCAACTGGAGAATGGAAGCATTAGAATAATAAATAAGAGCTGGTGAACAGGCAATTGATTTTGACCTGGAGGGCAAATGAACACAGCAGACACCATTACACCCCGGAGGTATCAATGTAAAAGAGCTGCAGGAGCAACTATTTTGAAACTGTAATGTCAAAATATGGCAAAAAGGTTCAAAGATGACAGACTGAAGATCCACCTGAAAGATCACAGTAATGAATGGGGGCCTACAAGCAACTCACTTCCACTGACAAATGGGCAATCCCAGGGATTCATTATGCTGGTACCAGTGAGGCAATCTCTGATACTTTCCTTTTGTTGTTAGGTGCTTGTACACTCGAGCAAATGTAATCCTAAAGATTACCACAGTTCCCCGGTCTGTGGGAATCCATGGAATTCATCAATCATTCTGTGTATGCGTTAACAGTGCTGGAAGGAATTCAGTGATTTCCCAAGGCCATTATTTAATACAAAAGCATAGAGGCAAACAATTATTGTAAATTAAGTAGTCCCATGTTTTTTTTCATACACAACAACTAAAGTCCATATAAAAAAAAAAACAGATGTCCAATGTTTATATCCAAGATTACAATCCTTTATTTTTCCTTTGATGGATCCTCATAACATTTAAAACAACTAACATTTTTCGTTCCAGCACAGATATTGCTATCTCAGCGCATGACAGTAATTTATAGAAGTATCCTATGTGTGTGATAATTCCTTATATTGCTGCGAGCCAATCTGCTCGTATTATATACAATAGGATTGTATTATTGGTATCTACTGTATTGTACGAGAGCCATACTTTGTGGAGCCAATCCGCTCCTGTGGTATGCTTGATAAACAGCATAGTTCGCACACATGGTTTCCTGGCATCCCCAGGACCAATGGTGTCTACCTGGTACACGTTCTGACAGGCAGCCTTGCAGTGCCACCAATCCGAAATGGGACATCAGACTGGTGGTGCTTGTACCACAATGCTGATGTCTAGCACCACCTTGCCAGTCTCCTGCAACAGCTCAGTTCATTGTAATTAAGGAGTGGTACAGATGTTGGCCATGGTGGGAAAACGACAGGTGGTGGCTGGGATTAGGCCACTGCGGAGGCTGTACATTTGTCCAATACTAAATGGACCCCAGAGCTTCAAATACCCAGTAAGTTCGCAAACATTCTCTCAACACAATTGACCTATTTGAAGGGAACAAATTTCAGATGGTAAAAATCACAGGCAAGGTTTCAAGAAATCTAGGTCACTCTGTTCAATAACTTGCAATCAGCCAGTTATAAAACCACTGACACACAACCAAAAGGAGAAGGAGGTTTGGTGTAGGGGTAGTAGTACTGTTAGAAGATCTGAACTCTTCAGGGATCTGAGCAGAAGTATAACAAAGAAATCATTTGAGTTCATGGCCGCTAGGGCCATAGTGAATCCTAACATGTATTACTGTAGTTTCAGAGGAAATGATGGAACAAGCACTGCACTTACAAATAAACCAGAAAAATCTGTTAATCACAGATTCTAACTTCAGGGTTTAAAAACCTGAAAATAGATACCCAATAGAAAAGTGGAAAATATGAAGGCACTGCACTCAAATCAAATAATCAAAAGCCACACATTTATAGCTGGGACAAGACAAGAATGAGAACTCATATGTGACACTGTTGGACTTGGCCTTTTTGCAGGGTCATCCCTAAACTTTTTGCCTTTCTCCTAGCCATTTTTCTGACATGGTGTTGGTGGTTTTAGGACTCTGGGCACTTTAGCACTGCTGTTCAGTGTAAAGTGCGTGTGCTCTCTGTGATAAATGTGGTAAGATTGGTCTACACCTGTTTGGCCTATTTAATTTACCTGTGAGTCCCTTGTAAAGTGGTATCTCATATACCCAGGGCTGGTAAATTAAATGCTACTGGTGGGCTTGCAGCGCTGATTGCGCCACCCACCAAAGTAGCCTTTCAAACCTATCTCAGGCCTCTGCCATTGCAGGGCCTGTGCGCGCAGTGTTACTGCCGCTGTGACGTGGCACCTAAAGTGTGTGGCATGTCCGTGACCCCCCTTTTACTACATGTCAGTCACCCCTAAGGTAGGCCCTAGCTAGCCCTATGGGCAGGGTGCATTGTAGGTAAAAGATAGGACATGTACCTTAAGTGTGTGACATGTCCTGGTAGTGACAAACAGCCATTTTGGTTTCTCACTACTGTGGGGCTGCCCTCCCATAGGAATGCATTGGGGATTCCCTGATAAGTGTTTCAGTGGTAATTCCTGATATGAGAGGCGCAGCGTGGTCAAGTTTGGTATATTTGGAATAGTGATAATAAATGCTGCGCAATGGTGTGCGCAGATTTATTATAACTATTTTAGAAATGCCACTTTTAGAAGTTGGCATTTCTGTGTGCTATGTGTCTGCCTGCCTGATGTGAATTGCATGTCTGGCTTGTGAGTGTCAGGGGCTTGGAGGTGTGTGTGGCTCCAGGAGGGGCAGGGTGAGTCAGCGCTAGGCTGAATGGGACACCTGGGCTAGGAGTAGTGGGAGGGGTAATCCCCTGATTCTGAATAGAATGGTGCCTGCCCTAGTGAATGCTGGCTCCGCCCCCTGTGGTGTGTCTGATCACTGAGCCCCCACCTGACAAAGGGGAAGAGGAGCTTGGAAAACAAAGTGCTCCAATTCCCCCCTGAACCAGTTTTGGCTGGTTCCCCTAAAGCCCTGTCCTGCAGACAAAGAGAAAAAGATGTATAAAAATAGGGGCTGTGACCCCATGAAGATGGTCTGTCCTTGTGCTGTTCCTGACTTGCTGAGGGGCTTGCTGCTGCTGGTGCCCAGGAGGAACCGCCATGGGGACTTACCTCCCTGCTGGAGGGCCCTGTGTGCTGGCCTCCCTGGGCCCAGCTATGCCCCATGGACCTGAAGGAATTGCTGGGGCCTTTTGCTGAAAGGGGAGCGCTGTGCTTTAATATCCCCTTAAGAGAGGAGCGCTGGAGCATCGCCGAAATGGGCAGCGCGTTGCTGCTGAGGGAATCCCCATCGTAGGGATTCCCCCGTGATGCCAGAATTGCGGGTGCCCACCCCGCTTATGCTGCATTTGTCGCGGGTGCCTACCCCGCATTTTGCCACTTTGAGCGGGAGACCACCCCGCTTTATATTTTGAATTGAGAGGGAGCCTACCCCTCATTTGCCGCCAGAAGAAACGAATTCACCGCCGCGGCCCGATCGGCCTCGCAGGAAGTCAGGCAGCGTGATGCCTGACGTGGGGCGGGACTTCCGTTTCCTCGAGGGAAGCCCCGCGCCCACGAAAGTGCTGTCCGGAGCCTCGCTGGTTCCGCCTGGAAGTCCCAGGAGGGGGCCCGGGTGAAGGGGAGAGGGGAGAGGTGCCGGTATGGAGTGGTGACGGAAGGAGGACGGGAGCCCACCCCACCTCCGCGAGACACTGCCAGGAGCCTTGCAGGCTCCACATGAAGTCCCGGTCCCAGGAAGGGGGACCGGGCGAAGAGGAGGTAGACCCGGAGACACGGCGGGGCTCCCGTATGGTGAGGAGAGCCCCCGCGATGTGCCAAGGCGACCGGAGGAGCAGTCAGCGCCGAAGGAGCCCGGTGAGTAGGGTCTCCTCTTCTTGCTGTCTGAGCGGTCCCGCACCTGACAGCGGGCCGCTCCAACGGTGCCACGTTTGTTTTTAGGGCCGTACGGGGGACTATGGGGAGCAGACGTTGTTTGGAATTGGTGGTGCTCCTCGAGCACAGTTGGTGCTAGTGCTTCTCTCCTTGGCCACATTGAGGTGCCGTTCGGGGCACATTGTCGGTGCCCGTTGCTGCCACAGCTGCCCCGCATGACAGTGGGCAGCTGCAACATTTGGGGCGCAATTGTAGGACCCGATTGAGGGTTCCCAGGGCACCGTAGTGCCAAGGCATTTCCCCCAGCTGCTCCACCTGACAGTGATACAAAAGAGGATGATGGACGGAACGCTTGAGCCAATCAAACACTCACCCCCAGTCAACTGATCTGGGTTTAATCCATCATCATTCTTTAGCTCACTCCACCACCCCAGTTCAGACATGGCCATATGCAAATCAGTCTGACCCTGTGCCTCATGGGAACAGTCCAGCCCGAACTGCCAAGCCATGTCTTCCCTGGACCGGAAACAAGCATCCTAGGACCGGTTTCTGGCATTCCAGCCGTCATCAGCCAGGCTTGCCTGAATCCAGTGGCAAAGTGAGCAAGGGACCCACGTCTGGGCATACCCCAGCCAACTTACGGCGAACAAAGCGATACAAAAGAGGATGATGGACGGAACGCTTGAGCCAATCAAACACTCACCCCCAGTCAACTGATCTGGGTTTAATCCATCATCATTCTTTAGCTCACTCCACCACCCCAGTTCAGACATGGCCATATGCAAATCAGTCTGACCCTGTGCCTCATGGGAACAGTCCAGCCCGAACTGCCAAGCCATGTCTTCCCTGGACCGGAAACAAGCATCCTAGGACCGGTTTCTGGCATTCCAGCCGTCATCAGCCAGGCTTGCCTGAATCCAGTGGCAAAGTGAGCAAGGGACCCACGTCTGGGCATACCCCAGCCAACTTACGGCGAACAAAGCGATACAAAAGAAGATGATGGACGGAACGCTTGAGCCAATCAAACACTCACCCCCAGTCAACTGATCTGGGTTTAATCCATCATCATTCTTTAGCTCACTCCACCACCCCAGTTCAGACATGGCCATATGCAAATCAGTCTGACCCTGTGCCTCATGGGAACAGTCCAGCCCGAACTGCCAAGCCATGTCTTCCCTGGACCGGAAACAAGCATCCTAGGACCGGTTTCTGGCATTCCAGCCGTCATCAGCCAGGCTTGCCTGAATCCAGTGGCAAAGTGAGCAAGGGACCCACGTCTGGGCATACCCCAGCCAACTTACGGCGAACAAAGCGATACAAAAGAGGATGATGGACGGAACGCTTGAGCCAATCAAACACTCACCCCCAGTCAACTGATCTGGGTTTAATCCATCATCATTCTTTAGCTCACTCCACCACCCCAGTTCAGACATGGCCATATGCAAATCAGTCTGACCCTGTGCCTCATGGGAACAGTCCAGCCCGAACTGCCAAGCCATGTCTTCCCTGGACCGGAAACAAGCATCCTAGGACCGGTTTCTGGCATTCCAGCCGTCATCAGCCAGGCTTGCCTGAATCCAGTGGCAAAGTGAGCAAGGGACCCACGTCTGGGCATACCCCAGCCAACTTACGGCGAACAAAGCGATACAAAAGAGGATGATGGACGGAACGCTTGAGCCAATCAAACACTCACCCCCAGTCAACTGATCTGGGTTTAATCCATCATCATTCTTTAGCTCACTCCACCACCCCAGTTCAGACATGGCCATATGCAAATCAGTCTGACCCTGTGCCTCATGGGAACAGTCCAGCCCGAACTGCCAAGCCATGTCTTCCCTGGACCGGAAACAAGCATCCTAGGACCGGTTTCTGGCATTCCAGCCGTCATCAGCCAGGCTTGCCTGAATCCAGTGGCAAAGTGAGCAAGGGACCCACGTCTGGGCATACCCCAGCCAACTTACGGCGAACAAAGCGATACAAAAGAGGATGATGGACGGAACGCTTGAGCCAATCAAACACTCACCCCCAGTCAACTGATCTGGGTTTAATCCATCATCATTCTTTAGCTCACTCCACCACCCCAGTTCAGACATGGCCATATGCAAATCAGTCTGACCCTGTGCCTCATGGGAACAGTCCAGCCCGAACTGCCAAGCCATGTCTTCCCTGGACCGGAAACAAGCATCCTAGGACCGGTTTCTGGCATTCCAGCCGTCATCAGCCAGGCTTGCCTGAATCCAGTGGCAAAGTGAGCAAGGGACCCACGTCTGGGCATACCCCAGCCAACTTACGGCGAACAAAGCGATACAAAAGAGGATGATGGACCGGAACGCTTGAGCCAATCAAACACTCACCCCCAGTCAACTGATCTGGGTTTAATCCATCATCATTCTTTAGCTCACTCCACCACCCCAGTTCAGACATGGCCATATGCAAATCAGTCTGACCCTGTGCCTCATGGGAACAGTCCAGCCCGAACTGCCAAGCCATGTCTTCCCTGGACCGGAAACAAGCATCCTAGGACCGGTTTCTGGCATTCCAGCCGTCATCAGCCAGGCTTGCCTGAATCCAGTGGCAAAGTGAGCAAGGGACCCACGTCTGGGCATACCCCAGCCAACTTACGGCGAACAAAGCGATACAAAGAGGATGATGGACGGAACGCTTGAGCCAATCAAACACTCACCCCCAGTCAACTGATCTGGGTTTAATCCATCATCATTCTTTAGCTCACTCCACACACCCCAGTTCAGACATGGCCATATGCAAATCAGTCTGACCCTGTGCCTCATGGGAACAGTCCAGCCCGAACTGCCAAGCCATGTCTTCCCTGGACCGGAAACAAGCATCCTAGGACCGGTTTCTGGCATTCCAGCCGTCATCAGCCAGGCTTGCCTGAATCCAGTGGCAAAGTGAGCAAGGGACCCACGTCTGGGCATACCCCAGCCAACTTACGGCGAACAAAGCGATACAAAAGAGGATGATGGACGGAACGCTTGAGCCAATCAAACACTCACCCCCAGTCAACTGATCTGGGTTTAATCCATCATCATTCTTTAGCTCACTCCACCACCCCAGTTCAGACATGGCCATATGCAAATCAGTCTGACCCTGTGCCTCATGGGAACAGTCCAGCCCGAACTGCCAAGCCATGTCTTCCCTGGACCGGAAACAAGCATCCTAGGACCGGTTTCTGGCATTCCAGCCGTCATCAGCCAGGCTTGCCTGAATCCAGTGGCAAAGTGAGCAAGGGACCCACGTCTGGGCATACCCCAGCCAACTTACGGCGAACAAAGCGATACAAAAGAGGATGATGGACGGAACGCTGGAGCCAATCAAACACTCACCCCCAGTCAACTGATCTGGGTTTAATCCATCATCATTCTTTAGCTCACTCCACCACCCCAGTTCAGACATGGCCATATGCAAATCAGTCTGACCCTGTGCCTCATGGGAACAGTCCAGCCCGAACTGCCAAGCCATGTCTTCCCTGGACCGGAAACAAGCATCCTAGGACCGGTTTCTGGCATTCCAGCCGTCATCAGCCAGGCTTGCCTGAATCCAGTGGCAAAGTGAGCAAGGGACCCACGTCTGGGCATACCCCAGCCAACTTACGGCGAACAAAGCGATACAAAAGAGGATGATGGACCGGAACGCTTGAGCCAATCAAACACTCACCCCCAGTCAACTGATCTGGGTTTAATCCATCATCATTCTTTAGCTCACTCCACCACCCCAGTTCAGACATGGCTGCAACGCTGCACATAAGGATTAGAGTCCCAGTGGGGGCTCAGAAAGCCCAGTGGTGCCAGGGCTCATTTTCACAGTTGCCCAGCAATTAGTGGGCAGCTGCTACGTTTTGGCCAGGGCGCATTGAGGAGTCCCAGGAGGGGACCCAGGAGGCACATTGGTGCCCGCGCATTGCGCACTTTTTGCTTTGGCTGCAGCGGCAGCATAGCGCCCTGACATTCTGGACAGAGGGCATTTGAGCCCTAGAGAAGGCCAGTTGGCCAGGGGGGTCAGTGCCTTATGTGATGTTAGGAAATGTGATTGTGCACCCTGGTTTATGCCTCTAATGATGTTTATGCTCATGAGGTTATCGCATAATGTGTTTATGCTGGTGAGGCCTAATGCGTAATGTGTTTATGCTTAGGAGGGTGTCTATGCTAATGAGGTTTTGGCCTAATGTGATTTATTGCCTAATGTCATGTTATGATGTTTTGGGGGTAGTGCCTATTTGCGTAATGTGTTTATGCTTATGAGGTTATTGCATAATGTGTTTATGCAGGTGAGGCCCATTGCGTAATGTGTTTATGCTAATGAGGTTTGGGCCTAACGTGGGTTTATGTCTAATGCTAATAGGATAATGCTTAGGTCATTATGGTACCAGTAGTTACTGGTTGTGTTTTATATTTGCATTTACTTACCTGTTCTGACGGTTCTGACCATGGCCCGATTGGCCTGGTCCTGTATATAATTCCCCTGTGAATATTGCCCGTGCCAGTTGGCACAGTGTAAATGTGTGATTACGTTTCTAATGTGTTTTATGACAATACAAAGGCTATTTTTTTATAACCTTGTGTGGAGTTCCTTTTGTAGTGTGCCTAGTGTGTTGCGCAAACGCTTTACACATTGCCTCCGGGATAGGCCTGACTGCTCGTGCCAAGCTACCAAGGGGGTGAGCAGGGGTTATCTTGGGTGTGTAACTCCCTTGCCCTGACTAGAGTGGTGGTTTCTGCCTGGCTTTGGGGCAAGCCTTAGCCAACCAGAAATCCCATTTCTAACAGACACTAATACTGCAAATTTAACAGTGCAACCCCAAGTATGGTTTGTTTGCCGAGTAGCCATCTTTCATCTTTCAAACATAGCCTAAAATCCCCAGTTCGGCTGCGAGATCCAGCCCAAAGCTGACAATTCAGAAAGCACAAAGTCTGTAGATGCAAGCTCAAACGAGCCTACACCTCGTTGCAACAGAATGGCATTATGACTCAGAGCCAAAAGGAATGTTAGAAGCCTTCATCTCAACTTAAACAAAACACCTGGGAGACTGATACCATCACAACAAATAAAACAAAAGTAGGAAGCAAACCTCTAAGCTTCAAGGTACAACGTTAATTTTGCTAATCTAACTGAGAGACCAGGGATGTTGAACTCCTAGCAACAACAGAGAAAGGTTGAAAGAGAGCCCAAGAAATATGTAAATCAGCTCAGTTGTTTCAATGACTGAAAGGCAGGTTTCAGATGTATGAGAGGAAAAGAAAAGTAAGTGGCAAACATCCTTTGAGCCCTAGATGGAAACCATCACCGGCATCAATACTCTTGACCACTCTCAGTTTCTGACACTAGCGCTTTTACTTATAAAAGTACTTTATTGTGCACACGTTACTCATTACTATGCATCAATTTACAAATATGTACATGCTGGCAGGTGATAAAACCTGTGACACCATCCTAACAGTTCACACCCTTAATGAGTCCAACCCCCCATGCACTGGACACAATATAATTGGGAGTACTTATCTAAGGCAGGCCTACTGGCTTTGTCAGGGTGTCATCACATTTAAAAACACAGAAATATGTCATGCTAAAACAATGCAACACAATTAAAGCCACTAAGGACTGTACGCTTTTACAACAATGTTGATTAATACCTGTAATGATTTACTGCATGGAGAAAGTTGCATTTTGCTCCAGCAGGATCGTATTCTTCAGGCAACTATAACTTTACAATCCTTGGGGAGCTTGATTTTTACTGTGCCCCCTCCTTGTGCAAGACCTGTCTCTTGTCTGGTCCCCTAGCACCTCTCCTGGGTCCGGTCTACTTCAGCTGCACTTCCACGCTCCAAAGGCAGTGTCCTCCCTGCCTGCACTCACCAGGCCCGATGGCTTCCAAGCTGCTTGCAAGGCACCTCTGTATCAGCAGGACTCTGGGGCCTCCTCTTTCTGGAGGTTGCATACCTGCAGGAACAGTCCAGAGAAACTCCAGGAGAACCCTCCATGGTCCCCTCCCACAAGCCCATCCATGTAATATCCCCAAGCGGGTGTAGGGGGCAGCAGCACCACTGGCCCTGGAGAAACAAGTCTTAGTATGTGGTTAAAAATTGAAATCAAAAGTCTCTGAGTTAATCTTTGCAGTCTGATTAGGTGACATCCGTCCTCCAGTTGGGCATTCCTCTGGTGTTGCTTCCCCCAGGTGCAGACTGTTTTCCAAACGTTCTCTTGTACAGGGATTTTTAAGTGGGGTGGAAAGTTCTAAAGGCGTGGCAGCTCTGCCCAATCCTAGGTTGAGCAAGTCATCACTCCACCACTACCTCAACCTCCCTGAGCATTTATGGAATTTTCAAGATGGCACCCTCAAGTTGTGTGTTGAAAGCCCTTCTCTGAGAGCCTAAGCCCTGCCCCCGACTGTCACAGCTGCCTGGTCCCTTGCCTTAAAAACTTCAAAGGTCAGCACCTTCTGTGTCTGGCTACAGAGGTCCATCTACCCTCCTTTGTTTCTTTGGGGTTGAGCCTTCCCATGCCATGCGCAGTGTGAAAAGTAATTTGCACATGCAGTTTCCGTCTCCACCCTCTCCTCTCCTAGGAGCAAGACTAATTACTGGGGAAATGGTCTTATTATGTGGGGAGGCCTTCAGCTTCCAGTAGGCTAGAAAGTAATACACTTAACCCAACAGGAAGATTCAAAGGGCAGAATCTAATTAGGAGCTGAGTCGGAGAAAAAGGCTAAATCTTGAAGTGCCACGAGGAGTGCAGATATGTGTAAATTAATGTCAGATGTGCATTTGATATCCTCTTTTACCATACTATTGGTGTGTCCACTGGCTCTCTAGGCCTATAGCAAAACTGTAGTTCTGTGCAGATTCTCCCTGTAGTGTATAATACAGAGGAGCACACACACTTTCCAGTAATCACTATAGATAAATGCACTCACACTATCAATGCCCCCTCATATGAAAAGGCCTGTCCAGGTCAGCACCAACTGATAATGGGTCCCTTCTGTGGCGCGCTACCTCTGCGCAGATATCAGGCTGGGATATACGGTACTATCACGTGCACAGCCCAAACACATGTGCACGTCCATGTGTGCACATTCTTAGATGCAACCATTCCAGAGATTTTTACCGTAGCTGCGTAGCAGCAGACATCTTAAAAGGTGGGCACTGGTGGTTAACACTCCCAATCCATTCTAACAGAGGTTACAATGAGTGAGGCTCAGGTAGTGATACTCATTGATGGCAAAACTCCAAAACACCAGGTAGTTCAAAAATCAAAAAATCCAGGGGTATTACAAGGGGGTGGAGCCCATTTCACAAAGGTATAATTTACTTAAAAGTAAAAGAAATTATATAGATGTCTGTGTCTTCCCTTATGAATTTTCAGGTGAAGCTTCACGTGTCAGTAGCTGTAATATACTTTTAAAGAGGTGTTGTGGTCTAGTGGCTAAGATGTTAACTGGCGGTCCTGTATAGTCAAAGATTTTGCCTATTTGACCACAAGGAGAAATAGTGGGTGAATTACTAAATCTCCCTCTGCCTCAGGTCACAATACTCGTCAAAAGTGGAACCATTTTGAAATGGAATATATACCATGGTGCTATATAAGAAATTGGACTGGACTGACTTTATTCCAATTTAATACTTAATGTAATGTAGTTTGTGTGTTTTGCCTTCAAGAAGTTTTATATTGAGACTACCATGCAGTGGACTTAATACACCTTTAGGGATGAGATGTGTCTTGTGCTTACTTTGCCAATTGCACTTGCCCACATTTAGCCTGACTACAAGTTGTGTGGAATATGGAGGAGTACTTACCACACCAGGTACATACCATTACCTGGGGTATGTACAGTGTGTGACAAATGCTTCCTAATACTCGTTTTCAACTTGGGAATGTGGCATCGATACTTAACAGATCGAATTCTTCATGTTTTGCCTTTTTTCCAGGCTTTTCTACTCCCTATACATTTCAGCCGATTTGACCTGTCGAAATCTGTTTGGGGGAAAAAACAGGGTGTGATAATTATCACACAACCTGAAATTCTGATCGCCAGGCAACATTCTGTTTAGAAAAACACGTAAGAGAGGAAAGAGGATAAGTCCCTGGCCACCCTCCTCTAGACTATGAAAACACACAACATAGACCAGGAACTGACAGAATCATAATTCGTGATGGGTAATAGGTACAGAAGTTGAAAAGTGTAAGATAGGGCACGAACAGTGTGTGTAAAACTGCCCTCACACACAGCAAGCTGTGTCATGCTTCATCATAGGGCCTGCATAACACACCCCCGCGCTAGCCAACGCTGGGGGTGGAGCAATAGGGAGGGGCAAACAAACACAACACAAAAAAGTGAACAATTTGTGTGGGATCTAAGAGGTGAAAAAATGTGGCAGAGAATAATTAAAAACTGGTAACAGTGTATCCCTATTCTATCTTTAATGGTGGGCACACTGTCCAAATGTAGAAGATGGTCCCTATCGGGCCAGTGGGTGAAGGTAATGGCTACTAAATACCAGAGCCCTACCCCCCCCACTCTGCTAAGATGTCGACATGTTTCAGCCGGATCAAACTACTACCCCGGCTTTCTTCAGGACTTTCACCTGAACAATCCCAGCATGGATAAAAACCCTACCTCCTTATAATCCAGGGGTAAGGAAACACAGGTACCTTGTTTAGATGCACACTCTGAAGTGGAGGTTGAGACTTTTGAACAAGCGGTTGTGAAGGAGGTGGAACTGTGGGTTACCCGACAACGCTCCCCTTACAAAAATCTCTCGAATATTGAAACTAAGGCTCTTGAAGAATTAAAAAATAACGAGAAGTTGGTTATCAAGCCAGCTGACAAGGGAGGCGCTATTGTTATACTTGATAAAACCACTTATGAGACGGAATGTCTCAGACTCCTGTCTGACAGAAGAAACTATACCATCCTGAGAGAAGATCCCACTGATCAGATCAGAAGAGAGATCGCTTCAGTGGTGGAGGAAGCTGTACAAAATAAATGGATTACTGACAAAGAGGGGGCGTTCCTTTGTCAACAAGAGCCAGTGACCCCTTACTTTTACATCCTCCCTAAAGTGCATAAACCCACACGTCCACCACCTGGAAGACCTATAGTGTCGGGTATGGGTTCCCTTTTGGAACCATTATCGCAGTTTTGCGATTTTTTTCTTAAACCCATTGTGCAGTCAAGACGAGCCTATCTTAAGGATACTACAGAAGTCCTTAACTTGCTCAAGGACTTACCCTTCGATCCCGAGAGTGAATTTTTGGTGGGCCTGGACGTGGAGTCCCTGTACACCAATATTCCTCAGTTGGAAACCCTGAGGATGGTGGAAGAGATTATCTATTCGGAAGAGTGGACACACATCACACCTAGACCCTTTATTCTGAATCTGGCAGACATTGCCTTAACAAAAAACTTTTTTGAATTTCAGGGCACATACTACTTGCAGTCACATGGCACCTCCATGGGGAGCGTTTTCGCTCCTAGTCTGGCAGGGCTCTATATGTCAGCTTTTGAGGACCAGTATGTTTACGCTCCTAATAACATCTGGACGAACAATGTAAAAATCTGGCGTCGCTATATTGACGACGTCCTCCTGATATGGGAGGGGGATAGACAATCCATTGATGATTTTCTGTTATGGCTTAACAGTCGAAACCCTTTATTGCTGTTCACCTCCACTATTACAAAAGAAAGCTTACCTTTCCTCGATTTGACCATCTTTCCACATCGGGGTGGGCTTGCAACTAGAATGTTTCATAAAACCACAGACAGGAATAGTTTATTGTCATTCAGCAGCTTCCACCCCAGATCCCTTAGGGAGAATCTCCCAGTGGGACAATTTTGCGCCTTCGCAGGAATCGTTCTGACACAGGCGAATTTAAGTCAGAATCCCGGGTTTTGCATAACAAACTCATTGGGAGAAATTACCCTAGCAGAATTGTAAAGAGAGCAAATAAGAGAGCCGCCAATTGTAACCGTGAGGCTCTGTTAGAAACAGTCATAAAACCACCTATTGCCAGGCCTATCTGTGTAACTACTTTTAACACAGCCTCCAATCACATTCAGAAAATCATCACACGTCATTGGCGAATTCTCAATTCTAATGGACTTAATTTGGAGAAACCACTATTTTCCTATAAGAGGAGCAATAACATAAAGGATCTCCTAGTCCATACTAGACCTAGGCCCCAGTCTCAGGGTACTAATATCATGGCCCGGGCTACTCGACCTGGTTTTCTTTTACCACCTGTTATGGGCCACACCAGATGTGGGTCTTGTGATGTCTGTCACTTGACTGCGAACACCAAGACAATAGACATTGGCCTCTCACATCCGTGGGAACAAAGAAAACATACAAATTGTAACTCCACGTATGTCATTTATTTAATCAAATGTTCATGTGAGCTCATTTACATAGGCATGACCACTAGGAAGGTTAAGGTCAGAATAATGGAACATCGATCTACCTTCAGATGCCAGAGATTAGTGAGTCGACTTACGACGCACTTTAAAGAAAAAAATCATCTGGCTGATGACTTTTTCTGGACTGTCATTGATAAGCCATATATTGACATGACTCATGGTAAACCAGAGAGAGCCCTGTTTCTGAGGGAACAAAGATGGGTTTACAGGCTACGCAGTCATATCAGCGGCCTGAATGACGATATTCCCTGGAACAGCCTTAACTCTTAATTTCTCAGCACATACTGCTTTTTATTCCCCTTTTTTGTCCTTAGTCCTTCCCTATTGCTAAAGAGTAGATTTCTTATCCTACTTGCATGACGTTTCCTACGTCGGTGTACACTACGCTAATTGCCACTTCCAAGATGGCCGAGAGGGTGACGTTTTAGTTGTTACACGCACTTCACGTAATAGTACGTGCGTTGTGGACACCTCCCTCTCTGCCTATACAATGACGAAGAGAACTCCTACGAGACACTCTACACGGCGCTGGGAGTGCGACTAGGTGGCGGTTGCGGGCTCACCTTGACGAAGTGAGTAGGGATGAGCTGGGTTGCTGATTAATTCTGTGTAGCACGCGACTCTATTTAATGCCTACGTGATATTTTCTTTAACTGTGTGTCACTGGGCAGTCGAGCTGAAAGCATATTTACTCGCTTTGATCCTGCTCCATGCACAACAGATATCATATAGATTGCTACTCTTTGGGCACTCTATTTTACCAGTTGGGTGTCTCATGGCAGCTCCATTATGCCGGGGTCCCGGTTTTGAAGCCCCCTGCAACCACATGGATCTGTGGGGCTTTTTCCTAAACACCGTACCTTGGTTTTGCCATTTTCGCTAATATACATTAGATCTCCCTTCCTGTGATTCAGTGTACAACTTGTTCCGATTCTCTACCTTTCAATTTCTTTCCCTGTCGAAACTTAGAGTGTGACAACAGGGAGCTACTTGCACATATCCCCCGCCAGTTCGAGTTTGACCTATTGATAAACTCGGTAAGATTCCAGTTATGGAATATGAGGGTAGGTGTCTCCTTTTGAAGGATTGTGTTTTTAATTTGGATATAGTCATGGGGAGCATGGTGCATAGCACTTAGACGTTTGACTATTTTTGCACATTATGTTATTTCATAATGCTATGTGTTTACGTTTTCTTGATCCATTCACCAAGGCACAACCACCTAGGATTGTATAGGGGTTTTGCTACTCAAGTTTAGCCTACTGGCTAGACGTATTTAGGATCATGATATTTTCTAACGTGACTGTGGGTATTGTATATAACGTATGGTCTATGTACGTATATGTTCAGTGTGTGGGAGGGTCACCCTTCACATTGATTGGGTTATGAGATAGGGCACTGTATTTTTGCACCCTGCACTTCACTATCTTCCTTTTGTGCTTTCTTTTAATCTTATCTTCTACAGGTTCCTTATTGAGAGCAAGGGGCTCCTTCACTCTCTGTACCAGAGTGTGCATCTAAACAAGGTACCTGTGTTTCCTTACCCCTGGATTATAAGGAGGTAGGGTTTTTATCCATGCTGGGATTGTTCAGGTGAAAGTCCTGAAGAAAGCCGGGGTAGTAGTTTGATCCGGCTGAAACATGTCGACATCTTAGCAGAGTGGGGGGGTAGGGCTCTGGTATTTAGTAGCCATTACCTTCACCCACTGGCCCGATAGGGACCATCTTCTACATTTGGACAGTGTGCCCACCATTAAAGATAGAATAGGGATACACTGTTACCAGTTTTTAATTATTCTCTGCCACATTTTTTCACCTCTTAGATCCCACACAAATTGTTCACTTTTTGTGTTGTGTTTGTTTTCCCCTCCCTATTGCTCCACCCCCAGCGTTGGCTAGCGCGGGGGGGTGTTTAGCAGGCCCTATGATGAAGCATGACACAGCTTGCTGTGTGTGAGGGCAGTTTTACACACACTGTTCGTGCCCTATCTTACACTTTTCAACTTCTGTACCTATTACCCATCACGAATTATGATTCTATCAGTTCCTGGTCTATGTTGTGTGTTTTCAACATTCTGTTTACCCAGAGATTGGAATTTAGTCCCAAACTTGTAATTAGGGCACTTCTGTTAAACTAAATAATGTTGCTTTAGACTGAATACAGCACATTTTGTTTATTTGGACAAGACGGAATATTATTTAAAGATTAGGATCGAAGTCTAAATGCATAGTTCATTAAATTAATAGAACTGAGAGAACCTTATCATGTAATATTATGGTTGATGCAACTGAAAACATGTGTTGCATTTGTCAGTGATAAGGTTTAAATAAAATCAGACGCTATATATTGCCTTACCGATGATAGTCTCGAAGGCTTTTTTTTTGTAAGAAACGTTATACATCCAGATGTGAAAACTAATAGATTGGCTCAAGATGTCATAAAGATTCAAAACAATATATGGGCTCATAATGACGTCATCAAAATGATGTTGGATCACCAGTGACTCCCTAGAATATAACAACATCAGAGAATCATTGTTACAGGTCAGAAACGTTTCTTTTAAAGTATGGGACCAGTAAGGGAAGTTACTGGGCCCATCAGGGGTCCGAGTTGCATGGTAAGGTGTAAGGCTGAGGCTTGGATGGACCCCCCCCCCCCTCTCCCGCCTCCGAGACTCCAGTTGCTTTAAGGAGCTGAAATCTCCAGGCGAATATGTGGCAAGAATGAGGAATTACCAGGCGAATCAGACGCAGCAAATCTGATTAAAATGATTTTCCCTGATAAGAGGGACGAAATTGTAGGCAAACCTCTTCAGGAGCCACTCCGAACGATCCGGAGGTGCATCAGTGGTCTTCAGCAACCTAAGATTTATTTCTATGTCTGCACTGCTTGGAGGGGAGAGAATAAAATCCAGAGGTGGGAAATGGGTTGGGAACAGAAAACTCCACAGTAGTGGCTTCAGTACCTCCATCTCGCAGATAACTATTTGACTTTTTCCCATAAAGAAAGAACTGCGCGCCTCACAGAGCTTCGCTATCGGTGCTACTTTCGACTAACAGTGGAATGGCAGAACTGCTGCTTTAACCAGGTTAAACGAGGCACGGAACCAGTGACCTAACAGAACTTGAGGGGGACCCCCTGCAAAGCATATGAAGGCCCCCCCTCCGGACTCACTCAGGCCAGGGCACTGTGCTGGGTGGGGGGGCTGGAGCTTGCGGACCCCTTGTTACGCAACTGCACGGGACTGGTTCGAGTTCTTTGATGTTCCTACTCTCCATAAGGTATTTAAACTGTAATTATTGCTTTTTAAGGAGCTTGATAATCTTTCTATTTTGTGCCCGCTCTTTTGGACATTGATGCTTTTCCGTTTGGCCTCCAGCTTGCGTCAATGTCTTTCATGACTTTAAGGTCTGCCTTAAACCAACGGCTATATAAGAATGTAATCTGCATGTTGGAGCCTCAAGGTTTGACACGAGGCAAGCACCACAGGAGATCTCAAATGTCTCATTTTGATTTGTCAGCTCCCTAGACAAGTTAGTCAGGGGATACAGGTTGATAAACTCATGCGCCTGAAAATCAATTTGATAGTAACCTCACCAAATGACAGCAGAAATCTTTTTTTTTACCAAGGCATTAATATTTATAATAAAAATGCCATCACAATCTAACAAGCTCCCCAAGTCTCTGAAAAATATTAATATTTGTCAGGAGGGGAAGCAATAACTTCTTATTGAATCAATAACCACAATGTATCTCTGTTCCAAGTAAAACATTTGTACTCATATTTCTGCAGAGAGTCCAAAGGACTTCCCATGCGCCTATCCCCCAAAAACAATTCAAGGAGGGAATTAACTCACAAAAAGACATTTCTAGCCACGCCTTAAGGAAATGATTTCCTAGTAGCAAAGAGAACACTAATTAGATATTTTATGACAGATCTTAGCAAAGAGAAGAACATTAAAATACAAAAAATGCCCAGGCTTGCTAGTTGGAAGGGTTATGTAGTTATATGAAAACTATGTTCTAGTTATAAGAAAGTGATTACGTCCAAATTACAAAGCCATTTAGCGGTTCCAAAGCCTGTGATTCACTAAGTCACAGCGTTTGCGATGCTTCATGGCTTATCAAAACCCATTTGTGATTTGGCAACTGGTTACTGAATTGTAAAATAGGGCTAGAAATGCATTCTAAATCTCAATTTGGAAGGGGTGTGTTTAGGGTGTCCGTTCTAAATTCCGATTCACAATGCTATGTATCAGTGGTTTGCGGCCACTGATAGGTTATCAATTCCTGAAAGAAGGTGGTAACCCATTCACAAAGGGAAATGGGTATCCATGGAATCCTTTTTTCTTTGCGGAAAAAAAAAGGTTTGGGTGTTGGTAGTGGTCCACGGGGCCACTGCCAGTTCATAAACGAACTTTTAAAAAAAAATGCAGACCTATTTCCTTTATGCAAAAGTTGCTGCATTAAAAAAAACACATTCCTTATTTAAATGCTATCACAGACATGGTGGTCTGCTGACCCCAGCCTCCCTGGGATGGCATCCAATTGGAGTGAATCGCAGTTTGTGACCTTCCTCGTGAATATTGATGAGGTAGGTCGAATTGCGACCCACTTTCATTGGTGATTTTGCAACCAATCTATTACTACACAGGTTGGTTTGTAAAATCTGATTTAATTCGCAACAAGTCAGTGCCCAATTTGAAACTGCTTTTGCAAAGTTAATCTTAGATCTGGCATGTAGTAATATGAAAATTGCAACTCAACTGGCCATGAGTCATGAACCTTGTAAGTGCATGAAATTAAGAAAATTACATTGAAAGATGAAGAACCTCCTTTTAGAGGGATGGATATCCCTGTTATCAATTCCCTTATAAACCCAAGAAAGAGGGAGGTACTGGTATTCAAATATCATAGAAATCATGCTGATGACCTAATTAGTGTTTTGGTCATTTTGGAAATCTGAATTTTGAACACGTTGAACACCGTGTGAACAAAAGAGCAAGAGTAAAGTGTAAACTTTTACTGAATCACTGACATGACGTTCGGCGTGGGTTTTTTCCACCTGTGTACTAGAGTAAATGTTACAGGGGCAACAGGGCTCTAAATAATCATCTTGATGTGGCCAACTCCCCAAATTTGTGGGCTTCCTTGTGGTGAAATCCATGACTGTTCTTAGGATACAGATTAGGATGTAGAACATATCACCTAGGGCGCAGAGCCAGAAGGTGGGAAAACACCATAAAGGCTCCAAAGGGGTGGGCTATAAGACACAGACACCATACTTTGGCACCCAGGAGTGATTTGCTGTTTAGGCCAAGCCCGGACTGAGGAGCCAAAAGCGCCCTAGCAAACTTGCGCAAATCACCCCCGCTCTCTTCGCCTCACTCTCTCTCTTTCTGTACCTCTCTTCTTTCTCTCTTCTTCACATCTCCCTCTCTCTATTCTCCCTCTCTACCTCCCCTCCTCCCTCTCTGCTAGAATTTATCTCGGGAAGCTGGAGAAAGTGACAGAGGCACCAGCAGCGGCCCTGAGCTTTCAAAACCGTCCTCCATTGGTTTCAGTCCACTGAGGAAATGCCCCGTGGAATGAAAGGCCAGTCCGGCCCCGATATTGGCAAACTTTACAATGACACCTAGTCCACTGAAGGGGGAAAGTGGTAAACCCCACAATGGCGATTAGAGTTCGGAGTATGACACAAGGACCCAAAATGGCCTCCTCTGGAATCACGTTCCCTTTACAAACTGCTTATCTCACATACAAGCCACTGTGCGTGAACTCCCGCCCAGAAACACGAACTATCAGATAAGAGGAGGCTGTTAAGACCCATTTTCTTATAACAACTCAAACCTCGACGTGTCAGATAGACTTACCCTCTTAAAAGGTCCTTTACGGGAAATGCACCTAAGATTTTGAATGCACTTCTAAATTACATCACACTCATTCCTTCTGTCCACAGGTTCAAATCTGACCTTTAGAAGTACCTCTAACCTAATTTTTAGTCTTTTAGGGCACTTTTGCTTGGGGGCTCTGTGACTATCTTTTGACACCAGCGTAATAATGTTTCTCATCTCAGTGAATCCCAGCTCCCTTCCAGACGCAGTGCAAATCTAGCAATTATTTCGCAAACATCAGACCAATGTTCTACCTTCACTACGTTTTTTCTGCTTTCTTACTACATGATGAAATTGCAGATATTATAATACTCATTCTGAAATCAAAGTTTACCTCCCTAGTGCTACCGTTGCCTGTTGTTCTGTACATGTTTGTGATCTCTATACAGTACTTCGTCGCCTCGGGTCCTGATGCACTACAGTAAAAAAAAAAGTAAATCAATAAAAAGTATTGACACGTCCCCTCCCTCGAACGTGCACGGTCCTCTAACATTCTGGGATAAATCTTCCCATGAAGTTAAGGCTTATCAAGGTTTTGCGAGTTTAAGAAGCTCACCAAAGAATGAAGAATGAACAAACACAATTGTTATGTAATATACAAAAGGTTGAAGAAATTCACCAATGTCGTGTGCGCGCACACATACACACAAATATGACTGTCGAACACACACACACACTCACACACTCTCTCTGCAGAACTTTTCCTCACTTGAAGAGTGTAAAGGAAAATGGCTAAAGTGGTAAGTGGTGCGTAGGCCATTCCGCATCCTAGTCAGTGTTGGAATCCAGCATATTATTGGCTGAGCTGGGATACTCGGTAAAGGTCAAGTAGACTAGTGCTGGCTGTGCTGCCTCCCCTGTATCCCAGAGGCTGTGCACAGGGATACAGAACATTTAACATTCTTCTGGCCCGTGTTTGTGTATTTCCTCCCAATGCAACCTGTTCACGCTCAAGGCCCTGTAGATACAGGCTCAAGGAGACTTTACTCCCATGGCAACTCGGAATTCTTCAGATTTTTGCCCATGGGAAACCTGACAACAGTCCCATTGTTGGTCTGCACTAACAGTTACAAATACATGTTCGAGGCGAAAAAATTCCTACATTGTGTCGATGTTTTTAGATAAATTCGTTGTTTTCTGAGAGGAATCTTTGTTGAGGCACCCCAGGAGATATTCCCTCCCACCAATACGCAGAGTAGGGCTGAACCCCAAAGCTTGTTGTGCGAGTAGCTGTCCTATTCCAGACCCGGTGAGACTTACTTCTGAATGTCTATGAGTAACACACACTTACTCTATAGATGTGTGCATAGGGTCCTTGCATATACAGAATAAAGCCCTGGACCTGATTTAGAGGAAAATGGTAACATGAAACAGGTGGTAATGTCAGGAGTGCAATTTATACCGTCCTCACCTATGAGTTCTTCATAATGGCATCGTTATTCATTGCATCAAAGAGACCCTGGGATTTGTTACTTAATTACACGTGATAAATAACGGCAATTACAACGTTTGAACCACAAAAGGGGCACAACATGCAAATGTTGCTGGTAAGCCACCAAAATCTGCATGTCCTCTTATTTACCGGGTCTTTTTCCAGCAGTACATTTTGGCAAGTTGCACCTGCCAAAAGTCATCAGGTGGAAAAAAACTATTTGTTTTTTTTTCCAATTTATTCTTAATTTGGACCCCAGTGCAACAGTGGTTTGCACGGGTGTCAGAAGTTAATAAGGCACTCATAGTTAAGGCCGTAGAAGTGTAGTTGTTGAAACTGGTTCAAAATTTGATGTGCAAACTACGCTGGGTTCGGCAACTTTCCCAAGTGAGTGGGAGTAAATTTTCTGAAAAATGTGTTAGAAAATCTTCCAGCTCAAGAGCAGAAATTCTGTGAAGAAATTGGCAGATTTACAAATACTTTTCTTTGAGGTGGACATGGTACAAATTGAACAAAAGTAACAGAAAACATGAAAATAATACTCCTATGCCTATGCTGTTTCTCCATCTTAACACAACAAATGTAATATTTAGGGGTGGGCAGGGTCGTATTGGTAAGGCGGGCACTCAGGCAATGGGCCGGTATCTGAGTTGCAACAGTGGACCGCTTTTTGGGCAGCTTGGTAGCCGATCTGGGCTTTGTCTATGCTATTCAGATGCTCTAGTGGCCCAGTGGGGGCATTAGCAGCCTTTCTGGAGACAGATGGGCCTTAATTACCTCCCTTTTACCACTGGGGCGGAGGTGTCATTCCCGGTATCTTGACGGTCAGGCCCGTCAATGTCCGCAGATTGAGCAAGGGCCGGGGGCCTGAGCAGATGTGGTCTCACTTATATTCAGGTGTGGTTCGCCAGTGTGAACTAATCCGTGTACAAAGAGTCCTGCCAATTTTTGCATTTTTTTATCTCAGTGAAGTTAGGAAAACATGCCTCGTTAGGGGGAACCCCCCTTCTTCTTTTCATAATACTTAAAACATTAATGCAGTGTTTTGCAAAAAGGCGCAATCTGCAAGTGTGGGACACTTTTTTTTACAGTGCTTGGGCCTATTTTTGATCCCAATCCTACCCTGGGGTTGGGAGGTGGGTGTGGCATGTGTTGGCATTGTCCTTAACCTTTATGCATGTCATGGGGTGCACATAAGTACTTCTGTCTCATTGTTTCTCCGGCGCACGTGAGATGACTGTGACATAAGTACAAAAAAACACATAATGTCAGTGTCAGATATCTAAAGAAGTGCCTGGCACAGCAAACCTGAGTTATCTTAGCCAGTCTGAGATGAGCAGAACACAGGGCAATAGGGGATTGAAGTGGGAGGGTAGTTTGCCATCTTTGACGCCTCCAAAGTAGGCTTTTGTAGCAGCAAATAACCATTGCATGTTTCCATATCTGGGGGACTGATGCAGACGTGATAGAAAGATTCAGCAATTCTATCAATATAGGTGTTAACACAGGAGCCTCCATTTTGAGTATTCGAGGGGGCTCGGGATCCGAAGGGGAACCAGATTTAATTGTAAGAAGTATAGAGTACCTCAAACTGGGCCTTATCAGGAAGCTCAACAGTAGGTAGGAGACATTCCTTGTGAGTGAGGCTGAGAAAGCCAGCAGTGGGAAACTCCTCCCCGGACGCCCCATGTATGGTTGAGTATGTGTCTGCTACTTTGTTAAGAAAAAAGTTGGCCAGCTCATTGCACTTATTCCCCAGGTGGAGATGGGCTCCAGATCCAGCATGGACTTCATGATAGAGAAAATGTCTCTGGCGGAGTTATGTGCATTACTATTTTTTCAGCATAAAATGCAAACCATGCATTTCTAATAGCCTTATGATATTCTTTCATCGCAACTAGAGAGACGAGTTATACAAGTGTGTAAACCAATGTATAGGAAATGTTACTTAAGACAAGGAAGACTGCAAGGTGTAGGAGTTACGTTATCCATTCTGGCAGGCATTATATGTAAGAGTGCTTGGTCTGGAGAAACAAAGGAGCAGATTAACTGAGTTTTTACAATGTACCTTAACCAAAGTTGCTGTGCTTCATTGAGTGAAGGGGAGACAGCATAACAACACCATATCTACTTAAATGTATGCTGTTGCTCTCTCCTCTAGTGCTGGCATACCTTAGGCTGCCTTGCACCAATGCAACACACCCTTGCACCACAGTGCAAACTTGTTTACGTGAGGTCAAGCTTAAGTGTTAAATTTCTATGCTTTGACAAAGTTAAATACTTTACCACTTTATATGTGTGCTGTATGATGCAGCAAGCATGCAAAATTTGAAAGGTTTGGAGAAACTAAATCGTTTCTCAAACTATATGCATGACTCGAGGAGGTGACATTTTTTTATGCCAGTCCCTTTCTACAAGAGTTAGTAGATAGGGATTAGCCTCAAAATTCATGGGTGAGTGCATGCGTCTGTCCACTAAGGTGGTACGCCTCCTTGACGTAAAGTAGAGCACAGTGCTACTTTGTTTTACTTTAGGGCAACTGTCTAACGCACGGGTACTCATAGTACGCCCCGCGGGCCGCCAGCAGCCCGGCAAGCCTTCCTTGGCGGCCCGCGGACCTTGCAGACATCGTACCTGTGTTTTTTTTTTTTAAAGTGTCAGCAAACACCGCCCATTGCAGCAGCGGGGAATCTGAGAGACTCTGCTCTATGGGGGCAGGGCGATTCTTTAAATGACCATTCACTTGTTAATGAGGCTTTGTTGTATTTCACCTCTTCTTAGCGCCCCTGCATCTCCACTCTGAGATGCAGGGGCGCTAAGAAGAGGTGAAATACAACAAAGCCTCATTAACAAGTGAATGGTCTTTTAAAGACCTGTGAAGTACTCGGGTGCGGCTGTGTGTGTGCCGGGGAAGCTGTCTCAGCCCGGGCTGACACACAGGCGGGGTGAGGTGAGAGAGGGAGACAGAGGGAGGGAGACAGAGAGGGGGAGAGAGGGGGAGACAGAGGGAGGCAGAGGGAGACAGAAGGAGACAGAGACAGAGGGAGACAGACAGAGGGAGGGAGACAGAGGGAGGGAGACAGACAGAGGGAGACAGAGACAGGGAGACAGAGACAGAGCGAGAGGGAGACAGAGGGAGAGGGAGATAGAGAGGGAGACAGAGGGAGAGGGAGGGAGACAGACAGAGGGAGACAGAGGGAGGGAGACAGAGGGAGAGAGACAGAGGGAGACAGACAGAGGGAGACAGAGACAGAGGGAGGGAGACAGAGAGGGAGACAGAGAGAGAGGGAGATAGAGAGGGAGAGTGAGGGAGACAGAGGGAGGGAGACAGAGGGAGACAGACAGAGGGAGACAGACAGAGGGAGAGGGAGGGAGACAGAGGGAGGGAGACAGAGGGAGGGAGACAGAGGGAGGGAGACAGAGGGAGGGAGACAGAGGGAGAGAGACAGAGAGAGAGGGAGAGGGAGACAGAGAGAGAGGGAGACAGAGAGAGGGAGACAGAGAGAGAGGGAGACAGAGAGAGAGGGAGACAGACAGAGGGAGACAGAGGGAGGGAGACAGAGGGAGGGAGACGGAGAGAGGGAGACAGAGAGAGAGAGGGAGACAGAGCGAGAGGGAGACGGAGAGAGGGAGACAGACAGAGGGAGAGAGACAGAGGGAGAGAGAGAGGGAGACAGAGGGAGGGGGACAGGGCAACAGACAGAGGAGGGAGACAGACAGAGGGAGGGAGACAGACAGAGGGAGACTGACAGAGGGAGGAGGGCGACAGAGAGGGAGACAGACAGAGGGAGGGAGACTGACAGAGGGAGGAGGGCGACAGACAGAGGGAGACAGACAAAGGGAGACAGGGAGGAGGGTGACAGACAGAGGGAGGGAGACAGAGACAGAGGGAGGGAGGGAGAGGGAGACAGACAGAGGGAGACAGACGGAGGGAGACAGACGGAGGGAGACAGAGGGAGACAGACAGACAGAGAGAGGGAGACAGACAGAGGGAGGGAGGGAGACAGAGGGAGGGAGACAGAGAGGGAGAGAGAGGGAGACAGAGAGGGAGAGAGAGGGAGACAGAGAGAGAGAGGGAGACAGAGAGAGAGAGGGAGACAGAGGGAGGGAGACAGGGAGGGAAACAGACAGAGGGAAACAGACAGAGGGAGACAGGGAGGGAGACAGAGAGAGACAGACAGAGGGAGATAGAGGGAGGGAGACAGAGAGAGAGGGAGAGAGAGGGAGGCAGAGGGAGACAGAGAGAGGGAGGCAGACAGAGAGAGGGAGTCAGGGGGAGGGAGAGGGAGACAGACAGACGGAGGGAAACAGAGCGAGGGAAACAGACAGAGGGAGACAGTGAGGGAGACAGAGAGAGACAGATAGAGGGAGGGAGGCAGAGGGAGACAGAGAGGGAGTCAGGGGGAGGGAGAGGGAGACAGACAGAGGGAGACAGACAGAGGGAGGGAGACAGAGGGAGACAGAGAGGGAGACAGACAGACAGAGGGAGGGAGACAGAGAGAGAGGGAGACAGAGAGAGAGAGGAGGGAGACAGAGAGAGGGAGACAGGGAGACAGAGGGCGGGGAGACAGACAGAGGGAGACAGAGAGAGAGGGAGATGGAGAGAGAGGGAGACAGAGAGAGAGAGGGAGGGAGACAGAGAGAGAGAGAGGGAGGGAGACAGAGGGAGAGAGACAGGGAGACAGAGGGCAACAGACAGAGGGAGGGAGACAGACAGGGAGACAGAGGGAGGAGGGAGACAGACAGAGGGAGGGAGACAGACAGAGGGAGGGAGACAGACAGAGGGAGACAGAGAGAGGGAGAGGGAGACAGAGGGAGGGAGACCGAGACAGAGGGAGGGAGACAGAGGGAGGGAGACAGACAAAGGGAGACAGGGAGGAGGGTGACAGACAGAGGGAGGGAGACAGAGACAGAGGGAGGGAGGGAGAGGGAGACAGACAGAGGGAGACAGACGGAGGGAGACAGACGGAGGGAGACAGAGGGAGACAGACAGACAGAGAGAGGGAGACAGACAGAGGGAGGGAGGGAGACAGAGGGAGGGAGACAGAGAGGGAGAGAGAGGGAGACAGAGAGGGAGAGAGAGGGAGACAGAGAGAGAGAGGGAGACAGAGAGAGAGAGGGAGACAGAGGGAGGGAGAGCAGGGAGGGAAACAGACAGAGGGAAACAGACAGAGGGAGACAGGGAGGGAGACAGAGAGAGACAGACAGAGGGAGATAGAGGGAGGGAGACAGAGAGAGAGGGAGAGAGAGGGAGGCAGAGGGAGACAGAGAGAGGGAGGAAGACAGAGAGAGGGAGTCAGGGGGAGGGAGAGGGAGACAGACAGACGGAGGGAAACAGAGCGAGGGAAACAGACAGAGGGAGACAGTGAGGGAGACAGAGAGAGACAGATAGAGGGAGGGAGGCAGAGGGAGACAGAGAGAGGGAGTCAGGGGGAGGGAGAGGGAGACAGACAGAGGGAGACAGACAGAGGGAGGGAGACAGAGGGAGACAGAGAGGGAGACAGACAGACAGAGGGAGGGAGACAGAGAGAGAGGGAGACAGAGAGAGAGGGAGGGAGACAGAGAGAGGGAGACAGGGAGACAGAGGGCGGGAGACAGACAGAGGGAGACAGAGAGAGAGGGAGATGGAGAGAGAGGGAGACAGAGAGAGAGAGGGAGGGAGACAGAGAGAGAGAGGGAGGGAGACAGAGGGAGAGAGACAGGGAGACAGAGGGCAACAGACAGAGGGAGGGAGACAGACAGGGAGACAGAGGGAGGAGGGAGACAGACAGAGACAGACAGAGGGAGACAGAGAGAGGGAGAGGGAGACAGAGGGAGGGAGACCGAGACAGAGGGAGGGAGACAGAGGGAGGGAGACAGAAGGAGGGAGACAGAGGGAGGGAGACAGAGGGAGGGAGAGAGGGAAAGGGAGACAGAGGGGAGGGAGACAGAGGGGAGGGAGACAGAGGGGAGGGAGACAGAGGGAGAGACAGAGGGAGAGACAAAGGGAGAGACAGAGGGCGACAGACAGAGGGCGACAGACAGAGGGTGACAGACAGAGGGCGACAGACAGAGGGCGACAGACAGGGAGACAGACAGAGGGAGGGAGACAGACGGAGGGAGGGAGACAGACGGAGGGAGACAGACAGAGAGGGAGGGAGACGGAGGGAGGGAGACAGAGGGAGGGAGACAGACAGAGACAGACAGAGAGAGACAGAGGGAGGGAGAGGGAGGGAGAGAGGGAGACCGAGAGAGAGGGAGACCGAGAGAGAGGGAGGGAGACAGAGAGAGAGAGACAAACAGAGTGAGTGAGACAGAGGGAGACAGAGAGAGAGAGGGAGGGAGGGAGGGAGAGAGAGAGAGACAAACAGAGTGAGTGAGACAGAGGGAGACAGAGAGAGGGAGGGAGAGAGAGAGAGAGGGAGACGGAGAGAGAGAGGGAGGGAGAGAGGGAGGGAGAGATAGAGAGAGGGAGGGAGACAGAGCGAGACAGAGCGAGAGAGAGAGAGAGAGAGAGAGAGAGATAGATAGATAGAGAGAGAGATGTGTGTATGCCGGGTCTCTTGGCTCAGTGGACGAAGGCGTCCGCTGCAGGGGCCTGTGTTCAACCTCATGGTCATAGTTTTTTTGTGTGCTCTAGCCCCGCCCCCTCCCCCACTGACCCCGCCCCCACCGGTGCGGCCCTCGGCCACAAACCATACTGTAAATTTGGCCCCCGAGAGAAAGTTTGTGAGTACCCATGGTCTAACGCAATCCATGATTTGTTCTGAAAAGTTAGCCCCAAAACAAGACTTTGCACCAGGTTTGCATCACTTATGTGATGCAAACGAGGCTCAAAGTGTTTGTAAATCCACCCCATAAACGTAACAAAATGATTGGAGTCTCCCACTAAAAATTGTGTTGATACCCAAAGGAACCCTTTTTAGCAACATTACAATAATGAAAGATTGAGGGACGGGGAAAAACAATAAGGTTCAATAAGATGCTAAACCTATGCCTTTTAATTTGCATGCATCGATATGATGCTACTTCATAACAATGTGCCATAGTAGAAGGCTTGTTATTCATGAACTCCAAGTAACAAAAGGATCCCTGTGACAAAAGCAACCTACTATCTACAAAAAATACTCATCTGCGATCTGTTCATTGCAGCAGGGACATTAACCCTCTATGCTACTATATTGTGAGTCAAAACGGTGACTAGACAAATAACAGATATCTCCCTCAAGCATATTAACCACAAGAGTTTATCATGCCGTTGTAATTATATCCTGAAAATGCCATGCAGTCAAAGCTCTCTGCTCTGCAGGCCGTGTCTTATCTCTGTTTCAGCCTGTCATGCAGAGGACACCCCCTTCACCCTGTCGCCCAGTGGCACGATACAGGTCGCAGCGCTCTAAAGCCCTGCCACAAACATTGAGAGATCAGCTACTAGTATGGTCCCAAACAGGGGGGGTCTTGAGTACGGTCGGAGCGTTTACAGTAATACCAACAGAAAGCTGAGTTGGCCAATGCGCAGGGTGGCATTAACCCACTCTTCCAAACCGCAGGGCCTCCTACAGTAACTTACATGCTCTGACAGTCAACCGATGAGAAAGACATCCGCCCATTTGAGGTTACCTTAAAAACTCCAGCGGCGCAGGCACACACCCAACGTCAGCCTTAGAGTCCCCTGCACAGGTCTTTGCCGAGAAGCACAATGAATGGATGGCCCTTCCCGGTCCCGGGTCAGGCAGCTAATGGGAAGTGCTGAGCGAAGAAGGCTTAAGTAGTCCGGAGGCGGACGGAGATAACGTCCACTGTACTTGATATTATATTGCCTGTCCTTTCGCAGTAGCCTTTGCCCGTAGAGATATGTGCGTTTTATGGTTATGGAGGCTCTGTCCCCTTGAAGAATATTCCAAGCCGCTAGCCATTTGCTGACAGGTCGATAGATAGCACGTCAGCACACTAAGTTCTATCCCAGCTATCCTCCCCCTCCCCGCAGCTCACTGATGCACTTAAGTAAGCAAATGACACCGCACTGGGCCAAATACACTTTCAAAGAATACACATGATCCAGACGCTCTAGGTTAACAGTGAGCGCAGAGGTCAGGAGGTCACGCGCGGCGCGTGCACTAGAACCCCACAGCTCCGAACTTATCTCTTCTTGCGTATCTAGGTAACCGGTGAGCACCACGTTCACTGGAAGTAGGAAGCCTCAAGTGACACCAGGGCTCCAGATGAAATGGCACAGGCAGTCTTTCGGGGCCTAAAACTGAAAATGTGCACAGGTATGTTCCTGGTTTTTTTGCCTATTACTACGTACGTCATGTCAGCTTCTTTTTGTTTGAAGCTAGAGCATGTTTTGACTCTGGATGCAACACACTTGTCAGCCTGTTGGCTCGTGAATGAGGTTGAACTCGGATATTTGAAAGGAATATCCATTAAAGTTAATGAAAGGTAAATTTAAATGAGAAATGCAGCTTTATAAAGAGGGTGGCCCTATTGACGTAAATGGAGGCATGTTGCTTTTTAAGAGGGAACATATTGAAAAGAGGGTAAAACAAATGAGAATGTTTTAATGTGAATGATACAATGAGAACCTCATGCCAACTTCGTAATAGCGGAAGATAAGGAAGATGCTTAAGAAATGGTATACAAAGCACAAAAAGGGCACGAACCATCCTGAGAAAACTACAGAATTATTTTCTCGTTTTGGGACAGTCGTTCTTGGACATGAGAGAGTAGGAGTGATTACTGATGTTTAGTGCACTGCTCTGCCAAGCAGTTTCCAAGCACCATGACCACATTTGAAGTTGACAGTAAGGGAATCAAACCTTTAGAAGCAGAACAGGGAAAACATGGTCATCAGACTTCTATGGCTGAAGGAAGTCGGTGCATAAAGATATGAATAACTGGAAATATTCTCAATTTTCTGTGAGAAAAGGTGATAAACTCTGTTGAAACAAACATGAAAAATCAATCTAATTATTTTAAACTCATTCAAATTGATGATAAAAGTATAGGAAACTAGACTCACTGTCTTTATTCTAAGCATTCTTAAATATTTAGAAAATAATACAACTAAAGGAAGTCTCTTTGGCTGCAATTTGTGAGTCCTGATATCATGGTCATGTGGGCTAGCAGTAGAGACAGTTAGCGTCATTTAGCCAAGATTGTATATGTGTACTGCTGCTGGGAAGAGGGATCAGCAAACATTCTCTCTTCAAGAGGTTCACTTTGCAGTGGTAGTGAGACATCCAAGACTGAATCATGCCTAACTTAAATAGGGGTGTGTGAAATTTGTATAATTTGCTTTTGCATAATTGTGCAAAATTTCAGAAAAATTATGCTTACGTACGTAAAATACAAAACCAGCATTTAGCGCCAAATTTGTCCATTTAAAAAGCGAGGACGCAATTGGTGCAAAAATACAGCACAAAAAACGCAAGTGTCCCAAGCAGCAGCTACTTGCATTTTTGTCATTCGTGTTCTTCACGTGCCCTTGCGCTAAATGTTTGCAATGAATGGAACGTAATTACACAACGTGGCATAATAGCATAATTTCAGGAACTTTGCACACCAAGGGTAATGCCAAATTACCAAAATACCATTGTTTCTCTGGCGCAAGTGCAGATGACTATGTGACATAAGTACAAAAAAACACATTCCCAGTATCTTGGGCAGGCCCATCAATGTATGCAGACTGAGCAGGGGGAGGGGGGCTGAACAGAAGTGGCCTCACTTAAATTCAAGTGTTGTTCACCAGTGTGAACAAATCTGTGCACAAAGAGTCCTGCCAATATTTGCATTTTTTATCGCAGTGAAGTTAGGAAAACATACCCATCCTTCTTTTCATAATACTTAAAACATTAATGCAGTGTTTTGCAAAAAGGCGCAACCTGCAAGTGTGGACCACTTTGTTTAGGGTGCCCGGGCCTATTTTTGATCCCAATACAACCCTGGGGGTGGGAAGTGGGTGTGGCATTTGATGGCATATTAACCTTTTATGCATGTCTTGGGGTGCACATAAGTACTTCTGTCTCATTGTTTCTCTGGCTCCACCCACCTCCTGCCATGGGCTATAACATCATAGCCAGTAGAAAGCCCTTCCTGACATACCAAGCACAACAAAGGCCTGATCCGTAAACATGACTGGGTCGAGGACGAGTAGGACTGATAGTAATGAGGGTTACCGGTAAGTAATCATAGCATTACCTCTACGTCCCTCGTCCTCGATCCAGTCATAACAATTGAGGTATACCAAAGCAACCAATCACTCGAAGGCTTTTGGAACACCTGCAAAAACAAACAAGACAGTACACAGGAGTGAAGCGCACCACAGTGAAATGTTTAATTGCACAACAGAATCAAGGGGGAGAAAGACTCCACAGCATGCAAAACACCACAACCAAAATTCAAACGGTCATTCAGGATGCAATTCAACCGGTAATTCTTAATAAAGGAAGAGTCAGAAGCCCAAGTCCCAGCACGACAGATCTCATCCAGCGACACCCCATGAAAGGCAGCCCAGGAAGCCGAGACACCCCTTGTGGAACGGGCCTATATCCCTGAAGGACAAGGCAAACCAGAGCCCTGATAAGCCAAAGAAATAACGGACTTGATCCAATGACCCAGGGCAAGCCGAGAAGTACCCTTCCCGCGACCAGCCAGCGTAAACATCACAAACAGACTGTCCAAGGATCGAAAAGCCACCAACCGGTCCACAAACACACACGTCACAGCAACGCTTAACATCAATAGTGTGTAACAGCTGATCAGGAGGAGGAGAAGGGCAAAAGAAGGCAAGACCAACTCCTGAGAAGTATGAAACCTAGAACACACTTTACGCAGAAAACCAGGATCCAAACATAAGATCACAGCATCGTCCACAAACCTCAACAAGCATTGTAAATGCAATAGGTCTCGCATTTTTTTAAGTTAGAGCTATTGGCATTGTAAATGGCAATGTCTGTTACCTACTAAGGGAGGATGGAGGGAGCAGTTGGTGTCGGAGTGCCAAAATGCTCTGTTGGAGAGTGACTGGCCAAAAGTAAACCAAACAAGCAGCGACTTTTAAAAAAGAAAGCATGTGTGGACCGTGTAAGTGTGTAGCCATGAAGCATATTTTTAACAACTAAGCTTGGGGAATACTTGGATATTACTTTGTGCCAGGGAACAAAACAGAGCCCGATAGAGACCCGTTTCAAGGCCCCTTTTAAAAACTGCCGGTGCTCAGCACCGGTGAGACCCGACCCACTTAAAGCCCTGGGTTTTACACTCTAATTGTGGAAATAATCGTAGGTATTGGTGCTTGGGTACCAACTCATGCACGTTTTCCATCCTAACCAGGTGGTTTTCCCATTAAATGATTCCTCCTTGGGAAATGTGAATAGGAAAGAAGGATGGCAGCACAATTCAAACACACTACTGGAATTCCGGTGAAAACAGGTTTTTCTACCCACAATGGTATCATGAAAAAGCCCGGAAGACGGGCCCTTCAAGTATATGACCAAATGGTTGTGCAGTGGTTGCCTCTCAGACAGTGTGTTCTGGACTTGTAAAGTCTAAGTTGGGCAAAAGGCGGGCGCATGTCCCGGTGCTGGTGCCGTGGGGAAGGTACTAAGTCAGTTTTCCCAGTGTCAAACACCAAGGAGTTAGCCACTGAAGTAAGCGTACTTCCTTAGAAGGGTGGGAAATACACTATACAGTTGGACAAACAGGATAGGGGATACCGGCTGGACGGTATACAGGTAAGGGATGTGGGAGAGGGGACTAGAGTCCAGAGCCATAAGGTGATAGAGGACAGAACAGGAAGCTGGCAATGGGGCGAGAAAAGAGGAGACAGGAAAGAGAGCAAATGGACAATTGGCAAGGCCAATAGGTTCTGCATTAGCTATCGCCATTTGGTTTTCTCAATGCTTGTTTTGTTTTGCACTAGTTTTTGCTGAACTTTATTGTGGAAGCTGCATGGCCCTCGTTAAAAGAAAAATGGTTAAAAGCAAAAATACTTTGGTTTCAAAAAACACACTTTGCCATAGTAGCCTCTGCCACTGAAGGGAACTACTTTGTGTGGTTGTGCTCCTTGTGAAAGGTCAGAATTCCATAGCTGACAGTGAAGTTAGCCAATGGCTGAAGTGGGCCGACCAACTGCCACATTGCTGTATGGTTTAGTGGACAGACGAGAAATGTAACTGTAATAAAAACAGACCATTGGATAAAGAGAGCTGGCTGAAAGCCCCTATAAGTATATTATACATATAATTATAGTAAAATCAAAAGGTTGTGGCTTGCCAATGGCTGAAGTGGGCTGACCCATTGCTGTATGTGTAGTGGATGGAAGAAAAATGTGAATGACACACCAACAGACCGATGGATGAAGAGAGCTGGCTGAAAGCCCTTACAAGTATAAAGATTATACATATAATTTTGGTAACATCAAAAGGTCCAGACTAACACCAGACGGAATAAACTAACAAGGCACTCATCAGGCCTGTAGATTTCCTTAAGAGTATGAGATGAATATTTGATTACCTTCAGTGTGACAGCCCCAGCCAAGGCATGCTAGCCCACAGAGAACTGACAGGAGGGAGGAGAAGGGGGGGCTGAAGCAATGTCAGCTCAGTGGGCGTTGCGAGGAGCTCTGGGGTACCATTCATGGTCCTGTAACAAAACGATCCTGTTCGGCACTGTGCACTAAAGTGTACTCACTCTGCCATGTGCAGCTTGTTCGGCACTGTGCACTAAAGTGTACGCACTCAGTCACGTACACAACATGTTCGGCACTAGGCACTCAAGTGCACTCACTCGGTGATGTGCGCAGCCTGTTAGGCACTGTGCACTAAAGGGTACTCATTCGGCCATGTACACAAATATATAAAGGTGAGTGAGCCAAAAAATTGAACAGGGAGAGCCGAGCCAGAGCCGAGCCAAGGGTCTGGCTCTGATCTTCGAGCCCATGTTCCAGCAGAGTCCTGAAATGTTTGCAATGTAAATCATACAACAAACATCACATAAAATATGATAACACCTCTTCAAAATTCAAAAAAGTTAATTTATTTAACATGTAAAAGCTTTGACATTAATACGTCATAGTATAGGACTGCACTGATAAGTAATAACTAAAAATGAAATTTCTTAAACATAAACCATTAGTGAACTAAGAGGCGAGACAGTAGTCATATAAACCTTGACCGTGGCCCAGATTATCATAGAGCAACATTATAGCCAGGGCCACTGGAATTATGCGGCATGAGGGGGCCAAATTATGCTACAGGGTTGGGTAAATTATGCATCAAGAAAAGCCAAATTATGAGGCATAATGTGGCACATTTCGTAATAGTGTTACATAATTTTTTCATCATTTTTAAACTTGGTAACACTATATGGGCATTGGTTGGACCTCATTAGCACCAGTATAGCACCCAAATAAAGCAATAAGCAACAGAAAGGTGATCAACCCAACTTTGCAAAGGGCGTTCTACTGTGTCGCAACACATGTCGCTGCATTTTTAGCAACTATTGACCAATTTAAGCTAGAAACAAAAAAAAATTGGCAAAATCTGCAGATTATGCAGCAGATGATGGATTATATGGCAAATGCGGCAAAGCAATAATTATGCGATAATCGCTGCTGCTGCACAATCGCATTATTACAGTGGCCCTGATTATAGTGTATTAAATCAAACACAATATTTTTCTGTACAAATGGCATTCTGAACGCACATATTTGAAAGTGATTTCATGCATGATGATAAAGGAAAAAGAGTTTTGGTGAAATAACATATTTGCCTAACATCACACAATTTAAGAGGGGAAGTCGTGATTTATGCACGTTTTCTGGTTTCACTTTGTACCGAACAGCCAGTAAATGGTTATCCATTTGTCTTCCCTTATGCTAAGGCTTTGTTTTCACCTCTGTGCATCTCTCTGCAGTTTCTATTTTGTGAGAACTCGACCGGCAGGTACGGGAGTGCTTTGCCATTGGCAGCACTTACATTACAAAAGGCCACCATTCATTGTTTATAGGGGTGTGGAGGTTAAGTGATTTGCCCAGAATCACAGGATGTTGAGCCGACTCCGAGACTCGAACCTGGCTCCCAAGCTCGGAAGTCTTCAGCCCTGGCCGTAACGCAAAACCCAGGCACGGAGTGGGTGGTAGGCACAAAGCACATGAAAGCTCGGCCCGTCATTGGTCCAGGTTCCAATAGGATAACGAGCAGCAGAGCCAGGATTCAGGCTCCAGCCTGGCTCGCGCACTCAATGGCTCACCCACCTCTACAGACACAGATCACACTAGTCCTCGAGGCGCTCCTCTCTGCCTGAATCTTTGAGCCTGATGCTGAGCATTCGAACAAGCGGACCGTGTTTGTGGTGAGCGGGGCCTGGTCGGGGCCCCGGTTTAACGCGGTGTTTAGGATTCAGTGCAAAATTCTTCAGGGGCGATTGTAAGATTTCACGACAATTGCTGTCGAGTGCAGTAATGTGGAAAGGAATCACATCCCAGTCTTTTTTTCCTGCGTAATTCCACAATGTCGTTGATCGGAATCGAAACCTGTGGTGCGCGCGCACCACAGAGGAGCGGGGGGGGGGGTGAGGGAGCCTGTCGTCCGTGCCGCGCGCTGATGCGCGTCCTAGACACGGACGGGATTGGGCGGAGCAATGCGGGACATGCGCCCGCCTTTGCCCAATTGCGCGCCGTTTAAAAAGAAAAAACGCACGCTACAGCCAATGCCAGGCTTCAGAAAGCTAACCACACGCACGAGCGTGTGGTTAGCTTTCTAAAGCCCTTTCTAGAGGTCTCGCGCTGCGCGAGCAGGATTGCGCACTGCAACGCTAGGCGCGAGACCTAAAAAGGGGGGGGAACAGCGCAAGGCAGTAAGCTCACCCAATCTCCGAGCTGAGGTAATGGCCACCAGAAAGGCCACCTTAAAAAACAAGAAATTGAGATCAACAATCAATCAATCAATCAATCAATCATGTCACTTATAAAGCGCACTACATACCCGCGAGGGTCTCAAGGCGCTGGGGGAAGAGGGGGGTGGTGCTGCTACTGATCGAAGAGCCAGGTCTTGAGGAGTCTTCTGAAGGCCAGTAGGTCTTGGGTCTGTCGGAGGTTGGTGGGGAGGGTGTTCCAGGTCTTGGCGGCGAGGTGGGAGAAGGATCTGCCGCCGGCGGTCGTTTTCCGGATGCGGGGGACTGTGGCGAGGGCGAGGCTGGTCGAGCGGAGCTGGCGGGTGGGGGTGTAGAAGCTGAGTCGTCTGTTGAGGTAGGCTGGTCCGGAGTTGTGGAGTGCTTTGTGTGCGTGGGTGAGGAGCTTGAAGGTTATCCTCTTGTTGACAGGGAGCCAGTGCAGGTCTCTCAGGTGGGGTGTGATGTGGCTGCGTCGGGGGATGTCGAGGATAAGACGTGCAGAGGCGTTCTGGATGCGTTGCAGCCGTCTCAGGAGCTTAGCCGTCGTTCCTGCGTAGAGGGCGTTTCCGTAGTCCAGCCTGCTGGTGACGAGGGCCTGGGTGACTGTTTTTCTTGTTTCGGTGGGGATCCACTTGAAGATCCTGCGGAGCATTCGGAGGATGTTGAAGCAGGATGAGGAAACGGCGTTGACCTGCTTAGTCATGGAGAGAGGTGGGGTCGAGGATGACCCCTAGGTTGCGTACGTGGTCGGTGGGTGGCGGGGCTGTTCCCAGTGATGTTGGCCACCAGGAGTCGTCCCAGGCTGAAGGGTTGGAACCAAGGATGAGGACCTCCGTCTTGTCCGAGTTCAGCTTCAGGCGGCTGGTCCTCATCCATTCGGCGACGGCCTTCATTCCTTCGTGGAGGTGGGCTTTGGCGGTGTGAGGGTCTTTGGTGAGGGAGAGGATCAGCTGGGTGTGCGTCGGCGTAGGAGATGATGTTGAGGTTGTGCTGTCGGGCGACGTGGGCGAGGGTGCCATGTAGATGTTGAACAGCGTTGGGCTGAGGGAGGAGCCTTGGGGTACGCCGCAGATGATCTTGGTGGCCTTGGATCGGAAGGGGGCGAGGCGGACGCTTTGTGTTCTGCCGGAAAGGAAGGATGTGGTCCAGTCCAGGGCCTTCTCTTGGATCCCGGAGTCGTGAAGGCGTGTTACGTAGTGTGTGGTGGCAGACCGTGTCGAAGGCGGCTGATAGGTCCAGGAGGATGAGGGCTGCTGTTTCTCCGTTGTCTAGCAGAGTCCTGATGTCATCGGTGGCGGCGATGAGGGCGGTTTCGGTGCTGTGGTTGCTGCGGAAGCCGGACTGGGAAGGGTCCAGGATGTTGTTCTCCTCGAGGTAGCGGGTCAGTTGTTTGTTGACGATTTTCTCGGTGACCTTCGTGGGGAACGGGAGCAGAGAGATGGGTCGGAAGTTCTTGAGGTCCTTGGGGTCTGCCTTGGGTTTCTTGAGTAAGGCGGTGATCTCGGCGTGCTTCCAGCTTTCCGGGAAGGTTGCTGTCTCGAAGGAGATGTTGATTATTTTCCGGAGATGGGGCGCGATGGCTGTACTGGCTTTGTTGAAGATGTGGTGAGGGCACGGGTCTAGCGGTGAACCGGAGTGGATGGTGTTCATGATCTCGCTGGTGTCCTCGTCGTTGATGTTGGTCCAGGAGAGCAGGCGGTTGGTGGTTGTGGGGGCAGTGGTCTCGGTGGTTGCCGGGGCGGTCGTGGTGTTGAAGCTGTCGTGGATGTCGGCGATTTTGCGGTGGAAGAAGGTGGCCAGTGAGTCGCACAGGTCTCGCGACGGCTGGATGTCGTTGGTGTTGGAGCTGGGGTTGGAGAGTTCCTTCACGATGTTGAAGAGCTCTTTGCTGTTGTGTGCGTTGTTGTCTAGGCGGTCTTTGAGTGAGGCCCTTGGCGGATCTGATGAGGTGATGGTGACTGCGGGTGGCGCTCTTGTGGGCGGCGTAGCTGTCCGCTGTCCGTTCGTGGAGCCAGATCTTCTCCAGTTTTCGGCATGTTCGTTTGGAGGCCTGGAGGTCTTCGGTGAACCAGGTGGCTTTCTTGCTGGTGTGGCTGTTGGGCGGATTCTTGAGCGGGGCGAGGGTGTTGGCACAGTCGTCGATCCACTGTCTGAGGTTGCGGGCGGCGGTGTCGGGGTCGGAGGGTTCGGCGGGTGGGCTCAGGGCGAGGGTTGTGGTTAGCTGGTCTTCCGTGACTCTGCTCCAGCAGCGGCGAGGCATTTGTTCGGTGCGGTGGTGCGTGGTGGGCTTCCTGTAGGTGAAGTGGATGCAGTGGTGGTCAGTCCAGTGGGGTTCGGAGGTGTGGTTGAAGGAGACGTGTGGGCTTGCGGAAAAGATGGAGCCGAGCGTGTGGCCGGCGGCGTGGGTGGGTGTAGTCACGAGCTGTCTGAGTCCGAGGGTGGCGAGGTTGTCGATCAGGGGGGTGGAGTTGGTGTCCTTGTTGTTCTCGAGGTGGAAGTTCAGGTCCCCGAGGAGGATGTAGTCCGTGGAGGCGATGGCGTGTGTGCTGACGAAGTCAGCGATGGAATCGCTGAACTGTGGTCGGGGTCCGGGGGGTCTGTAGATGAGGGTTCCTCTGAGGGTGGTGTTGGGATCGGTGTGGATCTGGAAGTGCATGTGTTCGGCGGTGCTGAGGGTGTCATCGGTGTTGGTTGAGACTCTGAGGGTGTTCCTGTGGACGATGGCGATGCCTCCTCCGACTCCGTTGGTGCGGTCCCTGCGGGTGATCTTGTATCCGTCCGGGATGGCAATAGCGATGTCGGGGGCTGAAGCGGGATTCAGCCAGGTCTCCGTCAGGAATGCGACGTCTGGGGAGGTTGAGTCGAGAAGGTCCCAGAGTTCGATGGCGTGTTTGCGGGCGGAGCGGGTGTTGAGGAGGATGCATCTGAGGTAGTTGGGTTCTTTCCTGGGCGGTGGTTTGGCGGGGCGGGTGCTGGCGAAGCTGCAGTTCGGCAGGTGAAGGGCCCTTGGGTGCGCTTCGGGGTGGCCTGGTAGCAGGCGTGATCTTTTCCGGGGTTGAGTGCGTGGATGGTGCTGGCGTCGTATCTGCGTCTGTTGATGTGGCGGGCGCGGGGGATGCCCGGACCAGGGGGTCTGGCGCTGGCGCGGTCACGGCGCGGACGGGCGCAGACGGGCTTGCCTTAGGCGCGCCCGCTCGCGCACGCCCGCTCGCGCGGCTCGCACAGCGGCCGCCATAAATGGGGAGGTGGGAGGGAGGAGCAGGGAATGGGGCAGCGAATGGGCAGTGAGGGGGCGGGGCCGCAGGCGCAGCGGCGGGAAACAGGCACAGAAGGGAAACGAGCACAATCAGGGCATCAAGGGGGCACAGAAAGGAAAAAAACGAGCACAATCAGGGGCAGCAAGGGGGCACAGAAAGGAAAAAAACTAGCACAATGAGGGGCAGCAAGGGGGCACAGAAAGGAAAAACGAGCACAATCAGGGGCAGCAAGGGGGCACAGAAAGGAAAAAACGAGCACAATCAGGGGCAGCAAGGGGGCACAGAAAGGAAAAACGAGCACAATCAGGGGCAGCAAGGGGGGCACAGAAAGGAAAAAACGAGCACAATCAGGGGCAGCAAGGGGGCACAGAAAGGAAAAACGAGCACAATCAGGGGCAGCAAGGGGGCACAGAAAGGAAAAAGCGAGCACAATCAGGGGCAGCAAGGGGGCACAGAAAGGAAAAAACTAGCACAATGAGGGGCAGCAAGGGGGCACAGAAAGGAAAAAACTAGCACAATCAGGGGCAGCAAGGGGGCACAGAAAGGAAAAAACTAGCACAATCAGGGGCAGTAGGGGGCACAGAAAGGAAAAAACTAGCACAATCAGGGGCAGCAAGGGGGCACAGAAAGGAAAAAACTAGCACAATCAGGGGCAGCAAGGGGGCACAGAAAGGAAAAACGAGCACAATCAGGGGCAGCAAGGGGGGCACAGAAAGGAAAAAGCGAGCACAATCAGGGGCAGCAAGGGGGCACAGAAAGGAAAAACGAGCACAATCAGGGGCAGCAAGGGGGGCACAGAAAGGAAAAAACGAGCACAATCAGGGGCAGCAAGGGGGCACAGAAAGGAAAAACGAGCACAATCAGGGGCAGCAAGGGGGCACAGAAAGGAAAAAACGAGCACAATCAGGGGCAGCAAGGGGGCACAGAAAGGAAAAACTAGCACAATGAGGGGCAGCAAGGGGGCACAGAAAGGAAAAACTAGCACAATCAGGGGCAGCAAGGGGCACAGAAAGGAAAAAACTAGCACAATCAGGGGCAGTAGGGGGCACAGAAAGGAAAAAACTAGCACAATCAGGGGCAGCAAGGGGGCACAGAAAGGAAAAAACTAGCACAATCAGGGGCAGCAAGGGGGCACAGAAAGGAAAAAACTAGCACAATCAGGGGCAGCAAGGGGGCACAGAAAGGAAAAAACTAGCACAATCGGGGGCAGCAAGGGGGCACAGAAAGGAAAAACGAGCACAATCAGGGGCAGCAAGGGGGCACAGAAAGGAAAAAACGAGCACAATCAGGGGCAGCAAGGGGGCACAGAAAGGAAAAGCGAGCACAATCAGGGGCAGCAAGGGGGCACAGAAAGGAAAAACGAGCACAATCAGGGGCAGCAAGGGGGCACAGAAAGGAAAAAACGAGCACAATCAGGGGCAGCAAGGGGGCACAGAAAGGAAAAAACGAGCACAATCAGGGGCAGCAAGGGGGCACAGAAAGGAAAAACGAGCACAATCAGGGGCAGCAGCAGGGCACACAGACGGAGCTGTGTGGTGGGGGAGCGACCTACCAGTCAAGGTCAGGGGTCGCTCTCTTCACCACGCAGCGGCCGCCATAAATGGGGAGGTGGGAGGGAGGAGCAGGGAATGGGGCAGCGAATGGGCAGTGAGGGGGCGGGGCCGCAGGGGCGCAGCGGCGGGAAACAGGCACAGAAGGGAAAACGAGCACAATCAGGGCATCAAGGGGGCACAGAAAGGAAAAAAAAACGAGCACAATCAGGGGCAGCAAGGGGGCACAGAAAGGAAAAAACTAGCACAATGAGGGGCAGCAAGGGGGCACAGAAAGGAAAAACGAGCACAATCAGGGGCAGCAAGGGGGGCACAGAAAGGAAAAAACGAGCACAATCAGGGGCAGCAAGGGGGCACAGAAAGGAAAAACGAGCACAATCAGGGGCAGCAGCAGGGCACACAGACGGAGCTGTGTGGTGGGGGAGCGACCTACCAGTCAAGGTCAGGGGTCGCTCTCTTCACCACGCAGCGGCCGCCATAAATGGGGAGGTGGGAGGGAGGAGCAGGGAATGGGGCAGCGAATGGGCAGTGAGGGGCGGGGCCCAGGGCGCAGCGGCGGGAAACAGGCACAGAAGGGAAAACGAGCACAATCAGGGCATCAAGGGGGCACAGAAAGGGAAAAAAACGAGCACAATCAGGGGCAGCAAGGGGCACAGAAAGGAAAAAACTAGCACAATGAGGGGCAGCAAGGGGGCACAGAAAGGAAAAACGAGCACAATCAGGGGCAGCAAGGGGGGCACAGAAAGGAAAAAACAGAGCACAATCAGGGGCAGCAAGGGGGCACAGAAAGGAAAAACGAGCACAATCAGGGGCAGCAAGGGGGCACAGAAAGGAAAAAACGAGCACAATCAGGGGCAGCAAGGGGGCACAGAAAGGAAAAACGAGCACAATCAGGGGCAGCAAGGGGGCACAGAAAGGAAAAACGAGCACAATCAGGGGCAGCAAGGGGGCACAGAAAGGAAAAAAACGAGCACAATCAGGGGCAGTAAGGGGGCACAGAAAGGAAAAAACTAGCACAATCAGGGGCAGCAAGGGGGCACAGAAAGGAAAAACAGAGCACAATCAGGGGCAGCAAGGGGGCACAGAAAGGAAAAAAACGAGCACAATCAGGGGCAGAATGGGGGCACAGAAAGGAAAAACAGAGCACAATCAGGGGCAGCAAGGGGGGCACAGAAAGGAAAAAACGAGCACAATCAGGGGCAGCAAGGGGGGCACAGAAAGGAAAAAACGCAGCACAATCAGGGGCAGCAAGGGGGGCACAGAAAGGAAAAAACGAGCACAATCAGGGGCAGCAAGGGGGCACAGAAAGGAAAAACGAGCACAATCAGGGGCAGCAGCAGGGCACACAGACGGAGCTGTGTGGTGGGGGAGCGACCTACCAGACAACAAAGGCTCAAAAAGAGAGCACATAGTACCAGAGAAAGATCCCACAGAGGCACCGAAGAACGAACAACAGGAGGGACACCAACAGCCCGTCCGTAGAGGGCAAGGAATCCGGATCTCAGAAAGCATGAATAGCAGCCCATTGGCCCTTCAGGGTAGACAAAGCATAACCCTTGTAGAACCTGTCCCAAAAAAAACTGCAGAATATCAGAGACAGGACAAGAAGTAGAGGACAGACCAAACTCAGAACGCTAGGAGTCGAAAGAAGACCAATGTTTAGAATAAGAAGACAACGTAGACCTCCTACGGGAGGCTTGCATCACAGAAATATTGTGGTCAGGCAAACCCTGGCCTCCTAGAGACTGCTGTTCAACCTCCAGACAGCTAAGGTGAGAGGGACCAGCAGGGGAGGGGTGGAAGACCTCAGGAGAGACAGGCATCTCGGCAAGATCCAAGAAGGACCCTCCGCCAGACTCAGCAACAACGGGAACTAAGACCTCCTGGGCCAGTGAGGTAACATAGCCACCACCTGAGCCCCCAACCTCTGAACCGTCAACAGAAACACAGGGATGAGAGGAAAAGGAGGGAAGGCATACAGCAACCAAGGGGGCCACATGAGTGGCAAGGCCTTCACCCCTCATGCTACCAGTTCCGGAATCTGGGAACAAAAGAGGGGAAGAAGAGCATTGGTCCTGGAATTAAACAAATCCAGCACAGGAGTCTCCAACCTCCGGCAAATCAACCGGAACACCCTAGGAGAGAGGCACAAAGTCAAAGAGGATGGAAACCTGCGGATCAACGCATCCGCTAACACATTGTGCAAGCCTCGTATGTGCTGAGCCGAAATGTCCTGAAGATGAAGTTCTGCACAACCTGCAATCGCACTGGCCACCAGATTCAAGGACTGACTGCGAGTACTGCCCTGATGATTTACGTAAGCTGCAGTCAAGGTGTTGTTGGACTGCACCAGAACATTGCAGCCCATCAGACGATCCTGGAAGAACCGAAGGGCCCGCTCAACAGCAGACAGCTCCTTCCAGTTGGAGGACCAGCGGGACTCCGAGCCCCGCCAACGAGCCTGCACAGTCCCCCAACCCAAAGTTGCACCCCAACCCGAAGCACTGGCATCTGTCATCAACACCACAGGTGGAGTGGGAAGTAACCACATACCCCGGGAGAGATTGGAAGAGTCCATCCAACACTGGAGAGCGGCCACCACCTCTGGACACATTGGAACTGCCACAGAGAAATCCTAAACAGGGAAAGGAACAAACCAGTGAAGATGCCACAGCAAAGGGGAAGATGCATCCTGGCCCAAAGAACCATGAACACTGAAGCAGCTATGTGACCCTGCACCTCCAACCACTGAAGCAGGGGCGCCGAAGTCCGAGACAGCAGCCTCCCCAACAATCACTGCAGATGCAGCATCCTGGAAGCAGGCAAGAACACCTTGCTCAGAACAGAATCAAAGTCCGCCCCTATAAAGGACCTCCTGGTGGCAGGAAGAAGATGGCACTTCGGAAAATTCAGGAGAAAGCCGTGGCTCTCTGGCGAATGATTGGTCAAATCCAGATGCTGAGACATGACCAGGGCAGAAGGGGCCTGCAGAAGCCAGTCATCCAGGTAGGGAAACACATACACTCCCAGGAGGTGAAGATGAGCCACAAGAGGAGCCACCACTTTGGAGAAGACCTTGGGAGATAAACACAGGCCGAAAGGGAGGACACAAAACTGCCAATGATGACCCCTCAGGTAAAACCTCAGAAACCGCTGGTACCCCAGGGCCACAGGAACATGTAGGTACGCATCCTGCAGATCCAAGGTAGACATCACCCAGCCAGCCTGAATCAATGGTATCACATGCTGCAGGGTCTCCATTTTGAAGGGAATTTTCCAGACAAACTGGTTCAGGGGCCCGGAGATTGATCACAATCCGAAAGCAAACCGTGACGTTCGGCACCAGGAAGATGACTGAATAAGTCCCCTGACCCCACTCCGACTGGGGTACAGGCACAATCGCCATCTTCCGAACCAGGTGTTGAACCCCGTCCAACAGGGCTTGACGACGTGACACCTCCTTTGGAAGCAGAGTCCGTATCCTGCCAGATGCAGTGGGAGGGGATATGAACTCAATCCAGTAACCCTGCTCCAGGACATCCAGAAATCACTGGTCTGTTGTTGAGAGACACCAAGCCCCCAGGAAATGGTGCAACCTCACGCCAACCTCTGGCAGCACCCCAGCAAATACAAGCCAGGCGTTGGCATAGTCAGGAACGCTGATTACCAGGACCCGCATCGGGAGAAGGCTTCTTCTGAAACCTCCACTAGAAACCCTCCCCGGGCTCTTCTGGTTCCTGAACGAACTCCTCTGCAGGCGAGAAGGTTGCCGAAAAGACTTAGCATTAGAAAAGAATGACTCCTTACACCGCTGCTGATGCCGGAAGGACAAGGAATGTTTCCATTCTTTGAATATCCTGTGCAACTTCTCCTCAAGGTCTTTCCCAAAAAGACGAGGGTCAGTAAACGCAGTCACGGCTGGCATGACTCCCAGGTGGGGAAGTCGGGTGGGGGGTTCACGCGGGGGGGGGTTAATTAAAAAAATAAAATAAACTTACCTTCCTGGGTCCCCCGCCGTCTCAGCTCCTGGCCGGGTCCCGCGGATCAGGAAGCAGGCAGCCTCCCTCCCCTCCCCTAAGCCAATCACAATGCTGCAATGGCAGCATTGTGATTGGTTGGGAGGCCGACCACACAGGCGTCTATGGGGAGGCCATTTTCTCCATGGAGGCTGCTTGCAGCCTACATGGAGAAAAGGGAGAGTGCGCATGACCGGTTTGGTCGGCTCCAGAGGACCGACCAAACAGTCAGGGCCCGCAGCATTGGGTTGCTACTCCTCCCTGCCCTCAAGCAGACCCGCCCCCCGCCCGCCCCCAACCAAACCCTTCTGCTTTCTCGCAGTGCGAGAAGCAGAAACATAAAATGGTATTTGTAATACCATTTTATGTTTCTGCTTCTCGGACTGCGTGAAAGCAGTGGGGCAACGCTCCTCCGCCCACATGGAGGACCCGCCCCTGAGTAAACGGCAATCGCATCAGTGTTCCAACCTTTCAGTAACAAGTTCCATCTGGCAATGGACGCACCACATGCCAAGGCCAAAGCACGAACAGAGTCAAAGGCAATATCAGAGAGGAACTCAGCGTGACACCCCATGGACTACAACAACGCAGGGCACTGACCACCTTCCTGCATGGTGGCTAAAAAGGACTTAAAGTCAGACAGTAAGGATTGTGCGACATAAGCACTATACACCCCAGAACGGATGTCGAGATGTGACCCTGCATAGGCCTTCTTCAAAGAAGAATCAATCTTCTTATCCACAACATACTTCAGGACATTATCCTCAGCCATGGACGGACGCCCCACCAGACTGGCCACAATAGAGTCAACATGAACCGACTCCGGAATAGTATTCTCCATGTCCTGCAAAGGGTACAGCTTAGACATATATCTCAGCATCATAATGTGGTCAGGATCTTTCAATTCCTTCAAAAGCACGTCCATCACGAAAGGATCAATGGGTAACTCCTTCGTGGTCTGCTTCCAAAACTGCGGCAACACCATATCTCTGGAAGTGCTGGCAACCTCCACATCAGGGAAACCCATGTTATCACTGACATGGGAAAGAATGTCCAGTAACATATCCTTAGAGATATACTTCCCATTAAGGTCCATTGCACCCAAGGAGGAACCATCAGAGGACTCAGAGCTGGAAATATCGGAGTAGAGGTTAGGACCCCCACCAGAGCACACACCTGAAGCTTTCCTGGAGGATTTCATATTAGACAAAGTCTCCAAAATCAGGGGCAGATTTACAAGTAACTGATGCATCAGAGTCTGCTTCCCTGCGCCAGCCTGCGATACCCTTGCGCCACCATGGATGTGCCGTATTTACAATACGGCGCACCATGGCACAAGGATTGACAGATGCGTCAGAAATTCTGACGCATCTGTTGGGGCAAAAGTCACGCATTGCTGGAGTCATGTCGCAAGCACGACGCAACTCCAGCAATGCATGGGAGGCCTATCTTATTGTACTGCGTCACAAGGTTTTGACACAGTGGCGTCCTAGAAGTGGAGCAGTGAAATCTTGTAGATTTCACTGCGTTACTTCTATGAGGCTTTCCTGCGTGGGAACGCCCACCCTGCATGCATTATACCTGACGCAGGTATAATGTGACGCAGGGATTTACAACGTGACGCATATCCTTAGATGTGTCACGTTGTAAATGGGCCGCAATGTGGCGCATTCTTTACGCCGCCGCTGCGTCACTAAAAGTGACGCAACAGCGGCGCAAAAGTGTTGCAAGGGGCTTGTAAATCTGCCCCTCAGTTTCTTAATACGAGCGTCATAATCCAATTTACTTTGCTTCAAAGGAGGGGTGGAATCCACAGTGCCCCCTGATGAAGATAGAGAAGAAACAGGAGAAACATGCCTGCGCTTCTGACGATGTTTCCCCATATTGAAAACAAACGTAAATGACCAAGGATAACACCATCAGTCCCTAAGTAAGAAATATTTCCCCCCCTTTTATTCCTTTTCTTTTTTTAAAAGGCAGAACAAGCTGCCCAAAACCGAACCCAGCGCATGCAAAGACAGGCAGCCCAAAGCCAGCTGACAGTCTATGCGTGGAACTAAAGGAATTTGAGAGGCGTGGTCTATGACCTCATGCCGTAGCATAAAGGAAGCAAAGAAGCAGCCGCCGGAGGCCACACCGCAAGAGGAGGGGCTCCCGCTGTGAAACCTGAAAGCGGGTCCAATTCGGACACAGAACCACCTCCCCAACCTCAGGGAGGGCGAAATGAGCACGGAGGAATCAACCACCGAGGCCCCACCCGCCCAACTCTGAAACCAGATCAGAGAAGGCGGCCGAATGCCCGCAGCTCCGATCCCTATGTAACCACGGGATCAGCCAAATAGGACGCCGGCACCCCCACTGAGTCTGAACGCTGCGGGAGGGGCTGGCCGACACAGCCGCAACGGCCCGATCCACAGGCAGGCGTACAGCAGAAGGGAAAAAGACCGTTTCCAGTCCGGTCTCAGAAACGCCCATCAAAAGTAGGGCGGCAACGTCCAGCCCGTCCGTGAGGCAGAAGGAAAAGGAACCGTGTCCTGACCAAGCCAAGCAATCCAGGCACACAGATCCACTCACTCAGCGAGTCCAGGAGGCCACACGTCCCGACTCCAGCAGATCCCATGACGGTCCAAAGGCACCCCCTGAGCCAGCAAAGGAGGTAACCAGAGGACATCCAAAACAAGGTAAGAGCCTTACCTCAGCGTCCCAGTCATGTCCACTGACAGGAAACAAAACAGGAAGTGCTTCCTACTGGCTATGATGTTATAGCCCCTGGCAGGAGGGTGGGTGGAGCCTAAAAGCGTTTCCTGTTTTGTTTCCTGTCAGTGGAATATACCTCAGTTGTTATGACTGGTTCGAGGACGAGGGACATAGAGGTAATGAGAGTTTAAATGGGACTAAGAAGTGGTTGGGCCGGTCTACTGGGATTGGAGGTTCAACTTTCATTTAACCAGCTTTAGCTATCATGAGGTCCAGGATTAAGCCTTGTTCGTCTGTAGGAGAGGTGTAGAGTTGGGAGAGGGTGGGCTGAGGAGGAAAGAGGTCATCTGTGACATATAGAGCATCTTCCACTCACCAGAGTAGGTTCACGTCTCAGAAGAAGATGTGATTTTAGGCGGGGGTAATTTCTCGAGGTTAAATGTAGTCATATGTTCCATGTAGGAGTGGTTAACTTCAGGTGGGTGGTAAATTAAATGCAATGTAGTAGGGTTGGTAGCCGCCATTTTAATTACTATTGCAAGGCGCTGGAAGTCGGAGGTCATTTTTTTTCTTTTTTTTGTATTGGATTGAGTTTTTATGGGTAATTTGGACTTCACCTCCTATTTATTCAATTCAGTCAAGGCGAATGATGGAGTGGTCATGAGGTACCAAAAGGTCCAACAATGGTTGAGAGGCCTCATTGAGCCAGGTTTCTCTGAGGTATGGGAGGTCCAGGTTCTCAGTGGGGATGAGGTCTGAGATCTCAATTTTGTGTGTGACTGCTGATTTGCAATTGTTGAGTAGGCATTTGAGACAGGACTGGGTGTGGAAAATGGAGGGTGATATGGAATGAATTTTGATGAGGTTGTCGAGGTTGCACTTCCTGTCTTTGTTGGGCATCTGCTTCTTCCTGGGCCCTCATATGTTAGATATCTTGCAAGCTAGTTGGTAGTGTTTGTGGCTAGTTTTAGATTCATACTAGGTGTGAGTTTATGCTATCCTCTGATAGGTATGATGATAATCTTGTTGGTCTCGGTTCTTTGTTTCTCTGTGGTGTGGTTATGAGCTTAGGCCACTTTGAGGGGGAGCATAAGTTAAACTGGTAGAGATATGAATAGACTTGAGTGTTGACTAGATCATTTTTGCATCATCAGATAGGAGGCTTATTTTTATGAAGGATGGTTTCCACGTTAGAGAAGAGCATCTTCAAGGTAGGGTGTGCGAAATAAGGGTTCCAGACATCGTTAGTTGTCTTGATAATAGTGTCTGCAATGAGCTTTGGAAAATCTGAATTTGTGGGGTTGTCCATAGAGGGTGTCTGGAGGTCTGAATGAGTTTGGCTTTGAGAAGACTCGGTTGGTGGTAGAGGGGTGCAGGGTGAGAGGCGAACAAGGCCTGTTCATGCTGTCTATTTCAGAGGAACTCCAGCCAGGAGGCCCGATCTTGCTGTTTAGTTCATAGGAATTCCACCCTGAGGGGTGTGAGGGGCTGTCAAAGACAAAGTTAGTTATATTGTGAAGGATCATTGGCCTGTCGTTTTGTTGTAGTTTGAGGCTTCTTCCTGTTGAAGCTGATGTTAGGCATGGAGGTGTCTGAGAACATTATGGAGGCTGGTTGGTTGGAGCAGGAGGAGGGAGGTGGATACAACAGGCAAGGGGGGAGATCTGTTTGGAGCAGGGAAAAAGAAGGGTTGGAAATCTTAGCTGTCAGGCTGAAACACGTTTAATGCCTGAAAAATGTTGAGGGGATTGCAGTTTCCTATCCCAAATCCCCTTAAAATCTTTCAAAGCCAAAGCTAACCTCTCATTATACAACAACAGTAAAATCATGATACAAGCCTTGGATGATGATCTTCAATCCTTCAACGTGATCTTTAAAACCCTACTTACATAAACAGGCATTAAAATGTGTCCCAACCTTACAGCTAGGATTTCCGATTCTTCTTTGTTCCACATTCCCAGCAGGAGTCCAGCCCCTTGTGCACGATCCACATCCTGGCTCAGTTTCCTGCCATAAAGAATTTTTAACTTGAATCAATTTCCTGATGTATGATATTTTCAACTTGTGAGAGATTGATATGGTAGAGGTCAAATTCTCAAGCGATACTGGATTGTTTGTGGAGAAGAAGAGGGGGGTTTGTTTTCTGCTTGCCTCTTCTGGAGCAGTAGTACCAGTCAGAGATGAAGGTTTCTGGGAAAGGTTCAAGGAGTCTGTGTTTGATATTAGTTGTGGCACTCTAGATAAATGGATGCGGTAAATGATGCAGGAGGGTGGTGTATGTGGGGCATACTGAGCTGGAGATTGGGAAGCAAGAGAGAGTTCGGGTCTGGTGTGGTGTAGGGTCGGATAGAGAAGGGAGGTTTTCAGAAGAATAACTGTAGCATGGGTAGTCCAAATTCAGTGAAGAAAAGAACAAGATGAAGTGGGAGATACTCAGAGAGGGTATATGGAGTCAGATAGGGAAGGAAAAACAGCTTAAGTAAGAGGTTTGGTTGCATCTTATATTAGGTCATTAGTAAAAGGAGAGCCAGGAAAAAATATAAAGATATCATAATGAAAAATACCCTCATAATTATTCATGTGGTAAACCAAGTTTCTGTCTTGTGCATCACCAGCTGAACATTTACAAATAAACTCACAGCAATTATAGAGTATTTCATGTGGATGATACAATCCAAATGTAATTCAAAAGTGAATTAGGCTATTTTAACCCTCAAGTAGAAAGAAGAAGGAGGAGGTTAAGTCGATAGAAGAGTAGCTCGTATAGTAATCCTTAGTGGGAATGCAAGACTGGAGTTGGGTAAAGGCTTATAAAGGACTGAGAGGGCAGACATTGAGGCTCCTAGTTACACATTTATGTTGTTGAAGTGAGTATGGCACTGAAGACTGACGAGGTACTGCTGTAAGTAGCCTTATCAGAGTAAGAAGGGGGAAGGGGAGGACTTCAGGGAGTGGAGGGTAGCGGAGATAGGGGCAGGACAACCGGGGGGGGGGGAGGGGGTGCAGAACATGGAGGGGTCAATGGGAAAAGGGGTAGAAGGATGGGCAAGGTGACGATAGAAAGCCGATCTGCTCATCTAATCATGTAGGGGACAGAGTATGGCATGTTGGATCCTCAAAGAAGAGGCAGGCAGGAAGTGGTTTTACTGAGTGCAGGGTCTACACAGGGAAAGCAGAAATTCATTTGTGTGAACTTCATCCAGGATGATGTGCGGAGATGGCAGCCGATGGTGAGTCACAAGCAGAACTCAGTCGGCCCAGTAGCTCAAGCGGTCCTAAGATGCAGGATGAGATATAGAGTTACCACAGTGTGGCTCTACTCATTGCCCAAAAGAACAGAGCTTCGCCTCAGGTGGTGGCTTCTCTCAGTTCCGGTGGGAATCCAGCCCTTGGTTCTCGAATCAAAGGCCTTCAGACTCAGGCACAGGGGCACCTCTGCGAAGTATATAATGCTTTGCACAGGGTACTTATCCCAGTAATGCACAAATAAAATAGGATGACTGGCATTTGAAGATGAACACGCAGGACCACAGTAAGAGGCACAGGGTTAGGAAGGCCAGTGGGAGCATAAGCAGGGTCAGAGGAGCCCCGTAGAGTCACAGTAGGTGAGTGGGATCAGGATGGTCGGCGAGGTGAAGCAAGCAGAGCAGGAAGTCAGCACAGTCCACAGCTTGGCAGTTGTTGGTGAGGAAAGATTCCTGTTGGGTTCCTAAAAGATCAGGCGCCAGGGATCTGGTGACACCAGGGAAAATCACAGGATATCGTCTTTGTCCTGCTGTCACAGCCCAAGGAGCTCATGCAGGAGAGTTCATCCAGTTGGCCATCTTTTATGTAGCGAGATGATACTCAATTTATTCTGTATATCTAACAGCAAAATGTCCTTACTGCAATCAGTTGGGTGTGTCCCCTGAATATCGAACCAACAATATTGATGGGACAGAATATCGAAAATAACATTTCGACAGGTAAGTAAGTCTAGATTTCATACACCTACCTCCACATATCTGCACCTACCCAGTATATATCTTCTTAGATTAGGAATAGTAAATCTATACTTTCCTCTATGCACTTACCTTTAGATATTTTGTCCCTCAGTATTCTATCCTCTATATTAGTATGCCACAATACTGCTGGTGTTGATATTCAGTAGCACAGTCATTCTGTTGTTGGTATTAGACGTTATTTAGTGACTTGGGATGGGTAGGTTTCCTGCAAAGTTCTATGTAGTGGCCCCGTCTGAAAGTCATCTGAGAGTACCTTAGTCAGTGCTCATAGGATTGTTAGTATATATTATTTGCTTCTAGTACAACTATTTCTAGCTGGCCCCAGTCATTACCCCTTCCGGATGTTTCTGGAAATTCAGGCAAAGACTAAATCGGAAGGTAATTTAAAAAAATCTGTAGAAAATTTACTAATGTTCAAAATCTGTGGAGACCCAAAGCATCTGTGAGGAGCTAAAAAATATGTATTTTCACAGAAATGACTTCTCCTAGCCATGGTTCTCTACAAGACTCTATAAAGCGTTTCAGTGCCGAAAGGCACAGCTCACTGGCCGCAAGGTGGGTTTGTTGTGAATGTAACTTTAACCAATTTTGTAGATCATGTGGTGACTTATACTGTGAACAGAGGCATAGACCAAGGACCTTCCTTAAGCTAGAGCAGTTGGATCTCCTCGAGCTTAACTATCAGGCTTTTTCACCTGATAATAAAATGAACATGCCTTTCCAAGCCTTGTTAGGTAGTCCTACAACAATTGTAATCTTTCAGGGCTTGTTATTTAGCCCCAGGATGACTTGAAATATTTAAAGCCTTTTTTTCTAGTCGTGGTTGACCGTAAAACCTCAGACCTACTTACTTAATCCTCCAGTGAGGGTGAATGTCTCGGGCCTATTATCTAGTCCTGCAATTACTCTAAATAGAAGGGCCTTGTTATGATGACTATAACTTTAGGAATTAATATCTTATTCAGTGGTAACTGTAAAAATTCAAGCCAGCCAGGTGAATGTGGGACTCTAAATTGACTGGTTACCTCGGCGATGAATGACAGGCCTTTGCACCAATTTGACCATAGTATCTGGGCTAAGAGTGTCTACAATGCTTGGATGCAATGCACTGCTGCTCCAAGACAAATCTGAAGACACATCAGAAGTTAATGTTAGTCTGTGACAGCAAGGTGTCTGTCAGTATTTCCCGCATGGGGCACACAATGGAATCTGTGCTTATCAGATCAGATGTTTGAGCACACATATCTGAAAGAGACACGTTAGTGACAGATTCCTTACCTTAGAATATCCCCAGGCGTCAGGCTGGATCCGGAAAGTTTTTGCGTAGCAGTACCCTTGCGCGTCGGTAGGCGGCGTCGTGGCGGCTCCGCGTCCGTCGTCGACGTCGTGATCGCCGGGATGACGTCGCGGGCAGTACTTGGCGCCGCCCCCTGCGCGCTGGACGTCAGTTCTTCTTTTTCCGCGCCAGTAAGCGCAGATCCGGGAAGAGCAGTGCCCTAGTCACTTTTTGACTATCTTTTTGTGAAATTTTTCACTGTTCTCTTCAACGAGTCTTCACGACTCCTAAGGTGTCGTAGGGATGCCCGGCTTTAAGCCCTGCGAGGAATGTGGTCGTATGATGTCCATCACGGACCCCCACCTCGAGTGTCTCTTCTGCCTCGGCCGAGGCCACGTACACGGTCGTGCCCTGACTGCCGGAAACTTCATCCGAAGGCTTTGCGAGCGGTCTCGAAAGCTCCTGCGAAGTCCGGCGAGTCGGCTCCCGCGCCGCAGCAAGCCCCGGTCCCGGGAGAGGTCGAGGGGCCGGACGGCGGGAGTCCCGGCCGTTCGTCGGAATCCAAGTCTTCGCGCTCCTCCGGTAAGTCGAAGCACAAGAAGTCTAAGCGGCGTCATCGCTCTAAGACTCCGCCTCGCCGGTCGCGCGACTCGGCTGAGGTCCCTGTCGGCACCGTCCCCGCCCCCGCGGCCCCGGACGTGCCTGTCGAGGTGCCCCCGCATTACCCGTCCTTCCCGGGTTCGGGGCGACTCCGGCAGGTACAGAAATTCCTGTCGGCCATGGCCCGCCTCTTCGGGCCTCCAAGGTCCCTCCGGTGCGCCTTCGGGCCCCGCGGGCCCAGATGGGGTTGCTCCGGCGTCGCCGTCGACTCCGGTCCCGGCGTCGCCTGTCCCACCAGCCTTCGTCCCGGCCTCGGCTCCGGCCCCGGCCTCGACCCGGTTCCGGTGGTGCCGCAGCCTCCATCGACGCCGGTTGACCTAGCCACGCCTCCGCCGACGCCGATGTCCCCGGTGCCGTTTCCGACGCCGTCCGGGGCTCCGGGCGGCGTCGTTCCCCGGTTCTCCCCGGGTCCGGACATGGAGCCGGACCGGCGTCGCCCGACGCCGGTTCCGGCGCCGATGAGGCCTTGGGTCCCTTATGTCCCTCCTCCTCCATCTTTTCAACCTGAGGAGGACCAGGAGAGCTGGGAGGGGTCTGGCCGGCCCTCTCACACAACAGTGCGAGTTTGACCCCGGACTGGGTTGAGGAACTTGGGGATGCCAGTGGGCTGGATACCTCCCACGACTCTGGCATGCTGTCTCCTCCCGTGGCAACGGAGGAGGGGGCTAATTTGCAACGCGTGTTGCGTAGAGCTGCTGGAGCCTTAAATCTCCAGTTGCCTACAGTGGCCGTCAGGACCCTAACCTCCTGACTGAGAGTGCTTCAGCCGGCGGCCTCCTCTTGGAGCCTGTGCTGCCGTTCAACGATGCACTCACTGACGTTCTTTTGAGGTGCCTGGTCCAAACCCACCACAGGGGCTCCTGTGGATAGGAACGTGGCCCGACGCCATCGCCCGGCTCCGGGCGACCCCCTGTTTCTCTCCCAACACCCCACCCCTGAGAGCTTGGTTGTCCAAGCCTCTGCCTCCCAAACAGCCTTCCCTACCGCCCCCTCCGGATAGGGAATCCAAGCGCCTGGATCACTTTGGGAAGAAGGCTTTCTCTTCCTCCAGTGCTGGCTTGCGGTCTGTTAATACCGCTGCCTCTTGGGCGATACACCCACTCCCTGTGGGATTCGGTGGCTGATGTTTTGCCGCAGTGTTCTGAGGAGGTCCAGACACTGCTTACCGCGCTATTGCGGAAGGGCGTGATGCGGCTAAGTATACCATCCGCTGTGGCCTTGATACCGCCGACTCGCTGGGCAGATCGCTTGCAACGACGGTGGCGCTGCGTCGCCACGCCTGGCTGAGAACCACTGGTTTTCAGGGGATGTCCAGAATACTCTCATGGACATGCCCTTTGATGGAGTCGGTCTCTTTGGTTCAAAGGCGGACCATGCGCTGGAGCGTTTCAAGTTCACGGGCTACTGCTAAGTCCCTGGGCCTTGCTGTTGTGCGCCCTCCGCAAACGTCTGCTTTTCGCCCCTTTCGTGGCCACGGAAGGGGCGCCCAGTCACGTCCACAGCCCCGGCCAACGGCCCCGCGCAGCAAGCGCCTTCGCGTGGCCGAGGACGTGGATACCGCCGTGGCGGTTCGGGCAACCAGCGTGCGGGCCAGGCCACCACCTCCAACCCGTCCGCCGGCCTCCAAGCCCTCCTAGTCCCTCCTTTCAGGTGCACAGCACGCCAGTCGGAGGGCAGGGTCCGCCATCACCTTCACCACTGGCGTCCCATCACCTCGGACAAGTGGGTCTTGGACATTGTCCGAAGGGCTACTCCCTCCCCTTCGAGACCACCCCCCAGCCATGCCACCTCAATTCCACCGCATGTCAGGGGATCACTTGGTGCTTCTACAGAAGGAAGTCACGGCCCTCTTGGCCAAGAGGGCCATCGAGCATGTTCCGACCCCAGAAGTAGAGGCGTGGTTGCTACTCCCACTACTTTCTGGTGCCCAAAAGGACAAGGAGGACATGCGTCCTATCTTGGACCTCCGGAACGTCAATCGCTTCCTCCCGGAAGGAGAAGTTCAAGATGCTCACCCTAGCTCAGGTCTTGACTGCCCTCGACCCCGGAGACTGGTTGGTAGCGTTGGACTTGCAGGACGCCTATTTCCACATCCCCGTCCTGCCGGCCCACCGGCGTTACCCTTCGGTTCACGGTAGGCCTCGAGCATTTCCAGTTCACCGTGCTCCCCTTTGGCCTTACCGAGTGCCCTCGGGTGTTCACGAAAGTGATGGCGGTGGTCGCAGCTCATCTGCGCCGGGCAGGGGTTTCAGTCTTCCCCTACCTCGACGACTGGCTGCTGAAGGCGGGCTCGTCCCAGGCAGTTGTCTCCCACCTCCAGACTACGGCCGAACTCCTGCACTCGCTGGGGTTCTCCATCAATGTGCCAAAGTCGCATCTGATTCCTTCTCCACAGCTCCTTTTCATCGGAGCAGTTCTGGACACGACGCAGTTTCGGGCCTATCCTCCCGAACGGCGAGTCCGGGATATTCAGGCTATGATTCCGATCTTTCAGCCCTTATCCTGGGTTTCGGTACGGATGACCCTGAGGCTGCTGGGCCTCATGGCCTCCTGCATCCTGCTGGTCACTCATGCCAGATGGCATATGCGGGCTCTGCAGTGGGACCTGAAGTTCCAGTGGGCGCAGCACCAGGGCGACCTGTCCGATCACGTCCAGATCTCGGAGGGGACTGCAAAACAGTTGCAGTGGTGGCTCTCGAACCGGCAATGGGTCATGGGCAGATCCCTCTCCCTTCCCCAGCCAGAGCACACAGTTGTGACGGACGCGTCCCTTCTGGGATGGGGCGGTCACATGGGAGAGGCGGAGATCAGAGGCCTCTGGTCTCCGGCGAGTCCCGGCTCCATATCAGCCTTCTGGAGCTCCGGGCGATCCGACTTGCACTCAGGGCATTCCTTCCCTCTGTCAAAGGGAAGGTAGTGCAGGTGTTCACAGACAACACCACCGCCATGTGGTACTGCAACAAACAAGGCGGGGTGGGGTCGTGGACCCTTTGTCAGGAGGCTCTGCGCCTCTGGACATGGCTGGAACATCAGGGCATGTTCCTGGTGGTTCGACACCTGGCAGGTTCCCTGAACGCCAGGGCGGACGAACTCAGCCGCAGGTGCATAATGGATCACGAATGGCGTCTTCACTCGGAAGTGGCGCAAGGACTCTTTCTACAGTGGGGAGAGCCTTGGTTAGATCTATTCGCCACCGAAGAGAACGCGCAATGTCATCAGTTCTGCGCGTTGGAATTTCCAAGAGCGGCACTCGCTCGGCAACGCTTTTCGTCACGAGTGGAGTTGCGGTCTCTTGTACGCCTTTCCGCCTATACCACTTCTACCCAGAGTGTTGAAGAAGATTCGGCACGACCGGGCCCAAGTCATTCTTGTGGCTCCGGACTGGGCTCGAAGAGTTTGGTATCCCGAGCTACTCAATATGAGCGTAGATCCCCCGATCCGTCTGCCTCTTCGGGAGGATCTTCTGTCGCAGCAGCAGGGGACGGTCCTCCACCCGAACCTGTCCAGTCTACACCTGCTTGCGTGGAGATTGAGCGGCGGCAGTTGATTCCTTTCGACTTGCCTCCCGAAGTTTGTGATGTGATTCTGGCAGCCAGGCGTCCCTCCACTAAGGTGGTATACGCCTGCAGGTGGAACAAATTTGTGGCATGGTGCACAGCAAAGGCTGTGAATCCCCTTTCTGCCCCTCTTTCTGAGGTCCTTCTGTTCCTTCTCTCTTTGGCCCAACAGGGTTCTGCCCTGGGTACCATCAAGGGTTATCTTTGTGCTATCTCGGCCTTCCTCAGGCTCCCTGATCAGCCCTCCCTTTTCAAGTCCCCTGTTGTTAACAGGTTCTTAAAAGGCATTACTCACCTCTTCCCTCCTGTTCCGTTTGTGATGCCTCAGTGGGACTTGAACTTGGTTCTTACCTTTTTAATGTGCGCTCCCTTTGAGCCTCTACATAACTGTCCTCTTCGTCTTCTGACTCTGAAGACAGCCTTTCTGGTGGCCATCACCTCCGCTCGGCGGGTGAGTGAGCTCCAGGCTCTATCTTGCAAACCTCCCTTTCTGTCTGTTCATCCAGACAAGGTTGTTCTTCGGACGCGTCCGTCCTTCTTGCCAAAGGTGGTTACTGCTTTCCACATTGGGCAGACCATCACTTTGCCCACCTTCTTTCCGCCTCCGCATCCTTCCAGAGAGGAAGAGGCTCCACCGTCTGGACCCAAAACGTGCGCTCTCTTTCTATATTGACCGCACAAAACACTTCCGGGTGGATGACCAGCTCTTTGTTGGCTACGTGGGCGCCAAAAAGGTCGGGCGGTGCACAAGAGGACCATCTCCCGCTGGGTTACCTTGTGCATCAAGACCTGCTATTCTTTCGCTAAAAAGGAACCTCCTGTTGGGCTGCGTGCCCATTCCACCAGGGCAACGGCTGCTACCACGGCCTTGGGCCGCGGTGTTCCGCTGCCGGTTATCTGTCAGGCAGCTACGTGGGCCTCGCTGCACACGTTTACAAAGCATTACTGCCTTGACAGTCAGGTCCGGAGGGACGGCTTCTTTGGCCGTTCTGTCCTCCAGGACTTCCTTGTCTGATCTTTGTTCGCAGACCCACCACCGGGGTTGGTATTGCTGGGGTATCTATTCTAAGGTAAGGAATCTGTCACTAACGTGTCTCTTTCAGATGCACAAGTTACTAACTTGTGTAACGATATATCTGTAAGAGACAGTAGTTAGTGACAGATTCCTACCGCCCACCATCCTCCCGTTCTGCGAACTGATTTCTAGGAGTTAAGGACATCCCTTTCAGGGCCCTAGTATTTTTCAGACACCTATGTCAGCTTCTTGCATGGCTCTGCGTTCCTGGCGCGGAAAGTCGTGTACAGAACTGACGTCAGCGCGCAGGGGCGGCGCCTAAGTACTGCCCGCGACGTCATCCCGGCGATCACGACCGCCGACGACGGACGCGGAGCCGCACGGCGCCGCCTACCGGCGCGCAAGGGTACTGCTACGCAAAAACTTTCCGGATCAGCCTGACGCCTGGGGATATTCTAAGGTAAGGAATCTGTCACTAACTACTGTCTCTTACAGATATATCGTTACACAAGTTAGTAACTTGTGCGACAGTTCTAGATACATGGCAGGCAGCCTGGTTTCAGCTGCTGATTTTCATTTCGCCTATTGACAGCAGGCGAGTTGAGTACACTGTTGTGAGGCCTCCACAATTGCCCATATGACCTGCACATATAGATCAGACGTGCATCATGTTACACTATGTCTAGGACAAGATGGAAGTGTTTGGAACTGGGTACTATTCTCTAGCTTGTGTAATTGCCACACTTGCATCAAGCATACTCAGTGGAACATTGGATTCACATTGGAAATGGCTTAATTGAACCACCTGATTCACACTATCTCAGTGTCACTTGCCACTGGAGCACCTATATGAGGAAGAACCCAGGGTCAATCTTTGGCTTTCAACTTTTATAGTTTTACATTTGAAGCTATCATGTTCTCCACTCCTACACTGTGTTCATTGCTTCACATTGTTCTCTGTTGAAGCCGTCCGTGTTTTCTGTGATCAGTACTCATGGTAGTCTGTGGATGTTCCTCTTTCCTTCAGTTACTTCCCACAGTGGCAGCTGGTGATTTTTAAAAGTGGTGGGCCGTAATACTTGCCAGCAGTTTTGTTTCAAAATTTGCCTTGAGTGTTTCCCATATGTAAAAAAAATACCTTCATTGTGCCAGTTCCAGCAATTCGTTATGGGTACCCCCTTATGCCAAGAATTACACACAGTATTCCAGTACCAGAATTCTGCCATTGACATTGCCCATATACCATGGGCACATATGTCAAAATGTATCTCCAGTATTCCAACCCACCCCTTTGACCCAATATAACATGGGTGTCCTCTCTGAGGCAAAGAATTACCTTCAGTGTGCCAGCACCAGCATTTCGCCTTGGGTGGCCTCCCTTGTGCGAAGAAATACCTCCAATGTCCCAGCACCAGCATTTTGCCATGGGTGCCCCCATGCTAAGAATTTCCTAAAGTATGCATGTGCTAGCATTTTTAAATAGGGGTCCCTATGCCAAGAGTTACTTCTAGTATGTCGGGCCTGAATTTTGCCATGGATGCCCTTCCTTATTCCAAGAATTATCTGTAATATGCCAGTGGTAGCATGTTACCATGGGTGCCGCCATAAACCCAGACCTATATTGAGTATGCCATGGCCAGCTGCAGACTCAGTCATAATACATGCAAACACATTCTTACTCACTCACTCTCTCACTTTCACTCATACTCACTCTTTCTCACATTCACTCTCTTCTCCCTCACTCTCTCTAACTCAATCTCTCACTTACTCATTGTCATTCATACTCACTCTCAATCACTGTTATCCACATACAAACATAGCCATGCTCATTTGTTCTCACTGTCATAAACACACACACACGCTTCCACACATACTGACACTGCCTGATGCAACTGCACCTGCTGCATCATTGAGAGCTACACCCCTGACTCACTTTCCCTCCCTCTCGCAATCTCCATTCATTCACTCGTTTTAACACACTCACGCTCCTTCACCACTTCCTCGCACGCACTATCACTTAGCCATACACTCTTTCAAACTCAAATTCTCACTTACTTTCACTCTCATTGACACTCTCAAAAACACACACACTCTTACTCAATCTCATTGGCTCTCAATCACTTGCAAACACATACCTACACATGCACAGAGAAACAACTTTTCGTACTACTAACCTTGCTTCCTTTGCTGGCAACTTGGAGGCTCCAAGGTAGCAACCAAGCAGGATTCTAGCCCTGGAGCTTGATACCAGCAAACCATGATTCTTAACAAGGAGCCAGTCTGAGCAGCAAAGCTAGGTGTGAAGAGGGGAAGACCAGCTTCAGTCCCTCTTTCAGCTTCTTGATAGGGCTGGACACACAGTCCTATAAGAAGTTGGAAGAATAGGGGGGATCCTGCTGCTCTGTGTGGCTTCTCGTTGGCCTCAAGTATGCACTCATGTATGCCTTAACAGCCATATTTTAGCAGACATACTGTGCTGGCTGAGGCATGCGCAGTATGTCTGTTAAATAAAATGGATTCACCTAAAGAGTGTGTTGTTTTAGCCCACTGTAGCTGGATTGTGCCTCAGCCTCCTCCTCCGCCCCTCCTCTCCTCCTCCTCCTGCCATCATATCATCAAGAGTCTGGAGATGGCCTGAGAGGGCTGAACTGCACACTGCCAATGTTCATGAAAGCACAAAAGTTGTGTTTTCATGAAAACTGTTCAGTTAAATAATTAGCAGTTGTGACACCTCACAGGAGGCAGAGCTGCTGAAGCACCTAATAAGGAGCTGTCACTGACATCCCATCTGATCAACCATTACACTTTCAGAATACCTAAACAAAAACGAGATCCTCAACGATGCTCAATGTTGTTTCAGAGCACACCATAGCACAGAATTGGCCTTGGTGGTGGCTACCGAGGAGATAAGATCCATTATGGACAATGGAGGGAAGGATGCGGTGATCCTTTTGGATTTGTCCGCAGCCTTCGAGACCATGAGCCAGTCTGTGCTTATAGACCATATGGTCAAGATTGGGATTGGTGGAATGGCTCTGGATCGTCTTCAATCCTTCCTCACTGACAGAGAGCAGTCTGAGAATTTATGTCAAAATCCTTCTCACTGCCTTGTGTGCCGCAAGCCACCCTAATGGCACCACTCCCCAATAGAAAGTGTATTGCCCTGTTGGAACCACGATTGCAGGATAGTATAATGGAAACTTTGGAGTCGATATAATATTCGCGGTACAGAGACCATTTTGAAGATGGCGGATAGCCCGAATAGGGATAAGGGTAAAGGTGACCACCCCTTTGTTTCCTTTCTTCTCGAAGACATGATAATAGTGGGTGAATATTATATGACCAAGAGACGATCTGACATAGCAAAATAAACAACCCCAAGTATTGGAATCCTTCCATAGCGTGGGACAGTTCGCAGGCTCGAAAACCCGGGGTCTGTAAGAAAAAACAAAACGTCATCCGTTTATAATGCAATCCTGTTGGATGCCTCCGCGGACCATTTGTACCCCCGCACAAGTGGGTCCCGCCTCACCCCTGTTGCTAAAGGCTCGATGGCTAATGCAAATAATAGTGGGGAAAGTAGGCATCCCTGTCTTGTGGCCCGGTGGATTGGGAATCAATCTGATCTCACTCCTGCCACCCGTTCTGAGGCAGAGAGATCTGTGTGGAGGAGATGGATATATGAGAGAAAACGTGGATCAAAATTGAGCGCAGGTAAGGAGGAGAAATAAGCAGTCCCAACTTAGCGAATTAAATGCCTTATCAATATCAGCTAGCAAGAGGGCTGCAGGGCGACCAAGTTCTGGAGCCTTCGCAATGGCATTGTGAACTCGCCTGATATTATGTTGGGTGGATCTGTACGGCATGAAGCCTGCTTGGTCCGGATGGAAGAGCTCATGGATGTGTGCGCGAAGGCGATTGGCAAGGACCTTGCCCAGGAGTTTAGATTCAAAATTTTAAAGGGAGATAGGGCGGTATGAGGAGGGTTCCCCGGGAGGACGCCCAGGTTTGAGGAACACCACAATTTCGGCATGTCGCCAGTCTGGAGGGAGGATATGTTGTTCCAGGGCTTCATGGAGTGCATTTAAGAGGGGCGGGCCTAATCGGGTCATATGAGACTTGTACGCAATCCACCTATTGTGGAGGAATCAGCACAGCCGACGTATATGCCTACTACTCCGCCTCTCACATACTCAGCATTAATGAGTGGTGGTACAGTGCGCAAACTGATCCGGCGTTCGCAGTCGAGAGACGAGCTATGAGTTCACAGTCTGTGCTGGACCTCCTTTATAGTCAGACAAACCTAGATCATCTGTCTCCAGCGTGTAAAGTAGTAATACAAATATGGCGCCGCACAGTGAGTAGGATGGGCTGGGGAGGGCGCCTGACGCAGACGACTCCACTCTGGCACGGAACTTACCTCCGACAAGTGGCCACACTATCAGGGTTTCGTACATGGGACCTTATCAGGATCTCTACGCTAGGGGACATAATGCAGGGAACAGTGTTCAAGTCCTTTCAGCAATTACAAACGTAATATCACCTTCACCGCAGCCAATTTTATAGATACCTACAGCTTAGGCATGCATTGACACCACTTATCCGATCTCTGGGGGGATTGCCGGAGTTTCACCCTTTGGAAGGGCGTTTGTTAATGGGAGACCTGGGGGCCCACAAAATCAGACAAATCTACCAAATATTAATCACACGTAACCAAACTACATTAAGCCCGCTACGCACAGCGTGGGAGGCGGACGTTCCAGATCTCACAGACGATGACTGGGCAGAGGCCCTGGCGAGCCCCCACTGTGCCACTATCGCAACACGATACCGCCTAATCCAGTTCAAGTATGTGCATAGAGCATATTATACAAGGTCTCGCCTCTGGCTTATGGGCGTGATCCCGTCCCCGACCTGCCTCAGATGTGGGGAAGAGGATGGGACCCTTCTACACACAGTATGGAACTGTAGGGCACTTCAGCCCTTCTGGCGTAAGGTATCCTCTTGCTTAGAACCGGTCCTATCCTGGCGTCTCGCCCTGGATCCCAAATTGTTCCTATTACACAGTACAGAGGGGATTGGAAGAAACAGATACAAACAGCACCTCCTATTCCTGGGACTTACACTGGCCAAGCGGGACATTGTCTAACATTGGAAGGGCATCTCTTCGCCATCGATAGGTTGTTGGAGACGCGCCTTGGACAGATGCATGGGGACGGAAATGGCAGTGTTCAAGGCGCGAGGAGGCCCACAGAAACATAAAAAGATTTGGTCTCCTTGGACAACATACAGGGGTATAGACCTGCCCCCCACACAATCTATAGAATCCGAAATGGAACAGGTAATACACTCATTTGGCCACAGACACTTCCATAACTAGGAGACCAGGCCATCCGACCGAACTTGACAGTTATTCCTTGCGGGGGAAGAGAGGTGCACGACCTGTGCCAGAGTTGCCTTATCAGTTTTTCTTCATGCTTCTGTTGATGTTTTGATATATTGGTACTATTCTGTAACACATCCTAATCTGATGTATGTAATCGGCCATCCCAGCCGTGATGGACCACCAAAAATATCAATAAAATCTGTTATTAAAAAAAAAAAGAAAAGTCTTGTTGACTCATAAAATTGGTTTGCGACCTTTTCCAAGATACAAACAGAAGGGGCCATGAAAGGGACGTCCCCCTCCTTTTTGCGTTTTGGAAAGGGAATTATCAATGGTATCTGACTGGAACTGCAGTCACAAACAATTGATCAGTTACTAACCCTTGAGTAGGGGTGGTAACTGGTTCACAAAGGGGATGCTGTCTGGAGAGCACAGCTTCCCCTTTGGGAATTGTGTTGATGGGCTCCAGAGTCCTAGAGCCTGCTCCACCAGATAGCTTCCTAAAAAAAAATCAGCACATATCCCTGTATTGAACATGGGATGCTTTAAAAAAATGTTTTCCATTTGCAAATGAAAATGCAGGTACAGAGTTTGCTATTCTCCACCCCTGCATTTGTAGCAAATTCTAAGAGGTTGCAAATGGTGATCTGTCTAACTATTATTCCTCAGACAGGTTGTTTATGACACACTGTGAATAAACAAATTGTGATGTGACCTGTTAGCAGATAGGTTGCATCGCAAATTGCAATCGCACTTGCAAATCAGGGTATACATTGAATTGCTCATTCCTGGTTTGTGAATGGGGATAAAGCGTCTGGCATGAGAGTCCTCCTTTTCCAGAGAAGAAAAATTACTTCTTGTTTAATGAAAACACTGTTGTATGCTGTAATATTAGCCCAGGAGACAACAAAGTGGACTCATGTCGGTTCAACTCTACAAACAATAAAGGAAAAGGTTCAGGAACAAGGAGGAGCATATCTTGAGGTCAATTGGACCTCAAGGTAAGAGTCCAGCAGAGGTCGTCAAACTGTTTTGTACTGACCCCTCTAAGCAAAATGTTTTGAAGTTGGGCCTCCCTCCAAAACTTGATGTCAAAGCTTGGAGGGAGTAGGAGGGGCATGGTTGGTCTCACAGGGTGGGGATTATGAGATTATTTCAGGGGTGCTTTTCTGTAGCTCGTAATCCACACTAAATGCAAGCTTCTAAAGGACAAAATGCATCAAACAAAATCAGAATTGACCAAAAACACTACTCCCCATAATTGGGGGTGCTGTGAGCCCCTTACACTTCTGGGCAACTGCAGCTGCTGCACTAATGATAGCTGCGGCCCTGAGAAGCAGGCTCTCCTCTTCTTCTAAATATAAAAAAATATTTCTCTTGGACATGCACAGAAATACACCTTCAACCCGGTGTACAATCAACCAAATTCACAACCAAGTGTACACTACTATATCACACATACAAATTCCTCCATATAAAAACCATCAAGTTGAACCCAAAAAACAACCATATATCACATAAAGATAAAACACTCAAATGTATAACAAATTCAAGGTTTATTATAGATGAGTTAAAATCACATTAAAAATCACCTTCACCCATTCCACACCATGCCAGACCATCACTTCAAAAACATTCATAATTCTGGTGTAATGGGTCCCTCAAATACCTGTGCCACTGCACCGGCTTTGATAATGATAGCTACTGCCTTGCGAAGCAGGCTGTCTCTACCATCTCTCTGATGCCCAAACCAAGGAGTCACCTATGTTTCAAGCCCCTTCCGTCAGAGGCATAGCTTCAGTGGGGGGTTTGGGGTGTTACCCCCCCCCCAATAAATGTATTTTATGATAAATAGCTGGGCCTGATATGGCAGCACCGAGTTCCTCGACCGTGATTGGTTCCTCAAGCTGTTCACGGATATTATCGGGTAGTGATTTTGGTGGTATATCTCTCAGGAATTCACTGATTTGGTCTGGGGATATAGTTTCCCGTTTCGCGTATAAAGTCTAGTGATTGGATGTGAACGCCTGGACGACGGAACAGGGGTTAGTGCATAGGATCCCCTCTGTGTTTCGCAGTACACGCACCGGGGTGAGCGACTGCACTGCTTGACAAAGACGATGTAGCATCCTGCTCGATTTGTCTCCCCATTGATATATTCTGGATTGGGTCGCTTGCCACACTTGTTGGGCTTCGTTTGTAAGCAACTGGTGCAGTTGCTGTTGTGCGAGGAGGAGACAGCGCGTGGCTTTGGTGCCCTTGCCCTCCCATACCTCGGCCTCCAGAGCACGCAGGCGGGTTTCAAGGTCCACCACTTGCGCGAGGCGTTTCTCTCCTGTATGGTAGCTGATATCTATACCCCGTATCGTGGGTTTCAGGGCTTCCCATAATATTGTACCCGAAGGGGCGGTGTCTACATTGGACTCTAAATAATCTGTGAGTGCTTGCCGGAGAGTGATTTGATAGGCTGGGTCCCGCAGGTGCCAGGGCTACATTCGCCATCTAAAAGGGGGTTTTTGAGGTCCTATATGCAGCTTTAGTGTTACCGGAGAATGATGTGAGAGCCCCCTGGGCAGGATGGACACTGTCGTGGCCCTATGGATGTGTGCAAGTGGAAGAATAGGTTGTCTAGCCTTGAGAGTACCCGTGTGCCGCCGAGAGGAAGATGAATCCTGGCTCTGCCGGATAAGCACGCCAAGCATCTTACCACCCCAGTGCGGGGACCAAGTAGTGCAGTTTAAATTCTCCTGTTTGGTGCCCTGGGCCCACCTCTCGCCATCAATCAATGGGCACCATATTGTCATTCCAGTCGCCTCCCATTACTGTTAAACCGTCTGGAAGATCTCCCCTATAGGCATATGACTTTGTCTACAAATGTTTGTCTCAGAGGAGGGGGGTGTAGAAACTTCTCAGCGTCAGTGGTTCCCCATACACTGTGCCAGCTGCAATGGTGTACCTCCCGCCCGGGTCGGACCAAACTTTGGAGAGTTTATATGGGGCCCTACGGTGTATTAGGATTGCCGTACCCCGTGACCCACGAACAAACTCCTGGTCAAAACCGTAGCGAGCTAGGCATGGTGCTCTATTACCCATCATGTGAGTTTCTTGCAAGAGGAGTATGCCCACCTCTAGTCGTTTGGCTTGCTTTAAGACAGCTCCCCGCTTAATTTTGTCTAGAACCACACGGGCGTTCCATGTCATAATGTTAAACCCTCCCGGTAGAGTATTAGTGGTAGGTGCAGCCATCTGTGTTTCAGGGGAGTTGCCAAGTGCGGAGTAAGTGTGTAGAGTCTACGGTGTCATCGTGCCTGTGCCTAAACTGTACTAACTTTGGTAGAACTAAATATAATACCCTTTCCCACCTCCCCCCACCCCAATAACTCAGCCAACATGAAGTATCTGTCACGGTCAGGAAGCTCTCGGGCCCCAACGGGGGACCCCGGTATACTCCCGCCAATGATTCCCCAACTTCCCAATGTCTTTAACCATAGTTTCTCAGGGGGTGCAGGAAACACCTGTCAAGGTTCCCCAAGCCTGGTGATTATCCAAGGGCAGACCGTGCAGACTAAGACAATAAGCATTCAAATCAGGAGCCTGTGGCAGGGTGCTGGGCGACGTCCCTGTTACAGTCATGAGTCTTCCCCTTGTGTCTGAGAGGGCCAGCTAGACCTAGACCTGTGCCGTCTTTTGGAGGTGGATTTCTTCAGGCGGTTTCTTCGATTGCCCTGTGAGGAGTCTAATTCCATTGGAGGTGGAGAGTGCGGTTTGAGGTGGACAACCTCCTCGGTCCATGTGAAGATCCCCTCTGGGGAGTGGAAGAATAAGGATTTTGACTTATAAATGACCCTCATCTGTGCCGGGTATAACAGCATGTATTGAATGTTTAGTTCTTGGAGCCTGCGCTTGGCGGCAGCGAATGACCGACGCTGTTGCGGCACAAGTCGGGTATAGTCGGGGAAGATCATGATAGCATGAGAGTCGTATATTAATTCATACCCATGGCCCCAGACAAATTGAAGGATAGTGCCTCAATCCATATAGTTCAGCAGTTTGGCAATGACTGGTCTGGGCCATTCTCTCGAGGGGGGCTTCCTTATGAGAGCTCGGTGGGCTCGCTCCACCAGAAAGCAGAAGGATAAGGAGCCCTCTGGCAAAAGGGATCTTAGCCATTGTGTTAGAAAGCCCTCCATTGAGGCACCCTCGCATACCTCCGGAAATCCAATAAGGCGTAGGTTGTTCCGCCTAGCTCGGCCCTCCGCGTCCTCTACCCGCGAGGCAAGTTCTTGTGTCACCACTGTGAGTTTATTAACTTTTTGTTGTAATGATGTGACCGTGTCCTCGACAGATGATACTCTAGTTTCAGCCTCAGTAATGCGGTCAACAGCTTTCCTGAGGTCCTGCCGGAGGAAGGAGACTTCTGAGCCCACTGCACTGATCTTGGCATCCAATGTGTCACAGGACCGTGTTATCGCGGCAAGCAGGGCGACGTTATCTGGATTGGCCCCCCCCCCCATCGAAATTACTAGCCCCTCCGAGGGCTGTGGTATACTGGTCCAACGTACTTTGCTTTGTGGAGGGGCCTGAGGATTTATCCTTTGACAAGATGGCAGAAGAAAGGGCCCGGAGGCCGGGCATCACCTCCCCCGCTGCCTCCCAACAGGGGCGACCACCTTGCAGCTCCGCTGGCTTCTCTAGACACCTCCGTAGGCAGTCGGGGCTGGAGACTGCGGGCCTTGCCTCACGGAAACAGTCAGTCCACAAGCCGCACCGGGCCCAGCTCGGCCGCTTCTGCAACCTAGGGAAGAACCGCTAAGTGGACCCCCTAAGGGGATCACACTCGCCGGACCCCCAGCCCCCGCCCGCGTCTTGGCTCTCTTGTGTAGTCGCCTGGGTTATTCGTCCCTTTAGTCGAATTTAGGGGGGGAGGGCCCTGGGCACCATCAAATCCAGTCTCACACTGGGTGTCCAAGTGGCAAGTTTCACCGTCTGGAGCCCGGCCCCAGGTCACTACCATGCTCCGGGGGGGGGGGGGGGAAATAGGTACAGGGCCCCCTCCCGCCCCCGGCATCTCACAGACTGGTCCCGCACTGCGGGCCTACCTTGCCTGGGCCAGTTGCGTGAAGACACACTAGGCATCTGCCTGGGCTCCCGGGGGGGGCAAAGTTCCCTGTCTGGCCTGGTAGGCCACATGTGCCCTACAGGTGTAGCGGCCGATGGCGTATGTCCCGGCTGTCTGTAGAGGTCTTCAAGCCTGCTGCTGGGCTAACACCTCCAAGGAGAGCCTGCCCGTCCCGCTTCGTTTCCCGAGTGGGAGCGCCGCCCTGTGTACACGGTCTCCTCCCATCCCCACCTAGGCCTCAGCGGGGCGAGTCAGCAGGGACCAGCCATTCCACACCGCTGCTCCGTCCGCCTCACTGCACCCCCAGGTGGTCCGGGTCTATTGAATTCTTCCACGTGGGTCCCCGCTGGGTCGCGCACTCCAGCCCTGGCTCCTATGCTGGCGGATTGGGCCGCAGAGCGTCAAGGGCCATAGAAATAGGACCAGGGCTGCTCCCCCTGGGGGTTGAGTTCTTGTGTACTCTGGCGTGCCGCGCCCCCGGCACCGGATTGTCGCCCGGAGGTCCCTCCACAAGGGAAACTGTTGTGCAGTCCGCCTGATGAAAATTCAATGCGGATACTGTCGGATTTTGGGCTTGGCGAGACAGAGCTTGTCTAAGTGGCGTCCGCCATGATGGCTTTCCAAGCCACGCCCCATGCAGAAAGTCTTTTCTGACACGTAAAAGTCCCTTGTCACTATGTGAAAAGCCTCTGTGCTGTAACAAACCCTGTGAGTTTGTGAATCGCAGTGTTTGCAATCCCAAAAGGGCTTTGTACAGAAGGCTCCATGTTCCTTGTTCAGCAGAAGGAATATCTTCTACGCCTACTTTACCAGCATACCAAGTCAGATCATATCTGCAGTGCTCCAAGATCATCTTGTTTACAGGATTAACCTGGAAAAATGGTCCTCATTTTATTTTGCCTCTGGTTGGGTGGACTTATATATCCAGGTAATGCTATCTAGACCAAGATTTATGTAGGCCTCTAAGTCATAGGGCAGATCCATTGCACCCTTGCCCTGCATCTGATTTCTAATACCCTGGTACTTGCAGTTTCGGTATTAACAGAGAAAATCACTGCAATAAAAACAAGATGGAGGATAATGTGAATGGCACCAAGTTCTAAGTATGGTTGCACCTTTCCAACGAAAAATTCTGGTCATCTGTTCACGTTTTAACATTCTGCAAAGGCCTGGACATGATTCTTGAATAGAACTTTCTATAAAAGTGTCTGTGATCATTTTTACCATGAGGTTTCTGCCTATGTTTATTTTAATTATCATTCAGGGGTCATTCAGGCAGATGTAGAACACATTTGAAAGTGTTTTCTTCCTACATTTACTGTTTAAAGTATGCATTGATTGATAAGGGGAAAAAATACCGGCTTTAGGTGATTTTTCTCATTTTTGTACTGGCAGGGACATTAAAATACCGGTCATGCTGGTGTAAAACCAGCCGGGTGGCACCCTAGTTCTAGGTGCCTCACCTAGTGGCATAGCAAGGGTGTCAGGGTCATAATGCAAGCAAGGAAATGGGCCAACATCCCCTGGTTTGGTAATGGAACCCTCATACCCTGCTGCCCTGTAGATAGCTACGCTCCTAGCCTCTCCCACTTTACACTAGAAGCCTCTGAAGCCTGTGTAATGACTGTTGTTACATAGTGTTAACTCTACGCCCCCTGCTGGGGTGTAGCTTCCTTAGCTGCAGCAGGTGCAGTGGCACCAGGGCCCAGAGGCCCCCCTGAGCCCTGATTATTGCTGTATTTCGCAGTTCAGCCACGAGCCCCCTTACACAAAGGCCCATGAAACACTGGCTGTGCCACTGGAGCCCTGGTCCCAGCACCTTCCTTCCCTTTGTAGGCCGGAGTAGGCGTGGCACAAGACGTAGCACCTTTCACCTGGGAGAACACTGCAACTCGCAGCACATGCACGATGCAGATCTGGTATTGACAGTGACATTCACCTTTGCATCTGTTGTGTACACAGCATATCAGCAAAGAAAACCTACTGTGCAGAGCTCGCACGAAGGGTGTTGGGTAAGTGCTCATCTGCTGGGCCACGCACGCAGCTCTCAGGACAGCAGAAACCAGAAACCTCACTTGATCCGTGAACTTTGAGCTGCAATTACGTAAGAATTCCACAGACTAGAAAAAAGTGAGAACAAAGCAGATGTAATGCTTCGTCTTATCTAAGATTTTAAAAAACAGGAACACCCGCTGAGAAGCTGGAACTGAACGAGATGTTAACATGCTGTCTGACCACTGGGTGAAAAGGCAGTCCTTTGAGAATATACCCTCATCCAATCCAAATTGCACAAGAAAGATTCACCACATGATTATAAATGCACTGGTTGTTGTTAAGCAGACCCCAATTAATTTCACTTCAGACATCACCATAAAAAAAATGGCACTTTATTATAAACAGGGCTGCTAGAATTATGCGGCAACAGAGGACCAAATTATGAGGCAGCTAGAATAAATAATGTGGCAAGATAAGCCTAATTATGAGTCATTATGCAACATATTCCGCGGCAGTAATATTGTGATATGTTTTCATTTTAACACACTGATAATAAAAGGGACCCCAAAGGCTCTGTAAAAAAAGGAAACGTATACACCGGATTCTATTGAAAATGTAGCTCATCAACAAATAATGATTAGTCTTACATAGAACACCGTTTTATTAACTTTGTCCTTTCTAACTCCCGGATTAAAATAGTTTAAAACATACAAAGTTGCTCTCAGCAAAACACAAATATATATGTGCCCCCTTCTTGTAATAAATGTGCGCCTCTTTAATTCTGTGTATTCCAGTTATGGTTTAGAAGGGATCTTCATTTTTGGGATTACTCTGTGCCCACAACATGGGGCTACAGAAGCACCTCTTTCCACCAAGAAATAGCACTGCGGAATAGTACTGTACATTACATATCCCTAGCTGCCTCGCTAGGAGGTACTGCACGATTAAAGACATCAGACCTCAAACCTAATGTAAAGTGGGGTTCCTGTACTCTGCGTGCCTTCTTAAAATAAATGCTTCTTTTAGAAGAATGAGTGTGCAGTCACATGAATTTACATGAATACTGAAGCAAAACATTTTCATGACACACGAGGACTCACTGTCTCCCCCCCCCTTGAATTACATTTAAGGATTTTTTCCAAGTTGCAAATGAAAACCTTTCCCCAGTTTATCGGTTACTGTCTGGGTAAAAATATCACCTCTGTAGTAATAGTTCAGTAATACAACAGTCATAAACTGGAAGCTGATCAGGTAACCTATGCAAAACGTCTGACCCTGCTGGCTCCATTATTTTGAGCTAAAAACAAATTATGCAGCAGATGTGCTCTTAGTAGTATTTTAATTCAAGATGGTCAATCGTTCCAGAAAATGTAGTCTATAGATCGGCAAGCCTCTTGTATTTGGCTGCCTTCCCCAGGACTCGCAGAATAACACAACAAATGCTCATGATGAGGTCAAAGCATGTGGAACATATGAAATCTGTATTTACGACCGATTAGAGGTTGATAAACTCGCAAATTAGAGGGAAAGGTAAAGGTAAGCCTGGAATCAGGCTTGGACCTAAAAGTCAAAGCACAAGTCAAGCCATTGAATTATTATGTATGTAAATTAAACAACAAACGCCCTACGATAAAGATTTTACAAATCTAAAAGTGTGTTTTCTTTAGCACTTGGAAGTGTTTCAGTTTAATATATTAAGCTATGTACCGTTTTGAGTAGCGTTTATTAAAAATGAAAATTTATGAACATGAGCTTAGAAACATTCCTGGCAACGAAGCCATGAGCGAACCAAGGGAACAGTCAGTTGTCATGTGCCCCTTGACTTATGTTGTTAATAGAGCAACATTATTGCCTGTTAAATCATGTACAAGAAAGGTGTTTGCATAGGGCACATCCTGATCTCAGTTATTTAATGGTGCTCTTAATTTTGATGGTTAAGGAAAATGAGGCCCACTGAAGTAATTATTTTGCCTAAGATAACACAATTTGACCAATCAGGAAAGCTTAGATTTGAACCCAAATTTCTTGGTTGCACATTGTGCAGTTTAGCCACTGGTTTGATGTCGTCTTCTCTATTCCTTTAACACCAAAGGACAGTTTCTTTTTTTCATTTCTATTAGGTGCTAAATAGTTGAATGAATACACAGATCACTTGTTCAGTCAATCTAACATAAGACAACTTTCTAAAAAAAAGTACAACTTTAATTGAAGGCGGGATAGTACCTATTTGTTAATATCACAGGCTTACTCTGAATTGGCAAAGAGAATGGTATCAGAAGCGGATCTACACCCCAGTGAAGGCAATTCCACACATTGATAGTGCAAAGGAATGTTGGCGATTCCGCTGAGTTGGTTCTCTGGTGCTACTAGTCTTCAATGAGAAACATGAAAGTGCAGAGCTCGGTTGGAGACTGTTTCATGTAAATGTTCACGTTTAAACACACCCTTTGCATTTTATGTTTGAGCTGATCAGTATTCAGCAGATTTTGAATTTAAAAACTTAATTGGAATGCAAAAGGACAATATCTGGACTGCAGGCCCAGCTCCATTTTGTCTTGCCAGTCCTCAGGGTCAAGGGCAGAGCCAAACATTCTGACCGAGCCCTGCTTGGCCTCTCCCACCCATTTGAACAATGACCACCAAAGCTTGTCATCAGGCATCAAACATCTTTGGAGAATGATCAAAAGAGGACGTGAGGTCAAAAGATGAGATAAAAAGCCTAGAAAGCTGTAACTGATCACCCTGTAAGCATTATTTAGGCTTCTCAATGTGTGCACTATATGGAAGAGACAAATCTCAAACAGAACAGCAAAAGTCACACCAGCACGAACGTCGCCACCAACTACCACATGACCAGGCTTATCGTCCAGTGCCTGTTACCCAGCCCAGGCACTCCACTGTGCTAGAGCCAAAGCCAGGCCTTACCACCATCCGGGGTCCCCTGCCTAGGGAAGACCAAAATTAGGGCCTATCACTCTCACGACTCCTTTTTTAGGTCTCGCCTAGGCAGCGCGCATGCGCTGCTCTAGGAGATGACCTTTTGGAATCGGATAGCTCTTTTCAAGCACTCGTGCTTGTGGTGGCATCCACCTTGCGGGAGCGAGCAGCGGCGCGCAGGGGCCATCTGTTTCCAATTAGCGTGGCCGCGCGCGCGTCTGCTCGCTCCCGCAAGGTGGATGCCGCCACAAGCACGAGTGCTTGAAAAGAGCTGACCGATTCCAAAAGGTCTCTTGTGCTTCTGTTAGCTTTGTTGCTTGTCGGCAAAGTAACTGACGTGACTCAAATGGCTCTTTGTGACTGAAAAGTATCTTTTTGTAGCGCACGCTTTGAGTACAGTCACTTTTTAAGGAGCCTTTGTAATTTTGTTGCAAAAGGGACCACGCGGTGCAGTGGCGGTAAGATGGTGACTTTCAACGGTTTATCTAAAAGTGCCTTGTGTAAAAATGTTGGCTCGGTACATATCCTGTTTGTCATCCCGAGGCTCTCAAGCCCGGTCGTCCTCTATTTGCTTTGACGCACATTACCGCGGTTGTGATTATGACAACAAACCCAGCCCAGCGTGCCGTCGACGGCTCGTTTACACCCTTGCGTCGCCCTCTGTTTACCGTTAGGGACTCGCGCTCCCTCTGCTCTTTGTTTTCCTGTCCCCGCTGCTAGGGGTGAACCGGGCTCACGGTGCATGTGCTTGCGCAGGGCCACGGCGCGCGGTCCCTCTGGAGCAAAGCACGTGGTTCCCCAGGCGCGCGCCTCCCGCCCTCCCTCTGCGATCAGCTCATCCTGTCAGCCGCTAATAATCGCTGCTCGCGCCGCTGACGTTAACCGACTATTCTCCTCGGGACCCTCCTGCCTGTTTATCTCTTTGCCTGTTGTTAGAGGCGCAAAACGGGGAGGGAGTTTGTCAGACTTCTTAAAATAATGTAAGAAAACTTTACCGGCTAACTTCAGCTGGTGCATCTGCTCTTTATAGAAATTATGGACAGTGCTTTGTGTAAAATAGAAGTGCCGGGGGCAAACGTTTTTTTCTAGGACTCCGTCGCCTGGGTTGCCTAGCTATTACCTAGGGCATCTAGTACTGATTCTACCCCATGCCCCTTTCTTTTAACACCTTAAACTTCTTGTCTCTTATTCTCACCCCCTCCTGGTCCTTTCTCATTCCTTCTCCCTTTGCTTCTGTTTTCCTGTATTTCTGTAACTTCTTTCTCCCTTTTTCGCTTGTCTGTTAATCTGGATCCATGCATGAAGTCCCAGGCCGAGTAGGCATTCCGGCGCCACCACATACAACCCACTACTCAAATTAAGTACTGAGCAGGAAGTGACTGTGTGAAAGTAGATATGTTAATGGAGCTGCTGACGAGTTCTTGCACTTTCAGTATTATAATTTTTTTTTTAAAGATGATTAAAAATGTTGTTCAGTGGGCTGGACTGAGTTGCCTTGCCTGTCAAGTTTCTTAACATCATGTGGCATGTTGAATTGCATTATTTATTTATGTGCAGTGGTTCTTAACCTTTAGCTTCTGAGGACTCCCACTTAATCCTTACTAGAACCCATGGACCCCCCCACTGAATTAATATTGGAATTCTGGGTACCCCCACTGAGTCATTACTGGAAGTCGAGAACCCCAGCCTAAACATTTTCAATTATTTGAATTGCAAGACAATACACAAACAATACAGAAACGAGCGTTGATAAAATAAATACACAAATGATGAAATACTTAATCTAAGTCACACGGAAATATAAAAAACAAATGTAATTTCAATAGGAATGTTGTCAGGCTCCCGGCTTCTAACAGTGCTGCGAAGCCAGTTTCTCACACTGTCACTGAAATTCTAAATAGGACTTTGAATGTCTCCAACATATGTCCTGCCCTCCTTTTATCTACTTTGTAGATGTTGAAATTCGTGTGCTTGTCTTTGTGCTGCCAGTGGTTACATCCCTAGTGCATAACTGGCACCTGCAGACCCCAGCGATGCGTTCTTGTGAAGACCCCCCCCCCCCTTAGAAAGCTCACAGCTTAAACACATTAGCAAAGCCAATAGCTCTGGCTAAACACTTATAAGGTCCCAAAGGCGAGACCTATTGGCTATGCCAATGCTTGTTCTTCACTGCATCAGTTCGAACACGTCGTGCTCTGGGTCATTTGCTGTGGCAGAGCAAAATTAAGCTTTACCTTACACTCTGTGCTCTCCAGCCAAACCCTGGTCCTACACTCCACCCAGTGACCTTCAGTCTGAAGAGAAAAAACTCACATCCTACCACCAACTCCGTGTCCTCCACTCTGTCAAAGAGACCTCTATTTCTATCACCCACCTCGTGCTCTCAAGTCTGCCAGAGACAATCTCTGGCCTTACCACACACCCAATGATGCCTTCCAGTCAGTCAGACAAATTCACATCCTGCCACCCACCGTGTGCCCTCCACACTGCTGAAGACAAGCTTAGTTCCTACTGCCCAAGTGAGACATACTCTCCTCTCCAGGGGAGTAAACATCAGACCCTGACACCTATCATAGGTTTTTTATTTCACACAAATCAAAATCAAGCATTACCACCTCTCCTGAGTCCTCCACTTCATCATATCCCAATTCGTGCCCTTCTAGGCAGTCCAGGCCCTGCACTCATTTGTAAGGCCAAACCACCTATGCGCCCATGCTTGGTCCTCCACTACATCTGTAGTTCAGCCATAGAGGGCTCCGGTGAGTATGCCTCGACTAAAGGAGGCTGTTGCCTCCTCCAATTCTGCAACGACTACTACCACCTTCCTTACAAAAGCTTCTACAGATGATAAAGTAGAGAGCCTCTCACCAACGTATCACATGTGGACTGCGCGAGCAAAGTGTATATAGGTGATCTGATTCACAGTGAGCGCTCTATAATAATTCTAAATAAAAATATCTCCCTTACCCCCCAAGAAGAAACATCAAGCGTAACACCACTATTGGCCTTCTGGACATGGGCATAGAAGAGTTGGACGCTAAGTGAATTATATTATGTGTGAAATATGGTGCCCTAATAACTTTTTTGTTATATCCTACCTCAGTCTTATTCATTTTTCTTCAAAGGGTAAAATGAGGACTCGAATCTTTACAAGTTTCGAACTTTGGATCGCAAAGAGAGTTGTGGACACTGCCTTAACCCACCGAGCTATCTTACATTCCTTAAAGAAGAAAGCCCTTTCTTCCATAAATTCATGGGACAACCTGCTCATTAGGGGGCTTCTAAAATCCAGACACGGGGTCTGTGTACGTGCTTTAATTGCACCACACATTGCCATAAATTACCATTGTCTCTCAGATATCGCCTTTAGCTTACAGGAGATTCGTGCAGTGCTTGCCGCTAGCAGCCTTGTCCGGATACCATCCTTGAACTGTTGAAATGTCTTGACCTAATCCCATTGCCTATGGTAGCATCCCACACAGACTTCCTCTGGCCTGTAATAACTCCTGTGTGTCACCCTTGCCACCGTAGTTTCCTTTCCCAGCCAGCACCCTTTACCTGTAGTAACCTCTCAGAGATATAAATCTTGAGTGGAGTTTCTCAGCTATCATCTCTAACCTGCAGTCGCCTCTTACAGATGTCACTTGTGACCTGTAGTAGCCTCATGCGCATAGAGGGTGTTATTAGGACACATCTCAATTAAATTCTATTTATCATTCGCAGTAGGATGTAATGGAGAGTCGTCCCCCGGATTTATACCTGTGACCTGCACGCTGCACAAAGATTTCGACAGTGCACCAGAGTTTCAAGTAAAAAAGCATCAGTACTGGACGAAGGAAAGTCACACCCGACCAACTGAGTCGACTCATTTCGACTCTTAGATCAGCAAATCCGATCGAAGCAGAGAGATGGATGCAGCCAGCCTGAATTACCGTAAATCCGTCCGTACGCGTCCATAGAAAATACCCAAACTAGAGTCATCAGCTGGGGGTGGGCACTACTGTGGTGATCTAGGCTGGGGACTGGCTGCGTGGTGGACAAGGGAGAGATGGTGGAACGCGTCCTCTGAGGAGAAGGGACAGCTGTATGGGGTGCCAGTGCCTCAGCACAGGCCTCAAGTCTTGGTCAATAGGCAAGGTAGACACGCTGGCTTACACACTGCCACAGAGCTCTTGCAGTCATGATACCTAAGTGGCAGTAGAAAAAAACACATCATCATTAAAGCAAAGCTGTACGAGTGGTCGAGGAGGTGGCAGATTGGGGGTCAATGCAGCCAAGTGAAATATAAGGTACTCAGGACACAGAACTCCCGAGGAGCAGCATAGAGTAGCAAGAGTAATGGCTCTTACAGTGTCACTTCACAATTAGAAGGTCCCGCCAGCAATCTCTTGTCCTGCCAGGTTGCCTAGCTCGAACACACATCTATTGGTTCAAATTCTATGCATTTTTAATCAAGGTGCCAATAGAACGATACTCTTTTTTTCTTCAGTGCTTGGAAGACATTCAGTGACTGTAGGGTGTTTTGCAAAGAATGATTGGGGTCACAAATCACCCTCCCTGGAATCATTTTTTCAGTAAATGATCTCCATTGCAACTACTGCACAAGAAACTCTATCATAAAATGTTTACCTACTACAACATGGAGTCACACAGTATCCTGATGAAGGGCCAGACAATATGAATTTAGGCCACAACATGTTGGTGTTTGTTTAAGCGCCACTACCTGGTTGTAACTAGCAATTGATACATTCTATTTTATATCAATACATGATATTTTTATGCTAATGGGGATATTCCAAATTTAAGTGAAAAAAAAGTTTAAGATCCTGTAAAAGGTGACTATTGAATAGTCTGTCTGGCTGTCAGATTTAGATTAGTAATTGTGTGGGACCTGTGGGTCAAATCAGTTCAAATTGAGAAAAGGTAGGAAGGCGTACAAAAGCGATAATGTTTTACAAGCTGGTAACATGAATTAGGCATGCTCAGGAGCAATGCTCACAATGTCTAGATTGTATTTAGAATACAAGAGAACACTTACCCAGATTCTGAAATCTTGCAAGTAAACCTGATCAGAAAGTAAATCCGTTTTCTACCATTTTAGCTGTTTGCCTAATAAGAAACGGAGCAAACAGCTGGATAATGCGTTTGTAGCAGCTATCTGCATTTGGCATTCAGCTCGCTGGTTTCAACCTCTGGGAGATAGCTCTGTGTGTTAAGATACCTGCTTCTGCTAGAGACATGAGTATGTACCTGCGAGTGCCTGCTTCCAATCCTAGTCAGTTATTCCATGGGTGTTAATGTGCTTGCCTCAGAGAAGCGCGCATCTGCTGATCAAAGTTTAGGCCCCAGTAAGCCATCTCAGACGGTTGAACACCTGCAGCAGCAGTTTTGCTGATTCCATGTTACATAGTATATTTTTCTCGCGTGCAAATCAGCAGAGTACAATGAGCTGTGTGTTTTCTCTCTGGCCGCTGAGAGCTAAGCGCTGGAACAAATTGATTTTGCTTCTAAATTAATCCTCGCATTTCTTTAGTTGAAAAGTTCCGCAGAACAGAACTCCCCGTCATTCTTAGGACACACGTTCATCTGAACTGTAAGGGGGGCAAAATATGTTTGAAAGGAAATCATACTTATTTTATTAACCCCGCCATATCGCCCTGAAATTCGAACCCGCGATCTACAAATTACACTGAAAAGTTCGCGGCAGGCTCTAAACTCTGACGCAGGGAGTCAGACTTGCTTGTCAAATCGTGTGTGTAGCCCATCGCTACACACACGATTTGCTGCTGCAGGTGTTCAACCATCTGAGATGGCTTGCTGAGGCCTACACTCTGATCAGCAGGTGCGCGCTTCTCCGAGGCAAGCACATTAACACCCATGGAATAACTGACTAGGAATGGAAGCAGGCACTCGCAGGTACATACTCATCTCTCTAGCAGGAACAGGTATCTTAACACAGTGAGCTATCTCCCAGAGGTTGAAACCAGCGACCTGAATGTCAAAGGCAGATCGCTGCTATAGACGCATTATCCAGCTGTGCTATGCTATCGTACTGGTTTAAAGAAACGGATTTACTTTTCCAATAGCTGGTCACGAATGCTTCTCTTTCCTACGCAGTTTGGCCGCAGCGCCCTGTTCCATGCCCCCCCCTGTGCCCTCTCCGATGCCGCATAAGATGAGTACCTGCGTTGACCCATATCAAAATGCCCAGTCCGCTGCCCGCTCACCTACCCTGAGCCCTTTGAATGCCCGGTGGGTGCGCTTCTGACTCCACAGCAGGCGCCGGCCTCCTCGTAGAGCTCTCCCTCCTTCCTCTCCGTGTGCGGTTGGATGGTGTCTGTCTGTATGCGGTGCCCGCCGGCTGCTCTTCTGTCTTTGTTTACCGGCCTCGGATCTTGTCTGTGCCCGTGCAGCTGACTGGCTCCGCCCGGCACATGGTGTGAGGAGCCGGCCTGAAAACACTGGCCTTGGAACAGCCCCTTAAAGGCAAAGCGCCAGCCGGTGCGGTGCCTGCTGGTGCCCGGGGAGGGGAAAGGCTAGCTCCGAGGGGGCAGAAGCAGACAGGAGCAAGCAGCACGAACTATCGTCCCTACATTATATGTACATAGCCAGGGCTGGAATGGAAAACCATTACTCCTAAACCCATAAATTGGAGGTGAAGGTGTGCAGCGTGTAGGATTTGTAGTCACTAGGGGCGGAGTCAAGCAAAAGCTGAGTCTGACAGTCAATTTACGCATTAAAACTCTGCAATTAGCAACAAGGACAACGGTAAAGATAAAGCTGCCCTAGCTGACCTAATCGGTCACAAAGAGTCGGCATTTTAAAATGTATTTTATGAGGTTAAGGCACCTGCTGCAAAGCCCTTTGAGTATCCAGCAGTTTTCAGGAGGTAACATTAATAGTAAGATAACTTTGGTGGTTAGTGCACTTTCTGGAGAGATCTGTGTTCTGTCCAGTGACAGTTTTGACTCATGAAGTAGCACAGGGGGTAATGTGACTGCGGCAAAGGACATGGTATAACATACAGATAACAGATTTGTATTTTATGTAGCTATGTTAGTGCGATTAAGGGAATGCCTCTTTTTGTATGGTCACTCCAAAGTTTTGGACTGATGCTGCTGTTTTTTGAACTTTGAGAGTGCACTGAGGCCTGCTAATCAGACCTCAGTGCCATTAAAGTGTGTATGTATAATTGGCTTATACCCAATTGGCATAAGCTAACTTACTTTTAAGTCCCTACTATATGTTACCCAGGGCACCCGGGTGCGTGTAAATTAGAGGGTCACCCCAGGGATTGCAGCACTGATTGTACAACCCTGAGTGTGACAAAAGTAAAACATGGCTCCTAGTCTTTCCACTGCAAACTGGAACAGCAGTTTTTTAACAGCTAACTCGACTTTACCATTTAAAGCAATGGCAGAGCCAAGTCCTCCCTTTTTAGGTCTCGCCTGAGCCAGCGCATGCGCTACTCTGGCGAGACTTTTAGTAAGTGGGCTTCAAAAAGCCGACCACAGCTTTTTGTGTGGCCTAGAGCGGGCGGTTACGCGCACAGTTACGAGCACAGGTGCCATCTGGCTTTCCTGTCTCGTCATGGCTCATTAAGCGCATCGCTCGCGGGCACCCTTACAGCCCGCGATCGCGATCACTTTCACTTTCGCGGCCGCGTCACTTTGACGGCCGCGCGGCCAATGCTTGTTTCTGTCGTTTAGTCTCCCTGTCTCTCACTGTCTGTGTTCGTCGACCCCTCTACTTCAGTTGCTTTCTCTCTGCCTATCTTTTCGCGTCTCCAAGTGTCTGCTCTTGTCTTGCCCTCTCTTTTCCTTGCTTCTCTCTTGCTCCATCATTCGACCCCTTACACATTTCTCTCACCAGTCTGGTTAGCTCACCAGTCCTTTCTTTACTCTCACCCTTGTCGTTCTTTCCTTTCTTTTCCATTGCCCTCCCAATGTTGCCATCCCACTTTGCCCCTCTCTGCGTCTCCCTCTCCGTGCTTCTCCCTGCCTTGCCCTCTTCTCCTCTTTTCTGTGCCTCGCCCTCCATTTCTCTGCTCCCCGTCTCTCTGCCTGCCACCCTCCGTAACGTGTCTCTCCCTCCTCCTGCCTCACTCTTTCCCTCTTCGCTGCCCTCCCCCCTCTACTCTCTGTGTCCCCTCCACAGGTGCTCCTCGTTTTCCTCTCTCACTACCTGTTTACCGCCTCTCGCTTTCTCGGTCTCGTCCTGCCATACTCTCGGCCTCTCCCTGACTCTTTTCTCCGCCTCTCTAAACTGTCTCCGGTCTACCCTCTGCCTCGTTATCTCTTTCCCCTCCACCACACGCCCTTCTCTCTCTTTAAATCCAATGTTGTCTTTCCTCCAGTCTCCCCTTTGAATTTAATGACCCATAAAATGCCCCCTTCTGCCTTTCCCGTTCTCCCCCCCTACTCGCCGTCCAATTTAACTCTGCCCCCTCGTCTCTGTTTCTCCCTTCCCGGCCCTCTTCACTGTTTCTCTCTCTGCCTCTCCCCGCCCCCTCCCCCCCCTGCCTCTCTCTGTCCAGGCTCTCTCCCTTGCACCGTCTTCTTCTTTCCCTCCCCTCCTCTCGCTCCCTCGCTGCGTTTTAATGACCCGTAAAATGGCCTCTTTCATATGATCTTTTTGGTGGTGATGCGCAACGTGGAAGTCCGTGTCCGCCTTTCTCTCTTCCTCCCTCGTTCTGTGATGATGATGAGGAGCCCTGCGCCCCCACCCACGCCAAAGGCCTCGTTACTGGAGCGTGAAAGCGGGGCTGGACCGAGCCACCCTTCTCCCGGCTGGCACCTCACCTGCGCCCCCCTCACCTGCCCCCCTCACTCGCCCCCCCCCACCCACCCACCCTCACTTGCGTCGCCCCCACAGGGCAATTGTTTTTTAAACAAAAATTATCAATCCATACAGCCGTCGCCTCTGGCGCTATCCTCAGGCCAAAGATTTGTCGGACGGAAGAGACATATATTACTTACATATGTATTCATTCATTCATTCGTTCATTTGTTTATATATTTATGTACAATAAAACCATACATGTCGCGCTGCGCTCACCAGATTTCTCACTGCACACGCCGATAGGGGATATCTTAGCAAAGGCAGGCTCTGCTTGGACCTCTGACACAAATTAATTTAATTATTATTACTAAATGTGCTGATTCTGTGCAATACACTTATCTCCTTCAACAAAGTTCACTTTCAAAATGTTGTCCAGTGCCGTCTGGATAAAAATGCTCCAGTAGAGCCAAAAGTCACTTAATGTTCCTCCTAAAGTGCTTTCAGATGCACTATTCCTCTATTACAATGTAATCCACGGAAAGCCTTTAAGGCAGCATCCAGATGACAGCAATACTACTGTGTACCCAATATCTTTTCTTCACTAACGAGGGTCCGGTCAATTGGCTATTAGGTGCAAGGTGCAATTTAATAAAACAAATCCCCCTTGCAGGGCACACTTTGCTAACAGAATAAAACAAGCATTGGCATAGCCAATAGGTCTCGCCTTTGGGACCTTATAAGTGTTTAGCCATGCAACAGTTGATGTTGTTGCACCAAGAATATTGTGCTGCATAACTAAATACTTATAAGGTCCCAAAGGCGAGACCTATTGGCTATGCCAATGCTTGTTAATATCTGTAAGTCACCCCCTAAGGTAGACCTATCGAGCCCTAAGGCAGTGTAATAAAAAATACAACATGTATTTTTACATGTTTCAACAGTAAAAACGTGCATTGTTGTTTTTACTGTGGAAAAGGCGAGTTTTCCTATTGGGGAGTGTAGCGAGTGTAGAGTTACAAGCTGCCACAGCAGCCCTGCTAACTTCTGACTGGGACTACTAAAGTTGATACTATAAGGTATCAAACAACCAGTTCCATTAAGCCTGTCTTGATGCTCAAGTCAAAATTTATGTAACTTGTTGCAGTGTGTAACTTTTACAAAGTTGCCACTTTGTTGCCCAAAGTCTTCTCTTCCCATTTATGGTTGCACATGGGGTCTGTCCCTGAGACAGGTTTCTGCCCTACTGGGGAGACGTGAAACGACTCCCAGGAAAGGACACAATAGAAGCCTGCATGGGGGAGAAGTGATACCTCCCACTGGCAGGAAGCCACATGTCTGTTGGCCCAAAAGGCGAGCTTCAAAGGAGAAGCCGCTTTTGAAAGGCAAATAGGAAACACTTGGGAGAGGGGTTGCTCCATTGTTTAGGAAGACAGACTGGCACTGGGGACAGAGAGGAAAAACCAGGTTTTTCAGGGGCATGTAGCCTCCTTGGTAGCCAAACCTCTGGACTGGGCTATGGAGCGCTACACACCAAGAGATGGGTTCTGACATCTTGAGAGTGGGCAGAATAGAGACTTCTGGGATAGCTAGATGCCGCACTTCACAGGAAGTTGTCATCAGGAAAAAGGGATCTTGGTAGCCCATTGGCTAGTGACGGTGACCTCCCCTCAGGGCATTTTCTTGGTATAAAAAGGGCACCATTGTCTTTCACCCGTGGCACCCAGAACTCAGATCTTGTTGGACTGGAGAAGAGGACAGAAGAAAGACTCCCCTGTTGCATCAAGGACCCGGAGAAGAGAGGCTGCACCTTCGTGGACTGCACCTGCTGGACCTGGTGGCTAGCAAAGGAAAAGAGACTGTGCCTGCTGTGTCCTGCTCATGGAGAAGTCGACTCCTGAGCCCAGCTGAAGCAAGAGACTCCAAGGGTCAGTTGGCTGACCTCCTGTTCACAGCATAGGGCCACAACAGCTGAAGAAGCCTGCTGGGGTGAATTGGTAGCCCAGATCACCAGATCGCCGCTCCTCACCACCGTGCAGCACAAGGGACCAGGACCTGACACTCAACAGTTGCCCCCGAGTCTGCTGCACCCGGGAGAGTCATCTGAGTGTAGCTTGGTCACCCAGAAGGCCAGTTAATGCCAAAAAAAGGGCTGAAAGGGCTGTACTGGGCGACTGGTAGCCCAGTGGCGACTGGACTTCAGCCAAGATCGAGTGGACTTTGAGGGATGTGAACCCCTATGGCCAGGATCACCTCACCAAGCCTGTGAAGAGAAGCCGGAGGAAGACCCCGTTGACAGGAGCATCTTCAGCATCCTTGAGCATCTTCGGCATCCTGTTTCCCTTGCATGAGGACCACTCCATAGAAGTCAATGGCAGTGAGCCACCAATGCTGGATTTGAACTGAAGACTGCTTTTTCTTCTTGAGGTAACCGTTTCTGTAGACCTTGCTCAACATCCTAACAAGCTCCCTGTCAGAGTTGGTTGCCTAAAGTACCTCAAAGTAACCGCAGTAATACTTACTAAAGTTTTCCTTAAAAAAGTTTCTAAGAGCCAAATTCGTTGAATTTGCCAAAGCTTGTTCACAGGCACTTAAAAAGTGCTGATTTACTATACCTTGTAAGTTCTGTATCTCCAAAACCCTCTGGTGTATCTTTTTAATTTTGGTATCTAAAATTACCTAAAAATATACTCTATTTTTATAAATTGGTGTTGGATTTCTTGAGTGTCTCGGGATGAGTAGCCCTACAAAAAATGTAAATAAAACATGTAAGTGCTATTTAATTTTTTTGTGTGTAATTAATCATACTGACAAATCTATCTGACATTCTCACAGTGCATGCATCACTCATATATTCAGAGGTAGAACAAAGTCAAAAACTTGCCTCTTAATCATAGGTTCCATGCTTTTGTTTCCATCCATTACATTGGCATCTATGTGTTAGGCTCTAGCTACCTCCCATGCAGGATAATACTCGGACATAATGAGGGCTGATGGCTCTTTAAATCAGGCCTTAGTTTTGGAAATAAAATAAGAAAGTCCCTACACCACGTGCATTATGCTGTTAAGAATGGAAAGCACACAATGTGCGGCTACTGCTCAATGTGTCCCGGTGTCAGGAAATTACACAGAGACAAATACAGCATATTTTATGGCAAGGCCCGGAGGCCAATATTATGCATAATCCTTTATTGCTCCTCAAACATAGCAGCAACATCAAACTTAGAATTAGAACTCTAGAACACTGAACATGCATATAACACAAGAACAGTCAGCCATCTTCCTCTTTTGTTGCTGCTCAATCACAGATAAGTACATTTATTTCAAATGAACTTGGTGTTTGTCTGAGGCATGTTAGTAATGGTTCATATGAGTAGTTTGTGTTTAGTCATTATTAATATTGATGTTTATTAGTTTGAGTTATGTCTGGTAGGATTTTTAATGGATTTAAGGTTTGCAAGAATTTATTGGCAGTTTTTTAAAAACACATGGTAGGATTGATATTTAATAGTGGGGTATTCATTTGGTAGGCGGACGTGAGTTTTGTGAAATTAAATTGAGTTGGTAGTTGGTAATCGAGACTTTAGGAAAGTTGAGTCTCTCTTACCGTTGCTGGTTGTGGTTTGAATCGGGCACGGACTGGGGCGCGTGAGGTAATTGAAGATTCGCTTCAGGCGCGTGGGTGAGGAACGTGCTGTTCGGGTGAAGCGCTCGAGCGGACGTCAGCATTCGGTAGCTGACGCCTGGCAAGCGCATGGTCGTGACTGGGTCGGCTCGCGTCTCCCGTATTGTGGAGCGCGAGCAAAGCAAACAGCCTAGTTGATTTTGGCATTGTGGGGCCGCCGTACACACGCAACGTACGGTGGCCATTTTGAAAGATTGGGAAAGTCAAATAGGAGGTAATAAGGATTTGTGGCGGCCATATTTAGGGATAAGAAATCGATCGGCAACTGACTAAACTCTTGTCAGTTTCAGTCAGAGGCGGAAAGCAGTTCATGAGGTGGTCGAGTTCAGCGCTAGGAGGATAAAATTGGAGATTTGTTTTGAGGTAGTTCTAGAAAGTGTATATTAATAGCTAATAGTTTAGTATTAAAAGTGAGGTATTTTGATAAGAGTGAAAAGTTGTTTTAAGATGGAGCATAGTGAAGGAACAGGTTTTGAGGAAAGGATGAAGGCGTATATGGATAAAAGGTTTGGAGAAATGTCAGCTTCTATTGATAAGAAAGAAGAGAGTAGTGTAGAAAAAAGTTTGCTTGCAAAAGACTCTAGGAAGAGGTCAGTGGAAGATGAAAGTTTTTGGACAACAGAGGAAGTGGAGGTTGTTGCCACTGGGTCAAGTCAAGGAGGAGTTAAAAGGACGCAAAAAAGAAAGAATGTGGAGAGAAAGAAGATGGACAAGGTGTCTGAACGTAAGGTTCAGGCTATTGATGTTGCTATAAAGGCAAAGAGTGGTGCTATAAAGGCACAAAAAAGAAACCATAGTGTGGTGGCATGCGATACATCTTCTGCCAGTGGGGATGTGGAGTTAACCTGCTCTACAAGCTTTGATGATACTGATGATGATGAGGTTCTCCGTAAAAGGAGGAAAGTGGCGGATAGAAAAATAAAGCTGGAGATTGGAGATTATGTAGATCCTCACGGTGAGGAAATGTTTGACCCACTTCTTATTCAGCATCATTTGTCTCCTCAATGGACTCCTGCAGAGCATGTAGCAAAGTATGTAAGATACTGGATTAGGAGGGAGAAACCGAAGGAGGTGAGGACACGGTAAAGGTCTGAGTGTCCGAGACCTAGTTTGGAGAGCAAGGTGGCATATACACCAGAATTGGACCCAAAAATGATGACTTTTTTGAATAAGTCAGGAAGAGACCCTAGAAGGGGTCTAGATAAGGGACTGAAAGATTATCAAGATAGGTTGCTTGACATACTAGGACCCCTCACCAAGGTTTTTGATCTATGTGAGGAGGCGCATTCTAATAATACCGGAGTGGATGTGCAGGAGTTACGCAAGTGGGTACAAAGGGCAATTTGTCTTCTGGGCAATTCGAATGCAGCCTTATGCGTAGAGAGGCGTAAGAGCATCTTATTAAAGATTGATCCGAAATTGGCGGATTTGGCCAATAAGGAGTTTGGAGAGCAGAGCGAAGGTATGCTCTTCGGAGAGGAGTTTGTGAAGGATATGTCTAGGTACGTTGGGACCTTTAATTCTTTGCAAAAGGCACAAAAGGATATTCGAAAGGTTTTTGGTACGGCTGGGAGAATGCGGGGTCGATTCCCCGGCCGCGGTCAAGGAATTACCAGAGGCTCTTTCGGTAGAGGATTTAAGCCCAATGGATCAGGATTCGGTTATGGTTACTCAAGATCGGATCAGGGTAGTTTCTACCCACAGAGGCAAAGGTCTCGGTCTCGTGGATTGCGATCGGAGAGAAGAGGAAGAGGATCATCAGGTAAGATGTTTCATAGACCTTATTTCTATCCATGTAAAATTGGGCGGCAGACTAGCCCAGTTTGTTTCAAGGTGGAAGGAAATAACTCAGGATCCGAGGGTCTCGGAAACAGTGGCAGATTATCGTATAGATTTTTTGGAGATTCCAGTTCAGGAAAGATGTCCCGCTGTGCTAAGATTCGCAAAGGATCTGGAGGTATTGGTTACAAAGGAGGTAGAGGCATTGGCAGAGAAAGGGGCAATAGAGGTTGCAAAGGAGGTGCCAGGTTGTTTTGTGAGCAATATATTTTTGGTAGAGAAGAAGGACAAAGGTATGAGGCCAGTTATAAATTTAAGAGAGTTGAACGATTGGGTGTGTTACAATCATTTCAAAATGGAGGGAATCCATATGTTGAGGGACTTGTTAAGGAAAGGGGATTGGATGACCCTTTTGGATTTGAAGGATGCATATCTGGCTGTTCCGGGGTGTGTGGAGCACCGGGATTTCCTTCAATTCAGGTGGAAAGGAGTTCATTGGAGGTTCAAAAGTCTCCCGTTTGGGTTGACGTCAGCACCATGGTGCTTTACGAAAGTAATGAGGCCGGTTGTAGCATGGTTGAGGTCCAGGGGAATTCGGCTAATTTTGTACCTGGATGACATTCTTATTATGGCAGAGGAGAAAAGTTTGGCAAAAGAGCAGACGGAGTTTGCGATGAGAATTCTGGAGGATCTAGGTTTTGTTGTGAACAGAGAGAGATCGTGTGTGGAGCCAGCACAGGTGATGCAGTTTTTAGGTTTTCAGATTCAGACATTGGAATGTGTGTTGAAGTTGCCTATGGAGAAAGTGAAGAAGATTCAGAAGGAGGTGAAGAGTGTGAAGTGTGCGGAATGGATCACTTTGCGTCAATTGGCAAGATTGCTGGGTCTACTTTCAGCATCCACTCAAGCGATTTTTCCAGCTCCCCTTCATTACAGGGCATTGCAGAGATTAAAGGCATTTCATTTGAGGCAGGGTGCGAAGTATTCACAGAAAGCGAGAATGAATCAAGAAACTCAGGAGGAGTTGGATTGGTGGTTGATGAGTCTGGAAGCATGGAACGGAAGAACAATATTTGGAGAGATTCCAGAGATGGAGATAGAGTCGGATGCGAGTCTCTTTGGTTGGGGAGCAAAGTGTGGGACACTGTCGACGGGAGGACAGTGGTCCAAGGAGGAGAGAGAGCTTCACATAAATTGTCTGGAGCTCTTGGCAGGTTCATTTGCGGTCAAGAGTTTCCTGAAGGATCAGGTAAAATATTGTGTTCTATTGAAGATGGACAACATTTCGGCAGTGCGTTATGTGAACAAGTTGGGGGGTCCTCGGTCAAGGGGCTTAGCGGAATTGGCAAAGGAGTTTTGGAGGTTTTGTTTGGACAAAGAGATTATGGTGCAGGCACAGTATATTCTGGGGTTGAGCAACACGGAGGCGGATTGGAATTCAAGGTATCTCAAGGATGTGAGCAATTGGAGATTGAACAGGGGAGTTTTCATGAGGATACTGCAGAGGTGGGGTCCTCTGCAGGTGGATTTATTTGCGGACAGACTGAATGCACAATTGGTGGATTTTTACAGTTGGAGGCCGGATCCGGAGGCAAAGGGAATAGATGCTTTCCTGCAGGAGTGGAGAGTGGGGAGGCTTTATACCTTTCCGCCATTTTCCATGATTCAGAAAGTGTTGACGAAGGTGAGGAAAGAGAGAGCAGAGTTGGTTTTGGTAACGCCATTTTGGCAAGCCCAGGTGTGGTTCCCAGATGTGATGAGTATGTTGACGGAGGATCCTGTTTTGTTACCAAGTTTCCCAGAGGTTCTGTTGGATGCGCAGGGGAACGTGCACAAGATTGTGATGATGGGCCAGTTGAGGCTTATGGCATGGCTGATTTTAGGAGAGTTCGGCAAGTGTGTGGCTTATCAAAGGAGGCTTCGGAACTTATCACGAGTTCGTGGGCAACAGGTACAACAAGGGTCTATAGGTCAGCTTGGAGGAAATGGTGTGGTTGGTGTATTGAGAGGGGTTTGGATCCCGTATCAGCACCTATAGTGGAGATTGTGAATTATTTATCGGTTCTGTATAAAGGTGGCTTACAATACAGTGAATTTGAGCAGGTCTGCTATTTCAGCTGGGCATGTTTTGGTTGATGGTGTGCCAGTTGGTCAACATGCTTTGGTTAGAAGGTTAGTTAAGAGTGTTTGTTTGGAGTTGCCGCCTAGGGCCAAGTATGCTGTTCTTTGGCATGTTTCAATCGTTCTAAAGGAGTTGGACGGTTGGGGTCCAAATTCTGGTTTGTGTCTTAAGTTTTTGTCCTGGAAATTGGCAGTACTCTTGTGTTTGGTCTCATTTAGGAGAGTTTCGGATATTAGAACTTTGGAAGTGACTTCTAGGAGTTACCAACCTGAGGGGGTGTGTTTTGAGTTGCGTAAAAATAAAAAGACTATGTCTAGGACTTTTTTGTATCCTCTTATGGAGGGGCACAGTAATTTGTGTGTGGTTTGTTGTTTAAGGGAGTATGAGAAGAGAACAGTTGGTTTGAGGGAGTGTGGTTGTTCACAGTTGTTGATTTCTTTCAGGAAGCCATTTGGGGCGGTTTCGGCTCCGACCTTGGCTAGATGGGTGAAGGAAGTGATGAGTAAGGCCGTTGTGGATGTGAGTGTTTTTGGGGCACATTCTGTTAGGGGTGCTATGGCTAGTAAAGCGTTTATGAGAGGTTCCAGTCTGAGTGGCATTTTGAAGGTGGCTGATTGGTCAAATGATTCTTCTTTTAAAAAATTATATTTTAAACCTGTGGAAAATGTGTTACAAAGAGTTTTAGAGGAACTTTGAACATGCATAATATTGGCCTCCGGGCCTTGCCATAAAATGCAGATTTTCCACAGTTTTAATGGGAAGAAAATCATGATTTTATTAAAGGCACAGAGGCTAATATTATCCCTCCGCTTTATACCCAACCCATTTGATTTAATATTTTTATTATTTCTTGTTCTTATGCTTAGGTTAAAGTTAAGAAGGTGGATGTCGGAGACGAGTCCGTGGAGGTGGCCGCCAATGGAGTGGATTTTTTGGTTCTTCGGATGGGACTTTGTTTTATTCGCAGCTGTTAAAAGAGGAAGATGGCTGACTGTTCTTGTGTTATATGCATGTTCAGTGTTCTAGAGTTCTAATGTGTTCTAATTCTAAGTTTGATGTTGCTGCTGTGTTTGAGGAGCAATAAAGGATTATGCATAATATTAGCCTCCGTGCCTTTTATAAAATCATGATTTTCTTCCCATTAAAACCGTGGAAATTCAGCGTTTTCCTCGGGCTAGCCCAGATCCCAGATCTGGCTCAGTAATAGTTGCCAGATTCCTAATTTGAATACATCCTACTCATTTCATGCATTGCACATAGCAATTGTGCTGCAACATTTTTGCTTAAATTGTGACAAATATTATTTGCTACAAATATTTACATAAGCTAATACAAGCAACACAAGTTTAAATTTATCTTTTTAAAGACATTTTATTAAACATGAATAGAACCATAAAGAATAAACCATATGTCCAGTCACAGGATCTGAAAGAGTTCTGACAAAATATCATGGATAGAATATCGGGAGTCACAAATATCGTGTATTATATATCATGATGTCAACGATATCATGGGTCAGAATATTACAGGAAAACATGTCTTTTGAAAAATATTTTGTGATATTGTTGTTTAATATCATTGTAATTTATATATTTAAGTGCATATTTTACATTGATATATTGTTTTTTAAAATGTTTGGCTTTTTTGTATAATAAATTTAGGTTTATGGGGAACAGAGTGGGAGTAAAGGAAAAGATTTCATTTTATAGTTTTTTAAATGTTTGAAACTGTTGTGTGTTGTTTTAATTGTACTTTTTTTAATATTAAATCATTTTTAATGAAATTATATTTGTACATTTTTTAAACATTGATTATTAGTTATGTAAAATTAATTTGTCTATGTGATACCTCATTTTACTACTGTGATCACCTGAATAACATTCCCTAGACTCTTCTCTTCTCTCTCCCTCCTTTTTCCTATTAACTTACATGTCCATTGCTCGAATTGACAACTTATATTTCCCTATACTAATCCACCACTAATCCATTTTGGGTTCCAGAGTAGCATGCTAGTCACCGAAAAGCGCTTCAACGCCTCGTCAGGGGTAGTAAGCACTATATAAATACAATTACAATTATATATTTTTTTTAAATTAACTTTTAATATTTTTGTTTTTTAAAGTTTGTAATGCGTATGTATTTCTGTAAACATTTTTATAAAAAATTGTTTTCTTTGTTATTAAAACCTATTTTTTTAGTTATTTTTAAAATTAAAATAAATGTATTTAATTAATTTTAATATATATATTTTTGATTTTTAATAGAGTTGCTTTTGTACTTTGTATTTGTTTCTCATTAGGAGTTAAAAATCATGTAACTTAATTTTAAAATGTAGAATATTGTTAAAAAATTGTTATTTTAGTATAATGTTTGTGATCATTTTTGGGAGTAGTTAACTTTGATAAATAGCCTTGCTCTTTCCCCAAGGTGTTTAAGTGTGTAGTGAAAATAGTAAATTTGATTGCCCCTCTACCCCAAAGTCCAACATGTTCCTCCATGTGATTAAGTTTGGAGTGGGAATAGTAAACTGCACACTACCAACGTCCAACACTTTCCCCAACATTGTAAGTTTGGAGTGGAATAGTACGTTTTAACTTCCTCAAAGTAGTACACTTTCCCCAATGTTGTTAAATTTGCAGTGGGAATATTAAATTTAAAGTTTCCAAAGTCCCTCGTTTTCCCAAATGTGGTTAAATTTATAGTGGGAACACTAAATCTAACTCCTCCAAAGTCCAACACTTTCCTCAATGTAGTAAAGGCTGGAGTTGTAATAGTAATTTGGAACCCCTCCAAAGTCCAAAACTTTCCCCAAACTAGTTAAGTTTGGAGTGGCAAAAGTAGATATGAACATCTAAACTCCACACTTTCCACAGTGTGCTTTAGTTTGGAGTGGGGATTGTAAATCTGACTCCCTACCCCCAAAGTTAATTTTTCCAAAGTGGTAAAGGTAAAAGAGGGAGTAGTAAATTGAACTTACCCCAAAGCAGAACACTTTCTCCAAAGTGGTTACATTTACAGTGAGGCTAGTAAATATTAACCTTCAACAGTCCAACACTATCTCCAATGTGGTTTAGTTTGAAGTGGGAATAGTTAATCTGAATCCACAAATGGTCAACATGCTCCCCAATGTGGTTAAGTTTTGAGTTGGAATAGTAATTGTTAACCCCTCAAAGCCCAATGATTTACCCAATATGGTTACGATTGGAGTGAGAATAGTAAATCTGCAGTCAATGGGAATAGTAATTTCTAACTCCCAAAAGTCCAACATTTTCTCCAATGTGGTTGAGTTTGGAGTGGGAATAGTAAGTTGGAACCCCCTCCCCGCCAGTTCATAATGTTCCTCCGTGTGGTTACGTTTGGAGTGGGAATAGTAAATATGAAATCCCCAAAGTACAAGACTTCCCTCAATGTAGTTAAATTTTGAGTGGAAATAGTAAATTGTAACTACCGCAAAGTCCAGCACTGTCCCCAATGTAGTTACATGTGGAGTGGGAATAGTAATTCTGAACTCCCAAAGTCCAACACATTCCCCAACATGGTTAAGTTTGGAGTGGGAATAGTAAATTCAACAGCTCCACCCCTATAGATCAACACGGTCCCAAGTGTGCTTAATTTTGGAGGGGAAATTGTAAACTGCCTCTCCCCCCAACGTCCACCACATTCCCCAGTGTGGTTAAGTTTGGAGTGGGAATAGTAATCTAAACCCCCCAAAGTCCACCACTTTCCCCAATGTGGTTAATTTTGCAATGGGAATAGTACATTTTAACTCCCAAAGTCCAACACTTTCACCAGCGTGGTTACATTTGGAGAGGGAATAGTAAATATGGAATCCCCAAAGTCCAACTCTTCCCTCAATGTAGTTACATTTTGACTGGAAATAGTCCATTCTAATCCACCAAAGTCCAACAATTTCCCCAATGTGGTTAAGTTTGTAGTGTAAGTTGTAAATTTGAACCCCCCCACCCAAAGTGCAACACGTTCCCCAATGTGGTTACGTTTGGAGTGGGAAAGGTAAACTGGCTGCCCCCGCCTCCAACTTCCAATAATTTCCCCAATATGGTTACTTTAGGAGTGGGAATAGTACATTGTAAATCCTGCAAAGTAGAACGCTTTTCCCAAAGTTGTTAAATTTGAAGTGGGAATATAGGATTCAAAATTACCAAAGTACAACATTTTATTAAATGTGGTTAAGTTTGGAGTGGGAATATTAAACCCAACTCTTCCAAAGTCCAACCCTTTGCCTAATGTAATAAAGTTTGGAGTTGGAATAGTAATTTAGAACCCCGCCAAAGTCTACTACTTTCTCTAATGTGGTTAAGTTTGGAGTGGGACGAGTAAATCTGACTACCCTAAAGTTAATTTTCCCAAAGCAGTAAAGTTTGAAGTGGGATAGGTAAGTTAGACTTTCCCTAAAGTAGTACACTGAAAAGTGGTTATATATTATTATTCTTTATTAATATATATTGATACATAAAACATTTTGTATTTTCAAAAATATTTTAGCATGTTCATTATTTTATAAACATAAATAAAAAATGAATTTTTACATTGATTTCTATCGGATGAAAGTCTTTTTTTCACTTTTCATTTTATGCCATTTTTTTTTTTTAGTTTTTTTGATTTCGTAGTCCTTCATAATTTTGGGCTGTATGTGGAGTTTGCAGTCGCAGTTTTCCTTTGCCGGTATCTGATTCAGGTGAGGCTATTTTAAACTTATTTTCTAAGGTTTTAGTGGTAAGGGTGGTGTATTTGACTTTGTAATTGGATGTTGTTTTTGTCTATTGGTTTTTAGCATAGTATATATGAGTTAGTTTACAGTACTGTGGAGGGCCTTAATCCGAATTATAATGTTTATTTGTATTTTATATTTGTAGTGTGTGTTTAATATTGATTTTAATGCTTTTTTACTGTGCTTCTGTTTAATAGCTTGGTTGTAGGTGTGTTTGAGTAGGGTTAAATGTTTTTTCCTTTCCAGATTTTTACTTTTGACTGCTGGACTTTATTTGTAACTTGGATGAGTTTTATTTTTTATTCCAAGGGAAAATGCTTGGTTTTTATTTTTAGCTAAAACTAGTTTTTTACATTTTACTGTATTTTTAGTTTTCCTGGAACGTTTACTTTATTTTTACAATTTTTTCGGTTTTTGGATGGATTCCACGGATTATTGGAGTCTCATGGGAAGCGCTATTTTTCTTTGGTTCCTTTTTGCATTTATTGTGCTCTTTTTTATCACAATTGATTTGGGATTGTATCTTTTGGATTATCATTTCACTGACCAGGACTTCAGCTATGAAAGCATAAGTAGTATCTTATTTTACTTATTTATGTTAGTGGGTGGGCTATATTAATTTTTTTATGTTATGTTTCTTTATTTATGGTCTATTACCAGTGGTTCCCAAACTTTTGACTCCTGAGGACCCCTATTGAGTCACTACTGGAAGCCTGAGGACCCCCAAGCAATTAGATACGATTTTAAGATTTCAAACATTAAAACAGTAATTCGAAAAAAATAAACACACGTGTGCACACCAAACAGATACCCAAATTACTAAAGCTTTTAGTATTTTATATTGAAAAAAATTTGCAAAATCAAAACTTTTTAATAGGAAGGTTGGTGCTGCATCTCGGCGACTAACTTTTCAATATTTGACTTTAATTTAGAGTATGTGGCTCCTGCTCCTGACGGGGCCGGACTGGAACCCAAAGTAGCCCTGGCAAATGTTGTCAGGCCAGTCCCTGTACAGTGCACACCAAGTGCAGTGAGTGAGCCTGGCCACTACAAAGCGGACTTTGGGGGGCTCTCCACCAAGAAAATTTGGGGAAAAATGGTGCATTCTACAACACATTTGTAATTATATATTGAATTGTATTACGCTTTCAAAGCATAGTAAATGACCTTACTATGCACCAATACAACAATCTTTTTGGGGCTCTTCACATGAATCCCTCCCTATCATCCTCCAACAGTGCCTCTCTTCTTCCCATAGCACCTCTGTCACATGTATTTCATTTGTTTTATAGCATCTCTCATACTAGTGTAGGGTGTCAGAGCACTTTACATCACACACATACAGAAACAATGGGGGAGATATACAAAAGTTGCGCAAAGCAGTGCAGCCCCCGCGAGGACGCGCTGCGCAACAGGGAGGGAGAGCAGGGGAGCGCCATATTTCCAAAGCTATGGCTCTCTCCTCCTTTCTCTGGCGCCTGCGCTGATTTCAGTAGCACCGCGCCATGCACACTGCCTTAGCGCTGTGGCGCTAAGGTGTGTGCATGAGTCTGGCATAGGTTTTGTACAGGAAGGGTCCCTTCCTGTACAAAACTGCTATGCTAGACACAAGGGAAAGCTTTCCCACTTTATAGGCGTGCTGCACAGTGCAGCACGCATGCCTACCCGGAAAAGGAAGGAGAAATGAAAGAATTTCTCCTTCCTTGTGCCTAGTTGAAAAGGGCGCAGTGTTCTCACGCTAAACCCAATCTACTGTTTTTAGTAAATTGGGTTTAGCGTGAAAACTCTGGGTGGTTGCATGGAAACAAGTTTAGTGCTGGAACGTAAATTACAAAAAAAAAAGATTTTGCAGTTGTTTTGTGTCACTTTTGTGACGCAAACATGGCGCAAAAGCTTAGTAAATCTCCCCAATTAATCATACGTGTGTAAATCAGTGTATAGAAAATGTTACATAAGGGAAAGGGGACTTCAAGGTGTAGGATTCACATGTCATCCATACTGGTAAGCATTTTTAAGAGTGCTTGATTTGGAGAAGCACAAAATCTGGTTTCAGAATGTAACACAGTGGTTAGCGTTGACTTTAATTATAACTATTTAATTCTACCCAAACATACCTTTTTGGCAGCATCAGAATAATGAAAGACTGGGAAAAAAAGATGGCATACTAACATGTACCATGCAGTTTGTATGCAGCTCTTTGACGACAGTTCATAGCTGACGGTTGCTTAATTATGATTGTAACTTATGAACTGCACAGTAACAAAAGAACTCTGTGACAAAAGCAGTAACCCAGCTATGCACATAAAATACTGTTTTATTAAAAATGCATGGTACACGTTCTTTGGAGCAGGCATATTAACCCTCTGCGCTACCTACCATCTCTCTCCAGCAGGTACATTAATCATTTGAGTTATCTTGACACTTTTATTGTTGTTGTAAAACTGCAGATTATACAAGGAACTTTGCATTGCTTTTAAGACCAGCTGCCTGTGGACCCCCTGGGAATGTGTCCAGGGACCCTGGGGGTCCGCGGACTAGTTTGGGAACCACTGGTTTATACATATGATGTTTTATGGTATTGATATATTTTTATAAGTGACACAACAGTGCTTATTTAGAATGTTTATTTTGCATAGTGTATTTATTTTTAAATATTATAGTATGTTTTTAAAAACAATGCTTTAATAATATTTAGAAATATATTTTAGTAAAGAATGAGTGTTTGTGTTTTAGGGAGGTTAAATTGTGTTTGGCATTTAGTGTTTTGTTTTTAAAGTAGGGGTCTTGTTATTAAGTCCAGATATGGTAGGCCTGGGTTGTTATCAGAGAGCCTTACTTTGCATACTAGGAGTTCACAAATTTGTTTAGTTTGCTTTGTGAGTTTTGGTTTGATTTAGGGACTGCCCCATTCTTAGCCACTTGTAGCTTTGTTCTTTTTTATGTATTTGTAGGAATGGGTAGAGTGGCTTCTTCTTTGTGTGCCTTGGAAGGAATTGTGCCTCAGTTAGCATATCATAATGTTTAATGATGTCTGTTACAGGGGCGTACGCTAAAGCTATTAGCTTTTATATTTTGTATGTAAATTCAAGGTTAGTTGCATATTCTGTACTCAGCATGGATGTTTGTAGATGCCTTCATATGCCCTGGTTAAAGGTTTAATAGCATACCTGAATTGTATGTGGGTAGATTGTAAATATGGTTGAAATCATTGTCTCTTCAAAATCAATGATGATTTTTGTGGGTTATAGTTGGATGTTTGTTGTTGCACGTGTTAACATTCAATTTAAGTTGCACTTTGTTAAGTAACAGTGCATACATTAATGGGATGTTTGTATTTTGATGTTGACCATGTATTGTGTATGTTTGACTGAATGGAGGAGGGCATGAATTAAACGTGCCGTCCATCATCCGTATGCTATGTTGCTTTAAGGTTGGCAAATTGTTGGTACTATAAATGATCATTCTTTCATCATTACTGAAGTTGTCACATACTTAAAAGGTTTCCTTTTTATGTTTGATTAGTAAGTGCTGAGCTATATCTATGAATTTATATTTTTAGGTGCTTCTGGTGTTCTTCCTGGCCCATCTATGTGTTCTGCTAATTAATCTGTTTAGGGTAGTAGGCCAGGGAGTTGGCTTGCTGCTTGTATGAGAATGTTTAGCATAATATTTTTGAGTATCATCCCTGTGCTCTTGTAAGCTCGTACTGGCATTAGGTCCTGTAAAATATTTTTGATTTCTTTTTCTGTGATATTAGGGTGATGGTTTGTCCCCAATGCTTTTAACTATTTCATAATTAGTGGTAGCCCTGACAACGGTGCATTTCCATTCTATTTTCTCATAGGTGGTGCTCTCCTTACTATAAGTATATCCTCTATAATTTAATAGCAGCTTCCCTTTTTTGGAATTTGATATATTTTACTGTTTCCCACAATTTATCTGTGGGTTTTAAACTATAGAATATACACAAATTAAAGAAACAAAGGGTTATATTATATATTAACACTTTTACATTGTTCTGGATGTTGTCTTTACTTCATTTTGGCTGTAGATGTTTGCTTTGCAGACCTGTTTGAAGTTATTTTGGCCACTGTTTTCTTTTGTTGTAAGTTGTTGAGACAAAGTGGTTTGTTAGTTGTGTTGGTTTAGTTTTTAAATTGAAAATTTAGTTAGTACTTTGTTTGTTTTACTTAATTTTTTTAAATACGTTAAAGCATGTTTTTCCTTTAATTTTAATTTTTGCTTAGGTTAGAATACTTAGGGGCCGATTCCGATTCGGGCCGGAATTCTCTCCGACCGAGCTGGACCCGGAGAGAATTCCGACCGAATCGGACCCTAGCAGTCCGACCGAACGAGTACGATGTGCACGCATGCAATCGGACTCGAGTCGGTCGGACTCCAGTGAAGTCAATGGGAGCCTGTCGTACGGCGCGTGCGCGGGCTCCCAGTGACTCCAATGGGTGCGAGGCGGACAAGAGTGCCCCCTACAGCGTGTACGCGTCCATGCGCATCGCGGCGTACATGCACAGGTAGGGGGACCCATGGGTACACCCTGTGTGCGACTCGCGCGCCTACGGGTACAGGGGGTCCGCGCGGACCCCTTAAAGTCCGGCTCCGACAGCTTTTCGAGCCGCACGGCACGGAGTCGATCGGACTGCTCGCGGCGCGCATCGTGCCTACCCGGCCGGGATACGTCTCCATAGCGCGGTGCGAGTCGTGTCCATGCGAGTCGGTCGGAGCGTGTTGAAGCCGCGTTCGAGTCGGTCGGAGATTTCGCGGGTGCCTGCATCGTACTCGCTCGGCCGGACCCGCGTACGATTCGGTCGGGAAACAGGGCTCTGAATCGGATCCGGTAAATCCCAATCCGATTCGGAGCACTACCGGCCGAGATCGGAATCGGCCCCTTACTTTCCAGGTGTTCTTTTTTTGCATTTTGAGTAACTTTGTGTCTATGCCTTTATTTTCTTTTTTTTCTTCAGCATTTTGGAGAAATAAATATGTAGCATAGTTTTAATTATGTGACATTTCAACATAGTTTTAGTTATTTATTATTTTTGTTAGCTTTCATTTTTTTGTAAAAATGACCTTGTGGTATTTGGTGTGGAAGCGTTTTAAAATCTATATTTTTGCACAATAAATAATAATGAATGTTAATAATTTTTATGTTGGATCCAATATGCAACTGATGAGTTAATAGGATTACATTTTAAATAGGTTTAATATAAGGTTTATAAGGAAGTGTTTTTATTAACATAAATTAATTGTGCCATAATTATGTGAAAACTCTTGGATAATATGGATACTGTTTCTGGCATTTACTCCTGTATTCACCCCCTACCATCATGTCCCCATGCGCAACGTCTTTCCTCACAAGCTTCGCATAGCAAAGACAGCTGTTATTCCTACAGTTAGGATTACAAAGCTTTCAATGAATTTCCTAGTGTTCCTGATATGTTGCAACATTCAAGGTCTTTAACTGTAGTTCTGCTGGGCAAACAAGTCCTATTCATTTGTGTGAAATGATATTGTTGAAATGTTTCATATTTTGTTTGAACATCTCCACATGGCAGTAGCATGAAAGATGATGGATGCTTTCTTAGAATGGGATAGTGCTTATGTGTTAAGGTAATTATGTTATTTCTTCTGATTTGCTAAAGAGTTGTTATTTACGATCATGCTATGATAAACTTTTTGTTTTAGCTAATTTGTTATGCAAGAATTGTGTATAAGAACCCCTTGATTCTGGGGAGTGAGCAAGATTTTTTAGAGTAGACTTTCCTGTTCTATTAGGGATGCTTTCCGACTTTTTCTGATTTTGCTACTCATTTGGGACTTAGAATAATTTCTGATTTTTGACTGTTCTGTATAACTCTGCATGTAAGCCTTTATGGTAGTTATTCTGTACCACTTAATTTTAAGATATTTTGTAAAAAAAACCTTTAACTTTTCCCTTAATCTAAAACTCAATTATTGAGTGGTTCCAGTTACTTGATTTACTACTCTGCTAGATTGATATTGGGGAGCGTACTTTTTTGCAAAATTATTTCCGGTGAGAGAACTTAGGGGCTGATTACGATGGCGGGCGGATAAGCATTCCGACCGCCGTGCTAGCGGGAAATTTCTGCCCGCAGGTACCGCGGCATAACCGCCGGCCAGATTAGGATGCACCGCCAGAAAATCCCTACCGCGGCGGTCGGATTCCAGGATTCAGCGGCGGAAAAGCTGAAAATCCGTCCGCGGCGGTCGGATTTACTGCAGAAAGGCCAAAGACCGCCGTTTCCCCAGTGGACTGGAACACATGGAGCTATCCGCAGTATTGCCACCGCCATCCTCGAATGGCAGGATTCTCCGCAGCGGTGTGGTGGGCTGTTTGAGGCATCGTGATTTGACCGGCGGTCGTGACCGCATTCCGTACGGCGGTACCTCTCTTTTGGCTCCGTCCGCTACCGGTACGGACGGAGATTTTCGGCAGAACACCGCAGCGGACGGGAAATGGGCTATCTACGCCCATCATAATACGGTGGACGCAAAGACCGCCAATGGAGTGCGGAAAAGGGCATTTTCCGCCACCGCCAGCACGGCGGATGTGCCTCCGCCCGCCATCGTAATCAGCCCCTATGTGACCTACTGTGTCCTGAAGAAGGTGGTCTAATTCTGTGTTAACCACACAAATGCACTGACATATAATCTTGCACTAAATCTGATGAACATCTGGATGCAAAAGATGATGATTATATGGAAAATCAGGCATCCTGAACATTGATTGAAACAGATTAGTTTAAGTTAAGTTAAAGAATTATGTGGCTCTATTATGTGCCCTCCCTTTGTTTTGATTTATTTCTTGCTGATTTATATGTTTTTAACTGTGATTGTTTTTAAATGTATTGCATACTGTGGGTTTTTAAGTTGAAATTATTGACATTGACTATGTTATCAGGCTGTGACCAGATCAAATTGTTATGGGAAATTTTAACTGTGATGTGATGTTGATAAATGCGACATTAAGAATCCTATCAATAATAAATATTTGTGGCACTGACCCTTGGTTAAATTTGGGCTATAATTGAGTGTGGCACAGATGATAGGTGTGAATAATTGAATAAATCTTTGCAATTTTGATTGAGTTCCCAACGGGATATTAGTCTTGCTCGGTGCCCTGTCCCTCTGGCTGTGGGGACCCCTCTCTGTTATTCCAGTGTGGGCTACAACTCTCCAATGGCAAGGAGCTGAGGTGTTTTTTAGTTGTAGATGAGCGGTATGTATGAGTGAGGGGCAGAGTGCTATCTAAATGTATACAAAGAGTGGTGAAAGTAAAACTATCTCCTGGTAGGCCTAATGTCAGTTTTATTCTCGTGCCCCTAGAGGATATGATTAAAAAAGTGAGAGGGGACAAGGAGTTCTGAAAAAATACTCCATCTGCAAGACAAATGTGAGTGCCTCACTGACTAATTGAAGAGATGCAATTTTCAATGCTGTTTGCCACTTTTTAGTTAACAAAGAGGGAGATTTAGCATATTGAGACTACACATGCTAGGACCCTTGTGGTTCTCGGGCGGACTCTAGACAGGAACTGCGTAATAGGCGGAGAGGTGTCAGGGTGTGGTTAATAAAAAGTATGATGTAATGTTCAGTGTGCGAGTGTTTACTGAAGAATAAAGTAAGGTTTGACTGCAACTCCCGAGTGGCTTATTTCATCTGCATACTCCAGAGCTGGGGAAGACGCTACACATGGTGCTCTCTTCATCATGTGCTTTTGTCACCACCTCCTTGTGTGCTTCTCCCCTGCCCCGTGTTGTTCCCTCCTTCGTGTGCTGCTATTGCTTCCTCCTCCCAACCGGTTTTATATTTATTTTATTAACACCCCTCACCTTCTCCTTCTTTGTCTCCACACAATTGTTTTAGGTTGCTCCTATAGGACACCAATAACTTAAAGGTTTTGTGAGATTTTAGTCTCCTCCTACCTGCCACCTTCCCTCACCCCGCACTCATCCCTTTGTCTTCCCAAACTCCCCACAGCGCAGGATGTGCTCCCTGCTGACTCGCGGCCCAGGTATACACACACTTTATCTAGCACAAGCTCAATTTTATTTTGCCTTTGCCAATGCTTGATAAATGTTTCACAAGCTCTTGCAAAGGCTTCGTAGCTCTCACATCCTGGCCTCACACGTCAGTCTGAGGAGACCTAATCCTCATGACTGAAGAGGGATATCCATGGGAAATGACTGTCATTTCTTCCACTTACAATACCGGATCTCACTCTGCTCAGCACAGGTCAGCGCTGGTTCTGCTTCTAAATCGCTTGCTCATCAGTGCAAAGTCTTGGGTCTGCCAGAGCAAATGAGCTGAACAACCAGGAGCGTCTTGTGTTTGTTGGCGATGGTCTGGGTACAGCTGTGCTGAAAGGAGGGAGGGCTCCACGTTATGATCCACCTCTCACCAGTGCCAGGGAATGGGAAGACATAGGAGTGGGATTGGGAACTCTTGTGCGTGTCACCACATTTGGTTATCTAGTATTTATGTTATTTCCATGATGGTGAATTCAAGTGAAAATATGCACGATGGTACCCTCGGGCTAAGTGCACTGCTAATGGGTGTCAAACATCCATAAAAACGACCCCTAGGCTCCTGGGTTATGTAACAGCTGGTCAGCCTGATCTAAACAGTTCAGAAGTAATGCTCACATGGATTTCCGAAATCCTTTCATGCACTTTAATGTAAAATGTTTTGTGCAAGATCAATAAAATGTGCATTTAAATTCCTATATCATAGTCAGGGCCACTGGAAATATGCGGTTCTGCTGCTGCGGCGTTTTTTGCATAATTAAGAATTTGATGCTTTTGTCACATAATCCATCATCTGCTGCATAATCTGCAGATTTTAACAAAAATAATTTTTGTTTCTAGCTCAAACGGATCAGAAGTTACTAAAAACGTGGCGATATGTGTTTGTGCGCATTGGAGTACCCTCTACAAAGGATAACTGGTCATCTTTTAGTTGCTTATATTGATGTATTTGGTTGTTAAACTGGTACTAATGAGGTGAAATCTTGGCATAGACAGTATTACCAGGTGTAAATATGGTAAAATAATGAAGTAATACTCAGGGGCGTAGCTAGGCCTAAGGCTGCCCGTGGCGGCCCCTGCGTTTGCCGCCTCGGCAAGATTATAGAAGAGCGGGGGGGTGGTTGCGGCGCAACGGGCGCAGGTAAGAGCGGGGGGAAGGGGGCCGGCTGCCGCCCCATCGCCCCCTAGCTACGCCACTGGTAATACTATCAAAAAGTGTGCTGCATTATACAGCATAAGTTGCTTTTATCTTGCTGCATAATTTATTAAACTCTGCTGCATAATTTGGTGTTCCTCTGCTGCACAAATCCAGTGGCCCTGATCTTAGTGTAAGAATCGGGGAAGAGAGCACTATAATTACCTGCCAAGCTAGTAATGGTCAAGGATCTTAATTTTCAAATTTATACACATGCTTTATAAACAAACTATTAATGGTAAAGGCACCTGTGCAATATAGCACTGTAAAAAGCATTCCTCCTGCTCTGTGAATACAGCGCATCCAGACCTTTTTGGAAGTCTTGTTTCACAGGCACTTAATGACATGCTTCCTCCACTTGCAATAATCCACCCTCAGACAAACATAGTTTAAAGCAGTGCTTAATTTGTGCCTGTGGTTTCTGTTGCTTGGCACCGGTGCTTAAATGTCAACACCAGCACTTACGACAGCCTGCCACATGGTGGAACTGTTTGTCTAATTTAGAGATGAGCACAACTACAGTTGTTTATTAATTCAATATACATTAAAATGTGTAATACATGCCACTCAAGCCATTCTTATAGCTATGGAGGCCTTAAATAGTCTGAATTGTCACACTTGTATGAGTGTGATGGTTAGTAGTTGTGTTGGCACTGTCCTTAGCAGCACTGGAAGGGGCAATGGGTGGCGCAGGCCACAGTGGCCACCTGATGAGGGCCATAGCACTCATTTCTTTACAAATTAAGCTCTGGTTTAAAGCTGTGTGCAATAAAGATGCAGTGCCTGTACACATGTACTTTTATTGCCTTGGGCACTTTGTGTCCCTTGCCATCAAGGCATTGCAGACAGGCAATATATAACACATCTTACACCAGCCTATTTGGGAAAGAATATCACAGAGGATCTAGCCTGGTAACTTGAGTCAGACCTTGGATGGCTGCTCTCTAATGCACCACAGACCACCTCCCTTTCCATGCTTATTCCTCACACAGCATGTTCCTTGACCTCCGGTTCATGCAAGCCTAAGAACTTCCTGGCCCTGTACTTCCTGGTCCTGGTTTGACTGGTCATCATTGCCATGTACTCTTGCCCCTAGTCATTTGGATTTTATGGCAAGACAAGAGGCTAGCATTATGCATAATACCTTTATTCACCACTTCTTGAGAAGCACTTTAAAGAACTTTAGAATAGAACCTTAACACCAAACAATTGAAAAGAACACTAATGTCCCATAAGATCCTGAAGTCCGCCATCTTTTTCCTTTTTTGTTTGCTGCTTCTCAAGCAGATAAATACTCTTTGAATATTTAAATTATATTTGGTGTTAATGGTTTGTGTGTATGAAGTTTGATTTGTGTAAAAGAGTCCAATTTATGGGCTAAATGCTGGTTGATTCGTGTGTTTCTTTTTTAGATTGTGCATTTAATTTTATATAGTTATTTGATTTTTTAAGAAAAGAAATAGCAAAGTTAATGTGTGTTTTTTTACACATAGCAAGTGCAGGTTTAAGGAAGCGAAATTTAGGAAATTATTAGGGGGTTTAACGAGTAAACATATTTATAGAAGACTTGATTTGAAGTCGGCGCTTACCGTTTGCTGGTGCGCGACTTCAGACGTCTGCATGTGAGCATGGAGGCTCGAGCCAAAAGAGCTCCGTGACAGGGAGCGCGCGACTAGCCTGCTTTGAGGTCGGCCATTTTGAGATTGTGCAATGCGCATGACGTACGTCGTAACGTACGGTAGACGGGATATGAATTAAATTAAGTAAGCGAAGGAGCTTCATTTACTATTGAATAGTTCGAAAGTTTAAAATAAAAAAGAAGAATTAAAATAAAGGATAAAGGAAAGGGTTAGGAAAATGGAATAAAAGGAACTAAGAATACGTGTGCGGGCGCCATTTTGGATTGGGCGTGAATGGGTAACGTGCACAGGTTTGTTTCCACAGTTGATGGACTTTCTTTTTCAGTAATCGGAGCGTTGCTAGGCTACCTTTCTAACGTTTTTAATAACGGAAGGTGCAGGTGTTACGACTAGATCAGCTGTGGTGAAAGAGTGTAACAGTTATTTGTTTTTCAATTGATAACTTTGGGTAAGATGTCTGAGGAAGAGGTGAATGTTGGAGAGTCAGGGACCTTGGTTAAGAACATTATATCTGAGGAAATCAAGAGCCTCATACAAGAGACTGTGAGAACTGCCATGTCAGGTATGAAGAGACCTCATGATATTGAGGAGGAGTATTTTTCAGTTTCAGAAAATTAAGGGTTCATAGAGGCCAAGGTGGTAAATGTAAAAGCAAAAGAAAGCATCTGGAATACAGTGCTGAAGGAAGTGGAGTCCCAAGCGGCTCACAGAGATTGGGTGTTCATGGCAACAGCAAAGATGGGCAGGATTTCCCTGCAGATTATACTGACTTGGATGAATATATTTTAGATTTAGATTATAAAGACAATTTGTAGGATGATATTGGAAGTAAGACTAGTAAAATGAAGGGAGAGAAAGTTGTTGTTGATCCATTTGGTCTGACTGGTGGCCTGTGAGTCATGTGTCAGATTATATTAGACATTGGTTAAGAAGACCATTGGAGAAGGGTGAACGTAATGTTATGCGAGAGGAATGTTCGCGCCCTGTGATTGGAGAAAAGGATTCATTGACTCCTAATCTGGACCCAGATTTAATTACTTACATGTTCAAGTTAGGAAGGGATCCTAGAAAGGGTCTAGAGAAGTCATTAAAGCAATGTGAGGACAAGCTGTTGGATACATTGGGTCCTCTGGCAAGAATGTTCAACAAGGTTGAAAAGGTGTACCTTAAGGGTATGGATTTGGACATTAATTTGCTAAGGGGCTGGTGCCAGAGAGCAATTTGCTTCTTAGGGAATGCCAATGCAGGGCTGATTGCCGAAAGGCAGTGTGGTTTAGAATAAATCCAAAACTTGGTGACTTTGCATGAAAGGAAACAAGTGAAGATCCTAAAGGCTTGCTCTTTGGTGAGGGCTTAGTCAAGGCCTTGGGAAAGTACGTGCATACTTTTACTGATCTAGATAAGGCACAGCTCAATATGAGAAAGGTTTTTAGTGGAACAAATAGTTTTTATGGCAGGGCTGGGAGGAGAGGGGAACCTCCCGGCCAAAGTTTTTATAGGTCCCAGTTTAGTTAACAGGGGATTCGCAAGAGGATCCCAGAGTCAATACGGATTCTTCTCTCAAAGAGGAAGGCGAGTCAGAGCTAGAGGCGCAAGAGGACGAGGACAATCCTCGGCTCAAGCACCAGGTAAGTACGAATATGAGGATTTGTACTGGTTTTATCCAAGGAAAGATGGGAGGTAGGTTAAAAAATTATGTGGAAAAATGAAAGGTCATAACAAAAGAAAGATCCTTGGGTGTTGGAAGCTGTAGAAGGTTACAAAATAGAGTTCAATTCAGAGCCAGTGCAGATACGAGAACGAAGAGAGTTAAGGTTCAACGAACAACAAAAAAAGATAGTAAAGAGAGAGATAGAGAGTATGCTTCTCAAGGGGGCAATTGTGGAAGTAGGAGAAGACCAAGTAGGTTTCGTGAGTACGTTATTTCTTGTAAAAAAGAAAGACAAGGGATGGAGATTAGTGATACATTTAAGGGACCTAAACGATTATGTGATTTACAGGCATTTCAAGATGAAGGGCATTCATCTGTTGAGAGATGTTTTACAGGATTTAGATTGGTTGGTGAAGTTGGATCTGAAAGATGCATATTTCACAATTCCAATGTCCAAAAACAGTCAGCGATATCTCCAATTCAGGTGGGAAGGACATGTCTGTCAGTTTGTATGCCTACCATTGGGGTTGTCTTCACCCCTATGGTGTTTTACACAAGTTATGAGGTCAGTTTTTTTTAGAGAAAGGGGAATTCGGATTATTGTTTACTTAGACAATCTAATTATGAATCAGGATGTGAGACTGTAAAAGAGCTGTTGCAATCTTTGGGGTTTCTGATAAAGGTAGAGAAATCTATTTTGGAGCCAGCCCAATCTTTGGAATTTCTAGGATTTGTAGTGGATACAGTCAAAGGTCATTTGTTGTTACCAGAAAATAAAATAAAAAAGATTTAGCAAGAAGTGAAATCTTTATTGAGGAAACAGATGGTGAGTTTGAAGAGTTAGCAAGGGTCATAGGTCTTTTATCTTCATCGATACAAGCTGTGTTTCCTGGGCCTTGGCATTACAGAGCTTTGCACCGCTTAAAGACTTTGGGTTGGCAGTTGGTTTATGGTACGGAGATTGTGTATCAATGACGGAAGAAGCAAGGAGAGAGCTATTTTGGTTGATGAAAAATCTGGAAGTCTAGAACGGGCAAACAATTTTTGGTACAAAACCGGATTTTGTGTTGGAAACAGTTGCGAGCAATTTTGGTTGGGGAGCAACATGCTTGAATCAGAAAACTGGTGGAGTTTGAAACAGGATGGAACAGATGGAACATATAAATTATTTAGAAATGAAGGCAGGGAGTTTTGCTTTGCAAAGTTTCAGGTCTCAGTTCCAAGGGAAGTCTGTCCTTCTGAAGATGGACAATACACAGCAGTAACTTATATAAACAAGTTAGGCGGAAGCAGATCAAAGAGATTGACAGAAATTGCACAGGATATTTGGGAATTTTGCTTGGAACACAGAATTGTTCTTCAAGCACAATATCTACCAGGGCAACCGAACATGGTAGCAGATTGGTGTTCAAGAAATTTGATAGAATACAGTGACAGGATGCTGGACAGGGAAGTTTTTCAGGAGATTCAGAGTCAGTTGGGTCCCATGGATATATATCTGTTTGCTTCCAGACTGACATTTCAGTTGGAGGATTATTTCAGTTGGAGACCTGATCCAGGGGCATTAGCGGTGGATGCTTTCACTCAGAGTTGGAAGGAGAGGAGGGGGTATGCTTTCCCCCCGTTTGCAATGATTCAGAGGGTGTTGATACAGGTACGGAGACAGGTCACACAGATAGTGTTGGTGACTCCCTTTTGGATTTCACAGGCTTGGTTCCCTTCAATATTGGAGATGGTGATCCATAAGCCTTTTTTGATAAGGGCTTACAGTGGATTGGTCAGGAAGGGATAGATCATCCTTTGGTGAAGGAAGGTTCGCTCAACATTCTAGTTTGGAAGATATCAGGGGATCTGAAAGATTCTCAGGCCTTTCAGGAACAGCTTCAGCTTTACTCAAGGAATCGTGGGCACCTGGAACTCGAAAGAGATATAGGGGTGCATAGTCAGTATGGTTACGTTGGTGCCTGGAAAGGGATTTGGATCCTGTGGAGGCTGATGAGATGATGGTGTCAAATTTTTTAGCAGAGCTGTTTGAGAAAGGGTTGTCATACAGGACTATTAATTGTTATAGGCCGGCAATTTCGGCTGGGCATGCTTTGATCCAGGGTGTATCGATAGGAAAGAGCCCAGTGGTGTGTAGAATAATGAAGGGTATTATGTTAAAGAGACCTCCGAAAGCTAAGTATGGTTTGGTTTGGGATGTAAAGTTGATATTTAAGTTGTTTGAAGGATGGCCTGCAAATAGGTATCTGGGATTGAGAGAATTAACGTGGAAGTTGGCAAGTTTGCTTTGTTTAGTTTCAATCAAGAGAGTGTCAGATTGGAATGGATGTTAGTTCTAGGTTTTATCAGCCTCAAGGAGTGATGTTTGAGATTTGGAGAATAACTAAGACAGTGTCAAGGTCTTTTATCCATTGTTGGATGCGTATCCGAATCTTTGTATAGTAAAATGTTTGAAGGAATATAAAAGCAGGGTTTTGGAGTATAGAGCCGGTGGTGTAGATCAGTTGCTGATTTCATATGTTAAGCCTTTGAGGGCAGTTTCAGCAGCAACTATTGCTAGATGGGTAAGATCAGTTATGAAGGAGGCAGGTGTGAACTTGAATGTTTTTACAGCACATTCTGTAAGGGGTGCGATGGTTAGTAATGAATTTTTGAATGGAGGAAGTTTAAATGACATCTTAAAAGCTGCTGATTGGTCTAATGCTGAGGTTTTCAGGAAATTTTGTTTCAAACCTGTTGAGCATGTTGCAAAAAAAGTTTTAGTTGGCTTTGAACATGCATAATGCAAGCCTCCTGTCTTGCCATAAAATGTCGATTCTCACAGATTTATTGCATAGAGAATCGTGATTTTATTAAGATAGGCCACCCTGGTTTATCTAGCCACCTTACTCGCCTGTTCCTATTCCTTCTGGTCCTAGTCACCTTCTTCCTTTTAGTCCTGGTTTTAGTTCTGGTATTCCTTTGTCTGGCCCTTATGTAATGTGTCTTTTGATGCTATTTCCACTGGTGTTGGTTTCCCTGGCCTTCCTAGTCACTCCTGCCCCATCCTACTCCTACTAGTCCTCCTGGTCTCCTGTTTTGCCTATTCTACCTTGTTCTTGTCCATCTGACCATGCCCCCCCCACCACGGTCCTCCTATTAATAGTCCTATTGAGTCTGGTCCTGCTCATCCCTCTGGCACTGGTCCACCTATGTTGTGGGTCACTCTGGTGAATGTAGTTCCTGTCACCCTGGTTTATGATCCCCCTGAGTCTGACACTCCTGGACCTTCTGATCCTGGTCCCACTGGACCTAGACTTTCTCATCCTTTATAACCCCCTGGTCATTCTAATCTAGGGTCTCCATGTCCTGCTAGCCCTGGTTCTTTCTGGTTGTATTATTCCTGGTCCTTTTGCTTCTGGCCCCCTGGTCCTCCTTGATCTGAAGTCTGTGGTCTTGGCCCTCCTGTCTCTGGCCCTTCTCTCCATTGGCCTCCTGGTCCTCTTTGCTCTGTCTACTTGGATCTGCTACTCCTGGCCCTGGTTGTCCTTGTCCCTCTGGTCCTGGTCAGTGTGCACAGGCCCTCGCAGCCCTCCCTTGTCGTTATGGTCAAGGGCATTCTGTTCTGTTCATTCGAGTCCTTGTCCACTGGGTCGAGAGCCCCCTGTTCCACATCCTTCTGGCCCCTCTAATCCTTCTCACCTTGGTCCCGGTACCGACAGTGCTGTTTTTTATTGTCCTGTTCCTCTTTGTCTATTTGTTCCTGGTCCCATCTGGCAGTGGTAACCCTGGCCCTTATAGATTAGGTCTCCCTAGGCCTGCTTCTTTCTGAAACCCATTGCTCTGGTCTTCAAAGCCCTCCTAGTGGTCCACCTCTTGGCCCTTATTCTCCTACTTTTCATCATCCTCCTCCTACTGCTTCCTTCTGCAGTGCTCCCTCCATAATGACTTTAGTCGGGTACAGTCTCCAAGCCTGTCACACATTTTATTTTTTGGCTTCCAGATTTCTTTTGCTGAGACCGCACTGTCAAGCACAGAAATTAGGGCTCAGTAGAGACAGGACCATGCCCGCGTAAAACACTGCTTAGCATGTTAAAAATCAAAACTACCATTCCCAAGATGCATTGTGCAGGTGACTAGAATGTCAGTGTGGCTGAAGCGGTCGCTCATGACATGGGACCAATAAGCATCAATTCCCTAAACCTACTTTGGCTGGGTGAATAGTATGAAAAAAGAGTGGACTCCTCCTGTGACTACCCAGATGCATTACTTACCTGTTTCCTACTTTCTTTTCCCCAGTCCACAGATTTTTCATTATAGTGCCTCACTCAATTTACCTCCTGGAAGTGCCCCAAAGCACAGAGCTCCCAAACACCAATTACTTACTGTACGTGCCCATCCCTCTAGGGCCCAGATACCAAGTACATGTCTTGATTCCCTGTTTGCTGCTGCTGTGTTGCCAGATTTTAAATACGAAGCAAGCACAGTCCCCCTTAAACAGAAGACTTCCATAAGAAGCCATAAGGCCTTCCATAAGAAGCCCAAAAAGAGCCCAGCCCTAAAACATCTTCAAAAGGAGCATCATGAACATTAAAAAAAACAATGCATGATAACATCCCTACACATACAGACTGGCTACATAAACTATGGGAACTGCTGGGAATGGAAAAGCTAACTGCAGTAGCCACACACCGCCTCCCCCTCTTTGATAAAGTGTGGCAACCTTGTCTTACCTCTCAGAGGAATTCCGGGAACTGTCCTGCCCATTCTATCTTCGGATACTCCGCCTAACCTCAGCAGGCACTTCCGATATGCGCTAACCTCTTGAGACCACCCCGATACCCGAGACCAATAGCTCAGGCCCGACGCAGCAGCACCCTGTCGCATAGACTCCCCTTCACTTTACCCTCCTCCCTTCCCTTCTTTCCTTCTTTCTCCTCATGTGATGCATGTGTATCCTGTTACTTGTTGTTTCGCCGCCGGCCAGTGGATGTAGGTGGTGGGTATTGTATCGCTTTCGCCCTATATAAACCAACAAAACAGATCTAAAACCTCAAAAAACAATGTATTCTCATGAGTGAATAAAACATTTATCTAACATGCTTTAAAACAATACTCAGTATGCTTTGCTGAAAGCCAAATACTCCCGGGTTGAAGCGCAAAATGTCCGAGTGCCATATCCTGAAGCTTCTGTTTGATTTCTACGTTCCTTATTTGAATATTAAAATAACATAAACGTCTTTATTCAAAATTGATTTTACGTTTCTTTTCTTCTGTAAACAGCTTATCTTAAATCATGCACTTATCGTTTTACAAACTAATGTACATTTGTATATACACTTACTTTCAAATGCTTCACACATAATGCATCCCCATTACAAGATGGTCACCATACTACCATTGACTGGAGTCCCTTTTTTTCTTGATGGCCGGCTAAATACAGACCACCTTCACACTATTTATCTGTCCACTGGTCAAATTGTACATTGTCTGTACTATTTATTCTAAGGCCAGCTAAACAGCAGAGATTAAGTACCATTTTGCAGATCACTGGGTAAATAGCAGAGATTATGTACTATTTGGCCAGGGAAATAGATACTTCCTTCAGGTAATCTGTGCATGAAAACCATGTCAGGCTTTATTAGCACTAGATTTTTTGAAGCAGATGAAATGATTTGCTCTCTTCTCATGATTCTTTCTTCCCTTTATCTCTTTCTTACTTTCATTACTCTTACACTTATTCCTGCACTTACCGCTGCTAGCATCAACTCTTCCTCCTACTTATGACTTTTCTTACTCCTAATGATACTCCAACTTACTCTTGCTTCTACTCACTTATACTTTTCATACTTATTGTTACAATTATTCCTACTCAGTTGTAGTTCGTGCTTATTCCTACTCATCCCACTCTTACTCCAATTCCCACTTGCTCTTACTTTTTAATATACCAATGTACTCCTAACCACTCTCACTCTTACTTCCAGTTAGTTAATCTTATATCCACCTGCTTACTCATCATTTCTCCCACTTACTCTTGCTATTACTTCTACTTATTCCTACTCTTATTCCTACTCTTACTTCCTCATACTTTTATTCTTGTATTTGCCATTTCTCCTACTATTAGTCTTCCTCTCACTCTTATCTATTCTTGCTTCTACGTATTCCTACCTACTCTTACTCACACTCTTAGTTCTAAATACTCCTCCTTCCACCTACCTATGTATAATTACTCTTACTTGTGCTTACTTCTACTTATGCTTATACTTAATTCTTCTTTTCCACTTACTCATATTTACTCTCACTCTTCTGCCTAGATACTCTCACTTCTATTTTTAGTGCTTCTTACTCCTCCTCTCGCTCCTCCTCTACAAATTCTATCTACTACTGCTTATTCCTGCTTCTACTGTTACTTGCCCCAACTTTCACTTACTCTTTCTTTTTACTCCTGCTTAGTCCTTCTTACTACTACATACTGTCACTTACAACTAATAACTCCTATCTCTCTTACTCTTTCACTCTTAATCCTGCTTACCCCCACTCCTAATTAATCCTAATCACAGTCCTGATTGTTCCAATTCATACTCTTATGCCTACATCTACAAATATTCGTAACCCTACTCGTATACCTACTTGTTCCTGCTTGCTTCTGTTCCTATGTACTACGGGTATTCTACGTACCCTGAGTTTATTGCCTTTGTGTTCATAATCTTACTCCTACAAACTTTACTTACCCATACCATCTTACCCCTTCTCTTACTACTACTAATACTAATTACTTACTACTACTTAGTCCAAATCTTACTCCAATTCATTGCTAGTCTTACTCCTTATCATACTTCAACAAACTCATATGTAATCCTATTTATTCCTACTCTGACTCCTACTTATTCCAACTCTTACTCATACCTACCCTCATTCCTACCCTACACTAAATCCTACATCTACTCTTTTTCCTGTGCTTACTTCTACGTATGCCCTCTCTTACTTTAACCTACGCCTACTTATTCCTGCCTACTCCTATCTACTCCTGCCTACTTTCCTGTGCTTACTCATACTTATGTCCTCTCCCAATTCTGTCTACTCTTACTTATTCCTGCCTACTCCTGCCTACTTCCATTGCTACTCCTTCCACTACTTGTTGTTTATCTTACTTTATTCTGTTCCTACCTGCTCATATCTTAATGTAGTTCCTCTTACACCCATCCCTACGTTTATTCCTGCTTCAACTTACACTACTCCTACTCTTCTTAAATCCTGCTCTTACATATACGTACTCCTACTTTGTCTTATTCTTTTCTGCTTACTTCTGCTTGCTTCTACCCACTCCTACTTACATTCACGTACTGCTACTCTTACTTCTGCTCCTTCTTATTCCTACTCTTACTCCTACTAAATCCTATTCCTACCGAATCCTGCTTACTCTTACCTACTCCTACTTTCTCCTAGCCCAACTTACTCCTACACCCACCCACAACCACATTCACTTTCACACTGAATGTTAAGTAGCAAGGTGACAACCATATTCACTTTCACGCTGCATGCTCAATCCCAAAGTGCTAATGCTTGCAGATGTCAGAGTGAATGTGTATACTCATCCTTGCACCTTTATGTCTACTTATCAAGTGTATTTGTGTGAGCATGCGTAAATGAGTTTGTGTAACAGCATTAGGCTACAAGGATCAGTTTACAATTGTGTAAATTTGTGATCGGTGCATAAGTGTGTGTCTCCATAACCTGTGTTCTTGCATGTGTGTGCCTGTGTATGATTGTGTGTCTTAGTGTTGATATTGGTCCTTATCATTGATCAATTTAAGCTACAGAGATGCAGTGAGGGGAGTACAATTTGAGCCCCAATTATTGCATCATAGCCCTTTTGTATGGCTGGGAATGTTATGTTGTGTATATTTTTATGCCTGTGAGGGTATTCTAGCGCTTTGGCAGGAGTGTGAGGCCAGTCACGGGAAGACTTACTCGAAGAGCCAGGTCTTCAGCTTCTCGCGGAATTCAAGGAGGTGGAGGTCTAATGTGATGTGGGAGGTCGTTTCACACTTTAGGAGTGAGGTGCAAGAATGCACAATCTCCTGATCTGCTTTTGCATATGCGTGGGACATGTGCTAGTGAGAATCTGGCTGAGTGAAGTTGCCAGGAGGGTTGGTGGAATTGCACACGGCTGTTCAGCTAGGCAGGGCCTGTGTTGTGTAATGCTTTGTATGTGTAGGTGAGGAGCTTAAATTGTTCCTCACCTAACATCAAGAAAGGCTCTGAGGTGCGAAGCGCTTCTAATTTACTTGGCTAATGTTATGGCCACAAATTGCCACCTTTCACATAAGGAGCTTAATGTCACAGAAGGCTGTTCCAAAAGATCCCTGCCAGTATCGGTTTCAAGTCCTAAGAGGCAGTGCATTAGGCTTGTCAATTGCCTCTTGACAGCCTTATTGGTAGCAAAAGGGACTCTCCAGGCCTTCTCTGATTGGCCCCAGTTAGGTGACTCCTGCAAGCATTCACCTGCACTCCTTTCTGAACCACATGGCATGAAGTATAAATCACCTCATCCTGTGTTAGTGGGTTGATGTTTCTCACGAATACCTAGTAACAAAACCTCAGCCATTTGCATCCTTTCTGGGTTCTGCTGCAGGACTTTCTGGCAGCTTCTGGACTTCCAAGTTCTTTGAGATGAGGTCAAAATAATGAAAGCCCAGATCATCAGGAACCTTGCATTCAATGTGAGCGATGGAACGGTGGAGCGTAGCACACTCTCCTCCCCAATGGATAGGAGATGTGATCCTTCTGAGTTATTTGGAACAGATTAAAGAACCAGATGTTGACAGGCTATGCCAGAGTGAGTAGGATCACAGAGCACTCCTGTCTCTCTGATCTTTTGAAAAATACTGGGTATCAGAAAAAGAGACAGGGGATATACATAACTGCCCTCATCCAATACGGTATCAATGCATTCCCTAGGGATCTGATCCTGCTCCTCCAAAGAGTGTGTGCTTTCTGTACTGTTGAGCTACGAAGCAACTCATTTCGATAGACAATCCCGGGCCTTCAAGGTGGCATTGAGTACCTCATGGAGAATCTTCTACTCATAGGACAAGTGGGAATGCTTTCTCAGGCTGTCTGCTCTGGTGTTGTTGATTTCTGCAATGTGAGATGCTAGCAGAAACATGCCATGTTGCACTTGCAGGACTATTTTTAGGTGGCAGAGCTGCAGGGAGAATGTAGAATAAGGTTTTGGTGCTGTCTGCATTGGCCATTTCCTCTGCATTTCAGCAATGGAAGGAGGACTTTCAATGCTAAGAAGTTTGCCTTTAGTTTCAACATGTTTATATGCAGAGATGTATCTAATTTATCGTACAGGGTGCCGATTGACAGCTCCCCTGATGTGTCCCTCCCCTTGTTCTAAGGAATCGAGGATGATGCTGAGCTGTGGACGGAGTTTCTCACCAAGGGTTTCAAAGCATATGTCAACCATTCACTCTGAATCAGGAATGAAGGGACAGGGATATCACCAATGTTCCTCATGACAGAGTTTGAAAAATGCATTAATTTGAGCTGGTAATTGCCATGGACCACTGGCACTCATTTTTGGGGACCAGCAGTTATTTTTCCTCATCAGATATTAACCAAGGTCAAGAAAGAGAAAACACACACAAACGAGAAAGGAGGAGGAAAGGATGAGGAAGGGAAAGATGGAAAAAGGGCACACAGGGAGAATGTAGGGACCTGCAAACGTGAGATAAAGAGCCAGGCAGTGTCTGGAACTGGAATAAAGAAGCCTGAGGCAAATTCAAGACTATGCAGCCTTGGTATTCAAAATGGTGACATTTGATAGTACTTGCGGCGGGCTTTTGAGCATAGCTTTGGGCACCAGCACTCATTCTTTTACAAATTAAGCACTGCAGGGAATTCACAGTTGCCTCTCTGAACTGAAACCTCTTGGAAGGAACCATCAAATTGTTGTGATAGTTCACTGAAATCTCAAGCTTCTACACTATGACAGGGATCTTGTGGAAGACATGAAGGGTGCACTGACCCTGAACTGCAGAGACTTTCATTGGTAGTGCTGGTTTCCCACCATGAACAGGAGGTACATCCTGTGTTCATTCTGGACTGAATAATGGAAGTAGGCATTCTGAAGGTCCACTTAGCAGACATACTAATTTTGCTTTTAATGGTTACCAGCACCTAAGCCAAAGTCAGCATCTTGAAGTTTTGCAAGGGAAGACTGCTTAAGAGCATACAGGTCCAAGATCAGGTGAAGCCCGTGCCCCCTCTTTTTACATACAAGATAACAGTGGAAGTAATATACTTGGCCCATTTCTGGGGATAGGGCTGACTTAATTGCTCCTAACAGAAGGAACCTCCTACAGAAATTCTTCGGATGCAGATTGTGCAGAGACGTCTTGTACAGAGGTGGTTGTGTTAGCTGTATAGCATAGCTGTTATTCACACTGATGACCCAGACATCAGTAGTTATTTGGATCTAGTAATAGTAATGGAGGGAAATATCCCTCCTGTAGTGGAATGGAGTAGGTCTTTGTAGTAAATATGCCTACAATAGGGTTTCTTCTTTATCTTCTTTATTCACCAGAACATCTTCATATATCGGTAACCTCCAGCATAATTAATTTACAACAAATTTTCCTTGAACACTAATGACTCCCCCATTCCATCCACATCATCAATGACATAGCACATTCCAGCAAGCAGTACATCTCCACATATCTCCCCCCTTATTAAAAAGCGACAGAACAAGACAACAAAAGAGTACATCATAACTATAAGATGCACGAAGATACATATTAAAAAGAACTTGTAATAAGACCTGAGGAGACTGTACAATTTCAATATAATCATTAAAAAGAGATTAACATAAATTGAGAAACAGCCTCACTCTCCACCATTCAGGGTTTTTACGTCACACAAATTTCCAATACTCCATTCTCTCCCATCATCCAATCTAACAACAGAATTCATTACCTTAATCACTTTCTGTCGCTGGGAGAATTTACCTTCCCCTTTCTTTACGTGACCCATTTTCCTCTCTACCACCCAATCTCCATATTTCACATTCAGATCCTTCACTCCTTTCCTGTTATCGTAACTCTTTTTATTCCGTCTCCGAAAATCTGTCACTCTTGCCATCATGCACTCACGATCCACCCACATCTGATCCTTCTTATGCAACCACATTGGGGATTCTTTTCTCCCAGGTCTCTACCCTCAAGAGCAATAAATGGAGATACACCTGTCACAGAATGAGGTGTTACTCTATGAGGCCACATCATCTTATTCAATTCCTCCTTCCACACCAGACCATTTTCCAAAGACAGCTGAATGTTATCCATGATGACCCGATTTACCCTTTCCACTAGTCCATTAGCCTGTGCCCGGAACAGTGCCACTCTATCATGTCTGATGCCCAAATCTTTAAGAAATTCCGTCATGGCAGTGGAAACTAACTGCACACCATTATCCGTAACCAAAACCTTTGGTATCCCTTCTTCCAAAAATACTTCCTTTAAGAATTCAATCACATTCTTTGTCGTGATTTGCTTAATAGTCCTGACCACAAACCATTTACTATGATAGTCTACAAGAACTACCAAAAACCTATTCCTTAGAACCAATTTCTCCACCAGACCCAAAAAATCTATTGCTAGTTTCTCCTATGGCCGAGCAGGAAGCTCCATGCACCCTAAAGGTGGTTGTCTAACAACCCTACCTTTGTCACTGTTACTACAGGCTTGACAACCACTCACTTCCACCTCCACATCTTTGTCCATTCCTGGCCACCAAAGGACTGTCTCAATCTTCGTTTTGTCAAATTCCTGCCAAGATGTCCTTCATGTACAATTTTCACCAACCTTCCTCTCAGCACCTTGGGGGGAACAATTCAATTGCACCTCAAAACCTTAGCCGCCTGAACACTCACCTAATTCTTTACCATCAAATACTTTTTCAAACCTTCACTTAAATCAGCTGTCTGTTCCCAACCATTACTTATAAGATCCTTCAATTCCTTGTATATTTCTCATCCTCAAGCAATGCATCCTTCCACTCTTCTTCTCCCAAAGCAAATTCCCCATCAATAGAAACTGTGACCAACTCAACTCCATCTGTGAAAGCAACATTCTCCTCTTCCTCCTTCACAGGCATACGCGACAAACAATCAGCTATTACATTTTTCCTTCCTCTGACAAATTCTATCACAAAATTTAAATCAATCACTGACACCAACCACCTGAAAATCCGAGGTGTTACACTACCCTCTAGACCTCGGCCACATTTGAACACATGCAACAAAGGCTTATGATCAGTTTTAAACACGAAAGGCAATCCCCACAGGTAATATCTAAAGTGGTTTAGCCCTCAACAACAAGCCAACACCTCTTTTTCAATGGCAGAATACGACTGTTCCGCCCCCTGCAAGCATCGTGACACAAAACCAATGATCCTTTCTTCATCATCCACTCTTTGAGTCAATACAGCACCAAGACCCACATTACTAGCATCTGTTGTCACAATGGTTTTTTTCTTGACATCAAAATGACCCAATGTTGGTGCATGGGCAATGTTGTCGAACGCAGTCTTACACTCCGCTCCCCACTCAAATATCACACATTTGTTTAATAAGGCTCTCATGGGTTCTACTAATTCAACAAAATTAGAGACAAATTTGGAACAGTATTCCGCAAGTCCCAGAAAAGACTTCCATTGTGTCTTGTCACCAGGTTGCAGAGCATCCTCAACTGCCTTTATAATACTTTTCTTTGGTCTTACCCCTATTGCAGATATCTCATGCCCTAAATAGTTGACTGTTCCCTTCTTAACTGACATTTCTCTTTTTTTATAATTAGACCATGATCCCCAATTCTCCGCAGTGCTTTATGCCATAACTCATCATGTTCTTCCAATGACTTTCCCACCACCAAAATATCATCTTGAAAACGCAATATACCAGGGGCGTTTCCTGCCTTAGGGGCGTTGCCCGGCCCCTCATGTAAGCTGTCATAAGTATAATTGAAGGTTACCTGTATTTTTCTTCCTTTCCCTGTCCAGGGCACTCCATTAACGGGTGTCAGGCTAGTGGGGCGTGGACAGCCCTCTTGACTGGCAGTCAGCAAGGATGATCAATGGCTGGTTACATTAGCAGTGAAGTGCGCATGTCGGGTTGGATAGGTCCCTTGCTGCATCCAGCCTGACATGCGCACTTCGGGCCAGATTCACAGAACTAACTTACGTCAAAAACGTAAAGTTAGTACTTTATGGTATTCACAGAATACACTTACGCATTTTGGTATTCACAGAATGAACTTACTCATTTCGGTATTCACAGAAGTTAGTAGTCCTAACTTTAGGACTCCTAAATGCCTTCTGTGAATACCGAAAAGTCTTAAAGTTAGGATTTTTCTCAGTTTAGGAGTAGTAAAGTTAGGACTCCTAACTTTAGGACTCCTAAATGCCTTCTGTGAATACCGAAAGTCTTAAAGTTAGGATTTTTCTCAGTTTAGGAGTAGTAAAGTTAGGAGTCCTAGTCCTAACTTTACTACTCCTAAACTGAGAAAAATCTAACTTTAAGACTTTCGGTATTCACAGAAGGCATTTAGGAGTCCTAAAGTTAAGACTACTAACTTCTGTGAATACCGAAATGCGTAAATTCATTCTGTGAATACCAAAATGAGTAAGTGTATTCTGTGAATACCAAAAAGTACTAACTTTACGTTTTTGACATAAGTTTGTTCTGTGAATCAGGCCCTTCAAGCCTGTTGAACCAGTGCTGTATTCAGGAGCTGCAGGGGAACATAGCACGGCCATGCAGTCTCCTTTGGAGCACTGGTTTCACCTGCCCAACCCAATCCTTGTGTAGCTCTCATACAGTTTACTAGTATAAACAGTATGAGAACAACATTTGGATTGGTTCTGGTAAAGGCGCTTTTGACCGGCATGTCAGCACAGGTTCGCGCTCACAAGGTACAGCGGGGGCAGGAGTACTACATGCCGGGGCCAATCACTGTGGAACTTTAATTTGCAGCTGCACAGTGATTGGTCATGCTTCTGTACCTTGCTGGTTACCATTACGCTTCCCCTTGCGCATATCAGTCATGACGTTGTGCAAAAGGGAAATCACGTAGCAGGCTAGCAGCAGTTTTAGAGATTTGTCCTCCAGCTCACAGGTCCTTACAGAGCACCTGCGCGCAGGCTGCCTCTAAAGCAGTCCAGGCCTGTTCTGTGGATTCGGTGCCACTGGCGGACATGCACCTAGATGACAGCAGACTTTGAGCATGCAACTGGTAATTGTAAAAAGTAATTTTTCTCAAAGGTACCTAATTGTCGAGAAACTTGAAATCGCACAGAGTAATCACGTGAGCAAGCGGAGAGAGAGTCCTTATTGGGTGGGCCTGTGCACTCTGCACAGCAGTTAGAATGTGACAATGTATGCGCGGCAAAGGGAAGACTTTGCTTGCATTCGGCACCATCACAGGGCCTTCAGGGCCTCTCCCTTGCCTCCTGCCGCCCTGCTTCTAAAAGCAAACAAGGGGACCTGAGACAGCCATTTTTGGCTCAGGTGCAGCTGGAACTTATGCTTCAAGTAATTTATTGCTTCCCTTTACTATTATGCACTCACTAACGCTCATTTAGGGAGTGTGGAAGGCCTCTCCTATTATGAAACGCAAGCGCTTGGTTAAAAAGGAATGATGGTTAATAGCCAGGGCCCCATTTTTAAGTTTATACTCCACTGATTGCTGATGAGTATACAAATAATCGGAAAAGCTCTCAGGGGGTGCGTTTGCAGGATAGGGGATGTCATTTTGTGAAAGGACAAATCTTGAGCGCTCTGTGATAACCAAAATGATGACACACACATATTCTGCTGTGTTCAGTCAGAGTTGTTTATGAATCTGGACTGAAAATACTGCTGAATACACGTTGCTTTTTAATACGATGGGACATTAAGGTAAACCAATGTGGTGACTTGGTGCAATATTACATCATCTGCTTTTCGTCAGTTTCAGTTGCATGTTACATTATATGCTTCAACGTATGTGTTTTGAGCTAAATTCAGCCATGTATCCGGTTTAAATTGGCTCCAACTGTCCCACCGATACTTGACTTCTGTTGTGTAAAAGGAAGGCCTAATTTTGGAGGATATGTGCCCGAACTGGGGACTTTTAGGTATTTCTCTTTTTGTAATTAGTGCTGTTTTTCTGTGCCCAGAACTGGCAGCTGTAAATCATTCACAGAACAATGCATTCAAGCACTCAAAAGCAGCACCAATGAGCCATTTGTTTTACAATTTCTTGTTGGCACCTCTCCTTGACCAAGTTTATTAATTTATGGCTGATGTAAAATAATTGACAAAATATTCTCATTGTCCATTAGCACAGTCTAATCAGTTACAGTAACTGTATATATATATGGCCACTTACAGCTGTTGGCACACCACTTAATAGAAGATGAACACTAGGAAATCTAAATATATTTGGATATAAATGTACATACTTGATTCACAGAGGATGTGCTCATGCTGGCCATTACATAAAGATGACAAATTCAAAGGCCACAATCTAATATTTAGACACAGTACCTGCTCTAATGTAAAATTCATTGGCATTCCTAAATCCTCCAACTGAAAATTCCATAACCCTCACAGTTCTATAGATGTCTTCAGTTAACTTCAGAAATGTAATAATGGTGTGTATTAGTTGTAGAGTGATCTTAAGAATGTTTGTGTATCTGGGCCTGAGACTTTTTGGGGGCTAAATTTGTAAAAGAATATGTGCTGGTGCTAGGTAAGTAAGAAAGCTGTTAAACGTTGTGTGCGTTTGGGTGAGAATGTGTGTCTGCAAGAGAGAACAGTGGTGGCTGGTGGAATTTGAAACTGGTGGGGCGTATGCAGAATGAATCAACTTATGCGAGCGAGCGCAGCAAGCGAGCCCGACGGCAATAAGGGGGGTTCGGGGGGGTTCTCCCCCGTGAAGAATTTTTTAAAAAATTGGGATCTTTTTGGTGAGATTTTCAGCACTATTTCTGTGATAAATGGACTAAAAATTCAGTTCTTCTAGGCATTCATAAAAGAAAACTCATACATTATTTCAGAGAATTTCTGGGTTGCCAAGCAAGTCTGACTTCTGAAGAGGGCTAGGGTACTAAGCAAGACTGCTTTGGCTCTACCCTTTCCAATATAAAACACTAGTTAGCGATGTGAACAAGTTCAATGGACAAACCTGGGGTCTAGGGAGAGTCCCTCTCCTGAGAAAGAAATTTAAAAGGATTGGCAAATGGTGCATTTTAAAGCAAATGAATGCAGCGATAAAGCAAGGCTTAATAAGCAGTGGGAACGTATAGTCTTGAAATATTAAACACATTAAAAACTGCCCCGTATCTTCTTGCATTAATTTGTTCAACAGTTACTGTAATATGTAAATTGTTCTGCATCACAACTTTAGCCCTTTAAAATGTATGCTAGCCCAGTGTCTTGCACTGCATGCAGCATTAACTTTGGAAAAATATGCTCTAACCAGACTTCGGGAAGCACCCACAGCTGCTAGCTGTAACCAGTCATATAGAAATATGTGCAGACAGGTCTTTAAGTGAGATGAAAAAAGTGAGTGCTCCCTATAAAGGAACATGGCAAATACATTTCTGTGATTCCCATAGTGTGCCATCAGACCGGTATTTTGGTTTCTCTCTGAGATGTAATTTTATCCAGATAAATGGCACAGCAACTGACATACGCCTAAAGCCTGTCAGTATGATTGGCTTTGTCACTGGGTGTTAGCTGTTTAAGATAAATGAGTAACAACAATGATTTCTTATAAATAATTAACATTGAAAATGTTTAAATTCTGAAATAGTGAGTCTGTGAATTAAATAGCATTGAGGCCTGTGGAAGGAGGTTTGGCCTTCAATTATGTGTGCTTTATGTTAGATATGTATCCTCTTTTTCTCTATATATCTTGTCCATCTGCACATCTTCAACCCCCTCTCTTTCCTCTTCAGCATCCTCTTTTCTCTCTTCCCCGAATGCCCTTCCTCACATCTCTGTCACTTCACCGCCCCCAACATGCACTGCACTCCCTCAAATATAAGCACTTTAATTTCTCTTACTTTTGCTTTGCAAATATTTTGACATCAGTGTACTCCCTTCACACACATTTCCACAGAATTTCAGTTGCAAATGGAATACATAAATATTGATCTGTGTGCTCTGCAGAGAGGCCAACCCACTGACAGGCACTTTGTTTGGCTTTAGCCTTATCGCTTGCGTGCTCAATCAAAGCCCCTCATAAACACCTGGCATGGCTCAAGCCTCAAAGTATGCACAGAAAAAAATACAGATAAACAACAACATTATAAAATAGCTAACTCGTGGGGAATGCAAGATCAAGTAAACATGTAAAATAAGAGAGGAACTAAATCGCTGAAATGCATTCCCTCGACGTTTTTAACATTCATTGTTTGAAAGTCAATCCATGTTTTTGGCATCAGTGTTAACTTAGGGGCATGTACACAGGGCCAGTTTTAATGCCATACATCAGAGGACTGGCCACTGATTGCACCATTACTTCAATCAAGCTAATAAACCAATTCTGTCCAAAATCAAGCATCATGTCGAAAATGACCTTTTACCATAAACAATGGTCCTAGAGATCAAGGCATTTACTTCGGCGATGGACTATGCACTTCATCCAGGAACTGTGCACTGCGCCCTCACAAGTGCGCACTTCAGTCCGGGAGTTGCGCTTCACCACACTTCAGTCAAGGAGTGTGCACATCACCACCCAGCTGCACAGTCCACCCAGTGACCGCATGCTTCACGACTGCTCTCTTGAGTCCACTCCTGTCTACTTCACCCCCCACAGCTGCCCTGGACTTGTTCTTCACCCCAGGACTTAGGACCTTAAGCAGGGACTGCACACTTTAACTCATAACTGCGCACTACACCCTCTCAGCTGCGCACTTCAGCTCGTGGCTTGTGCCCCATCGCACTTTGGAGGAAGGATTGTATCTTCACTTCACAACTGCTCACTTTAGCCCACGAATAAAACCTTAGCCCAGCAACTGTTTGTCATCCTAGGAGTGAGCACAACGGGCTGAACACTTATCTCCGCAACTGTGCAGCAAACCTCGAGTACTACACACTTCAAGACTGCGCCAGGACTGAACACTTCAGCCCGGGAGTCAGACCTGCAGTCCACTCCGGGACTGCGAACTATACTTCGGGACTGCAAACTATACTTCAATACCTGCAGCCCACCTCGAGATTGCGCCCTTCATACCACTACGGTTGTTTCGAAGCAGGAGCCATTGGGTTTACCAGAGAGTTCTACTAAGGGAGGTGGGGGCCATAGTTGAAACAGCAGCATTTAGAGTTGGAAAACGTACTTTCTTTACATAAATAAAATCAAAAAGTACTTACCCGACCTTGGTGCGCAGGGAAGAGACGCGGGTCGCCGGGACCACCATCCAATGTTGCAAACCACGGAGCCTCCAGGCCTGACTCGGAAGTGAAAAGCAAAAGCCAACAAATGTAACCAATCATGAAGCTGTTCCAGATGCTGCATTAGCTTAGCAGCGCCAGGATTGGCTAGAGAGCAGAGATGCCCCCCGCCCATTAGGAGACCGGGGGGCCGGGGCTGCTGCATGCATGAAGCAAGCAACCCTCGGTCCCTCGCTCTCCTAAGGGGAAGGCAGAGGCTAGCAGTAGTGCGCATGTTCGGGCTGGTCTAAAAATAACTATGCCCAAAACCGAACATGCGCACTATTGCTGCGCTCACTGCTTGTTGTCTCCTGGACCTGTCAGTCACCACCAGGCAAGTGGGCGTGGCCCGGTCAGGTGCCGTCCGTCCCGGAACAGCCGCGCGGGCGGCGCGACTCACTCAGTACATTACACAACTGATTCTGAACAGAACACAACAATCAGACATACTGTGTAGAGCGAGAACGATGGGCCCTGGGGGCATGTGGCAGGTGGGGCAACGCCCCAGCGCCCAAATGGACGCACCGCCACTGAGACAGAACATGTGTATGATTGAGCATGTCTGTGTGTGCATGAGTGAAAGTGGGAGGAGTGAATCAAGTGAGTGAGAACGAATGCTAGGGAGTGAGGGAGAATGACAATAAGTGTAACTGAGTGTTACTTCATTTGACACTGAGTGAATTGGAGAGAGACAGACTGAGTCAGAGAATGAGTGAGTCAAAGTTGCCATCAGTGACATTGACGTCAGTGTGAGTGAGGCTGAGTGGCTGGGAATGAGTCAGAATGAGAATGATGAATCAATGAGTGGGACTGAGTAATAATAATAATAATATCTTTATTCGGCGTTAGTCACAGCCATAAAAGAGACAACATTAAAATAAAATAAAACATCAGCAACAGGATCACTTGTTGACAACATAACACCATGTGCAGAGTTCGCAGATTTACAGTGTAAGCATTAATCATTTCCCCCATCATTTAAATTACCCAATACAGTATAAAAACACCAGCCGCTCTGACTGATGACACAAAATAGACACTAAAAAAACACTATTAAAATCCTGGCAGGGTAACTTATAGCTTCGAGTGTACAAAATCAGTCACCCTGTATATTTAATCACCTCTAGATTGTCTAGACTTTAGAGCAGCTCTCAAAAAGTTAACAACACAAAAAAGCATGTGGGCACTAGGCAGGAGCTGGAGATACAGTAAGGCGACACGGGCATGCCTAAAATTCATTGCTTTAAAAAGTGATTTAAGAAACAGTCGCCTTGGATACGTAAAATATTTACATAAAAATACAAAGTGGAGGGTATCCTGTGGAGACCTATTGTCGCAGCCACAGGGGCCTCTGTCTTCTACTTTCGCAACAAAACCAGTGGGTGAGGCCAATAAATGATGCACCAAGTTCAATCTAAAACCAGTAATTAAAAATCTATCATGAGCATTTGATAAAATCAATAAATAATTCTTCATACCCAACACTGATTTTATCAGAACATGCCCTCTTACCATGGGTTTTCTAAGCTCCTATTCCTCCCTGGAGGCCATGTCATGCTTAAAAAATAGTTCTTTCACTATCCTTAACATATCTTAGCCATAGAATTTTTAAACCATGATCAAGTGAGAGACAATCCTCAATCACTACTCGATTAAAACCCGCCTCCTGGCTTGTCCAAATCTTCACCCAACATAACAAAGGTTTAACTGTCGCCTGGCCTATTATGTACTTAATTCCTAATTCGTCGTGTGCTATGTACGCTGCAATACCCTGAGGCACCTTCAAAATTCTTCTGAGGTATTTATTTTCTGTAGTTTGGAGGGTGTTAGCCGCTGCATAACCCCATACTGAATACATCAGTAAGACCAAAGAAGTTAGGAGACTGAGTGACAATGAGTGAGCCAGAGTAAGACTAAATGAGATTGAGGCAATAAGAATGAGTGGGACTGAGAAAGAATAAGTGAGCCTGAGTGGGTCTGAATGAGAATGAGTGAAACTGAATGAGTCAGTGAGACTGAGTGAGTCAGAGTTAGTAAAAGTGAGTGCAAGAGCAAATGAGAGTAAGTGAATGAGACTGAGTAAGAGAGTAGGACTGAGTGCAAACGAGTGTGAGTGCACCCCCAAACCCTCCGGGAAGTCGGGTTTGCTCACAGGAATTCGAGCCACAGATTATGCCACACCACTTTTAAAGGTCACCAGCCGCCACTGCAATATACTCTGCATTCCCTAAAAAATGTTTTGCATAATCCTCTGAAAGACTGCAGAGGCTGATGCCAACCCGCATGGCATTCGACAATAAGGATATGCCCCCGGGGGGGGTGACAAATGATGTCAATGGTCTGGATTCTGGATGCAGATTTACCTGGAGGTATGCTGCCGACATGTCTAAAGCACTGAATACCTTTACCCCGTCCCATCACACTCAACATTTCTGTAATATTGGGCAGTGGTTGTCGATCCACCCATATACTTCTACTCAGGTCTCTTAAGTCAATACAAAGACAAATCTTATTGCCTTCCTTGGGAGCAACAGCAACGGTAGCAAGCCATTCAGAAGACTCTATGGGCTCAATAATCTTTTGCTCCAATAACTAATCCAATTCTTGCTGAAGCGGGTTCCTCATCAAAAATGGTATGGGTCTTACTTTGTGTACTCCTTTTTTTAGGATTATACAATGAGTAAATTTCTTTAGCATACCTAATTTGTCCGTAAACACATGTGGAAATGTCTGTGTTAAATTCTTACCCCACTCCATGTCGACATCATGTTCCAGTACATCATTCTCATTTACAGGTTCAATGTTCATAACTGGCTCCATAGCATTTGAATCAAGAATAATGTTCAAGTCTTTTGGTGACGCCACCCTAAAAGATTCAACCCCTTTTCTGTTATTGACACTCTACCATGTACGCTATTCTGCTTAAAGAAAATGTCCATCTATTTACTTCCTAAAATGTTAATCTTCTTGCCGCCATATCCTACTGCTCTAACATCTACTTGTCGTAAATCGCTATCCTGCTTTTTGAGATCATTCTCTTTTTTTAAATTTATTTTTTATTTGTCAACCGTAGGGTAATATACAGAAAGCAAAATGCACAGTATTAGATACATACAAATATCTAAAATCATAATTACACATAAGAAAAAAGAAGAAGAGAAATAGAAGAAAAGAAAAAAAAAAAAAGAAATTAATATATAAATTCATTCATATATATCGAAGGACATAATTAAACCAATCTAGACACCATATGTTACTGATTGTATAGCCTAAAACAGGGATCCCCAAATTATATTAAATTTGACTACAGAGCGAATGCCCCTTGTCCTTGCAAGCGCTTGTTCCATATTGTATGTTTGTCTTACTAACACCCACCAATCCATGACAGTAGGGGGTTTTGGTGATATCCAAACCCTGGCAATTGTTAATCTTGCCGAAACCAATAGAATAGCAAGCAGACCATTACATTTAGAACTCACGGTCCTACACCCCATCATAATTTCCATATTCGATAAGGGTAATACTATCCCCAGCTTCTGAGACAGGACATTGCCAATCTTTTGCCAAAACATTGTCAGTTCTGGGCATGTTATAAACATATGTTTAAAGTCGGCAGCATATGAATCACATCTTGGACATTTTGTCCGGTCGCTGATTGTATTATTATTAAGTGACCACTTAGCTATCCTTTCTGGTGTATAGTATAGGAGACATATCGTACGATGTTGCTGTAATCGCAAATTGGTAGAGTGCACAACCTTGTCTATAGTACTGAGGGCTTGCAATATAGTACTAGCCGCTACCGGCATCTCCAGCACCTTACTCCAGCGTTCACCAAGTCTCTCACTATCGTCTGTTCTATAGCTATTTAACCATTTGTACACCCTACTAATCAAAGATTTTGACTCTGCATCGTACAAAAAATCCCAAATATCAGAGCCAGATGTATTCATCAGATTTAGATGTCGTAAGAAATAATCCCGTATCTGATAATATTTGAACAGCATATGGCCTGGTAATTCATGCTTAATCTGTAATCTCTCAAAAGAAACAAAACCACTGTAGTCATACAGATCCCCTAGACATATAACTCCACATCTCGCCCAACTTTTGACCACAGCATCGTGAAATATCTCCGGAAGTCCTGGGTTGTGCCATAGAGGGAATTTGTCATGATAAGAGGAAACATTACCTCTGAGTAAAATAGCACGCCAAATAAATATGCTATCCCGTAAAGTCTTAAATTTGACCCTTTTAAAATAATTTGGGTCATTGATTCTATAAAGAAACATGTTGCTCTCCCCACCCAACATAAACTCGTGACGGAAAATAGTACTATCAGGATTAATGAGACTACGGAAGCGACCAAAAAAGGCTGACCAAAAATGTATTCTAAAATCAGGGAACTCAAGACCACCTTGACTGAAAGGGAGTTTTAACCGATCTATCGCTCGTCTTGCTTTCTTATATCCCCATATAAAACTGCTTAGCGTTCCTTCAAGTCGTTTAAAAAATGAGTTAGGAACGTGTAATGGAATAGAGCGAAAAAGATAAAGGAACTTTGGCAGGATCTTCATTTTTATGATGTTAATTCGACCAATAATGCCTAGGGGCAACTTATGCCAGTTTTTTAATGACTTGGCTGTCTTTTTTAACAGAGCTTCGTAATTTAAAGAAAATATCCTATCTATCTGTGCCGATATCCTGATCCCCAAATAAGTAGCAACTGAACAGACACCCTGCACAGGAACTGGCGGTTTATAGTTAAGTAGGACTTGGGTCTTGTTAACGTTTAACTTCTAACCAGAGATTAGACCGAACCCCCTAGCTGCTATTGTTATCGCTTCTAGTGCTTCTCCTGGTTCTGTCGAGAAGACCGCTAAGTCATCTGCATATGCAATAACTTTCAGAGGACTTGTTCCTGAAGTAAAAGCGCGCATTTGAGGGTTGCTTTGCAATGCCGAGATAAATGGCTCTATATACAGGGCAAATAATAAAGGTGAAAGGGGACAGCCCTGCCGAGTACCACAAAGTACCGGGAAGATGGATGACTGCAGCCCCAAATATGCTAATTTAGCACAGGGTTTATTGTATAAGGCTCGTATCCATTTCTTGAATTGGCCCTTAATCCCAAAAGCTGAAAGTGTAGCCCAGAGAAAATCCCACCCCACTCGGTCAAATGCTTTTTCTGCATCTAGCAAGATCATACCGAGTGGGGTTGATCTTGCATATGCCTTATCAAAGGCTATCACTGCCATATTAGCGTGAGCAGTAGTATCCCTTCCTTGAATAAACCCATGTTGATGGGGTGAGACCAGACTAGGCATTATTGGGGCAAGGCGATTTGCCAGAATTTTAGCAAAGATTTTTGCGTCAGCGTTGATGAGTGAGATTGGCCGGTACGACCCTCACTCATCCGCTGGTTTGGTTTTTTTCAAGAAAAAAACAATTCGCATCACATTCCAAGATTCAGGGACTTTACCATTTATTCCGATAAATTCTATTACCTGGCTGAATGGGAGCATCAACTCATCTTTAAATACTTTATAAAATTCCAGAGGTATGGAATCTTCCGGCGCAGCTTTACCTGACGGCAAGGCGCTAATTGCTAGTTCTATCTCCTCACTTAAAATATCCTCATCCAAAGAATCAGATGTCTCGCTCCCCATATTTGTCAAATAACTATTCTGGATGTAACTGAGAATATCTTCGTTTTTTGGTTGAATCGTTGGAGTATACAGTATTTGGTAGTATAGAGCAAATTGTTCCAGTATCTGTTGTGGATGCTCGTACAATATATCGTTCAGCCCCTTAATGGCTTTTATATGAGCCTTAGCCCTATCGTCAGCTACTTTAAAAGCAAGAATCTTACCTATCTTCTCTCCATATTCATATTGTGACAGGCGATATTTACTGAATCTTGCCATGCTTTTCTCCCTAAATGTCTTCTTTAAAGCAGATCTGAGATCGATTAGAGCCAGCCCCAGCTGATCCATATCATCAGTGGCCCTCAACACTGCCTCAGCATGTTGGTCTTCTGCCACACGTATGGCTATAATTGTTTCTTTAGCTGCATTTCTTTGATCTTTGTTTTGCCGCCAGATATATTGTTGGGTGTAGCCTCTAATAACAGCCTTACTTGTATCCCAGACCACTAAAGGAGAGGCAGACCCTATATTTTCCTTAAAAAAGACCTTAAGTTAATCCCTGATCTTGGCCACATATTCCTCATCTGATAATAAATACCTAGGAAACGAGAAGGATCTAGGCACCTTATTCTCATCTTGGATCTTAAATGTGAGAAGGAGAGGGTTATGGTCAGAAGAGACTTTCGGGCAAATTTCTATGTCAGCCGACCATAAAATTTGATCTGATGCCCAAGCCATGTCTATTCGGGAGTATAATTTGTGTGGAGTGGAGTAGAATGTATAACCCGGTATGTTTGGATACAGCGTTCTCCATACATCCCTAATAGCTTGTAACCGACCCAATTCCGCCAATAGTTTAACTTGAACAGTTCCCAAAGTGATATTGCAAAGAGGCTTCTCCAACTTTCCTGAACTTTCTTGTTTTACACTCTTACCTCGGGTGCAGGCACATTCTTGTGGACTGGAAACCTCAGTTTCATTTATAGTTAATATAATTTCCTCCTGAACTTCACTCAAATTCTCCACCATTCTTACATAGTGTCTTTCACCCTTCTCTTTGACCTACAAACCTTCCATAGGATCTACACGTGACATTCCTTGCCCCACATGCAAAACGTGAGGCAATGTGCCCAGGACCACCACACCGGTAACATGTTATCTTTCTTTTTTCCTCGGATTTGACAATACTGGATTCCACAGCTTTGAAACGTTTCTTCAATTTGACCTCTTTTACTTCTTTTTTTCTTTCTCTGAATTTTTCACCTGTAGTTTGCTCATATCAATTTCCTTCATCCACATAGCAGTGTGTTCCATACTGTTGTATTCCGCTTTAGGTGTCCGTATATAGGCTTTCCTGAAACATGTTCTTATATAGGCACAATTCGCATTGCCCTTATATAGGCATAAAATCCCAGTCCTTATTTAGGCATTAGCCATGCACTCCAAATACAGGCATGGTCACCGACATCCGTCCACCCTAACGTCACAACGAGTTCTTAGAAACCAGACCCTTAAGCTCTTGGGAGTTCCCCTAGCACAGGATTATTGATTTCTCCAAGAACTTATCTATTATGCATGAACCACTATACCTTAAGGGTTCATTCCTGACGTCTTCCTCTGTCCGACTTCACGTCAATGCTAACATTCCAAGGCACCTACCAGGTATAAATATACCTTCCCTTGCCCAAGCAAGTTAGAGGAGACCTCGACTTCAGAGGAGCCCGTATCCCGGCCTGACGCACTGAGAAGACGCTGTCATTCCTGCTCGCAGAAGAATCCAGCTTCCAGTGTTCTGACTCCCTTTGCGGGGTGTTAGAGTTTGAGATCCGGCAGGAGATTCCCACCTCTCTCATTCTCAAGGTATGGAGATGACTAGAACCTAGAGGCACTCTTGGCATACTACACTTAACATACTCTTAGTATACCATACTAGAGAATACTTCACCTACTTCTTACCTTGCCCTACACCTAGACTAGGTTAGGTACATTGGGGTAGAACTAGCTTAGAGAAGCATCGTATGAGTACTCGCATTTTTAGCTCATGTTATTTATGTACGTGAATATATGCTAAAAGATAATGCTAGCGCAGTATTATTTCTTTCTACTGCTTACGCTGTACATTATATATCTTGCATACTGTCTTGTGATCATAACAGCTCATATCTCTTACACGAGAAACAAGACTGTTCAATAAAACCTTTTTATTGACACGCCCGTCTATTCTTTCTGTGTAACTCTGAGGAAACTAAGCATGCACGATTAGCTGAGTGAAACTGTTATCTATTGTTTCCACAATTCTGAGAAGTATTCCGATTCTAAAGGGAAACAAAGTTGTCATGTTTATGCGGTTGCCAGAAACTACTCCCTTCTTGTTTACAAGGAGTTTCTAGTGGCCTCTGAGTTAGCTGGCACAAAAGTAATTAAGTTTAATATACTCGATAGGGGCATACTGACCTCAGTCCTATGCCAAACCTATAGGGTATATTATTCCAATGCGCAGAGCCTATTAGGGAAATAGGAACTACACTACATGGCGCCCAACGGTTTGGTAAGGCACTAATTTAACGCTAGATACTGAGTAACTCAGTCGTGCTTTTTTCTCAGAGACCCCTACTCACATACTCCATAAGACGTCTGGAGTGGGTAGGGTTAAATATCCGCCAAGGCTAAATAGGACAAAAAACCTATAGATTAGCTATTTTGGTTTAATCAACGTTGAAGGATACAGTGTTCCAAAATATTGTGCACCTTATCTTTTGTTTCTTTGAAACTTGTACTACATTTTTCAAAAAACAAATGTCCGATCACGGGGACAATGGCACCGAGAACGGTGTAGCTGCGGCTGACCCAGTCGTAACAGCTTTTAACTTTACCGGTTTAAATGAAGCCGATGAGGGTGTTATACACATCCCTCCAAACTTAAGGAGAGCCATCACTCTAAAACTGATAAAACACGGCCTATCACCAAGAGGTGGTAGAGCAGTTTTCGTGATAGAGGCACACAAATCCTTTCAGACAGAGGTATTCTATTCATGGATAGCATTCCCAGAATCAAATCCAGTAACAAAAGTGTTTGACTTCTTTAAAGAAGATGAACCACCAGAGGAATATATTCCTTTCGAGGATATTGAAATTCCACTCACATACCAGGAGCATCATCTCTGGTTTAAAGGCGCCCTAAAACATCACAGAAACATTACCAGGCTCGGTCCACTAGGTAGACCAGGAGCAACATGGTCAGACGAGGAATTACTTACTCAACTTACAGAGTTAATAAAAATTTACAGACAATTGGTCCAATATGTCATGCGGACTTTCACAGTCCAACCACCAATGACCATTCCAATTCAAACCCCTCATCAGGGGAATACACTAAAAATTACTCCACAGACTTTATACGCAGTCATGGGTAAAATGCCCACAAAACGTGAGCAAATTCCATTTTGGATAGCTCAAAAAATTACTCAAATCGAAGCAGTATTTCCTAATACTAGCCCTTATGAGAAACACAGAATCCTAACAATCTGTTTACCAATGGGGATCACACCACAACTGGAGGACTGCACCACTTGGGGCTCAGTCTTTGCTGCCATCTATACTAAAACACATGGTGTTCCGTCAATTGCAGTAATACCAGATGTCCTGAAACAAATTCAAAACGAATACGGGGCAGAACCTGCTCTGAATTTAGGTATGAAATTACTGAAAAACTTCGACCAGGTCTCAACAATAATATTATCTAATATTAAAGGGGAGGCAGCATCAGTGGCGATCCGCCAACGCTTAAGGGAATTTGATGTTACAGAACATCAAACTGAACTACCCAGAATAATAGAACAATCTTATGCAGAATTAGGCAGAGATAGTTTGGGTGGAAAACCTTTGAAGCCAAAACTATCTGAAAGTCCTGAAAAGGACTCTATTAAACAAACTCCTACATCTTCTAAAAAGAAGTGGGAAACTAATAAACAAAATTCAAAAGAGACACGTTCTCAATCCCGAGGTAGGTCTCCTCAAAAGGAGCCCTCTGAAAGGAGTTATAACCTCAGGAATAGGGATAATTTAAGAAAACCTGACAGGTATCAAGACACTGATACACGTTCCTCTCGTACCTTTCAGATATCGTCATAGACATCGGAAAGAAGAGGACGGTCAGAACATAGAGAAGAACGCGTGAAATCCAAAGACGACAAACACGTTCAGAAAAATAAAACAAAACCTCAATTCTCAAAAAGAAGGTAGCAGGTCTGAAGATCAGACATGCCGAGAATACTGAGAACACAGCTCAAGAACGGAGAATGGGCTCAGACAATGCTGGACAGTGCAGCAGAAGTCACAATAGCTCGCCAGAACCTGAAGGAACTTCTGGAGATAGTGGACTTGAATGAGTACATCACAGTAGAGACTGTAGACACCAGGGTTAGTACTCCACAAAAGTTATATGAAATAACACTCCAAATGGAGGGAGACATACCAAGAAAAGTGAAAATACTCTTTTGGGAGAAACTTTCAAGGGGTTATGATATACTTCTAGCAGAAAAAGACTGGCCACCACAATTTGTCAGGGAGTGCCCACATGGTGAGGACATTATTATGCCTGCCTTCTCCAACCATATTCCAATTCACCAAAAATATACTTATGCCAGGAAATGGGCAGTTGCCCAGGCCCCAGCATTATATAAAAATCATGTAGGATGGGATGAGGACTCACCGCACCACAAAATACATCTAAAAAATGAACCTACTGCACAAAGGCAGTACCCAATAAAGCAAGAAGCTAAAAAACAGGTCAGGGAGATCTTAGATCAACTTGAATACCAAGGGGTGATTGAAACATGCACCTCCTCAATGAACAATCCTTTGTTTCCTGTATCCAAACCAGACAATACATATCGTCTAGTTTTGGATTACAGACACTTGAACACTTGTTCAAAAACATTTGCAGTGCAAAATGCACATAGTATGGCATTAATGAATAACATTGTGCGTAAAAAATATAAAACCACATTGGACATTTCAAATGGTTTCTTTTGTCAAAACATAGCACCTGAAAGCAGGTACTTAACAGCTTTCTCAATAATGGGGACCCAGCGTCAATTTTGTAGACTCCCACAAGGGTTCAAAAACAGCCCGGGGTTATTCTCAGCAAGAGTAACAGAGTTACTACAAATTTATGATAATGAGGCATTGTCATATGTCGATGACATCTATCTGACAGACGATGACTTAGAAAGGCACTTGAACAGGGTGAGTACCATTATATTGGACTTCGCCTCTGAGGGCTATAAGTTCCCCTTTAAAAAATCCAGAATTGCCCATCTCAATGTCCTTTTTCTAGGATATGAGCTTTCAAGTGAAGGCAAGAGCCTGGCAGCTAACTTTTTAGAAAAGTGTGCGCTGCTCCAACCTCCAAAAACGCTGAAATATTTACAATCCATTTTGGGTTTCCTAAATTTTGGAAGAACTTACATTCTAAATTACGCAGAAAGGGTTGAACCTCTCTACGAATTAATCAAACCTGATTTTTCAATCAAACATTGGACACAAGAACACACAGAAATCTTGCGTTCACTCCAAGCTAACATGTTAGCAACAAATCACTTACAAACACGCGTAAGTCAACGCAATTTAGTGATCCGAATAATTTCGGGTCAATGCGGATTCACCTACTTAACATTTAATGAGGGTGAAAAAGTACCAATAGCATACAAATCACATTTGTATACACAGGCAGAAATGTGCTTCACTTCAACAGAAAAAATACTGACAGCAGTTCAAACCGCTGTAGCAAAAGAAAGAGCTCTAGCCCAAGGGAAACGCATTATTGTCGTAACTCCAGTACCGGCCTTAGAGGCGGTTACAAAAGCGAGCATTCCAAATGCAAAAGCTTTACATCCTAGATGGATACAATGGGTTAATTCTCTTGCTGCAACAGATGTTGAATATGTTTTTGATCCTGATCTAAAAACACAAGCGTTCCTGCAATATGAACATTAATGTCCTCTGCCCACTGAAATTCTGCCTCTCGATCAGTATGAATTTATAATTTACACTGACGGATCCGCACAACCCGCTACAGGGAGTAAGCAAGCTTACAGTGCAGCATGCGCAATCATTAAAGGTCGCATGCAAGATGGTAACTTCAGACCAATGGTCACTAAAACTCAATCTCTAGGAGATTGTACAGCTCAGCGAGCTGAACTACAAGCATTCAAACTGGCACTTGAAAATACAGATCGCGAATTCCCCACACTTATAGTGTGCGATTCTTTCTACTGTGTTCAGTCGTATAATGAATATATACAAAATTGGCTTGAAAACGGGTTCAAAGATGCAAAAGGTGGCACAATAAAGCATAAAACGCTTTGGGAACAAGTAGTTCAGTTAAAAAACGAACTACCAAAGGCTCACGTAATACACACGCTGAGTCATCAACGTGATGGTGTTCATGTTGCAGGGAATTCATTGGCTGACGAAGCAGCAAAGGGGGCTGTTCAGACGGCTTCCGTAGCTGCGATCACTCGTTCAAAAACGAGAATAGACAGTGAGATATTGTTGGCTGTCAATGCTTCAAGCAAAGGCAGTGGTGCAGCGTTACCAAAAAAATTTCCACTCAAGTACTCTTATGTAATTGATGCGAACAACGTTCCTTTTGCTCGAATCCCTGGAGTGGGGGATAGGGTAATTCCAAACATGGAACGTAGAGCAGCTTTGATTTATGAAGCACATCTGGGGAGGGTCTGTCACATCCAGGGATCTCTAAAACAATATTAACATTAAAAGAGATGTACTGGTGGCCTGGAATGAATACACAGATTCACATCTTCATCAATGACTGCATAGACTGCAATAGACAGCGTGATGCAGAACGCCACCAGACACCATGCTACGAAGTAGCCTGCCCAGTACAGACACCATTGTTAGACAGCATTAGACTATCTATGCGCAGGCGTCCTTATGGACAAATGCAATCCCACAAATACTAAGTCAAGGTTCCTATGGATATGGCCTCAGCGCTCGGCTGACGCTCGAACTGTTATAAAAGATTTGCGAGTCTTTATCGGCACATACGCAATTGGCACACTACATTCTGACCAGGGCCCTGTGTTTAGCTCTCGGGCTTACAAAGAAGCCATGGCCAGTTTGGGCGTAGCATTGCGGTACTCCTCTCCGTTTCATCCTGAGGGAAATTCTGTTGTGGAAAGGAAAAACCGGGACATAAAGCAGTCTATAACAGCTAGAGTATTAGGTTCGGGTGATGGGTGGGTCAAACATCTTTATGGGGTCCAACGCTCATTAAATAATTTGCCAAGAAGTTCTCTAGGGGGTCACTCCATATGAGGTCCTATTTGGGACAAGAATGTGGGTTCCTGATCTCGAATGTAAAGGCACAGTGGTGGAAAATAAACCCTTTGATATCAAAGATCGTTTGGCTATTTTACAGGATCTAAATGAACTAAGATCGAAACAAAGCAACGTGTTCCTGAAGCCAACCACCACTGCGGAAACACCGGCAGTCACAGCAAGGACTGTCTGGATCCCAAAAGTTGGGGATCTAGTCAGAGAGAAGATTGCGGACAAGAAGGAGTTTGGACCTTCTTACAGACAACCAGTACCTGTCCTAGCCGTACACGGAACAAGAACAGTACTTCTGCCGCCCCTTGCTGGAAAAAAGGAGAAAAGATTTGTGTCAATCGACCTCATCAAACCACAGTATGTGGCCAATACTAAATAGTAGGCCTCGTGGACTCCGACCTAGTAGCAGATGCACTCCTCTCGCTACTATCCAAGAGGTTCAGACTGAAAGACTCATAACCATCGAGAATTCAGCATTAACAGATGAAGGACTAAGCAACAATGCTTTGGAACTCATCCCTCTTGAAACTCAAGTAACAGTTTGTCCAGATACACCTGTCTACACCAACGTAACAAGTGATCAACTGGTTCCAGCGATTTCTACAAATCCTGATGCAATTCCAACAATTGACCGAACTGCTTCTGGCTATTTCATTAACTTTGATACGTTTTCTGAGGATCCGAGTGAACCTGAAACGACGCCAGCATCAAAAACTTTCAAACAGCAAGTACAAGACCTTTTTCATTTCCTGAAAGAGACTTATCTGGTTTCACCATGGATTGAACTATGGATTATTTCTGGAATATTATTCTTTCTGTTATGGCTAGCTTTGGTTATGACTATCAGCGTGCTTATAAATGGCAGATACATCCATATGGACACAGAAAGTAAAAATGTGAACTTACTTTTGAAACCACACAAATCATCCCATCGTGAAGCAAGAGACTTGTCAGCAGTGAACATCACAGCCGTTCCTATACAGGATGGTATAGTGTGGGACAAAATCGATTTCGATATCTTCGGCCCTACGGAACTTTTGAACATTACACATTTATTTAAAATTTCACTAAGTGATTTTATTTCCTCCAGTACCTATTCTGATGATTGGGACTTTGAGACTGTAAATGATATGATGTCTGATCTAGAAAGGTCTGCTGCATTCTCTAACAATGAATACTTAGAGGGTTCATCAGACTACGAACAGCTTTATTGCTATAACCACTATGGTCATCATCTCTTGCATAAATCTGCAACACCTAGAAATGTGTTTATGTTTAACCAATGGGAACATTGTCCTACACCACCAAAAGGTAGTTCAAAAACGTTTGCTAAAAAGTTTCCCTATTTTTCAGGGTACAATACATCTGATCCAGAAACATTTTACTATAAAAATGTAAACAAAACAGGACAGAAAATTATGTTGACAAATACAAAACAGATTTACTCTGCAGCATTTATTACCCAAATGTCTAGACATGGATTCGACTTGTGGAAAGACACAATAGACCCGAAATCTGTCTGGGGTTCTAAAGATTGGCAAGTGCAGGGGATAGAAGCTTTGTTTAGAGCCTGTATCATCCCACATCAAATAATGTTTTTGAATGACACTGTGCAACAAACGTCTTGCCTTGGTTTAGCCAAGATCAAAGACATGAAAACGCCTTCTGTGCCAACACCTGCAAGTAATAACACTACACAGGGAGCGGTTACAGTTGCCACAATACTACAAACCAACAGAACAGATCCTGATTGGAAAAACTGGTTACTCTGGCCTACAGACACAAACATCTGTCAAGAAAGATTCCTGAATAGAAGACAGGGCTTTAGTATCCATAGGCCAGACCCACAATACGTTCAAAGACAACATCCGGGGGTAGTAACAACATACAGTGTAGGAAAATTGTGCCTCGACTGGCTACAAAAATCTACACTTGAGGATGTGAAACAACACTTATCTTTACTTAAAGAAGATGCAGACCTTAGGGAATTCTTGCTAGGACCAAGAAAACCGCGTCAAAAACGTTTCATATATGCCGGCATTTATGCTGCTTATAATGAAGTATGGAAGGTTTCACAGGCAGAGGCCGCAGAACGAATATGTGAACTTGATCGTATTAACTTAGAGAAAACTCTCTCTGTGGTCGACAATGGGTTAACAACTTTGTCATCCAGAATTTATTCATTGGACAACATTGTATCCTCTGCTATTGACATACTGGAACAAGATTTAGCCATGTTACAACAAGGCCAATCTCAGCTACGTTCTATTATGTTATTAGGCTGGACGCTGCAATCATTGCGTGCGGGCTATGTGCCTTGGCGTTTTATCCACACGTCGGCTCTGATTGCAGAATACAATCTAACTGATAAACAGATCGAACTGGCACAAAGGGGAGCAAAGTATACAGTGCTGAGCATTGAAAAACTGGAAAAATTACCATTTACGGTAGCAGAAAAACCAGCTACAGAATGGCTTATCCATGGCAAAATCACTCTGCCTGTCACTACTTTTCAGTTTCAGTATTGCCTCAAACAAATGCAAGCAGGCAAAAATGAAAGGTTGGGTAAAGAATACTTTAAGACATCCTGGGATTTACCTTACGAATACAGATGTTGGAGTGGGGATCGTGAAGTGTTTCTAAGCGGTATAAACTGTGAAAAGGCATTAAGCGGTTCACTCATATGTCAGGACATTTCTTTACACGGGGCTTGTAATGGTTCTGTGGCAAATTTGTCCTGCCACCAGCAGGGTACGCCGGCTACTGTGATTAATCCAGCGTTTGGCCAACTTTCTAACGGGAGTTGCCTCATGTTGAATGATCAGAGTTGCTGTGGCATGTTGCCAGGCATCCCATATCTGGTAACGGTCAACTCCAGGGTTACTTGCTGTATACAAGTATTGTTCCCCCCAATAGACACAGTCAGGGAGTCGCCTCTATGGCCTTCATTGAATGTTTCTTTTATACGTTTTTATACTTTAAGCAGAATGAAAGCCATGCTTTTGCAACAGACCGTGCCTCTGACCTCGGCCAAAGAAATCTATGATTTACAAATTGCAAGGACTTCGGCTGAGATACAGGCTTTAATTCGTACAAACTGCCCTATACATTTCGCAGAAATTATGGGACGTATCTTTAACATGTCTGATACGAGCGGTATTATACATGTATTTAAGACCATCTGTTCAGGACTGTTAGCACCCTTCCAGGCAGTCCTCGGAATCATCCCAAACTTCGCACATTCGGTGTTTGGTGGTGTGCCATTAATTCTAGCACTTGTTGCAGGAATCCTATTTCTATTCCTACTATTACGCTATGGCAAGCCTATCCACCGACATCACTCCGAGCGATGTGGAGAAAGCTCTCCTAGAACGGAAGTGCCGTGAGCGCATAGTGCAGCTATTGGGCATGCCTCGTCTACGGGAACTTAATACAACATGGTTCCTGTCATTCAGACCAATCTGGCAAGATTGCATCTTACCTGTTCTACGCTGCCTGCTTTGCGGTGAAGAATGCGTGCTAGACACCTGTCAAACACTCCCATCAGTCATGCCAACGGATATCGATACTCTGCTGGACCCGATAACGTCCCATGCTCTGTGTTGTCCCCAGAGGCTACCAATCCTGATGACGGCATTCATTGAGATCTCACAGACGCTTCCTGCTACTGCTGAGGTACGAGATGGATCAACAGGCACACAGGTAACAATGGACGCGAACATTGCTGCGGCATCTGATGCTGTAGGCGATGCTTCTCATCTCTGTGCAATTAACCTTCTGAACGAGGTGTTCCAAATGTCGCCAACATCGGTAGACGATATTTTGGCTACAGAAATAGATGATTTCATGTTTACACCAGACCCATACACTGACTTTGATTCGGCTCACAGTGTACCAGGGAAGCAATGAATTTGGCCTTCATATTTTCAAAACTTGGAACTCGTCCTGAACTTTTTTTTTTCTTTTTTTTTTGAAAATACATGGCGAACTCAATCTGCTTACAGTAGAACTATTCCTATAAAACGGACTTCTTTGAATACTTCCAGGGACACATTGTCACCTTATTTGTCTAAAATTTCATTTAATACCATGATATGCAATGGCTTTGATTTTTGAAAACTTGTCAACCATTTCATCATATGTATATATTTCTGTTTATTCATTCATGTTGCATTTATTTCCAATATATGCTTAGAATGAAAAAATGCTTTAAAATGTACAGTACCTATTGCATTACATGTTTTAGCAACAGTTCTTTTAAAAACTTCTTTTAATATGCTGTTAGGAATGTTTTTAGCAATATGTGGTACTCAAGTTTAATGTTTAGCATTTAGTATTATCGTTCATTGGAAAGTGGAGTGGGTGTTGTATTCCGCTTTAGGTGTCCGTATATAGGCTTTCCTGAAACATGTCCTTATATAGGCACAATTCGCATTGCCCTTATATAGGCATAAAATCCCAGTCCTTATTTAGGCATTAGCCATGCACTCCAAATACAGGCATGGTCACCGACATCCGTCCACCCTAACTTCGCTACAAGTTCTTAGAAACCAGACCCTTAAGCTCTTGGGAGTTCCCCTAGCACAGGATTATTGATTTCTCCAAGAACTCATCTATTATGCATGAACCGCTATACCTTAAGGGTTCATTCCTGACGTCTTCCTCTGTCCGACTTCACGTCAATGCTAACATTCCAAGGCACCTACCAGGTATAAATATACCTTCCCTTGCCCAAGCAAGTTAGAGGAGACCTCGACTTCAGAGGAGCCCGTATCCCGGCCTGATGCACTGAGAAGACGCTGTCATTCCTGCTCGCAGAAGAATCCAGCTTCCAGTGTTCTGACTCCCTTCGCGGGGTGTTAGAGTTTGAGATCCGGCAGGAGATTCCCACCTCTCTCATTCTGAAGGTATGGAGCTGACTAGAACCTAGAGGGACTCTTGGCATACTAGACTTAACATACTCTTAGTATACCGTACTAGAGAATACTTCACCTACTTCTTACCTTGCCCTACACCTAGACTAGGTTAGGTACATTGGGGTAGAACTAGCTTAGAGAAGCATCGTATGAGTACTCGCATTTTTAGCTCATGTTATTTATGTACGTGAATATATGCTAAAAGATAATGCTAGCGCAGTATTATTTCTTTCTACTGCTTACGCTGTACATTATATATCTTGCATACTGTCTTGTGATCATAACAGCTCATATCTCTTACACGAGAAACAAGACTGTTCAATAAAACCTTTTTATTGAAATGCCCGTCTATTCTTTCTGTGTAACTCTGAGGAAACTAAGCATGCATGATTAGCTGAGTGAAACTGTTATCTATTGTTTCCACGATTCTGAGAAGTATTCCGATTCTAAAGGGAAACAAAGTTGTCATGTTTATGCGGTTGCCAGAAACTACTCCCTTCTTGTTTACAAGGAGTTTCTAGTGGCCTCTGAGTTAGCTGGCACAAAAGTAATTAAGTTTAATATACTCGATAGGGGCATACTGACCTCAGTCCTATGCCAAACCTAAAGGGTATATTATTCCAATGCGCAGAGCCTATTAGGGAAATAGGAACTACACTACAATACTTCTAGCAATCTTTGTGGATTCCTCTAGCGTAGGTTTTTCACCAAGTCTTCACCGCACTTCCCCATATAAATAGGTACCAAATAAAATCCAAATCTTTGCCACATTTAAGAACTTTTAAGGCTTGCAGATTCTCTGTGCCATATTTCTTGTTAATCCAAAAAAGAGGAAAGAAGACTTAGGGGCTCATTAGGATGGTGGATTTTGGCACATCCGCAGTGCTGGCGGAAAACGTCCTTTCCTCACTCCTGCGGCGGTCCTCGCGTCTGCCAAATTACAATGGGCAAAGATAGCCCATTTTCCGTCCGCTGCGGAGTTTCGAGAGCCGCCAGATTTTTCCTTCCGCAACGGTGGTGGAGGGAGCCAATAGAGAAAGACCGCCGTGCGGAATGACGTTATGACCACCGGACAAATCACGATGCCTCAAACAGCCCATCAGAACGCAGCAGAGAAACCAGCCACTCGGAGACGGTGGAAGCACTACTGCGGAGATCGAAACTCGAATCCCGGGCACCTCCACGCGTTCCTGACCGCCATGGATCCAGCTCTTCAAGCCCTTCCGCTGCTGTACCTGATCCACTACCAGCATATAAGACGTCGCCGCGGTCAACACCGCAGGTACGTAAATAACACATCTCTGCATACAACCACAACACACAACTATTGTGCTGAAATACGGTTCCTGTCTACATCAGACACCCTGGTGGATACAGGAACATATCCCCCAGTGTACTCACACATGTCCTGCTTGCTAGAAATTGACACCTCGGCATCGGGGTCACCCATCAACATAGAAATCACTGCAAGCTCCCGGTCAGGTCACCGCAGCGGTGAAGACGCGGGAAAACCTCTGAACAATGTAGTAGGCAGCTCCGGCGCCAGGCATGGGCAGTGTGGGCAGCTGCCCAGGGCTCCACCTTCACCCTACCCACATGGTGGCCCGCATCAGTTGGTCACAGCCCACAGCACGCTTCCCACATCCATTTCTGCACATGCTGTGTGCTCCTCTTGTGCCCCCCCAGCACCATGTAGCAGCCAGGTGTGGCTCGACCTCGCACCTCACACTTCAAAGAGCAAGGTAGATGGACTGGGAAGGTGGGGGTGAAGAGTAACACCCTGCACAGAAGGTCAGGGGCTGGACAACCCTCCTCCTCACACCTGCCTTCCACTCATGTGAATCAAACTGAGTAAATTAAGAAATGAAGATTCACTCTGCATATGAACAACCACTATACTGTACACACTGCATGTCAAGTCCCTCAGACAGATCCCACACTGAAACTCTGCCACATACACATACCATAGGTCAGCAGCAATGTATGACAAGAAATGGACTAGCCCAAAGTGGAGTGCAGAGTGCTGGAAAACCATGGAGCAAGCCACATAGCATTTGTACATGACATGCAAGAGGAGGAACATATCACACTACCCTTAGGCCATCAAATCAGACATGGGTGGCACAGTGATTGAAATTTAAATAAAGTGACATCTGTGCAATATCTCTGGGATACAGCAACGCAAGCTATGCATAGGCACAGGAATGATAGCAAGTGTCAGAAGCCATACAGTGACCAGCCCCACATCTGTGTCAACTACCTCTTTTTTTTTTATAGAGTTTTATATAGCGCGAACTTGACCCGAATCGGGTATCAGAGCGCTTTACATAACACCAGTTGCATTACATGAGGACACATTCATTTTTGTTAGGCACGGGGAGATTAAGTGATTTGCCCAGAATCACAGGATGTTCAGCGTCATTGCCGAGACTCGAACCCAGTTCCCCAGATTCGAGGTCGACCGCCCTAGCCGTTAGGCCAACTCCTCTCCTCTACCTTGACATGTGTATGCCACCAGCACAACACACATGGCTCATTGTCACACTCCCTGACTGTCAAACCCAAGTAGGACCTTCACACATACCCCTCATCTACCCATCTCACACCTGCAACACTCAACACCTGTGAGAAACACACATAAAGGTGCAAATAAGGTCCTGTGAGTTTCCTGACAACCAATGACACACCCTGGTGTGTATCTACAAATGTCAGAATCCCACTCAGGGATGTCTGAACCAATGCTGATCAAAAACCAATAGCCAAACACGAATCTCACAAACAACATCCAAATAAGTCCAACAAGCTCAGCCATGTGCAGGCAAACAGTAGATAGGCAATGTGACCCTAGACAGAACAGGAATACACAACATTTTCACTCTGGACAAATGCACAGACACCATACCCCAACCCAATACAAAATTGCATTATCAAATGCCAATCATGAACACTAACTGTGATCAATAGTACAAATCAGCTAACACAGACATAGACACCACACCAGTTATCAAGTGAGGATGGTGTAAATGTGTAGCACAAGCATGCACATGCACACTCCTGACAAGTGACAGCTAAAATATAGGACATAGCACAAATGTGCACTCAAAAGAAGCTCATGAACAAGAATCCACATTGCTGCATGTCACAATCACACAAGAAATGCACACTACAAATTCAACACACATCAGAATGTATTACAATGCACAAACTACTCTCACACAATGTCATGCAAATAGAACATCACACACACATGCACCTGTCAGTAGAAAGAGCCAACACAGGCCAAACACTGCATCCATCAACAACAAAAACACAACATATGCACATACCAATTCATCACATAGCCAACTCAGCTGGACATCAGGGGATGCACACCAGGCAAGTACAAGGCAACATACACTGACAGCAGTGCATGCACAGTAAGAAGTGTGTGAACACCAACAAAACCAGTATCACACATATCTGAGTGCTCCCACCATCAACTTCCACACCACAAATCATCACAGCACACAGATCACATCACACTCAGGAAGGGTAGCAGTACCTCAGCAAGCAGACATACAGCTTAGCCATCACCCACAGCTGCACAACTCAGGAAAACCCAGATGCATACAGCATGACTAGAGGACTGTGCTGCTCAAACATATGCACTGCACATGAGCAACCATGACTGCAATCAAGTAGAAGAAAATACCACATAACTAAGTGTGAAACAGTCCTGAGTGGCACATTGGTCCTGTACACAAATCATCCTCCCACAGTATAGTGTCACACTATGAAGTGGTGGAGAGGGTCACACACTGGCAAGGCATGGGGTGGAAGAAATGAGACTGTAGTGGTGTGTACTTCAGCATTGGACTGGTGAGGAGTGTACAGTGCAAAAACACATAGAGGAGTAACTCACAATGTGTAGGCATCAGAAGCACCTATAGGGGATGGTATGACTCTTCATACCACGTACTATACTTGTCCCAAAAATGTGTCAAGTGACAGCAATGTATGAGAAAACTCACATATAATGTCAGTGTGGCTGAGCAGGTCTGCACAGTGAGCACAAACTTAAACAAGACCCATGGCTGATCAACAAAACACAACACAGACTTTGCAGTGACACACTCTGCATACTCACAACTGACAGCGACAACAAGTAGGTGTCCCCCATGAGTGCAAGGACACACCGACACACTGCACAGTGCTCAACCTACAACTCCTACATGTGCCCACAATCTGAAGCACATGTCTGATAATGTAAACAAACAGGCACTCATTACCTGGATCATACATGTGTGTAGGGGGCATGTGCAGGGGCACATACACCACAACACTACTGACAATGACAGGCCAATCACACTGTATGACTACTCAAGTGCACACATTCAAATGTACCCATGTGACTATGAAGACAGGCCTACACAAGATGACTACACATCAACACTGCTGTTCACACATCAAGAAAGATCCCACAGATATGACGGACCGTGTCCACCCCGCAAGTTATCCTGTGGATAGAATTCACCTCTGTTGTTGTACTGCATCCTAATATGACATGTGTACAATTTAGCAAACCTGACTATAGAATGATTAGGATAAGAGTAGATCATCACAAACAACCATCATTGTACCCTCAAGCCTCAGAGTCAAGAAGAACAAAAGTGCCTGTCACCTCTGGCAACCTCTGAAAAAGTAAATCAAGTAATTGCCAATGTGAAAGTGGCATACAGAGCATGTGTCACATGAACATATACCCATACATTAAACTTGTATTTAGAAAGGGCAGCGACAAAGCAGACAACATGAGTAATAGTCTTTATTACATAATATCCGGATAGGCATCAAAAGTGCAAAACATCAAGGCCATTGGCCAGTACAAATTTCTAGTATGCACATGTGTGCATGACAAATTGCACAGGAAATGGGCATCAAAAGTTCAAAACACCAAGGCCATTGGCCAGTTCTTATTTCTAGTCCGCACATGTGTGCATGAGAAACTGCACTGGAAATGGGCTTCAAAAGTACAAAACAGCAAGGCCATTGGCCAGTCCATATTTCTAGTCCGCACATGTGTGCATGAGAACTTGCACATCAAATGGGTAACACCATCCACTGCCATGGGAATCACCACAGCTCAGGGGCTACATATGGGCAGTCCAGGCACCGCTGTGGGAGAAATGGTGTGGTGAGGAGGACTTGGCTTAAAATTTGGCTTTAAGTTGAACTGGGAGGGGGCTGATTGTCGGGGCCAGTTTGAGGACTGGACCTGGGAGAGAGAGAACCGGCTGAGGTAGAGGCATCCGTGGCTGTGGGAGCCTGAGGGCTGCTTGGACCGGGTGGAGAGGTGGCACGGGGAGGTGGAGACATGCTGCGTGGAGGCACAGTGGTTGAGGGTGAATGTTGAGGGCTGGGTCTCAACTGTTTGGGGATCCGATAGCCCACAAGTATCTTGGCCGGAGTGGGAAGTGAGGTGGGCACAACAGCCTCACTCTCCACCAAAGGTGTATCAGGTGCAGGTGGCTATCCCCGTGGGGATTGGCTGGACCTGGTGGTACGCTTAGGGTGGCCTTGCCTCTTCCCCTGCATCCCCTGTTGTCGAGGTAAACCCCCCACTTTGCTCTCTTATCCCTGCTTCACAGGGGTGTGGGTGGGAGTGTACGTTTTGGGTGAATCTGCCTTTGAAATGTGTTTGGGCTTAGTCGTTGCAGGCACGAGGTTCACAGCAGACAGGGCAAGTGTTTGTGGGTCTTTGGGAGCAGGTGTGGGGATGGGAGTGCCCTTGGATGGTGGTGATTTTGATGAATGTGATGTTGATGCCTGCTTTTTGGCCTGATGCCCCTGAGTGTCACGCGATGGGCTTTTGGCTTTGCGCTCATGTGTGCCCGTTTTGTGTTGTGGTGATGGTGTCTGTGGTCTGGTACGCTTAGAGTGCTGCTGTTGTGTGCTGCGTGTGGAGGACTTGGTGCCTGAGGGCTCTGGCGTGTGGGCACTTTCGTCAGGTGGTGCCACTGGCAGGGTGGTTGCTGAAGGGACGAAGCTGGACTGGGAGCTTGTGACTGCTGAATGGCTGCCGTCACTGTGGAGGACAAATACTGGACAGTTCGGTGTAGGCCACCCACGTCCGAATGATTGCCCTCCATGAATGCAACAACCTGTGCCAACTTTTTGTCATGATCCTGGAAGGCATTCAGGAGAGCAGACTGACCCACACACAGCTGGCGCAAAATGTCTACCGCCTCCACACTGAGGGCAGCAGGTGAGACAGGGGCAGGGGCAGCGGTGCCTGGGGGGAAGGAGACTCTACCCTTCCTAGTGCTGCATGCACGGACAGCACTTGTGGGAGCATCCAAGAGGGTGGGCACTGGCCGAGGTGTGGTGGAAGAAGAGGCAGATCTAGACCTTCCTGTGCCCGCCAACATCGAGGAGTCACCGCTGGAGTCTGAAGATGTGGAGGTTGGTGTTTCCGGGCGTGAATCATCCAGGGCACTCCGGTCCCCCTCCGAGATGCTGGTCCCCTCAGTGTCAGTGAACTCATGTGTAGTAGTCGTGCCAGTAGCTTCCACACTGGTGTCGGTCCCCCGTCCTTCCCTGCCCTCGGTAGATGCTGCAAGAGACAGAGACATTGGTTCAGTATAGTGCCATACTCACAAACATCATATGCAAGCAAAGCACAAAACTTTAAAATGATACTCCCATGTTGAACTCCTCCATGTACATTCAGCATGTGCTACATTTATGCAATCATCAGATGATGCATGGAAACATGCATAGTTGATAGTAATGCTCCATGTGGCGTTGACACAGCCAAAGAGCTGGCCATGTGCCTCCCTGTAACCACACATACTATTGTCTGTAAGCATACCTACGTGCCTGTAGCTGAGATAGCTATACATCAAACCATGTTGTCTCTGTCACATATGGAGTCTCTCTAAGGGAACACCGCAGATACAAACTCCAAAATGTCCTTTTGCAATGGCTACAAGCTCCTGATATCCACCATGTTGTGCTTCGAAGCACAACTACAGTTGTACATTGGTGTCAGCTGTGTAGATGTCACAATTTATCTGTTGTGCACAGCACACATCTATGAATGCACACTAACATGATGCTCACTGCTGTTCACTGCCAGGTGATGTCTATGACACTCATACTGCAGCATATGTCACAAGGCCACATCTCATCTGTCAATGACAAGGGTCATGGTTTTAAACACATGAGAAACCACATGTTGTACAAATGCAGAACAGCTGCACTCAACACTGAGGCCACTTATAAGCCATTGCATCACACTAGAGACATCACAGAGCTTCGCACTGGCTCACGGTCGGGATTCATGCAGTCACTCACACCCAAAAGTCACACTTCGCACAATACTCACCCCCAACTTGCTGCTGATGGGCCCTCAAGCGTCCATCCAGCTCTGGCTGTGTCACTGCCAAGATGCGGGCCATTAGTGGTGTCATGCTCCTGCGCGCCAACCTGCCACTCCGAGGGAGCACCCCCAGCGTCATCTCTGCCACGTTTTTGCTCAGCCGGCAAATGTCATTCCACCTCTTGTGACAGTGTGTATGCCGTCGGTTGGAGACACCCAGAGCCCGCATCTTGCGTGCAATGGCCCTCCATATCGCCTTACGCTGATGTACCTTAAGCTGCAGGCATGGGAGACAAGAAGTTTCAGTGACACTGTGTTGTCAGTACAGGAGCATGAAAATACATAGCACACTAATACATAAATGTTGAGCAGAGGCCATACAGCATGACACGTAGTACACTTGGATCGAATAATCTCATAGTAATTTATACATGTGTGATGATGGACACGGTACATGGCCATCTCATACACATGCAGAGTACCAGCACAGCAACCAATGTGAAAATGGCCCTCATCTGGGATGCAGTATGTGAGTGAGCATGACATACAATACATTGGAAATGATGTGTCGTGGCAGACTCACTGTGTCCAACACAACACACCCCTCAATGTCCTTGAGCAGTGCATGGCTACATGTGACATGGTGGTCACATTTAGGGCCATGATCTTACATTCGCACACTCTTCTCACAAGGTGTAGTCCTGTCTTGTGCAATCCTCATGCCTAAGATAGCTCATTGAGAAATAGGGTGGTGGACAACACATATGTTTCACTCAGTCCATTTAGTGATGGGTCCTTGTAACATTGGGCAGTTTCTGTGCAGGCCAGAGGGACTCACACTGAGGTTAAACGTGGGCCATCAGAGAAATCACATGCATGTACAATATGAGAGAGTAAACATGCCTACACATGCGAGACTGAACACATCATGGAATCAATAGAAGGATGACATCTCCAACTCACATTTATCTGATGTGTCATAGGTGAATTTGCCACCAAGAGTGTTACACTCAGGCACTGTACTCTTGTGCATAATGCACACATCACTATAGGGGCAATTTGAAAACTGTACACACATCATTCAGTACCCTCTGGACAAAATACATTTGAATTGTCACAAATGAGCATGTGAAGACTTAATGGACTATGACATCACATAGCACAGGCAATGTTTGTTCAGACTTCGAGTGTCTCAAACCAGCAGTGTAACTGTATGGCTGCAAAACCACTGCATGTCACTCCCATCCTTCAATGCAGTCATGGATCTGTGGAAATAAGGCTACACACCCCATTGACAATAAAGTCAGCATGCTAGGCAGTGTATCACACATTTACATTACCCAGTCTCAGACCAACGTGTGTTTATTTTTGCTTAAGAAAAGCTGTAGAAGTGTCCATGTTGCCATCCTCCCCACATACTCAAATGCAATTCTTAATAGGCCATGTATGGAGCATGCAATACGCAAAATATGGATGCATGCACATTGACTTGCACTCACAGGCACATACTACTACAGAGCAACATCATGTGAGCATTCTGAGCACTCTCAAACTTTTACTCAGACACTTACCAGTACATCTGGTGCACCATATAGCCTCCCATACTGTGCAAGGACCTCGTCCACCAGGACCTCCAGCTCCTCTGTGGTGAAGGGACAGGCCCTGATGTTCTCAGTTCTCGCCATCACTGAGTCCAGAATACAGGACCAGCAGCAGTTGTTGGTGAAGAATGGCAGGCCGCGGTGTCTGAATGCAAGTGAAATGTGTTGCTCTCTCACAGACATGTATAGGCCCCTGGGGTTGTTTCAGTGGTACATTCTGCTGCAATTGGTCTGCCTGGTTAGCATTTTTCAATTGTATCCAATAACTGGGACCGCGGTAGCGGAGCACGCCTACCGCGAGTTTCAAAATTGTATTGCACTACCGCGATCGCGGTTCCCATTGGCTGCAATGGCATTGGCACACCGCGGGGGCCAGGCGGTCTCTACCGCTATTTGGCATATTTCAATTGTGCCCAATGACCGTGATCGCGGTGGCGGAGCACGCATACCGCACCTATGGACACATTGTGCTCTAGCAATGGCAATAGCCAAATTTCATCATTGAACACTATACCTTTACAATGTATTCTGGCACCTGTTTGCAAAATTAAATGCTAGTGTGACATTCAACTTACTGATGCCTACACATACCATGTCAGTGCACATGATTACATGCATTGGCATGTACTTCCTCACATGTCACATATGATATTTGTGTGCATGTACACAGATTTGGTGTGTAATGGAGTCTCATATTTGTGAACATGTCAATGTGTGAGATGGCTAATCAACCCACAGTAATGATGGACTGACCACATAATGTGCCTATTTCACTGTGTACATTGCTGTATTCATTTTGATAGTTGATCAGCTTACACACACTGTGCTCATTGTGCAGAAAAGTTGTGCTCTGTGCGACTTAAGCAAGAAGGTGTGGCAGGTACAGCAGCTACGTAGAAGTCAGCAGTGTTGCTGTTTCCAACGTGTGCTGTGTCACCTACTCCCAGGGCTGGTGACACAAGATGTAGGAGTGTACCATTTACCATTCACATAGTCAGATTCTGTTTTGGAAGTAGTCAGTATGTACATACTGACCACATGTACGACTACATGAGATCAAGGTGTCTCTGCATGTGACTTGTGCATTAAGCTGTTGTTACAGTCCAGTCATTGTTTGCGCTGTGTCAGTCAAGATGTAAGATGTTTGTCACATCTCATAGGGGAATTAAATTGACATGTGTCCCCTTTCATATTATGTAGGAGACGACCAAATGTGCATCGTCCGTTCCCAGTGCTGGCGAACATGGAGGAGGAGGACATCATAAGGAAATTCCATCTGGATCACCTTACCCTTCAAGACCTATGTGGTCAGTTGGAGCCCCATCTGAGGCCTTACAGAACCTATCCGACTGCTTTGACACCAACAGTTAAGGTGATGGCGGCCCTGCATTTCTTTGCAACTGGTTCGTTTCAGTACACGGTGGCCATTGCTGGTGGGATGTCTCAACCTATGTTCAGCATGGTGCTACGTGATGTCCTGTCTGCATTGTTGACCTTCAAGGACCGCTACATCCACTTTCCAAGGAGACATGAATTGGCAGATGTGAAGGGTGATTTTTATGATCTTGGACACATACCTAATGTGGTTGGAGCCATTGACTTCACACAGGTTGGCCTAGTTCCACCACAGGCACGTGAGCACATCTACCGGAACAGGAAGCATTTCCATTCCATTAATGTGCAAGTGGTATGCCAAGCGGATATGATTATCTCCCATGTCTGTGCCAAATTCCCCGGTTCTGCACATGACTCCTACATACTGCGTAACAGCATCATCCACAATTGATGGCAAATCTGCATCCGGAGCGTGCGTGGCTTGTTGGTGAGTACGCAGAGTCAAGTAGTGTGCTGGATGTGTGACATGCTGTTCTCAGCTACTGTTTATATTACAAAATTGCTCTGTGTATCTCACACCTAGGTGACTCTGCGTATCCCAACCGGCCTTGGTTGCTGAGCCCACTGAGGAATCCAAGGACCCCGGGTGAAGTCCGCTACAATGATGCACATGGGAGGGCACGTCGTGTGGTGGAGCGTACTTTTGGGATTCTGAAGTCTAGATTCCGGTGTCTGGACAAGAGCGGAGGTGCACTACTCTACTCTCCCCAAAAGGTGTGTCAGATCATAGTTGCATGCTGCATGCTCCACAACCTGGCCTTGTGCAAAGAGATCCCCCTGCTCCTGGATGATGATGAGCTGCAGATGCCCCCCCCCAGCATATCCACACATGCCCAGTGACGACGATAGTAGAGAAGAGGAAGGTGTTGACCTGCGTCAACAGCTCATCGACAACTACTTCCCTTGAGTGTAAGTGACATTGTACAACAGTGACATTGTCTGTTGGCTGTGATAGAAGTGGCAATGCATAGATGATCTTTTTGACTGCTGGCTGTTGTTGGCTCTGTGCTAATGGCTGATGTGTGTGGCACAGGGTATTGTTTTCCACGTACATCATGTCTATGTTGATGTTGTTGCTCATTGTTATGTGTGCTGGTTTTTGTACGTTGATGACTAGGGGTGTGTTTTAGCTGTAATGGCATCACCTGACAAGTAAATGTCATTCTCTTGTGTCTTTCTAGGTTCCTTCACCCGATCAATGCCTCGTCACAATCAGAGTTTGTGGTACATTGCAATCTGAGTTGACATTGTACATACTGTGATAAACATGGAGCTGACACAAAGACATAGGTGTGTAAAGAGTGTTTATTTACAATAAGTATTTGTGACAGAGAAGTGATTATTTTCAAAAATGTGCAAAGTGAATTTATGAGTTGTCATTCATGGTAAATGAGACAAATAGAGTAGTCACTACATTGATGTAGTCACACAGTCCAACAGACTCCTGCCATCAACATGGGAATGTGGGTAAGGATAGTTAACAATGTCAAGGGGAAGACAAGTGCCATCATGGCTGGCTCAACGACTTGCGTTTGGATGGTGCATTGCCACGTGATCCTCCCCTGGTGTTTCTTGGATGTCCCCTCGTGCGTTTGGCAGGGGGGCCTCTGCTGCAGGCTCAGTGGTGTCTGAGGAGTCATTTTGTTGCAGCTCACCCCTCTCTGTGGCCGCAGCTGAGGTGGTGGGAGTATCAGCAGGCGGGCCACTGGAGGGGGGTTGAGCCGTCATTTGGGCCGCATGTCTGTCCCTCAGAACACCCACTAGCTGGCCAATGAGGTCGACAAGTTGGCCCATACGTGTGTCCATGGACCTCAGCAGCAGGCGGAGCTCATGCACTTCTTCCACAACCTGGCCCATCTGTCCCTGGTTCTGTTCATATGCCCCAAGGACTCTTGCGATAGAGGCCAGGGCTTCGGTCTCAGTGTCCTCCTGTATTTGTCCCCCAGTTACCCTCCCACCTGCCCTGCTGACACGGACCTGTGGCGTTGGGACTCGACGCACCGGCACACTCTCCCTGGCATCCTCTGATTGTGTTGTGGTGTTGGTAACCACTGAGGCAGGGAGAGTGTTGCAGGCAGCAGTGGTGATGGTGGTGGCTGCCGTACAGGTCGTTGTAGCAGGGGTCAGCGCTGTTGTTGCTGGGGTGGTGGTGGTGGTGGTGGTGGTGGGGACAATGAGGGCCTGAGACGTAGTGCACCCTGGCAGTCCTGAGGGGCCAGGTTGTTGCTCCTCATCCGAGAAACGTAGGGAGTCTGCATCCGAGAGTTCACGTTCCGGGGGGGAGACTGGCTCTGCAGGTTGGTGGGGTTTTCTGCTGCAGTTGCTTGTGGATCTCCTGTTGAACAGAGGTTAAATGGTCATTGAAGTGCACTCCACAAGCTTGGTGTTAGACTTTTGGATGTTACATTTGATACACCAAACACTTTACATTGCAATCACTTGGTATGGATGAAAGATAATGAGCATCATGACATGATGTTGAGGTACATACATTACTTGTCCATGGTGTGACATGTAAATTGAAACCATGTGCCACGTACAGATTGTGTGATTACAGAGACATGTCATCATCTACCAGCTTGCGGCACATCAACTTTTGATGATGTGTGTTTTTTGTTTACTCTTCATGGAATCAATTTCAGCGAAGCAAGAACTAGCCATTGTAATGTTATACATACCTTTTTCATATTATGTACTTTACTTTGTTTGTCAGATTGACCATGCATGTTTTGTGTTCATATGGGCCTTCATGCTCTGACACCATGGCACTTACACATTGCATTCTGTGCTGTGCATGATTGGGCCCTGAAGTTCTTTCACATGTGACTTGGTGAGTCAAAGTTTTATTTCTGTGACAGTTACATGCGCTTAGCTGTGTGCACACTGGAAGTGGCTTTTGGATCTATGCCAAGTTGGCTGACATGTGAGGGCTGGTGTGGTCATATGGCTCCATGCATTTTGAGAAGGATGGCAGGGTGCATGCACTGACTACCTACCTGTTCGGTGACACAGTGGAGGAAAATAGCTGCCATATGGTTATGAGTGGGAGGAGTGTACCATCCTGTTCAGCTGTGGGACAAGGGGGCCTGGTGGGAGTTGTAGTGCTGGCTTCCTTCCCACAAACACCCCTCCCTGTTTAGAAGGCTACCTACCTGTGAAGTGGAGCAGAGGAAGGGAATAGGTTACACATGGCTCTTGGATGGGGGGAGTGTTCCATCCTGCTCAAGGGTGAGACAAGAGAGCATGAGAAAGGCTACCTACCTGTAAGTTTGAGGAAAGCAATGAAATGGCAGCCACATGGTTCTGGGTGGGGGGAGTGTTCCATCCTGCTCAGGTGTGGGACAAGGGGGCCTGGTGGGGGTTGTAGTGCTGGCTTCCTACCCACAAACCCCCCTCCCTGTTAAGATGGCTACCTACCTGTAAGTTTGAGGAGTGCAATGAAATGGCTGCCACATGGTTCCGGGTGGGGGGAGTGTTCCATCCTGCTCAGCTGTGGGACAAGGGGGCCTGGTGGGAGTTGTAGTGCTGGCTTCCTACCCACAAACCCCCTCCCTGTTAAGATGGCTACCTACCTGTAAGTTTGAGGAGTGCAATGAAATGGCTGCCACATGGTTCTGGGTGGGGGAGTGTTCCATCCTGCTCAGCTGTGGGACAAGGGGGCCTGGTGGGAGTTGTAGTGCTGGCTTCCTACCCACAAACCCCCCTCCCTGTTAAGATGGCTACCTACCTGTAAGTTTGAGGAGTGCAATGAAATGGCTGCCACATGGTTCTGGGTGGGGAGAGTGTTCCATCCTGCTCAGCTGTGGGACAAGGGGGCCTGGTGGGAGTTGTAGTGATGGCTTCCTACCCACAAACACCCATCCCTGTTAAGATGGCTACCTACCTGTAAGTTTGAGGAGTGCAATGAAATGGCTGCCACATGTTTCTGGGTGGGGTGAGTGTTCCATCCTGCTCAGCTGTGGGACAAGGGGGCCTGGTGGGAGTTGTAGTGCTGGCTTCCTACCCACAACCACCCATCCCTGTTAAGATGGCTACCTACCTGTAAGTTTGAGGAGTGCAATGAAATGGCTGCCACATGTTTCTGGGGGGGGGGAAGTGTTCCATCCTGCTCAGCTGTGGGACAAGGGGGCCTGGTGGGAGTTGTAGTGCTGGCTGCCTGTACACATACCCCTATGGAAATATTGCTAGCTACCTTTGTGGTGAATCAGAGGAAGGAAATGGTAGATATGTGAGACATCTGTTGGGAAGAGTGTGTTGTACGTAAGTGCATTTAGGTCTAGGAAGTGTAGCTTTCTAGTTGTGCAAGACAGGACATGGCAGTGTGATGGGATACATTTGTTGGTACTTACCAGCCTCCACTCCCCCGGGTATTCCTGTGAGACTCTCTGGATGCAGTATGGCAAGCACCTTCTCCTCCCATTCGGTGAATGTTAGTGGTGGAATGGGAGGGCCACCGCCAGTCCTCTGAGCCAGCTCATAGTTCTTGTTGGCACGCTCTTTCACCCTGGTCTTGAGGTCATGCCACCTCCTCCTGATGTCACGCAGGGTGCGCGGGGTGGTCCCTACTGCATTGACTTTGCTGACTATCCTTGCCCACATTTGATTTTTTCTGGCTATTGGTGTCTGTTGGATAATGCTTCCAAACAAATGTGGTTCTACTCTGATTATCTCATCTACCATGACTGACAACTCAGTGTCTGTGAATTTTGGCATTTTCTTCTGTGCCATGGTGTGTGAGATGAAGGTGGTGGTGGAGATGTGTGTGGTGTGTGGGTGGTTGTGATGGTGTGATGTGTGCTGATTTGCCTCTCCTTTGTGCTGTGGTGCTTGACCCTTCACTTCTGGAGTTGTGCAAAAGATGCTGGCCAGGGAAGGAGTTGGTTTTATACTCAGCTATGTGCGTGGGTCAAAATGGAGGATTCATGTCAGGTGTATTATCTGGGTTGACCTGGGATTTGTATTTTTTTCTTGCCATGGGGATGTGTCATTGGGGTGTGTCAGATGTTTTTGGAGGCTGCACCAGGAAACAGCCACACTTGGTAGCCTTGTTGTGTGTTTGCTTTCAACCGCCATTCCTCTTTCCGCTCGACCCCAGCGGTCTGAATGCAATGGTCCTTCCGCCGGCTCTCCCATTCTTCATTTCGCACGATCGCGGCGGTCGGGAACAACTGATCGTTCCGCTTGCTCCGCCGTCGTATCATAATTTAACTTGCTGTCATTCCGCTGGTCGATCGGCGTTTTTGGGTCTTTCCGCAGCAATTCCGTCCGCCGCGGTCGGATTTTCAGCTTCTCCGGACGTTTCCGGCGGAGTTTCGTGGAATCCGTCCGCCGCTGTAGGATTTTTCTAGCGGGCATCCTAATCTGACCGCCGGTTTTGCCGCGGTACATGCGGATGGTTATTTTCCGCTACCACGGCGGTCGGAGTGCTTTTCCGTCCGCCATCGTAATCGACCCCTAAGTCCATTAAGCCCACATCCTTAAAGTACGAAAGGTAACTCACAGTTTTAAAACGATGAAGTCTTTCGGTAGCACTGTTCAACTCCCTGTATCAGCGCTTTTCCAGGGGTGGAGGCTACCTCATATCTCTGGCCCCTGCGCAGAGTCACTCATTGCCAAAATCTGTAGTAAATACGCCTACAATAGGGTTTCTTCTTTATCTTCTTTATTCACCAGAACATCTTCACATATCAGTAACCTCCAGCATAATGAATTTACAACAGATTTTCCTAGAACATTAATGACTCCCCCCATTCCATCCACATCATTAATGACATAGCACATTCCATCAAGCAGTACATTCCCACAGTCTTCTGATGTAAAGCTGAGAGGGACATTTATCTTATCTTATAAGGATTTAAAAGGCTTGTAGCTACCCGAAGGCTTCCCAGTGCTGTGTGAGTCCTAGTGTGCACCTTGGAACCTCTCAAGCTATAGAAGACTGGGTTGGTTGGGGTAAAGCCAAGTTTTTAGCAGCTTTCTGAATTTAGTCCCATTGGGTTCAGTTCTCAGACCAACTGGCATTGAGTTGCATAATTTAGGGGACCAAAAGGAGAAAGATCTTCCTCCCATCTGGTCCTTTGAATACGTGGGACTCTTAAAAGACCTGCGTTAGAGGATCTTAAAGTCCTATTTGGGGTGTAGGATGCCAAAAGATTTGTAAGCTCCCCAAACACTCCTCAGCTAAAAGCCTTTTGGCTTCCTTGCACTGGCTTGCAGTGGAGAAAATAATAAAATTTAAGGCACTATGCCTGGCTCATAGGGCAATCAACCACATGGGACCCCCCCTGATCATGGGGACCTAATGAATTTAACCTTTGTAATGTAACTGGTGCTGATGTAAAATGCTCCAGTGTCTTCAGGTCGAGTGCACGCTACCTAAAACTGCCCTTGTCCACATAGAACTTTTGGTTCTGCCGCAGAGATGATGTCACAGATTCAGGAATGCATTTCTTCCCGGAATGAACCCATTATGGTCCTGATGGGCCACATACTGAATAAATGGGGTCAATCTATTTATCAAGGCCTTGCCCAATATCTTGTAGTCCAGATTAAGTAAAGATAAGATAAGAAGAAACCTCTAGGGGGTCCCGCCCGAGCTTTGGAAGTACTAGAATCAAAGCTTCCCTCATGGTGTCCAAGAGCCTACCCCCCAGTCCCTTGCTTGTTCAAATACCCACAGGAGCCTGGGGGCTAGCTGAGCTTGATAGGTAATGTAGAACTCAATGGGGAATCCGACAGTGCCTGGAGTCCCCTGGCCATTTGTTTGACGGCTAATTTAATTTCTACCAAAGTTAAAGGGGAATCTAGGTCCTGTCTTTGTAGTGGGGTAAGAGTGGGGATTTGTATCTCGCTCAAGTAGGACAAAATCGCTTCCTACTCCACACCCCTGGAGCCCCATACAGCACCTTATAGTAGGTCTCGAATTCCCCATTGATGATCAACTGTGAGTTCATCAGGGGCCCCGCTCGAGACCGAATTGCGCTTGTAGGGATGCATGGGGTCTCAGACCATAAGAGCCAGGCCAGTAGCCCACTGGACTTGTCACCCAACTTGTGCTGACGTTCAACATATGTGTTGTAATCTAGTGCCGATAAGCATTTCAACGCCTCCCTGTAGCCTGCTATAACACCTACCATTGAGAGATACAAAGCTGGGTCAGACTCATACTCTTTTTCTGCCATTCTCAGCCTGTCCTCCAAAGCCATCACCTCGGTCCACAGTCCTTGCCTCATTCCATACTGTATGGCCATACATACCCCTACAGTACCACTTCAAAGGCCTCCCATTCCACTAGTCCATCCACAGCAGAACTCTTGTTATCTGCGAAATACCTTTTGATGTTTTCCCCCACATGTGTCCTAAATGGGGTGTCCACCAACTCCAGCGTTGGTAACCGCCACATGAGTATCACCGGTCGGGGACTTCCCCACGAGAATGTGACTAGCAAAGGACAGTGGTCAGACAACGTCCTGAATACTCTCCCCATGCACTTACCCACCAGAACCCCACTGCCATATATAAGATCAATCCTCGTGTGGAGAGCTTGTAATGCTGAGTAATGGGAGCATTCGCGTGTGTACGGATGTAAATTGTGCCAAATGTCCAGTGCCTGTGTATTGTGTGCCCATTGTTGAAGCTTCCCAATGGTAGCGTGCGATAGTGCCCCTAGCACTGGAGGTGTCAATTGGTCACTCAGAAAATCAGGGACGCAATTGAAAGCCCCACGCCAGAAGACAGGGAAAATACCGATGCAAAGAGGGCATGAGTTAAGGTAGTCAAGAACAGAGGTTGTCCACATTTGGAGCATACAGCTCCACTAAAGTGAGAGGTTCCCCATCCAGGGCACCCTCCACTATGACATAGCATCCCTCTGGGTCTACTGAGGTGCGCCCCCCCACAAAGGAAACCCCAGGAGCCACCCACAGCAGAAAGCCCCTGGTGGAAGCCAAGTACGTTGTGCCATATAACTGGCCACGCCAGCGCTTGCATAATCTAGAAAGTTCCTCTGCTACCATATGAGTTTCCTATAAGCAGGCAAACTGGACCTGGTGTCTTTTCAAATATGCATGAATCCTGCATCATTTGCTATATGTTCCCAGCCCTCTCGTATTCCACGTCATGATGCAATATGCCTTTGTCGCCATATGTGTTGCATATGTCATGAGACCCCTGATCAATGCATTCGTAGGGAGATTGGTGTGGGACAGAGCACCCAGAGTCAAAGGAAACCAAACTAATAACAGAATAAACCATCTCCAACAATCCCGCAACCTAGGCCGCCTCCTCAATTGAGCACAGCCAATCAGTGCCTGTAATGATTCGGCAACCAACATATTGTCCTTCCGGTAACTGGAGTGTTCCAGATGGTCCAACATTTAACTGAGCAGTCTATGACCATGCCGCCATACCAGCATAAACATCCCCTACACACAGTGCTTCAGACTCTCCCATGTCCTCCACCCCGCCGCCAGAGCACCCCTCATGCAATGGAGTCATCAACAAAGGATATGTTGTTGCTTAAGTTCTCATCAGTAAGTCCACTGTCATTGGCGTGACCAGTAGGCCACCACGGAGCTTCTCTGGTAATTCAGGTCCCTGGGATGTGTCCACCGATGTCCCAGTGTACCCATCTGATTCGCTTCCATCCAAACCAGACAGTGGCGAGTGTTTCACCGTGGCTAGCGCCTCCGCTCTGCCTCTCGCCGCCTGTGCTTGTGTCAACTTGCCACATAGATTCCTGGAGGATTGTCATCAGGATCACTGCGTTTCCACTTCTCTGTAGGGTCTGATGAAGAAGTACGCTGGAAACCTTCTCATGTCTCGAGCCAAGCCCACACCTCTTTTGGGGAAGAGAAAAAAAGGGTCTCGGTCCCTGCTATGACCCTTAGCTTCGCTGGATATAAGAGGGCATATGTGAGTCCCAGTGTGCAGGAGACATCGCTTTGCATCCTGAAATGACTCATGCTGTTTGCACACTTCCATCATATAATCTGGGAAGATTGTAACAGTACTGTTGTTTACAGTCCAAGGACCCTTGGCTCTAGTGATCTAAAGAATATTGTCACGATCTCGGAAATTGAACAGTCTTACCCTTACGGGCCGTGGCGGTGCTCCCGGTGCTGGTGGGCGGCCCAGCACCCTATGTCCTCTTTCCACCAAAAAGAATGTGGAAGTATTGCGTCCCAGGACTTGTTCGGATAGCCAGGCCTCCAGGTCTAGGTCCATGTTCGGTTCCTCGATATCTTCAGGGAGGCCCACCACGCTGATGTTATTCCTCCTGAAGCGTTCTTCTGCATCATCCACCCCAGCACACAGAATCGTCACCTCTTTCTGGAGTGACTCGAGTTGACAGTGAGGCTCTTTTACTGTAGGGCGCACATCCGCCAGTTCCATTTCCATGTCACACACTTTGTCTTTCAATTTCTTTTGCTCCTCACATAGAAACCTCACGTCGATCACTAAAGCGCCCAGTTTTGGTTCCAGGGAGTCTTTAAGACTACCGAAAGTGGTCAGTTGTTCCGCAAACCTCTCTGTGTCATCTTGCAGGAGACGCTCCACCGATGTGTGCTGAGATGGGTGTCCTTGGCCACTGTGTGGCGCAGCGTAGTCTGTGGTCCTTCACCACCTTTACTGGGCTTCACTTTGGCCATGGTGACAGACCTTTATGCCAGGTTCTGCACACTCAGAGCGATGCCAGATAGCGTTATACTAGTCCGCTGCGTGCCTGTGTTCCTTACTTACTCCATAGAGTTCCTGGCATCACAGATCCACTCAATGACCTCGAGTCACAGGCTCTGGGTTACCAGTACTCTCCCTGGTGGCTCACTACCCTAGGTGCCGAAGCCGCGATGATGCACAGTCCATGCTCACTTCACCCCCTCGTAGTCTGTACCTCACCAGGGACCTTGGAGTAGTCCCCCTGACCCACAGGTCATGATCAGTATGCCTCGCTGATCTCAGGGCCCCTCCTGTAAGCTTCAGTCACCGGGACTTATGCCTTCTCAGCACCCAGGCCTCAAAGATACCCATAAATGTGTGAATAGCGCGCCCCTTAAGCTCAATTCCGGCCCTGCTCAAGGCCCTTCTCGCTCGGGTCAGGCCTCTACCGAGGCCGCTCCTCACTGGAAGTCAATTGTTTGGGCCCAAGAGCCCTAGTAAAGGCCTCCTGTGCCCATGTCATGAGCTCTCCCTCTCCACTGCCCCGGTCCGCTGCAGGGGCCCAGCGCCGCCACCCCTTGGGTGTTAAGCACAGACGAGATCATGGTCTGCCACGTGTGCTCCGCTCCAGCACAAGATCCTCCCCACTAGTTGTGCTGTTGGTGTACGCCTCTTGTCCCCTGGGCCCACCTCTGGACAATGCGTATGCAGGCCTTCCACAGGCCGGAAGAGCACTGCAGGGAGTGATTGTGCACACATTGGGCCTACCTCCAGTCCGCAACACTGTCCGCAATGGTGACCCCGATGTCGGACCCTGCACTGCAGGGCCACGCACCCCTACAGAGGACAGACCGGATACTCCTCAACAGCCCCGGGCCCCCACAACGCGATGCAGTGGCTCTCAACTCTCTCAGGGTGTTGGAAGCCCATCCGGCGCATGCCGCCCCTCTCGCTGCTAATGCACCCAAGCATTCATCAGCTGCCATGGTATCGGAGTGCCCTCCACGGGTGTTGGCGGAGGCACAGAGATCCAGCACAGAAGCGTTCCCTCTCCAGGGGCAGTACCACACTCCCCACGCCGCTAATTATGGCTGTGTGGGAGGATGGGATCGCATGATTTAGGGTGGCAGGTCGGAGCTCGCTATCAAGCAACCTTTCTATCCGCCAACTTGGACACCACCAACAACGGAGCGGTGTACACTTGCTGTGCATTAACTACATATGGTTCCTGAGGGCCCTCAAGCAGATGGTGGCAAAAAGAGTGCTGGTATGCACTGCATGACTGTTGGCAACGGCAGCACTGGTACTACTCTCTAAAAAAATACCAACATTATGGTGTGTTTAATAATTATCCTGGTTAGTGCATAACACAATATTGTGATTGAAAAAGAACCTCAGTATTACAACTGGCAATAGGACCAGAGTCAGGTCCTGATTTAGAGTTTGGCGGACAGTTTATTCCTCCACAAAGGTGGCTGAGTACCCTGTCCATCAAAGTGACGGTCTGCCCTCTATTTTGAGTGGAGCAGGCGCCATGTTTCCAACAGCGGTGTTTCCACTGTCTCCGCCCTCTGTGACCCTACACCAGTGGCCCGATGGAGTTGGGGACATTGGTGTATGTGCATCAGACCTTCCACAGTATTTAGGACAGGTCATCTGGTGTATTTTCTTTTGAGAGAAGACTTCCAGGATTTCAGGGTCATTTATTTTTTTCTTTTTCAAATACAAACCCGCTATTTGGGAGTCTGTTTTTGAAAGGTAAAAGAGTTTGATCAGCAACCTCCTGAAACATGACACCACATTTTCAGTGCTTTCAGAGAAGCCCATTGATCGCAACTCCCCTGAAAGTACAGAAATCTCAGCAGGACTCGGTTAGATTTCAAAATATGGTAGGCAATAAATCAGCTTGGTGGCCAATGACCTCCGCCACCCTGACAGATGGATGCCAGCCATAGTCTAAGTCAAGCCCTCAAACTCCATTGCTATGTTATTACTTCCGTAAATCGCTTAAAAGCTTGAACTACAGACCAATGAATAGTTTCCACCAATCCCTGATTTCATTTATGAAGACAAATTTAGTAATGGGGTTCACTTGAATTGGGGGCTCACCTCCGATTTTCCAGTTGATATAACTGGATGAAGGCCTCGCTCTAATACAGTGAGGTTCAAAACGATTGTTGACTGTTTTCAACAGATCACAAACATGGTCTTATTGTTGGAATTGTTTTGTCTGCAGAATGTAAACTTTCACACAGTCTGAGCAATTTGTGTAATGTTTTTACAAAGATATAGCTGTCTTTTAAACAAAGGCATCCATATTCTGTTGGTGAACTGTACACACCATTTTGTCATATGATGGGTTCATATTTTTGGTGTTTTTTGAATGCACATGTGCAATATATATCACGTACAAGACCGCCATTTCTGGGTCATTTCTTCTTTCTTGACAAACCTGTGAACGCTAAAATAGCATCCCGATGACATGTTCTAAAATATTCACTTGTTTGTTATAAATGGATGACTACGTGTGTCCACCTACCCAGGGATTTAAGTGGGATGAAAAAACTGGGGGGTCTCTAAAAGGGGCGTAGCCAATGTAATTAAGGTCGTGGCTTAAAAGCACCTAAGCTAAAAATCTGTGCTTAGCATAGTATGCCACCAGACTTGTATTTTGCTGTTTCTGTCATTGCATCCAGATATATGATACAACAAGTAACATCATACCTACAACAAGTCAGAACTATTGGCTTTGTCAATGGTTGTTAGTTGCATAAGATAAATAAGCAGCAACTATGGCTTGTATATAATATTGAAAAAGCTTCCACTTAAAGCCCTGGTGACACCACGACAATGTTGCTGCTCCTGAGTTTCAAAAAGAGAAGGGAAATCCAGAGAGAAAATGACTCTCTTTAAAGGATTTCCCTTCCCCTACAACGCTCACCTGGCATGACGTCATGCCGTAACTTCTCCACTAGTGAGAAGTGAGCAGTGTGAGCATGCGCACATTGATGTGCCTGCTGTCACTGCAGTCCGGAAAAAAACGGACCGCCTGTGCCAGGGCACAAAACAGAGCCCGATAGAGACCCGTTTCGAGGCCCCCTTTAAAAAACTGCCGGTGCTCAGTACCGGGGAGACCCAGCCCACTTAAAGGCCTGCACCTACTTGAGCTGAAGGGAGCTTGCTGAACTCGAGAGGTTCATGTTTCAATCCACAGACTGCAGAATAAAGGGAGACTGGCTTGGTCGCGCTAAATTGCAGAGATGGGCGCATGATTCACAAGACACACACATATGCTTGTGGTATTTGTGGCAGTTGTGGCCGGCATGACTCGCGGGGGGGGCGGGGGCGGGGTTGCGCGGGGAAGGGGTGTGTTGCGTGGGGAGGGGGGATTAATTTAAATAAAAAATTTTTTTAACTTACCTTCGCCTCCGGTCTCGCGTTGCGTCTCCTCTCTGTGCAGGAAGCAGGCAGCCTCCCTCTCCTCCCCTTAGCCAATCACAACGCTTCAATGGCAGCGTTGTGATTGGCTAGGACGCCGACCCCACAGGCGTCTATGAGGAGGCCATTTTCTCTATGTCGGCTGCATGCAGCCGACATAGAGAAAATGCAGAGTGTGCATGACTGGTTTGGTCGGCCCTGGGGCCGACCAAACAGTCAGTGCCCACAACGGTGGGCAAGCCACTCCTCCCCTGCGTGGAGCAGGAACGCCCGCCCGCCCCCAACCAGGCATACCCTTCTGCTTTCTTGCAGTTCGAGAAGCAGAAACATAAAATGGTATTTAAAATACCATTTTATGTTTCTGCTTCTTGCACTGCGAGAAAGCAGTGTGGCGACGCTCCTCCGCTCACGTGGAGGAGCCGCCCCTGATCAGTGGGCAGTGCTCTGTCTTGCCATAGAAGCTGCTTCTGGCCCCTCTACTAGATGGCAAGGATACCCACAAGTTAAGAATGTCAAAGGGCCAAGACATGAGTGGAATAGTTTATCTTTAAGGGACGGGACCCACTTCAAAGGTTGGACATAACACACATTTTCCACCAGAGTGGAATAGGCTTTCCTCAACTATACCTTCAGAATAGCTGAGAGCTATGGTTCTGGGAGAGTTGGATCCAGCGACCAAGAGCCCAGGCAAGTTTAAAGCGCAATCTGACATGGCGAGGAAGCAATGTGAGAAGAGCCTGCCTTTGGTCACAGTCCTTCATGGCTAAATCCGGTTTGAGATGCTTCTTTGTGTCAGGAAGCGCATGCCAAGCGAATGTGAGTGGTCTGTAGTCAGCAGCCTGCCAGCTGATCTTGAGATTTGAAGCACACTTAAACGAGGTAGTGCTTCTTTGTGCCTGAGGTAAAAAGCACTATGAAAAAGTAACTCTCGGCTGCAGGGTGCCTGACAAGGCTCTACCATCCGAGTGGTCAGTCCACTCCCCGTAGGTTAGCTTTCTATATATTGCATTTTAGTTCTTGTAGTCACACCTTTTGAGCATGAATAAACACAATATATAATATGTTTATATGTTTTTGTTATGATTTAAGTTAATTTCATTTTATTAGGATAGCCACTAGTACAAATCAACATAACCGTGGCCTTCAGAAATATAATGAATGCCTCAGTTGACAAACTCAGAATGCGCATCCCTGAAGTGTGCACAACGCACACCACCCTGTGTAGATGGGTGACACAGACACTGTATTGGGGTGTAGTACTGGAGACAGGGATAGTGCGCCCAGCTCCCATTTATAAGCTCGGTTGGTGTTTGATGGGCCGGGGTTGTGTAAGCACATCTCTCTAGGACAGAAGTTGTCCTGTGACGTATACTGATGGACACTACAATCTCAGTCCTCTCGCAGGGAAGGAACAGAAAGGGCTTTCCCAAATTAACTAAGCCATTTAAACTACCAAGAATTGTACAAAACACAACTCCACCATCCTCCACCATCCTCCATCTCCAACCAGTTCTGGACTCCTACACTTCATGAATGACAAAGATACTCTAAATGGCAGCTCACTGCACTGCGGATAAGTATCCCTGAGACATAATCTGTATTGTGTGCAGGAATTGATTCTGCTGCTTCCCCCTGTGTAGAGATACAGACAGACCTCTTGAGCTTCACTCTCAGCTTAGAAGAGTGCCACAAGGCACATCCGTCGACAGTGCAAGCAGTGCCTCTTGACATGCTGATGCTGCCTCCTTGTTTTACTTACCTATCTTCAGCACTCCCAGCGTTCACTGCAGCTTATGCAGTGTTCTCCCGGCGGTGCCCCTAGGATTCCAGGCTTCCATTGCTATCATCGTACCTTCTGTACAGTCACAATGGCCCTTTCGTCAGAAGCTGGATCCTACATCGATGACTCCAATTTCAAGCCCTTTCCCGCACCCCTTACATCGAAGGCTCTTATCCTTTTTTAACTGCTTACACCTGGCTATCAAGGCCTCCCTTAGGGATGTCACCTTCTTGGAGCTGTTGGTCGTTGGACTCTGCAGGTTGCTCGGGGTTTCTAATATTGAACATTCATTCCAGGTCAGGTTATCATCCTCTGAGGCTATCGTGCAGCTGCATCTCCTTTCTCTCCTCTGCTTTTCCAGTTGTCTTCCTTAGGAGGTATTACAGTGCATACAAAACCACATCAACTCACAGGACTGTGAGCTCAGTTTGATAATGAAGACTCCAGGCAGCCTGAGGAAGCTTTTGTAGATTTAATCAGGAAAACACGTCTCTTCATGAAGGGGCACTGGAGCAACTGCTTACAATAGGAATGCAGAGCTTCAGGGACCTCATGACACATTCCAAGGTCTAGACATTCTAAGCCAAAGGCTTTCATTACCACACATCTCCCTTTTTACAGAACAAAGTATGAAGAAGCAGATTCATTCTGAACATAGTATCCATACCCCCTTCCCTAAAAGAAAAATTGAGGGAGAAAGGGGAGAGAAAAAAAAAGAAGAGAAGAAAGGAAAGAAAAGGAAAAAAGAAGAGAAGAAAAATCAAAGTCAGACAAAATCGTTCCATTTTTTTAGGTCGTACAGGAATGCAAGAACTCTTTCTAATGGTCAAATTACTTTTTGGATTTCTTTTGATGGGCAAAAAAGAGCGTTGTGGAAAACATTTCTCAGTATTGCCAGACATGCCATGGTAGGGAACAAGCGCTACACGGGACATACCCCACCAATTTCCATCGGAAAGTTTAACAGAGTTCCTCCCTAGTTCACAGACTTGAACAGGATTTTTGAACTTGGACAGACCTTTGCCAACAAGAATTGGATTCTTCACACGTACCCAATCGCCTATTTTCAATCTACATTCTCTCTTTGAGCTAGAATTGGCTTTAGCAAATCTCTTTAAATTTGCGAGATTGGAATTAAGTTCAGCTGATTTCCACCATTCATTCACACTTCCATCTTTCTGAGAAATTTTTGTGGTCCAGAAAGGACAGAGTTCAGTGGTGGGTTCTCTACCTCTCATCAGTTCGAAGGGAGATTTCCCAGTCACAGAATTTGGAGTGGTACGGTGAGACCAAACTAGCTCTTGAATGGACTTAGCAACGCAAGATTTGCTTTTGATAGAAGATTGAATACATTCCACAAGTACTTTGTTAAAGCGTTCAACTTTACCATTGCTTTGAGGGTGGTAAAGAGGTGTTCTCAAATGCTTTATAGCACAATTTTCGAAAAATGAGGACATCTCAGATGACGTGAACTGAACCCCATTATCAGTAAGGATCTCACCAGGGAGACCTTCTCTCGAAAACACTCTTTGAAAACATTCAATTGTTTTTTTAGTAGTAGGTTCAGAAATTGCTTCAACTTCGACCCATCTAGAGAGATGATCAACCATCACAATAAAATATCTCATGTAGTTGGGAAGAATTTGGTAAGGACCTAAGAAGTCTACCCCAATGCGTTGCCAAGGTTTCTTGGGACAAGGATTGGCTGATTGAACTTGAGGTTCAGTTATTAAAACCTTGTCACTGAGTTTGCATTTAGCACAGTTGGACACAAATTCTTCGACCTCGGAATCCATGTGAGGCCACCAAAATCTCTCTCTGATCTTTTTCTTGGTCAAAGTGGAACCCAAATGACACCATGTGCTAAGCTAATTAAACGTTGACGAAAGCAAAAGGGGGCTACTAATTTATCTCCACGGACTAAAATGTCACCTTCAAGGGACAGTTCATCCAAAACCTTCCATAAATGTTTGGAGTTCATGTTGCAACACAATTTCTTTAGGCCAACCAGATTTTACAAATGTAATGACTTGGTTGAGAATGGGGTCAGATTGAATGGCAGAGATCCAGTCTTTTTCACAAAAAGTAGCATCTCCTATATATGCAATAAAACACTCCTCTATTTCTGTTTCCCATTCTTGATTTTCAGGTTCATCAATTGGGAGTCTGGAAAGACAGTCTGCACGGGAATTTTTCCCACCGGGAATATATTGAATAGAAAAAGTGAATTCTAGGAGTTTTGCTGCCAACCTTGAAATACGAGCTGTGGTACGTTTAATGTTCTTACCAGAGAGTATATTTACCAAAGGACAATGATCAGTTTTAAGTATAAAAGGTCTACCCCAAACATAAGCTTTGAATTTTTCTACACTCCAAACCCAGGCTAGGAGTTCTTTTTCGATCACTGAGTACTTGCGTTCAGCGGGTTTGAGAGTCCTGGATGCAAATCCTATGGTAAATTCACGCCCATTATCCATTTGAGTGAGAACAGCTCCGAGACCATATTCACAGGCATCGACAGTTACAATGGTAGTTCTGCCTTCAAGAAAAGGTTGTAAAGCGGGAACATTCACAATTCTTTCTTTAATCACCTTAAAAAATTGTTCACAAGATTCTGACCATATAAATTCTGCATTTTTCTTTAACAAAGGCCTAAAACATTCTGTCAGATTAGCAAAATTCTTTAGAAATTTAGCGTAAAATTCACACATGCCTAGGAAGGAGAGTAACTGTTCTTTGTTTTTGGGAGCCGGTGCATCTATGATACTCTTGACAAGACAAGGCTTAGGTTTGACTCCTTGAGCGGAAAGAACATGTTCCAAATACTCAATCTCTGTAGCTTTGAAAATGCATTTGTCTTTTCTCAATGTAGCTCCTCTGGATTGAAGTATGTTCAGAATTTTTGTTATTAGAAGGTCATGCTCAGACTCACTCTTAGTGAATAGTAAAATATCGTCTTGGAAAACAAACAAACATTTCAGACATTAATCGTTGAAAAACAGCCGCCGCTGAAGCTATGCCAAAGGGCATTCTGCAAAACTGAAAGGTGCCATCAGGTGTAACAAAGGCAGTAAGATGACGAGAAGCTTTGTCTAATTCCACCTGATGGTAAGCTGATCTGAGATCTAGTTTGGTGAACCAGTTAGATTGGCCAATTTTTGCGATTAGGTCTTCAATCCTGGGCAAAGGAAAATTGTCTACCCAGATGGCCTCATTGACACTTCTTAAATCAACACACATTCTTAGTTCGCCTGTCTTTTTCGTGGCCAAAACTATGGGAGAAAGCCATAATGTGCCCTCTACTTTTTCGATGATACCTTGCATACACATGTCAGACAGCATATCCGATAGTTCTTTCCTGACACTAAAAGGTATGTTGCGCAATTTGTGCTTGACAGGTGCTATATCTTGTTTGACTTTTACAGAATATACAAAATTTGAAATTTTTCCTAATTTGTTTTGAAAGACTTTAGGAAATTTATTTTCCCAATCAATGTCAATATTGGTAACAGATTTAACATCATGTTTTTCAATGGTAATAGGATTATTTGAGCCAGGTCTAATAGTTAAGTTAAACTCAGCTTGATGAATAAGACCTAAAACATTAATGCCTTTGCGTGCTACATAAACCTTTCCACTGATAGAAGAATGTAGTAGTTTAATGGATGACCAAAAATAACCCATCAAATCCACTTTACTGCCCTCAAAGGCCACAGTCATGACATCCGGAGGCAATAAGTGTTGTGAACCCCAAAACTGTGTATATTTGATATGGTCTATAATGGTGATACGACTCCAGTATCTACTAGGAGCATAATGGAAATACCATTAATCCAAACTTCGATTTCTGGATCAGCAATAGAGGAGATTTTCTCTTGTTTGATACATCTGACGACTAATGATAACTCTTTAACCAGAACGTCGCTGTTGCTGTCATCAGTGTCATGATCGTCGTTTACTAAACAACAAACAGGATTAGGATTGTTAAATCTACCCCATTGTTAATCCTACCACCCCTGAAAGCTTTGAAGAAATGACCCATTTTTCCACATTTCTTGCATTGTTGTCCAAGGGCAGGACAGTATTTGAAGTTGGAGACATGGTTAGTTGAGCCACACCTGAAACAAATAATCTTGCGAGTTTGGGGAAATGGATGTGAGTTTTGGAATGTAGGTTTAAAGACAGTTTTGTTATTTTTGATGTCACTTTGATCAGAATTAGAGGTAGATTTATTGATGACAGCACCAGAAATAGTAGTTTTGCTAAGTGATTCTTCCAAAAATTTCACATCTTGACATGAACCCTCAATACTTTTAGCTATGTCAACAGCTTTATCTAAGGATGGGTTTTTACATGTGAGGAGACGTTCTTGGATTTTCTTGGAGTTGCATCTAACTACAAGTTGATCCCTTATTAATTGTGAAGTGAAATCTTCAAACTCGCAAGTTGCCGCTAATACTTTTAAGGCAGTAACATATGAGTCAATACTTTCTGTAGGTTTCTGTACTCGTGTAAAGAATTTAAATCTATGAACAACAAGGTTTTTGGACTTGGTAAAATATTTATCCAGTTGGGCAGTAGCAAGTTGATATTCATCAAGATCAGTTTCATCTATATCAGGATAATCAGGTAAATGATCAAAAATATTTTGCCCTTCAACTCCTAAGTGATAGTACATCAAACCTTTTTTTCTATCTGGTTTGAATTTCGTAGCATCAATGGCTATTAAATATGCATTAAATGAACGAATCCACAGTTTCCATTCTAGTATGGGTTCACCTGGTTCTTGCAGGAAAGGTGCTGGAGGTGAAATGCTCTGCATGGTCTTTGTGATAAAGTGAGCAAATCACTGAAGAAGAAAAAAAAAAAATAGAAAGAAAAACGAACTTGTGCAAAGCGTGCAAAGCGCTGAGAAATTTGCATACAATCAAGTGTGCAAATCACTGAAATGTGGATCTGCACTGGAACAAGCCGTTGAGGAGTTAAAATCTGCAATTGAAGTTAGAGTTGTGTGCACATCACAGAAGAAATTGACATGTGCCAGAAAGCTGATGCTGAAAGGAATGAACACTGAAGACTGAGTAGCTGCTGCTGAAAAACGAGGATACCGTGAAAGACCACTGGAGGCAGTGTGTCAGAGAGAGTGCTCCTAAGTCTCTATGACCTTGTGCAGGAACAGTCGAGAAAAGAAAACTGAGCGTCACAGTAACTCGCAATTCAGTGAGCAGAGAAAGCCAGGTGAGCTTGAGACTTGGCTGTTCACAAGCGCGTTATGGCAGTTCAGCGCGTTATGACAATTGAGGCTTGGGTGTTCACAAGCGCGTTATGGCAGTACATCGCGTTTTGACAATACCGCACGTTATGGGAGTCCAGCGTAATAATGTACACACACTTCTGCAGTGTATCCATGCGCTTCGCCAGTATTAAAATAACACCCTCCCTCACAGTAAACACACACTTCTGCGGTGTGCTCGCGCGCTTCGTCAGTACTAAGTAGAGGCGAATTGAGAGGCAGGAGCGCGAGGAAACGCTCGAGACGTGGCGCATATATAGGAATGTCAACAGCTGATGCACGAGGCAGCGCTCGAGTACATTTAAAAACGTGTAGGTTGTCAAATAGCGCAGTTTTCAACAAAGTTTCCACTGAAAGACGAGATGAGACGAGAAGAAGAACAGTAAAAGGCTCTCACCTTGATTGTTCACTTACTGGTGAACAACATTCCAACTTTAACAACCGGAGACCCTCTTCCCCTTGCCTGGTCAGACCATAGTCTTGTACCATTCCAATTGGCTATGACCAAATATACTAGTCGTACAAAAACGGTCTATGAGGACAGGAGGAATTGGAGGCAAGTTACATCTGAAGCTATAAAACCCGTACTATTAAACACCCCCATACCACTGTCTGGTGATCCTAACAGTGATGCTGCTATCTTCAACCATTGGGTCACATCATCCCTTGACCTCATAGCTCCCATAAAAACTAGGAAACTGACTAGAAATAAGCCTACGGCTCCTTGGTTTACACCTGAACTCCGTCTAGGGAAAAGTCTCTGCAAGAAACTTGAGCGGATTTGGCGAAAAACCTACAATTTAGAGACAAAAAAACTCTATAGATCAGCATTAAAAAACTTTCATAGACAAAAGTGTAAAGCTATAAGGGACTACACTGCCAAACAAATTAAATCTTCAAATCACTCTGCCAAAGCAATCTTTAAGATTGTTAAAGATTTTACTAAACCAGATTCGATGCAAAGTGATATAGTACCCTCTGCTACATTATGTGAAGACCTTTCAGCGTTTTTTCATGAGAAAATTCAAACTATCTATTCATCATTTTCCCCTAGGGAACTATCTATTGCACCTCTGTCCCGTGTTTGCCCTCCTAATACCTGGTCAAATTTTAGACCCTTAAGTCCCGAAGTCTCTTTGACTTTGTTGGAAAAAACAAAATCAGGATCTCCATTAGACCCTTGTCCAGCAAGATATTTTAAACTCTTGGCCCCACTACTTAACCCCAATCTAAATGAGATTTGGAACTCTTCCCTGGAAACAGGCATTTACCCTTCTGCCTGGAAAACTGCACTCGTTCAACCCATTCTTAAAAAGAGGATGCAGACCCAGCGGATCTGAAAATTTTAGGCCCATCTCCCTCTTACCGGCACCTGCAAAAATCTTGGAGAAGGTAGTGCAGATACAGCTCTCCGAACTCATGGAAACCAACAAATTTCTCCACGATTCACAATCGGGATTCAGGTCAGGATATAGCACCGAGACAGCACTGCTAGAAGTAGCTGAAACTGTCCGGGAGACCTTGGATATTGGGCACTGTGCAATGCTTGTGCTGTTAGATTTGTCTGCAGCATTTGACACTGTGTCACACAAGATCCTTTTGGAGAGATTAAGACAACTGGGAGTCTCAGGGACCACATTGTCTTGGTTTAGTTCCTTCTTAGGGGATCGATCCCAAAAAATTCTGCTGCACCCTTTTATCTCGTCTCCACGCCCTATAGTTTGTGGAGTTCCCCAGGGCTCGGCCTTGAGCCCTGCCCTTTTAACATTTATCTCGCCCCTCTAGCCTCACTGATTGAACAGCATGGTGTAAGTGTCATCTCATACGCTGATGACACTCAGCTGGTGTTCTCCTTCAGGGAACACACCGAGGCAGCTTTCACTAATTTTAAACAATGCCTGATTAACATCTCAGCCTGGATGACTGATAACTGTTTAAGACTTAACTCGGATAAAACTGAGGTTCTATTTTTTAACCAGCCATCCCCACCACCATCGGATTTATGGTGGCCATCTGAGCTCAACCCTCCCCCTCAGCCGGTGTCCTCTGCTAGAAATTTGGGTTTTAAGTTTGATTCTACCCTTTCATGCAAGACTCAGGTAAATCAGGTCTCATCCTCATGTTTCTGGAAAATGAAGTCCATACGAAGATTTCTCCACCTGCTGCCCATGGAATGTAGAAAAACAGTGGTCCATGCACTTATTACCTCACAGCTAGACTATGCAAATAGTCTGTACTTGGGTCAGCCAGATTACCTGATCAGGAAGTTGCAGACTATACAGAATGCAGCCGCTAGGCTCATTAGAAATATCCCGATACGACACCATATTTCCCCCCATCTGAGGAGCCTACACTGGCTCCCAGTAAAGAGGAGGATAGAATTCAAGGCTTTGACTCTAGCTTACAGAGCAACAAGAGAAACGGGCCCACAATACCTCAGAAAAAGACTCCGCAAATATCTCCAGATAAGAAACTTGAGATCCAATCATCAAGGCCTACTAGTAACTCCCCGCTTTGTAAAAGCGAGGCTTGGTGGCCGGTCGTTCACAGTCAGAACCACTCGGCTGTGGAATTCCTTACCGGAACATCTTAGGAAGGCTAATTCTGAATCTGTCTTTCGTAAATCTCTAAAAACCTGGCTTTTTGACCTTCCCTAAGCTTCTGTAGCCTGTGGCAACTTGCTTTTATTTTTATATCCGCTAGCGCCGGGACACCTCCGTTGGAGGTAGCTGTGCGCTCTATAAGCTTCAAATTAAATTAAATTAAATTAAATTAAATTAAATGACGACTTTGAGAAAATGAAGCGGTCAACGGTTTGCTCTCTGGCCCCTTCTTTGATAGTTTCACCTCCAATTTGTGTAGGGACATCCAAGTAATCCCATCCTCGTCGCCAGTTTGATAATGAAGACTCCAGGCATGCTGAGGAAGCTTTTGTAGATTTAATCAGGAAAACACGTCTCTTCATGAAGGGGCACTGGAGCAACTGCTTACAATAGGAATGCAGAGCTTCAGTGACCTCATGACACATTCCAAGGTCTAGACATTCTAAGCCAAAGGCTTACATTACCACACTCAGCTTTTATGACCACACAAAAGCAAACAAGGCATTTAGAGGCCAACTGCACCTTCCAGGTCGCTCACAGTTTTAATACAGTCAGCCATGCATTTCATTGAGCCACAGTGCTATAATCGCCTGTCTGGGACATTCGCACAAACTCTGTGCGATATAGCTTTCCCTGTCTTCGTCTATGCTACCACCATACTTGTTCAGGTTTGTAGGCACTTCCACATTTCTTTGTCTGTTTATGGGCCTGTTTTATGGTCTGGTGGGCCGTTTTATTTTGTTAATTTCCTCAATATTGCACATGTGGGGCACCTGTTTTTAGCAACTGATTTGTCAATGAGGCCACTTATATTTTAGGCCAGGGCCTATTTTCTGTCCCTGTCCAAATCTGCTTTTCAGATTTGTTATTTTATTGGCAATATGGAGAACCCGCACCTCAGCCTAATGTCATGTCACCAAAGGTTTTGAATCTGGACGATCTTCTTGAAAAAATCACCAGGCTCCTATCCCTAATATGCCTACGTTTAGAATCCATTGAAAAAGCAATAAAGGAGCTAGCAGTAACGAGACATGTGCCACCTCGAGATGCTGACGTCAGAGGTAGTTCCATAGGGCCGATGCAACATTCCCCAGAGGGTAATAATAACGTCATGGATAACAATGGCCTAAACCTCCCACCACTGGCGAATCAACAACTGCACATCATGGCACCATTAGCTCAGGCTGCACCCTTGTTCAATGTCGCCAATTTACCTCGGGGGTCAGCTGCGAGTCAAGTAGTAGAGCCAGAGTTGGCCACTCGATCCCAACCTGACACACGGGATATAGAACAGGGTATTTCGACCATAAGGTTAGGGGGCCCAAGCCTTACACAAAGGAGGGATGAGGGGCCGAGGCTAGACCTCCCACCAGCTGCATGTCCCTATGTGGTTATTTTGGGGAACACCCCTGTATTAAAAAGTGATCAAATAGAAACTACCACACAATTAATCCACAAAGCCTGACACTGGATTTATAAATCTAACATCGATCAGACAAAGGGGCACTTTGAAATTTTAATGGCACGCAGAGTTTCCTGGTTGGGCAATCAAGTCAAATCTATTATGGGGGACTGTGTAGTTTTAACTTTTAAGACTCCGCCATGGCAGAGAAACACTCATTACCTAATAAGCCACAGCATCAACACAAATATTTGCCCTACCTCTTGGCTTTTTTTACAAACCGTTGACGCATCAGCCACGTATAAATGGAAACAGGGCCCATAACTCCATTTCACCCTTATTGGATGCCCAATCGCGTACGTGGTGTGGAGCAAACACTGCACCACCTCTGTCAACTTCCAACCGATTCATGGCATTGTTGGACCTGTATGCCTGCGACTGACGTAGAATTAAGGAGGGGTCACAAAATGTAGCAGGTAGCGGTGTCCCGGAATGCTTGGATCCCCAAGCCCTTCTGCCAAAGGATATAGACAAATTTACAGCTATTACATAGAACATTGCAGGCCTGGGACACAAATTGCTGGATCCAGATTGGCTTAAGTATATCTCCACCTTTGATCTAGTTTGCCTGCAAGAGACTTGGGCAGTGGGACCTATTTACATAGACAGTTACAGATCGTATTATACCCCTCCAATTGCTTCAAACTCTGGTCGGGCGAGGGGCGGGATCGCAACACTTTTAAGGAATACCCTGAGATTCGAAATACTTTCCTCCCACAATGATTGTCAATATTTTAATATGCTGCACCTTAAAGGCCCCGATGGCAACACTATTTTACTAATTCATTTTTATAATAACTTATTCGGGGGCGAGATGTATAAGGTTTCAACCTTAGCGGAGGAAAACATGAATAGGTTAATTAACTCTTGCAAAAAAGATCCAGAAGTGTTGTGGATGGGCGATTTTAATGTACACTCTTGCCCCTTTGCATTAACCTCAATATGTGGTCTAACAGACGAGGACGGAGGGGGTAGTGTGCACTTTTGTCACAATCAATATGGGAATGTATTAAATAAGCTCATTATCACAAAAGACCTGGAGCTAATGAACCCTTTGTCGGAATCCACCGGCCATCCGTTAAAAACCTTCAGTTCTACTCTAAATAGCTCCATCATTGACTTTATAATAGCCTCAGCTTCCCTGAGAGGGGTTCTTAGCAATACTACAGCTAAATTCTCAGGCTTCAGCGACCATGCGGCCGTATCTTGCCAAATGTGTTGGGTAGGTATCCATGGTTCCAACATCTCACATATAAAACCTTACGTTGCAAGGAAGAATGGGATAACACTTAAGTGGGAGAGCATTGACAGGGCAGTTCTTATCCCCTGGGTAGTATCTAGCAGGCTTAAGGAAATAGCAATATGCCTCGATTTAAACCCGGACCCGCCGAGCACTATTGTGGCCTTTGAATCCATCCTGCTAGAAGTAAAAAAGAATCTCTCGAAGGGTGGTGGTTCCCTAAAAAGTAAGGGCCAGAAATTGTTTGACCGGAATTGCACTTAAGCACTTTCTCACTTACACCAAAGACTTAAGCGTGTGCCAAGAAACACAATCCTGGTCAAACAGGCTCGCCTAAGGTACACCACGGCCAGGAAGAATAGGCTAAAGATACTGAAGGAAGAAGCCTGAGAAAAACTGCTCCAAGCATCTGCCACAAATAACTTGAGGGATTTCTGGGCAATGATTAATGCCCCATTTGTAAAATCATTCACATACCCCAACCTTGACAATCATGTGGATGAGGACTCCTGGGTGGAGCATTTTAGCAACATTTTTAATGAAAAGAGGGAGGGTACTTGGGCGCTGTGCGAGGACCTCGTCTTTCCACCTAATATTGCTCTCACTTTTAATTATTTGGAGATAAGCGAAGCCCTGGCACAATGCACTAGTAATAAGGCTCCTGGTCTAGATGGCACCCCAATAGATTTTTTCACTGACTCTCCCGAACTCTGGGGGCCTGTGCTCACTAACGTGTTTAACGCAATAGCCAAAGAGGGTCCGCCTGTTTCTTGGCATGAAGCAATTTTAATACCCATTCATAAAAAAGTAGACAAATCTGATCCGAGAAACTACAGGCCAATTCCCCTCCTTGATAGCACGGCCAAACTAATGGGCAGAGTACTATTAAACAGACTGGAGGCCTGGGCAGCGACAAGTATCATCTTGATTCCGGCCCAATATGGCTTTAAAAAAGGTAGAGGCACACAAGGCCAATGTCTTAACTTGAGTCTGCTTATAGCAGAGTATACCCATGCTAAGCATGGTAATCTTTACATGGCTGTCATGGACCTAAGCGCAGCCTTCGACTGCGTGGCCCATTCCCATCTCTGGAGGATCATGAAGGAAATGGGGGTAGACCAAGAAATAATTACTTTTATAAGACAGTTGTACTCGAAGGCCAAAGCCTGCTTAAGTTATGGGCATCAGAGGGAGTGCACCAGATGGTTCCCAATTTCCAGGGGGGGGGGGCGCCAAGGGTGCGTTCTTGCCCCTTTTCTGTTTTCCTTATATACAAATGGGGTAGAGTCCCAACTGCTAGAATCAACCATAGACGTCCCTATAATAAACAAGATGCATATTCCAATTTTATTGTACGCATACGATGCAGTTTTAATTGCACGTATGGGAAGGGCCCTCCAGAAATTGCTAGACAGTTATGTAAAATTCATGCAAGGTCTGGACTTACAAACAAATGAGGCCAAGTCTTTTATTTTAATTGCAGTCCGAAAGGTGAAGAACCCCCCTTCTTTTTTTATTTCTGACCGCAAAGTGGTGCATTCGGAGTTGTTTTCATACCTATGGGTGACCTTTGATCATAGATCATCCTGGACTAATATGGTGGCAAATCGAGGGATTATGCTAGAAAAGAGCACTAATGCCATCCACTCGTTTTCTAAAAAGCTGGGCACAAGACATCTAGATATTGTTAAAAAAGTATATGGGGCTAAATCAAGTGCAGTAGCTTCCTATGGTGCTGGAGTATGGGGTTATGTAAAGGTGATACAAACAATAGAAGACTCCTTTTGGAAAACAATGATGAACCTTCCCATCAGTTGCTCTAATTTTAACTTACATTATGAGCTGAACATCCCCGATCAAATAAATGTAGCACCAATTCTCCTTTGGCACTCAATATGGAGAAGAGATACTGTTATCCTCACCCAACAGATCATTATGGACTGTTTGTCACTAGAACACACACAGAGCGTACTGTGGTTAGCGTATGTCAAAAATACCCTTCACGCTTTAGATCTAGGGAGTTTGTTCAATACCCCAGAAAAATGCTTGTCTATCTCGAAAAAAGCCATAAAAGCCCGCTTTTTAAAATTCGCGAATGAGGCTAGATTGACTGCTCAGACCATTAAACCTACGGTCCGAGAGTATCTTGAGGGCCCAATGCCGGGTGAGAGGGTACCCTCCTATTTGGAATTTGGAATAAGCCCTCATCACAGATTTATCTTGATATGGTTTCGTCTTAACCTCATTACGTGCATGTGGGCTTTCCTGCTGGCACTTACTCTACCAATGATCTCTCATGTTGCCCATGCGATGGTTCCTCACTCCAATCCAATCTGCACATTTTCTTTTTTTGTAAATGTTATTGTGATCATCGTAAGAGATTTTCAATTCCAATTATGCACAAGTACAATTTTAGGCAATGTTTGTCGCTGAAAACCAGGAAACTGCATATTTGCTGAGATGAATTGTTTTTTTAATTGGTTTTAATGGTGCTTTTACTGTACATGTTTGTGATGTATATTTGAACTTTTATGATTAATATTGTATTAATCGAATAAAGTAATTTGATTGATTGATTGGTAAACAAGGTTTTACTAACGGGACAGAAGAGGCAGACAAAAAGAACACAACATAGCAAACTTGCTATATGTCTTGCACTTTGCTTCAATGTTCTCAGGGTTCAACCGTTGGCAACCTCGTGAGTTCAAGCAGTAGCTGTTGAATTTCTAGTTAAAAACAGAAATGTCCCTTATGCCAAAAGCCCACCACCAAAACAATCAGAGTCCCCCCAAATACCATTAATGATGACATTTTAGGATGTGAAAGATTCTCGGTGTGTAGAGCTATTGGAGTTCCAGTAACTGGTGTCTAGTTGGGAAACCAGTTTAGAGACGTGTTAAATACCCAATTGGTCTCAGTCTTATAAATGGTGGCCGATGTAGTAGTGTATGTCCCCTTGGGGTACACAACTTTTGTGGCTGGTAACCTCAGTGACCAATAGTGGCCAGTATTTTCTGATGACAGTCAGTATATTTGATGTGTTGAGCCTTAAGCCACTGACTCATGAGAACAATGATGAGCTAACATTACTAAGCCCCACACTAGAGACTTCAAAGGTCGAAGAGATTGAGACTTGGCCAGGTGACCGCCACATGTATCATGAGGAAAGAACGGAGAACATGACTGCAAAAGAATTTGCATTAACAGAGTGCCAGACACCAGCCAGTACAAAGGTCAGTCTAAGCATGTGTGCTATCTGTTTCCGATATAACTAGCGAGTTTGTCACAGCTGTCAGAAGACCTGCCTCCTACCAAGAAAGGCAAACAAGTTCAAGAACTTGCCACGTCTGAGTAGATCGGAAAAGAAGTGTAATCTTATTCTAACAGTGAAACAGGAGTTGAGAAGTGTGTCAGAAAATGCATAGAGCAAAAGTTGTTGGTAAGCAGACCTGACACATTGTAGGACCACCTGCTTATGAGCTCGGGAACGCTGTTAGCATCAAATATGGAAATCTGAAGCAAGGTGACCATCAGATTTGTGTCACAACCCAGGTTCTAATAGGGCTGTAGATGTCAAGGCCAATCCTTCCTCCACCACCTAATAGTTCACTCACCTCCTGCGGTTATCTCAAGGTCTGTGAAGAAGACCTAAGTGTAAGGGGATAAGGTGGTAAGGAGGGGCAAAAAGAGAGACACGTCAGGCTGATTGCTGGAATTCTCAGACTGGATGGCTAAAGGGTTCTGCAAGTCTCTATGTAGGAAAGAGATCAAGCAAATCAGTGAAGGGACAGCATAGTAAAAGGATATGAATATAGTTACCCCAGGAATAGGATCTGGATTTACCTGACACAGGATGCAGGCAGACTGTAACTAACCCCCAACCGTACCTGGAGTGCCGCTCAAGAGCTGAAGTAATGTGTAATGCCACTGGAGGAACCCAGGGAGACAAAACTAAGAGCCAGAGGATATTGGCAAGTCACAGAAACAATAAGTGCTAATGAACCAAGGCAACCAAGAAGGAGGAAAACAAAAACAACAAAGGTGTGAGAATGAATAGGCTGAGTGCTAGCTGAAGCATAAGCAAAGTAGTCTTAACAAAGGCGGGTGCCAGGCAGCTTGCTTCTACACATGGTAGGTCTTTATAACATCTCTGCCTCTACTGGCGGAAGTTCTACTGCTAGGGCTGGTCCTAGTGTGGCTGGTGCAGCACAGCGGATCTGCATGACTCCGGAAGTATAGGCTCTTACTTTCAGTGGCTTGCTCTTCCCTTTCTCCAGGATTGAAGCCTTCTCTTCAGGGCCTTGTACAGGATAGATACCTTGTCTGGTGACCTGACAGTTTGAGTGGACGCTTTGAAGAGTGGGGGTACAGCATAACACTGGAGTGCAGCCTGCAGATGGTAGCTCCGTAAACAAGTCACAATCCAAATGATGTATGCATCGTGAGAGCTCGTCGCTGTCTGCCGCTAGACTCCGAACTGTGAAGGAGCCAGTCCAAGCTTCGCCCCAGACTTTTACTGCAATTGATTCAAGAGTTCCCCCAAGGAAGATTCTGCTTCAGTTTCGTTTGTGGGGCAGAGCTTTTCATGTATTTTTTTATTTCATCCTTTTTGAACCAGTCAGTCGTAATAATCAGATTATCCTTTCCCTGATTTCCATGGACCTGTGGGGTCGATTAAAGGAAAACAGTGATCTGTAAATCAGCTTACAGGGGATCTCGCTGCGCCAAACCTCAGAAAAAAAGTCAAAAGTGCCAGGATCTACATTTTGGTTTTCAAATCAAGAAACGTATCTAAATTTGTTTGTTTAGCTTTTTATGTTGGGTTTATGAGATTCCCCGAGAGAGTGGAATGGAGAGCGCGGAGTTGCCTTTCAGAGATGATGGTGACTACGTGCATTGGTCTGCATGGCCGGGCCCTCTGCTCACTCCCTGTCCACCACGAGGAAGCTGATTGAGCTGCTTTTCGAATTGACTTATTTCAGGTCATTTGATATAAACCAATGTGCAAATGTAAACAAATAACAATGACCAGGACATTCTCTGTTATTATAATATTTTGACGCAGGCCACTATTGTTGACGTTTAAAGATGTCCGATGTTGTATATTTTCTGAAAATTGGTTAATAATGAGACCATTATTCATGGACATGGGCTGCACAGATCCTTTACTTACAAGGTGGGCTGCCAGTGAGTTCTAGAGAAACCTTAAGGCTGCTTTTGTGTCGCGCGTCGCTTACTACCCAATGCTAATCATTAGTTTACTGGATTTTCACCCAAGAAGTCATTGACTCAGGGTTGGCCCAGTTAGTGACATTGCTCTATTTCCGAGGTGTTCTCGCCACAGTCCTTATACCTATGAGACAGGCAGTTATGCTATTGGTAAATCGACAGTACTCCATTTCTCTCTGACGCAAACGTTCTTCACGTTAAATTTATCTGAATTAAGTTTTTTTTCCAAATTGTATTGGGGTTGTGTGAAATGTAATAAATCTCAATGACCTTAAATACTCCACTTCCAGAGAGACCCACCAGCTTCAGGTTTACCGGGTACTGTGTGCACAAAATTAATTTAAACATGCACTGCCAATGCCAATAGGTCTGGATTTAAAGAAATGTTGTATGGTGATTTAAAGCTTTACAAGTATACACCATGGGAAAGGATATGTATTTGTGTGGCTCAAGGAACTGTAGAGTATGATTGCTGTAGGTTAAAAGTAGATTTATTTGAATGCTTTAAGCAAATGTTGAGGGATAGCAATATAACGATAATGAAATATACATTAACAGGTCAGAAGATGTAAACAGTGTAGAAACCTATACAAATGTGTTTGAAAGCTGTGTAATGTAGCTATGAAGTAAAGAGTTAATGCTAAAGTGACATACATGTAAAGTGTTCTAGAGGTTTGAAACGGAGTGTACTTAGTGGAATGGGTGAAACTTGCACGTTTGTTAGAACATGCAGTAGTTGGTGCAAAATTGTGCACATTGTTAGAGTGTTAATTGGTCTACTAAAAGTGCAGTATATCTTGAAAGTGTTGTTAATATGTTTAGTGAAGAAGTAGTAGGTAGAGTAATTTGTTTAGACGAACACATTTTAAAGTAAAGTGGAATGGTAGTTAAATGGCATGGAAGTAGTAAACTGAGTGTTGTTAGTAACAATTAGAAAATATTTCTACTATTTTCTCATTACAAAAAGTAATTTCTCAGTTAACTGAAGAAGGTCCATGAGTGCTTCCTCTAAAGTTTCTGAATTTGCATCATAAAAAGCCTATCTACCAAAGAGTCAGAGTTCACCTCTGCTGTCAGTGTCCTTTATGTGGGTCAAAACGGTAACTGTAGTCGGTGTTGTATTTTCAAATCTTGTGATGGAAATGGTGGTGCCTCTGTGTTCTGTGGTGCAAAAGTATATTTTAGTTGCAGTATTTAGCAAATCATTATTATTGCATGTTCTGTTGTTTTTATGCTGAATGCATAGGATGCATGACAATGAACATTTGGATTTATGACTATGCTTTGCCCCTGCACTCCTTTTGAATTTGTGTGTAGATTCTTGGTCCGTGTGGGCCTAGAGATTTGAACAAAGCAACCTTCTTGGGGTCCATTTGCTCTCTCTGCGCTACAGCTGTTCGTGCTAACAGCTCTACAGCCATGTGCTAATAATGCCAGTCGCGTTCTACTCCTCCCACATGCGCTGCAGGTTGCTTCATCTTCGGCCAAAAATGCTTAAATGCTGTTGATTGACACACTCAAAGTCATCAACAACACAACAATGCTTTCGTCCTCTCTACGAAGCTGGAAAGAAAAGCAAAACAGAAAGTAGAAAGTAGTCAGCAGCAGCCCCTCCAAGGCTCTATGTTGCTCTTTCCTCTGATCCATGCAAATTCAAAAACTTGGGGGCATATCTACAAGGGCCGGAGTTAAAATTATCGCCGCTTTAGCGTCCGTTTTCGGACGAAAAGCGGCGATAATTTTAACGCCCTATTAGCAAGGACACGCTAACGCGTGAAACCATGCTTCTTCGCCCTTTTCCTATCACCCAGCTTTGCATCTCTAATGAGATGCAAAGTGGGTGTTCCTCCCCAGAATAACGGGAGAAATGTCGCTAAGCGACATTTCTCCTATTATCAAGCCTCACGCTATGAAACATAGCGACAAGCAAAGTAGCGATAACCTCTGTTATCGCTACTTTCCTTACGCCTGCTTCAAGACTGACTTAGCCATGATATCCTATGTAAGGTGGATATCATGGCTAAGTATGTCTTGCCCTATCAGCAAGCTATCGCCAAACCTTGTGCCATTATCGCTGTATTTCCAGCGATAATCGCACAATTGGCAGCTTGCGCTCTGAATTTTATCGCTTTGGAGATAAGCGTTGCTGATAGCACGCTATCTCCGCGATAAAATTCAGTTTCGGCCGGCGATAATTATCCTCGCGCTAAGAGCGCTGAGCGATAATTATCGCATGGCTTTGTAGATATGCCCCTTGGTTGGTTGAATTATTGGTGGCCACTGACAGAGGCTGAGAGTTACTTCCTGACTGTTGTTTAATTGAATAATAACCAGTGCAGGCAGGGAAGTAAATGGCGTTATTTAGAGGCAGCCAGCATATCTCCAGCACAGACACAACAGATGGTTAAACTGCCAAACATGGAACTCCAAGTGCACACCAGCATCCAATGTAGAACATACCCAATATAAGCAACCACCCTCTCAAACAAAACAGGATGAAAGCAATACAATAAAACACTGTGTTGTTTGTTACAGAATTCAGAAACACCTACAGAAATGTACGGAGTGCTTAATGTGTCTGTAAGCAGGAACACGACTGGGGGACCTTCAGCAGACAAGATGATTACGAAACAAGACCACCCGGGAAGGCTGGAGACTGGCTACAGACTGCGATGAAAAGACCATAGGTAGGTGGAAAGGTAAAGCTTAAAAAAGGAAGCTATAACAGCTCAATGAATTGCAATGTAGAGACCTTAGAGCATTATGGAAGGGGTAACACTGCAAACTCTTAGGGTTAGAGAACAGAGAGGAAAGGACACACTAGAGGGATGATTGATTCAGAGACCTAAAGATGTACATAGATACACCAGCACTAGAGAAAGGGGCTGCTACAGACTTTACAGATACAGTAATTATAGCCCAGTTGTAGCGTTAAAGCAGAGCAACAGCCACAGGTGTATTTCAGAGTACGAAGGATGAGGGATCATCAAGATGAGGCACTCTAGCAGTTCACCATGGACACTGCTGTTCACAGCAGTTCCTTGTTAGGAATCTTTAAGCAGTGTAGGATATGTTCAAGGGATAGTTGCCCAGACGGAAGACTATGATAAGAGCTCCCAGTAACAGTTTGTAAAAGGGTGGTGGTCTAAGAGAGGCACAGCAGAGAGCAAGCAAGCTCACTGGAAGAGAAGTGACAGGTTGATTCAGATGCAATGAAATCTGGTTTCTGAAACAGGAGGTGTCTGAATACTGCCTTTCAGAGAATGGAGCAAGGGACTGCCTGGGCCAATAGGGATGGAGGTGAGTGACATCTTTACAGAGTGTGGGAGAAGGACTTTTTGAGAATATGCTATAGAGGGTTACTACCTTACATTCCAATATTTGATAATACTCAATTCGGCGAATATGCACTAATAAAACAGGGATTGCAATTAGCTGTGTGCCTGAACTGAAAAGATGGGCATTGTAGAGGATAAGCAGTACTGCACAAATATTGAATGCCTACTGTTTGCCAACAAAGCCAGATTCAGTCATGTTATGACTCTCTAACTTACACCTATTGGGCTTCACACTGCACTTGAAATAACTGGTCAAATACCTTGAATTCATCCTGGACTCAAAACTCACATTCAAAGAACACATTACCAAGAAGGTCAAAACACAGTTTCCAAATCTTTCTTCTGAAAAAAGTGAAACTGTTTCTCCCAGTAGAAGACTTCACAACAACAGTTCAAACCCTAGTTCTCTCTCTCCTAGATAGAGGCAACACCCTGCTCAACGGCATCCCAAAGATCACCCTTGCTCCCCTGAAATGCATCTTTCATACTATAGCATGTTTCACCAAGGGTCTAAAGAAACCCGACCACATTACCCTCATGCTAAAGGATTTACACCTGTTCCCCTTGCAAGCCTGGATAATCTTCAAGATCAGCTGCATCACTTACAAGTCCCTCTACAGCAAGCCCTATGTTTACCTAGTGAACAAACTAGCATTATCTGGTGGTCAGCCCCAGACGAGGAGTATAAATTGTTGCCATTTTGTACAGGAAGAGGAGAGTATAATAGTAAGTGGTGAAAACAGACAAGAGATTCTCTAGTACTTGCAGGCTGAGGTCTTACTCAACGGAATATATCACTGACGTTGATGTCTGATACTGTGCTGCAGCAATGTCAGAATTTGGTTTAAAATGTTTAAACTGCTGCAGGTTGATGTGTGATTGAAACTGTAACCCTCCTGCTACTTTGCATAGGAAATGGAAGCGAGTAAATGGGCTTAGAGGAGAAGCATGTGTGGTTTGCAAGGGAGGAACCACCTATGAAGAGAGGTATGTAAAGGCTCCAAGGATAGGATCTAATGATAGATGAGAGTATGAGGATGTATTTGCTTGTAGCAGCTTTTAGAAATATGATAGGTTTGATAGTTAACCAAGAGATTTGGCGATTCGATGGGGCTCCATTTGAAAAGCCTTTGGGGTCAGGGAATGGGTTGTGGTGCCATCAATTTGGCCTTGCAATAAATCAGTGCTCTTAGTAAAATACTTTAATGGATGGTAGATGGGAGGTGAAATGAAATTCTGCTGTGATGGTTCACTGAGAAGGGTTCATTGCTCGCTCTTGGTGATGGTGTCAAGGCAAATGATGTTCTTGGCTTTGGTAAGTCCAGTTTGTGTTTGTCTCATGCTGTTTCTAATGCGTTGTCTGAGTGGAAATGTTTTATTCTCTTTTGCTGTTGTTGCGCTACTGGGTATTTTCAGGACGCACTAACCTGGAAATCCAGATCAAATAGGAATTAACATATTTTCCACTCTTTGCCAAAGTCATACAAGCAGGACTGTGGAAAGCTGAATAGGATAAAAGAGAGAAACTGAGGCACTGGATATCATCGGATACCTGGTGGCACAGCTGGGCTTAATCTGCACTACCAGAGCGTTGATATCTAAAACGCAAAGTACAGCTTTAACCAGATATGTTGAATTTTTTAATATATATAAAATTTCATGCACAAATCGGTTCTTTCATTTTTAAATAAAAAATCAAAACAATCCTGTAGTTCCCCATTAGTCCTCAAGATTCTTTAAAAAGCACAAATACTGACTCAAATATGAGTACCACCAAACAATGGCATGAAAGCAGGACCAACTCAATCTCATGGCAGGGAGAGACAATGGAGAGGGCAGGGCCACCACCTTACAACCTCAGGGAACCCTGCACATCAGACAGGGAAGAAAATGGGGTATGACACCCAGAACACTGAGTCCCATGCGAGTAAGATAAATTTGCCATCAGTCCTTTAGTTTCTCCAAACTTAAGCTTGGGGTAAGAGGGAGGCAGAGTGAATGCATCCCAGGGATTCTTTATGCCTCCCCTCCTACAACAGAGGGGCAGTGTAGCATCCACCTTGGGCAGCACATTGCAACACAAGTTTCATTGGCTGCTAAATGCATCCGCTAATCAATATGCCAGAAACTCTAGCACCATTTTGATGTCACTACCACAGAACATCGCCAATATCAAGATGATTACCCTTGGCAATTGTGGAAACTAAAGTTTGAAAAAGATCCTCGATGCCTTGTCTGGGTACAAAGAGGAAGTGTACACATTATTTCATTAACACCAATCCACTGAGCTAAAAGTGTTTTTAGATTTCACTGGCACCACTGGTAATTTAAATTTTATGGCTGATAATCAATGAGTACCAACTTTTAGCTAGCTCATTATTTTTAAACCCTTGGGCACTTCTTAAAACAGCACATGTTGCTCTGTCGTGTCCAGACTGTATGCTGCCCCTGTTCCCCTGTTTTCCCTTCATCAGGCCATCACACCCATTTTGTAGACCCCCCCAATATTATTCCAGATAATGTGAGAGAAGGGGTGCGGGCCTGGAGGATTCTTCTGCCTGTGACATCAGTGCAACACAAAAAGATGATGGACAGAATGCTGAACATTGTCAAACATTCACCCCCAGTCTCATATCTGGGTTAAATGGATCGTGTTTTTTGCTCACCATGCACTCCAGTTTGGACCCAGCCATATGCAAATCAGTCTTGACCCTGCTCCCCATGGGACCAATCCAGCCCGATCTGCAAAGCCAGGTCCTCCCTGTATTGGAAAACAAGCATCCTGGGACCGGTTTTGGGCTATCACCCCTCATCAGCCAGGCTAGCTTGAATCCATTGGCATAGCGAGCACAGAACCAACATCTGGGCAAACCCTTCCCACTTATAGCAACACAAAAAGATGATGGATGGATTGCTGAACATTGTCAAACATTCACTCCCAGTCACAGATCTGGGTTAAATCCATCCTTTTTCTGATCAGGGAGGACCTGGCCTGGCAGTTCGGGCTGGACTGTTTCCATGGGGAGCAGGGTCAAGACTGATTTGCATATGGCTGGGTCCAAACTGGGGGGCATATTTAATAGAAAAAGTTGCAGCTGCGCCGAGCTGCGTCATTAGTAAAGTACAGGCATGCTTCATATTTACAGCAATACGATGAATCCCTGTGCTTTCCTCTGCGCTAGGGCACCATTGGCTGCCTAGCGCCAACGCAGGCACCCTTGCACGATGCCAATACAGGCACCCTTGCACCATTGTGTAAGAATGCCTGCGTTGCAGGGATGATTGTTTATGTGCAGGAAGGGACACCTTCCTGCACATAAACAAGCATTGATGGCATTTTCCTACTTCTATGTGTGCTGCAGAATAAATATTTGCCCCTTACCTGGAGAGACCATCTTGCCATTCGTTCCAACATTACTATACTGCAACTTCAAACGAGCCCTCTCACCTAGAATACAATATCATATTTGGAAGGATCTGAATGTTGACTCTGAGGAAACCATTGTCCCCAGCTCAATATCACCTCCCAAGACTGTCAGTTGTCTGATATTAGCAACTCTAAAAGACAATGAACAGCTGTCAAAAGAATTTGCATTATCATTACAATGAAAAACGTCCAGTTCCTGATATGCACATACTCAGATAAATTAAGCAACGTGCCTCCCTTGAAGCCATCAACAGAACACTCAAGCACACATGAAGGAAAAACCACTAGACCTAGAGAGCAGAAATCATTACACCCACCAACTGCCCATCTACAGTACAGTAGTTTGGAAAAGAAAAAAAATACTACTCATGTCACCTCTTAAGTGCATCATTCCTGCAATGGAGGTTTGATGAATTATTTGTGAATTTAAGAAAATGAATGCTTCTCAGGTAAAAAGGTAAATTGCAAATACTTTGTTATGCTCTAGATCCGCATTTCCATAAAAAGGCGATAGAACTACAGGCTGCTGAGCTCAGTGATACTGCTGAACAACTGACATCCTCAGTTCCACCTACAAACATCAACAACCGAAACAAGTACCATAAATGCCTTATGAAGCCCTGGCAAAGTCTCTGTAGACAACCAATATATCTATATCTCCAATGAAAGAACTGGGTAGCACACCCACCATGTGTTGACACAGATCACCTCTGTTGCATAAATCCTGAATAAAGCGCACTCTAACAAATGCTCTAACAGTTCTCATTTTCCCTAAAAACATAGACACCCACCAGCAGCAACATGTTTGCCACAAGCCAGTCAAACCACGTCAGAAACCACACCCAACTCTTCCCACATAGGACATACTGCAAGAAACACACTTTCCAACTAAGTATATTAATACACTAGAAAGCATTCAGGACAGATTGAGTAGTGCAATGCCACACTGTTGGCAGTTGTTTGCTGTACCAATGCTAGCTAACATACACGAGTAGACTGCTTTCTAGCCTAGAAAACTAGAATACATGCTTTCCTATTTGGCCAGCCCCTTTCGTAAATGGGCTCACAGTGATTCAGTCTGCTGACTGTGAACAACCATGTGTCCTCAGCCATTCCGCCACATAATAACTTGTTTTTATACAGACTCCTAAAGTAATTTTTGCAGGTACTGCTCTTACACAATTTAACGACACTTGTATGCCATCTGCAGGTCATACTAGATGTCAGCAGCGAGTGCTTACCTCACTTGACCCATTTTTCAAACATCAAAGCTGGTGGTTTTATGTCAAGTAATAAATGACGTACCCTGCATAAGTTTCAATCACAAGGTCTGAATTAACGCTATTTCAAAAACCATTTGGTGAATTAGAGGTGTGGCTAGTCACCCTTTAGCTGACTGCAAAGCAATGCTACAAATTCTGAATTTTGCAACACGTTCACTTTAACTAACATTTCTTGTTTGTGTGAATGTATTTACATGTTCCTTAAAAATAGTCTATTCACTCATTTGTCTTTTTTGCTTTGGGGAATTCCTGTTTCTTGTCTGCCATGAGTAGAGTATGATTTGCTCCAGGAATTTTAGGTCATCTGCTCACAAAACAAGCATTAAAAATGCAATAGGTCTCGCCTTTCATTAAGTTAAAGCCATTTGCTTTGCTATACAATACCATTAGCAAAGCAAATGGATTTAACTTAATCAAACGTGAGACCTATTGCATTTTCAATGCTTGTTTTTTAATGTTTTTATTGCAAGCATATGGTGCTACGTGTTTAGGCAGTGGCATGCTTTCTTTATTTTTTATTCTTTTTATTTTATGCTTGGCTTTGCCACTGTTCTTTTGAGATTGTAGGTTCTGGCCATTCCAGAATCTCAAAACGTCAAAGAATGGCCTGTTTCATTGGAAGGTACCAACCCTAGTCAAACTCTTCCTGCACAGCTCGAGAAGGTTCCAATACAGCTCTTGCTCACTGGCGTGATGCTAAATACACAGGGCTCAATGTGCCTGCGGCACTAATGCCGTCAGCATCTCTGGCTGCTCCTAAAAACGAGAGTTCGTTTCGATTTGGTGAGAAGAGAACATGACGGGATGTTCACATATTGTAGGAAAGCAAAGGTCAGCACAGGAGAGGGATTTTCTTAACGTGATGCAACTGGAGCGCAAATGACTGTGTGAGAAGTGCTTTGAATCCGTTCAGGTCACTGACAATGGATGAATAGTTTACGGATTTTTTAATGCGGGTGCAGTCTGTTATTCCGCCACTAGGGAAAGTTTCACAGTCTAATATGCAGCGTTGCTATGATCTTCAAATTGTTTGGTAAAATGAGCGCACTGCACTATGCTGATACAATTACAGCGTGGAATCAGTATCTCATAAAGAGATCACCAAACAGCAGCTCATAGCAACTCAAATAGCAATGCAGGGCTTTAAAAACAATGCCGTCAGCATTCAGCACACCGCGCTCCACAAAAGCCCTTGCTACCAGAACACAAGCAAGCAAACAGTGGAAAAATACCTTCCACATAACTAATTACTGTCGACGGGAGCCCGGCCTCACTGTGCAGTGAAACAAATCCTTTCACAGCGTGGATGGATTAGAGAAAAGCTATTGTCATTATACCTCTGCTGAAATAATGCCTATTGCATGGAAATGAAAAACGGAAAACATGTTAGTGGTCAAAGTTCTAGGTAACTTTGTATGAACATGAAAACATGGAGCATGCTTTCGGTAGTTACCCAACCCAGTAATGTTACTGAAGCTAGAGGCAAGTCAAAAGGCGTGGAGGAAACACGGCAGCAACAAGCATTGGAAGAGGAAGCGGTTGTGAGAGAGAGGGGGAGCAGGAGGTGAGCCCGCGAGTGGTGCGCGCGCACTTGGGAGAGCAGTCTTCACTTTTCAAGCACTGCACTCGTGCTTGTGGCGCGGCGCTGCTCGCTCCCGCAAGGTGGATGCCGCCACAAGCACGAGTGCAGTGCTTGAAAAGTGAAGACCGATGGCTAAAGGCCCTCCTAGAGCAGCGCATGCGCGCTGCCTAGGCGAGACCTAAAAATAGTACGGAAGCAGACCCAAAATTAACACCTTTCAGCATGTGGCATGATTATCCATTTGGCTATATGGTGCTGGTAGATGTCACCATTTCTTGTACCTACTTTTGGGCTAGGCGGTTTTCATTGTTTGTGGCTTCCCTGGTGACTGCTGGGCAGAAGACTGCAACCCTATTACCTCTGTCTCAGCGGAAGCAGCTACCTCTGCGGTACAAGCTGAGTGTGTGTGTAAAGCCAAGATTATACTGCTGTTTATAGAGGGTAGAGTGGATGTGTGTGTATGTATGTGTGTAGAACTCATTACTGATATCCATATATGTTAGGTCTCAAGCAAGCTGATCCTCTGCTGAACCCGTATAACACCATGGGCCACTAGGAGGGTGGTGATAGTGACATGCAAGAGTTTGCTTCACTTTACAGTCTTGTGTTTTTTTAGCTTGTCCAGACTCCATCTAGAATCCTAAAAGTGACCACGTTTACATCTCTCAGTGTTGGACCTGGCCCTCTCTGGATGGTCACCCACAAACTTTTTACCTTTATCCTCTTCTTTGTTCTTCTTTGTCTTTTTGGCCTTAGGACCACTGCAAACCAGTGCTAAAGTACTTGTGCTCTCTTTCCAAAAACATGGTTAAATTGGTTTATAACCAATTGGCATATTTAATTTACTTGTAAGCCCCTTGTAGAGTGGTATACCATATACCACAGGCCTGTAAATGAAATGCTACTAGTGGGCCTGCATCACTTATTGTGCCACCCACTTAATAGCACCTTAAAAGATGTCCCAGGTCTGCCACTGCAGCCTGAATGCAGTTGTAAACTGTCATGTTAACTTGGCATTAAAACCCCCTTGCCAAGCCTTAAACTCCCCTTTTGTTACACATAAGTCACCGGTAAGGTATGCGTTAGGTAGCCCATAGCACAGGGTGCTGTGTGATTAAACTTGGATGTGTACTTTTTGTAGGAGAGTAGGATCTGCTTCTTATAGTTACCCCCACGTTTTGCTGATGTCTCACCGTTTTTGGCCTAGTCTGACTGGGATCCTGCTATTCAGGACCCCAGTCTATCTGCTTTCTCCTGTAAATTGCAATACATGTACTTTAGGTACACTCCAGATTGGATACTGGGGTACCCTTATAAGTCCCTAATATATGGTACACCATGTACCCTGGGCATAGGTACCCCAGAGGCCTCCCATGGGCTGAAGCATGTATTATGCCACCCATGAGAGGCCATTCAAAATGACACAACAGGTCTGCTACAGCAGCCTGTGTAAGCTGGTGCTTGCACCACTTACTTAGATATAGGTTCACTATATCTATCTAAAATCACTGCACTTAAAAACCTATCAGTCACCCCTATGGCAGGCCTTATCAATCCTGAAGGCAGGGTGCTGGGTTTTACGTGAGAGGGTGCCCCTGCATGAGCAGAGCCCCTCTGCAGCCTTCGGAGACCATTCTCTGGGGTTGTCTGTGATGCAGCCAGACATATAGGTCTAAGTGCATTATAACCTCGCGGTAAATGCTAACTTTAAAACGGCTGCTTAGAAACATGTTGTGTTTGGTGTCAAACACCTTGGAATCATACCTCCACACCAGTAACTGGTGTGGGAGGTATGATTCCACCCTTTTAGAACCACTATTGTGGGTCACCGGTCTACCCGGTACCAGCTTTCTTGACCTGGGCAGCACAAAATGGATGCTGCCAGCCACAGACACGAGTCTGCCCTCCTGCTGCTGAGCCAAGCTCGAGCAGAAGAAGGCCTGACAATAGGTTTCCTGTCACAGGGAGGTGTTACCACCTCCCAGACAGGATTTAGTGTATTGGGGCTGGGTGGGTGCACTCTCAGAGTGCCAGAAAGTCTGCACTGGGGGCACATTTGGTGTCCCTGTGCATAGTCCAGCTAGAACCAGTTCTGGGAGCCGTTGGCTCCTGCTCTGGCACAAAACTGGACAAAGGACATGGGTGTAGCCACCCCTCTGTCCTGCCCCTCCCCTAGGAGGGTCCCCAGAGTCCGTCCAACCCCTTCCCATGGGTATAAAGTGGGAAACCTGATTCCAGGACTATACCTGGACAAGACTCTGCAAAGAAACCAAGTACTTCGACGGTCTTCACTTCGCTGGACGACAGAAGAATCTCCCTTGGAGTAAAGGAGTTACTCCCCTGCAGCAGCAGGCACCTAAGCGCATCTGACCGGCTTGCATCTCCAGAGCTCCTTCGGACTCCGAAGATTTCTGCAACACAGGAGGTGGGTTCCCAAAGGTCCCCGAGGTAGATCTGACCTCTCAGCGATTCTGAGACCAGTATCCCTCGTGGGGGCCGTGCAACCCGTACCCCTGTGCACCGCGTCTATTTGCAAGTGCATATGCTTGTTGGCGATCCCTGAGCTTGTGCATTGGACTATGTGTAGTCCTGACTCCGAGCAACATTTGCACGGAAGATATCCGGCCTCCACTCCACGAGTGCTCTGTGGGCTGGTCCTTTGTGAATTCGCTCGAGGTCACCTCGCGATCCCTGGTCCGTTGGCCTGTGGGTCCTGGCGAGGGTCATCTCGTTTGTTCTTGGGCTTCCCTGGTTGCTCCAGATGTGCCCTGACTCTCCATTGCTTGGAGAGTCCCCTGGACCTTGCCGGTCCACACCGTAACCTGTTTCCTCTGCCTGCGTGGGTTGCCGTTGCCAAGGCTTGTTGGTGCCCCAGCCAGACACTGACCCCTCAGCTCTCGACATCCTTTGTGGGACAGCTCACCTCCGGACCCTGGTCGTCATCGGCGTCTCCTGGTCCCCGTGGCTGCAGAGACAAACATCCTTTCTCTTCACCTGAAGCACCCGACATCGGTGGGCATTCGACTACCGAGCCCCTGGTCACCTGAAGTGACCCAGACTCTGTCCCCTCTGCTTTCAGGTTCTTCTCACCTCGAATCCAGCCTTGGATTCCACCGGACACTCTTCGCCTTCCTGGCAGCAGTACTTTCTTGCAGCTCTCCATTGAAAACGACTGAGGTTTCCGACACCACTTGACCCCTATGCACCCGGCTCCTCTGGGATAGGTAACACGGGTACCTCGGTACTCACAAGGGTGTTGGCCTTAGAACCTCTTATGTTCCAAAGGGTTTGCTTGAAGTCCTCGTAGAAGTGTCCTTAAACTGTCAATTTCCAACCGCGAATTTCGCATAGAGTTGCATGGAGCACGCGGTAGTGTTTCCTCACTGCACCCGTCCTCCGTGGGCGCCCTGTGTCACTGCCTTGGGTGGTTCCTTGGGGTCCCAGCGATTCTACATGCTCTAGGCACTGTGTCTATTGAAGTCGTTGTTGTTATACCATTTTTTAGTATATGGTTCGGTCTCCCCTGGAGCCCGTTGTATATTTTGCTACTTACGTATGTTCTATTGATTAAGTATTGTGTGCTTTATGTTCTAATCTCGTGTAGAGATTAGTAGAGAGTGTTTTAGTAATAAATACATATTTTTACATAACACTTGTGTGGTTCTCCTTTCATTTAGTCATTCAGGAGGTGATATTCTGGTAAAACAAGCTGCTTTACATTCCTTCAAGATTAAGCCTGAAGGCTGCTCTCCACAGCTACCACTAGGATAGCTTTCTAAAGGTTATCTTTGACCTCATACATCATAAGGGTCGTTTGGACTGGTGCAAGGTGCCCACTTTAATTAGTGGACAGCATATACCAGGCCAACTTCTCACACTTTTAAGTTTCGCATATCCTGATAGTAAAAAACTCCCAAATTCGTTTTTCACTACTGTGAGACCTACCCCTTTCATATGATAACATTGGGGATTCCTTATTACATTTAACAAGCCGTAATTTCCAATTGGGAGCAGGTAGATATATCATGTTTGATGTCTATTAAATTGTAATGATAAACCCTCTTCAATGGTAAAGTTGGATTTCTCACTACATTTTTGAAAATGCCAATTTTAGGAAGTTGGCATTGTCTTGCCTTTAGCCCCTTTATGCATATAGCCTGGTCTGGGTCACATGACTGGGTGTAACTGACAGTTAGACTTTGTGAATTCCTCCCAGACAGTCACACAATAGAGGGATTAGGTGTGCCTGAATGGTCCAGCTGCTTGCAGGATTGGGGGGGGCAGAGCTGAGCACAGCCCCACTTGCAACTGTATAGCCTGTGCTCTGCCTCCACACAAAGGGCTTAACAACCTCACATTGTCACTGCAGCCAGCTTGGAGCCAGGGCAGGGGAGTCAAGAAATTCCATGCACTTCAAAACCACTGTCTAGAAGCTTCCCCCACCTTCCAGAACCAGGACACCAGGGTATAGAAAGGGGACCTCAGACACCACCTTCGGTACACTACTGGACCTGTGGATACTGTGGCAGGAAGGACTGCTGTGCTGCTGAAAAGACTGCCACTCTGCTGGACTGCTGCTGCATTGCTGTATTTCTGCCTTCCTGCCCTGCTGTCCTCTTGATTGGGGAAGGAAAACGAGACCTGCAACTTCATCTTGAACCCAGGGCTACCAGAGTGACTCCAAGGGCTAGTATGCTGGCCTCCTGATCTGAGCCTCATGGACATCAAAGGCTCCCAAATATCCTGCGCCACCAGCTGGATCCAGCTGAAGTTAGTTCCTGACCCCCAAGTGGTGTCCCCCAGGTCCTGGACTCTTGGTGTAACTCAAAGAGCTAACATCAAGCATTTGGGCTCTTCGTGACCGCAAACGGGTCAGTTCACACCGTGAACTTGCTGCTCGCAATGCGTTTCAGCGCAAAGCTCCATCAGCCTGACTCTTCACACTGCAGCATCGACCACTCACCGGGACCACCAACGTGAAACTCCAGTAATGCCAGCAAGTGACACATGGCCTGCTCTTAGCGTTACACCAGCAGCCTCCCGCGACACTATTCCTGCTCCTCGCGGTCCCCTCCAATGTGAACAGGACTCTTGGCATGGACTTTGAGAATGTAAAACATCAGCAGGCCTAACCTTGTGACTGTATCCACAGTCGCGGCCGGTGCAGGTAAGAGCGGTGGGTCAGGGCGGGGCGGGTGGGGGTAGGTTGATAGATGACAGAATAGGGAAAATAAAAAGAAAAAAAGAAAAACACTTACCTTGCGCTCGATGCGGCGATCGCAAGGTAAGTGATTTTATTTATTTCATTTTCCTTATTCCGTCATCAGTCGACTCCCGCCCCTGTTACACCCCACCGTTCTTACCTGCAACAGCCGCAACTGTGTATTCGACCTGCGCTCCATTTCGATCAGCCTGAAAGTGTAACTTTGACCCAGTCCAGCGCTACTAGATATCCTGAGTTGACGCTTTGTGCTTTTTGGCACTATTTCCACTAAAATCTTCAAAAATTCATAACTCTGGTTCTACTGATTGGATTTTGGTGTCAAAAATGTATTAAAATGTACTCTATTTTTCTTAATTGGTTTGGGATTTTTTCTTTGTAGGGTTTTCACTTTATTACTCTGTATGTGCTGCATAAATACTTGAAAGTGACATCCTTCTTGCAATAAAGGGCAGAGTATATCATGTGTTGAGGGTTCAACTGTGCTGCACTTTTATACCGGACAATAGCAAGCTTATAAATAATTATATTGGTAATATTACAAATATTTCACCTGAAGCAAAGGTTCTTGAAAAGTATGATTTATGAGAGACAGTTGGCTCATGGTTTAGTGAGATTGGAAAAAGCATTACAGAGGTTTGTGAATGGGTTGGTGATGTAGGTGAAAGAATGCTTCAAAAAATGATGACACCAGTAACAATTACTCTTCTCTGTATAATTAGTCTCATTATTTTACCATCAGTCACATTCTTTTACTAAAAATCATAAAAGTAATTTTATTTAAGAAGGATCTAAAATGTCGGTGTAAAAAAAGTTGTCAGCAGCGAGAAAAAGAAAAAGATGGCATAGAACTGAAGAACATTAAAAAGCGTGCCTAAGAAAAATATCACGATTTTGGAAGAATTGAGACACAAGAAGTTGAAGATGATGGAAATTGATTTAGTTTAGAATAATATAATTTGTGATGATTTGTTCATCATCATTGCGGGGAATGTTACAGCAGGTTCTTAATGGATAAATATTGACTGTTTAATGACTTGAATGATTTGCAACTAAAACATGTTTGCTGTATTTTACAGAGCTATGTTTAATTTAGCTTGGCTAAACGAGGCGCAGACTCCATCATTAGTACTAAACGTGAGCATGTTTTCGTCTCTCACTAACTCCACACGCAGCAAACTGTGCACTGAAACATTATTAAATGTAATACCTTTTGTAACTCTGTTTGCTCTGTACTAATGAATGTGCAGTTCTTAGCAAGCCCAGGAGAAAGCCTCCCTATCAAATGTTGCTATTTCTTCCGTTCTTCTTCCTGCCCAACCTCAGTGGGCCCATTCATTTCAAGTTTGACATTGTTTTATATGTAACTGGATTTGTGCTGTCACATCTGACAACAGTAGCTCAAAAGGGAACAAATATTTATTCGTTTAGAGGATGGTGTTAGGATGATGCTAGGTAATGTTCTATTTTATTCTGTATCGTGATTTGCTGAACTTATGTAACATTTTGCCCACCTTATGCTGACTTAGTGATTTTCAATGTGTATTTTCCTATAAAAAGGGGTTATTTTGGAAAAGAGCCAGTGTTGCTTTCGTGATTCGTAGAGAACAGACACATTGATTTATTGCATAATCTGGGCTTGTGGATTCTACTTGAGAGACCCCCTAAATCTCACGCTGCATGTATTAGCTTAAATGCCAGCCCCATCTGGTACTGGCAACTGATCTCTGCAATTTTATTGAGCCTTATGTTAATTTCCTGTGTATGATTTATTATGCATATTTGCCTGATTTTAAGTCTAACCATATTTTGCCTGTAATGAACTTTAATGATTTAATAAACCTTCATGGTGTCTAAATTATACCTTGTCTCAAGAAGGCATATTTAATTGATTATGTTACTTAATTTGCTGTCAATCTAATATACTTAGGGGGCACAATTGCTCATCTATTCTTGTGGACAAAACCCTCCGGAATCCTGCACAGATGCTTTATCTTCAGATTATCTGAGAAGACTGCTTCATCACAAGGCTGCCCGCTGCTCAGCACCTACCCCGATGAGTGCGGTGGGTGCAGCTGCCCGGTCCACTCCACTTTTCTTTGAAATATGCCCTGACATTTTTCAATTATTACATTCCTGCGTACCTTGATTACTAGAAGCCATCTCATTCTGGAAGATTGTCATTCTTGGTCCTCTTCTTGACCAGTTAGCACACTGGTACTTGTTTATGTTGCACATCTCCCATATCTAATGGGAGCTTTATCACTCCACATGTCTCAATTAATCGATCAGCCATTTAGTTTTTTCCAGATGCCGGTGCATCGCAAAAGGACTGGCTGTGCTTAACTATTCCACATTCTTCTCTAGGTTGGGTAATCACACAGTCCAGCTGCTTGGCCCTCTTTGAAAATCTGTACCTGATCAAGGCTGTTTCTTCTGGATGGCTATGCCAACTCACTGAAAGTCCTTATAGGCATGCATGTTAAAGCATAGCCTTCCCTGGGCTACATTCTGCGTGACACAGTACACACGGAGGTGCTCGCATTCAACAATTCATTCAGCCTTTACACTTTACATTGTATTTCGTGAACCTCCAGGTCCGCGTCAACAGATGACTGTGCAGTGCGCACCCTTACAAGCGCCCCCCCCCCCCACCCCCCTGCAAAGCACATGCAGGAGGCCCCCCACGCTCCGAAACCAGTTTGGAGCTCTCAGGACAGGGACCTGCCAGTGCTGGAGGGGGGCCACGGAGCTCAGGGCCCCCCGCACCGCGGTCGCTGCAGGGCTTTTGTTACTAGACTGGCCCTTACCTTGACCCACATCCTCCCGACTCCCAGATACAGCCGAATCTTGTAGCGATGAACCTTGGGTTTAATCCGTGAAAGTTTTTCATTTCAGCTTGCTTTAGAATTGCACTGTAATTGTCAAGGCTGTTATTGGATGTTGTCCCTTTGCGGGCTTGGCCTCTTTAACTCCAGTTGTTTTGCTCAATATGATATGTATACTCAGGGCACAAATCGGGGGTACACGCAGGTACACAGCGTCCACCCACTATTTTCACAGGGTGGACGCCGCCCCCCCTGCCAAGAATTGGGCCCCACAGAAATATGCTGAACGTGTGTGTACCAGTGTAATTTTCAGACATCAGGATACGTTCAGCAGCGCCTTTACATTGTCTGCTTTCAATTCCCAGCAGCAACGTGCAGGGAGCGAGGGAGCTTTTTTTTCACCTCCAGCTGGGCCGAAGTTTTGTTTGAATATCCTGACTGGAGGCGGCCTCGAACTTCACACTTAAATGTAAATGCCACGGAGGGGAAACAAAGGCACACAGCTTGTTATCTTTTCACAGGTACTTAAGAGAGGCAGCTTTTGCCTTGGTTCAGTCCCTGTATATAAGAGATGAATGCACTGTAAGAATGTCAGATGTGTTGGTCTCTCCCAATATTTACACAAATAACAATTTCAGTAGCACTGTTTTATTTCTTTTACAGCACTACCCAACCCATTGCAGGGTGTCAGAGCTCTTTACGTAACATACACATTATACATTGACAATAAATCATATACATGTGTAAATCAATGTACAAGATGAGTTACATGAGGCAGGGTTACAAGGTGGAGGAGTCACATGTCCTTCATAGCTCACTGTGCTATATTACAAGGATTACTATTTATGAAATGCAGGAAACAAAAGGATCTCTGTGTTAAAAGCCGTAACCCACTTTACTATCTACATAAAATAAAAATCTGTCATCTGCATGTACGTGATGTGCTTTGCAGGAGATACATTAACCTTATACTACTTTGATACAAATCTGGGACTTCACAAAACACAGATCTCTCCAACAAATGCGTTAAACTCCAGAGTTATCTGACCATTATTACTATTCCCTGAGATTTACTGGCACCTTTACAGCAGATGCCTTAACCCAATCAAATATTTTAAAATGTAGACTTTGCACCCAATTAAGCATAACAGATCTACTGTCATGCTTCTCCTTGTTGCCAATTTCTTTGTGGCAGGGCTTAAAAAAATAATAAGGCCTAGATTTTACGTCGGGATTGCGCCACTTTTTCGGCACAACCCTGACACCAACTCTCATTTGTTAAATCTCATAATGTGCTTAAATGTACTCATGATATACCTGATAATCGTTTGTGTGTGGTCTTAATATCTGATGTCACTTCTTGTGATGTCACTTCCTGTGATGTCACATGCAATGTCACGTGTCGTGACATCATGCGATGTGATGGCATGCGTCATGATTTCCCTTGCATACTGCCTAACCTGGTTAGTCCCCCCACTTCCTTTTTTAGGACTTGTGCCCTGTGTATACTTACACACATTGACCTACTCCACCACAGGGACTTTTGAGTGATGCCTCCAGAGTTTTCCCACCTCCTCTATGAGGGGTGTAATTCTTCGAGAGAGCGTTGAAACACATTCAAGGAGCGGGAATTGTCAAAGGAAATGAATATCATGTTTTTTTTCTGGTTTTCACTCATGGCATGGTTGAAGTAATGTAACATTAGCGCTTCCTTAATCACAAAGCATGTCAACTGCAACATACCTATGATGAGCCCCGAACAGTTCAAAACGAGTCTCTGATTTATTTTTTTGCTGTTTTATATAGCGTGAACTCGACCTTTAGGTATTGCAGTGCTTTACATGAGCACCAGTTACATTACACAAGAACGCATTCATTTTTTGTAGGCACGGGGAGGTGAAGTGATTTGCATAGTTGCCAACATTTGAAAAAAAATTCCAGGGACACTTTGCAGCACAGATATCAATTACTTACTTGAAATTTACCACACCGACAGCCCCGCCCACTCCGCCCAACCAACATATTCAGCATAATTTAACGTTCACTTTTGGCTCTTGTGATAACAGGATTAAGAAAAGTACAGCAAGATGTTGATAACATTTCAAAACAAATACAGGAGTGCTATCTACTGGATTCTTGACGAAAGTACTCCACCCGAGGTTTTGAATACACACAGGACAGATATCATGTTTTATTTTAACGTATTAAAGTGAGCAATCTGCAGATTGTGCAAAGCTAAGTGACTCGCCAATTATGCCCCAACGCAGGCATGCCGGGACTGTCCCGGATAGTGAATTACCCAGGACAGCCCCCAACTTTCCGGGACTGTTCTGGCAAAAACGGGACAGTGGCAGCTAAGCCGACGCAGAGACTTGAACCTGGTTCCCCAGTTCCAAAGTTGGCAGCTATGGTTGTTACGCAAAGTGGCGATGCCCTCAAATAATTACATTTTCTGAACTTTTGCTTTGACTCTGAAGCCCAAAAAAAGTGTTTTCAAGTGAAAACTTTAATGCTTTCAAGTTTGGGTTTTTGTCAAACCCAACGCAAACTCTTGGAAAATCTGTCCCTATGGGTCTTGTTGACAGGAAGGAAGGGGGAGGCAAAACCCAGGAAAGAGGAGACAAGGCTGCAGGAGGATGTAAAAATCTATGGGGGAGGAAACCACATGAGCATTTAAGGCTGGTGAGAGAGTCAGGATAGTAGCTGACTATTAAGAGATGCTTGTTTTTTTTTGCATATGCAGGCCACCCTAGACAGCAGCATTTTAACTTATGTAACACCTATGACTTGTTATTGAAGAGTAGAACTATCTTGGTGTGTGACACTGGGGGCATGTCGGAGAAACTGCACTCAGCGGCATGGCAGCAGTTCAAGGAGTTTCACATTTTGGTGGACAGCAGAGCTATCTTGGAGTACGACACTTATGGCCTGTTAAGAGCGTCCAAAACAAAAAGGTGGTAGGAGTATGTGTGCCTTTAACACATGTGGCTTGTTGAAAGACCTTCACTTGGTGGTAGACAGCAGAGCTATCTCTCCATGTGTTCACCTTGTGATTGTTGCATAGCATAATCCAATTCCTCCTTCATAAACTGCAGAGAGGCGAAGAGACAAATAGCAGATTGCGCCAACCATCATGTGCCTTTGTGCTCCAGAGCCGGGACCTGTGGTCTGGAGCTCCATTACTGCCCCGGAGTGGTGATGAGGTCACAGGGCATTATTGTGTTCTGCCCCTGCATATCTGCCCCCTTCAATATCACCTCCACTCCAGTACTTGACAGCCATAAAACCGGAGATTTGGGAGAGATTTCTTGACCTCCCGTTGGCTGACACTGGTGGAATGTGCTCCTGAGTAGAAGGAAAGGACAATTATAACATTTGGGAACGACTAGGAAGATCCACCCAGTGGGCTAAATTCCTGGTTCATTTTCAGAGATGTGAATTTGGAGTCCAGCTTTCTAGATCACACACTGTGATCTCTAGCAGATCCGTGCCTCTGCTAGTGCGGAATCTTCCGGGAGCTTCACCTCTAAGCACCACAAGTCACTTTGGGGAGACTGAGTAACCTAGGCAAATCGTTAGACCTCTCCTATTGCTTTCTAGCAATGTGTCTGGGTCCTTATGACTTACCACTACCCAGGCCATGCTTCTTACTAAGGCTACTATGTCATACTTCATATGCTCACCCTTTTAACAGTGACTCCGTGTTAAAATACTGCTGTTTTCAGCATGCACGAGATATAGTCCAGAAGCTATGTTGGCCTTTCTGGGGGCACAAGACCAAAGTTCTGATACCAGCTTCTCATCTTTACAATATTGTGTGATCCTGGAAAGGCCGCTTTTGACTCCTAGCTCCGGCGTCCCACTGGGTCTTCGAACCAGGATGTCCAAGCCTTGTTTAAAAAGCACAGAAGACATTTAAACAATTTACATTTCGCAAGGGGACAAAGCAGACATTCTCACCTCAGCTAGAACCAGCTCAGTGGAGATTCGGCCTGCTGCCGATGACAGAAAAAAAGCCTGGCTTCAGAAAGAAAGCAACACTTTCTTACACCGCACAAGGGACAACCACACATGCGCTTCTCTGACTTCTAGCAGATAACGTCATTATTCTCTAGGTAGCTATGATTTAGATTAAACAACCACCGAGGTGTAGTGTCTTTAAGCGTGAAATAATGGTGCTTCACACACAAGCACTACTCTACAGAGCTTCCCTCGTGACTCACAATACCCTCACTCTACACAGAGGTGACAAGGAGTTTATCTTGTATACAGCGCTTCACACCTCACATCTATTAAATTGCTAAGCTCTTGTTGTTGTGCAGTTTAAGAGTAATCAGTTTACTTACCTCGGAAAGATGAAAGACTGAGCCAGCCTTGCTGGGGTTCGAACTTGTGGTATGCAGCTCACCAAATGTTTCAGCATTAAGCCTTTAACTCACTGAAGTGCCTTAATCTACATGTTAAGCATAGTGGCCTTTTATGTTAGATGGACCAATTGTGCAAACTTTTTATTTTTTGTTCTTAAGTACCAATCAGGCATCATGGAAATGTAAATAAATGTTTTCAAATTATATGCCAAAATGGCAGCCACTGCATAACAATGTAGGTGCACACAAGGGCTCACATCATCAGTTATATATACATTCGATTTCTTAGAAAAGATCTGGAGCTTAAATTGTTGACTGTGGAACCAGTAGACTTGGGTTTTAATACCGACTCTCTCACTTCACTTCATTGTGTAATCTTGGGCAAATCTGGTAAACTTCATGTATGAATCCTATCCCAATAGTCTGAAGAAGATGCAGAATAAAGAGAATCGCTCCGCTCGCCTGGGTACCTTGTGGCATACCTGGATGTTTAGTGTGACATACAACACCACACAGTTCCACACCACACAATTCACCAATACATAATTTAACAACATCCAACATAATTACACTCCACATAATACCACTCAACGCAACATGATCAACTCGCAGAATTACACTCTACTCCATACCACATAAATACACACCACATAAAACCCCTCTATGTCACATAGCAACAATCCACATAAATACACTCCACACCATGCCACATAATTCCAATCAGCATGGTTTCACTCAACAGTTCCATGCCACACAATTCAACTCCACACATTTCCATTCCACAACACATAATTCAACAACAAACCACATAATTCAACTCGACAACACAACTACATAACACACCACATACATCCAATCCACACCACAGAATTCCACATTATGCCACAAAATTCAACAGTACCCCCACATAATTAAACTCCACAACAGAAAATTCCAATCCACATAATTACACTCCATAACACACAATCCCACTCCACATAATTCCAGTACACTCAATACCACATAATTACTATCCACATAATTCCACTGCACCCCATGCCACATAATTCCACTACACAAATCCACACCACACTATTCATGCCACACAATTCCACAACTAACAATTCCAACCCACTCCACACCACATACCTCCACTCCACCCCATAACACATGGGTAAAAAAGACATTGTCATTTACAGCGCCAATAGCTCTAACTCTCAAAAAAGCGAGACCTATTGGCTTTGCCAATGCTTGTTTCATAGTCAAATTGATGTTCTTGCCGCCATTCTCCTTGATATCTTTCAGGTAGGCATTACCTTCTTTTGTAGTGCAAAGTATCTCTCCATTACTCTCTTCTTGATCATGTAGTATTGCAGATACTATTTTGCCTTGTTCTCCACTATTTGTATTTTCTTAATTTCTTAACTCTGTAGTGATGCAGATACCACCTGTGCTCAGTTCAATTCCCTCATCCTGTTGATAAACCTTCAAACAATTGAATGGGTTGAAATCCATACATATGGCCACAAAGACATTTTGCAATTTTTTCTACTTTGGAGTCCGCTAACTGCAACAAGTGGAGTGTAAAGTAATTGAATGCTCTGTAATTGTTGTATATATAGTCTGTCGCCTTACTTATCGTTTGATCACATTTTGAGCTGTATTCGTTTTTTACCTGCACCCGGTCAACTCTCACACTGAGCATATATGTTTAATTAATAATTATTTGATATTTGTCTATGTTTGTTTTGATCAAAACTTTAATACAAATGTTTCCAAACAGTTTTTTGTCTACATGGTCATTTCTAATCATCCAGTGCTTTATGATGTATCAATTGCATAACTTAAATTACGAAATATTCAGAAAAATGATACTTTAATGTACACTTTTGCTATATTCACACATTAGACCACAACGGAAGCCACCAATAGATGGCACTGTGCTGGTGCCACTCCCAGACTCCGACCACAGCCCATTGTGAGTCCAATGGGATTATAAATTCTTTAAAAAACTCTTATGCTTTGTCCCCCAAAAATTATTTACATTGGAAATTGAGAGAGATCGGGGTGCACAGATACCACAATTTTAAAGACATGTTTATCTTTAGTGATGCATTTGTGGTGACAAACAGCGAAAGAGGTCACAGAGCAACAGGCTACCATTTGGGCACTAGAGCCTTAATGCAGCCAGCAGCATGGGCATTAATTAGAGCGGTGAGGTCAACAACTAGTTGGTTCCTTACTTTAATTAGCAGTGGTAATTCCGGAAGTAAATCGAAATCCACAGACATCAGGGTTTTGTCGCACATAAAGAGTGACAGCTTACCTATTAGGGTGTTAACTTGTTACCTACTACCATTTTTAGGTCTCGCCTAGGAAGCGCTTGCGCTGTTTCTTCGAGACATGCTGTATTCAGGTATGGACTAGAAGCTCCGCCCATTTTCCGCCCACCTTTTTAATTGGCTTGTGTTACTGTCCTTTCTAAATGGTTGCTTTTGATTCGTGAATAGGCTTAGTAGTCCCTCCTTAGTACTGCCTTTTCTTCTTTTGCAACCTCCCATGAGGACTGGCCCTCTTACTTGTGTTGTTACTTGATATATTTATTTACAGTCTGCACCACTTAGCTTCATGATGAAATTGAATAAATAAATGCCAGGTGCCCACTGCTTTTCTAATGCCACGCTGTTGTTAGGCTTTTGTATGCCTGCATGCCCTCAATGTTAAAAAAAGACGATATATACACAACAAAGGCGGCCTCAGGCTTAACATAATTGTGGGCATTACCTTTTAATATGGTGGCCACCTGCCTTTCATTTCTATTTATTGACTTTTACTGGCATGGCGCACTTTAACTTTAAACATGTAAAGTTAAAGCGCAGCACACCGCTTTTAATATGGTGGCCACCTGCCTTTCATTTCTATTTATTGACTTTTGACTGGCATGGCGCACTTTAACTTTAAACATGTAAAGTTAAAGCGCAGCACACCGCAAAGGCTGCAAAAGCCGAAAAACAAAATGCTTGCAAATGCTCACCTCGTTCCGTAAGACACTGGGTAATAGAATTTAAATATTATGTCTTAAGGAAAGAGTGCAGTACCACAGGCTGTTACTAGGTGTCACTGGGACACCTAGTAACAGCCTGTGGTACTGCACTCTTTCCTTAAGACCTAATATAGGAATTCCATTACCCAGAGGCATAAGGAACGAGTGGGAGCATTTCCGAGCATTTTGTTTAGGCTTTTGTAACCTTTGCAATAAGAAACGAAATTCCACTAATGAAGGAAAAAATGCTTGTGCCCGTTCCTTAAGCCTCTGGGAAATTGAATTCCTATATTAGGTCTTAAGGAAAGGGTGCAGCACCACAGGCTGTTACTAGGTGTCCCAGGGACACCTAGTAACAGCCTGTGGTACTGCACCCTTTCCTTCATTAGTGGAATTTATTTTCTTTTTTTTTATATAACTTTATTTATTGGATTTTGCAGTGAGCAAACATACATAGGAACAAGTAATCATTGCAGCATTTCGTTTGCAGTGTCTACAGAGTTATACACATTTCATAAAGAGAGGACCATTGACATTTACTAGGCTGTTACATTATCACCGTGCAGTTGCAAGAGGTACCTGGACAAACAAAAAACATTACAAGTAGGTAAATCTCCTCAAGTAGTCGTGGGGTCACGCTCCACCATTACAGTACTCTACATCGGGTAGGCATATCAATCCACTGTAATGCCCGTGGTCTACTCTCATACTGTGGACAATAGGTCATACGCTTTTCTGGGATCATGTGTGGTAAGCTGCATATGTATCCCTCCTGAAAGTGCGCAGCTTTGTGTGCCCGTGTCACCAGCATCATTCTGACGAATCCCCAGTTGGGATGTCTTGTGGGTGGGTGAGAAGATATGCCTTCAGAGGGTCCCAGATATCTTTGGGGCGAGATTTCAGGGGAAGTAACTCTGCGTAGTTAAGCATCTGTTCCTGGCAGTATATCAAGTCCCTGACCCACTCCTTAAACTTGGGAGCTCTACCCCGCCCCCATCGGCATGCGATACGGCGCTTGGCCATCAACAGCGCAAGCGTGACATATCTACGGGAGGGTTTGTTTATTAGTGCAGTGTATCCTAGTAAGGCTTGAAGTGGGGAAGGTTCTAGTGTCAGAGACGTCACCTGCTCCAGTGCCTGGTAGACCTGGCGCCAGTAGTCGTCCGCACCCGGGCAAGACCACGCCAGGTGAAGAAAATCAGCGTTTATCATGCCACATCTATCGCACCGATCAGTATCTCGCAACTTGAACTTATACATTTTGGCTGGTGTATAATACAGGCGGTGCAAAAATTTAAAATGAATAATCCTTAATCTACTGCTAGCGGACACCTGCTCTATTTGTAGACAACAATAAGACCATTGCTCGTCCGAAATGGTACTTCCCAGCTCCTTTTCCCAGTGCGTACGAGAGGGGCATTGTCCCCTCTGCTGTTGAGTGTGTATTGCATGATACAATGTTGAGACAGCGTGCTCGGGGGATGTGGCCTGTAGTAAAGTATGAAGCGGGGTGAGTGTGGGAGGTTCTGATGGGTATGCCGGAGTAATGTCTTTGACACCCTGCCGAAGCCGCACATAGAGGAACACGTCTAGAGGAGTAGTCGCACTGTGCCCAAACATCTGTTCCAGTGTGCGAAATTTACCATTGTGGTATAATTCTCCCCAGCACTTTACATTAGCTTTCGCTATGATTTTTCCGAATCCAGCCTCTTGTAGAAATTGCATTCGTGGATGATACAATAGCGGGAGCAATGGGGAGTAAAGCATAGGGGCTTGTAAAATTTTAGTAATTCGGTGCCATGCAGCTACCGTACATGTCACTGTCGTGTCACCTGCCTCGCGAGACTGGGGTGGGCTACACAACATACCTGCCAATGGTATTGGGTCTGCCAGCCACTGTTGCACCGCTACTTGTGGCATGTACCTGGGCGGGTGGAACCAGTAGTAGGCTTAGTGAGCCTGGGCGCATATGTATTGGCGCATATGTATTGGAACATCGAACCCCCCTTGAGCGTATGGCCTTGTAATTATATCCCACTGCAGTCTCGGTTTCTTACCTCCCCATGTCAGCCTGATCAGTTCAGACCGTAAGGCGGTGAAGAAGTGTCGACCTGGATGATAAGGTATATTCATAAACAGATACAATAGCTGCGGGAGGATTACCATTTTGATAAGAGAGGTTCGCCCCGCCATTAATAGAGGCAGAGAGATCCACCGCGTTATACAGCTAGTAATGTTGTCCAGTGCCCTGCCATAGTTAAGGCGCATGAGCTCATCCCTATCCTTGGTAATGCGTATACCTAGATATTTGACCTCCGAGTTGCACCACTCTATAGGAAAGTCAAGCGGAAATTGTGCGGCTGCTGACGTGAGCGGGAACACCTGTGACTTCCCCCAATTGATGTGAATCCCCGAAAGCCTTCCAAAAACAATAAATTCACGTAGGATAGGGTTTAGGTTTTGTTGCGGGTCTCTGATGTACAGTGTGATGTCATCTGCATAAAGTGAGATGAGTATCTGTCGCAGGGGGCAGCGTAGTGCTTTATCTTTGTGATGTTGTCGTAACTTTGACGCAAGCGGCTCAACTGCCAATGCGAACAGTAATGGGGATAACGGGCACCCCTGCCGCGTTCCCCTGGTGATCGGAAAGGCCTGTGATATCTGCCCATTTATCTGGACCTTAGCTGTCGGGGAGTGATAGAGGAGGCGGATCCAGGGCCAGAACCCCACCGGCATTCCCATGCGTTGCAATATCCCCAGCAAGTAATCCCATTCAACGGAATCGAACGCTTTAGTGGCGTCTAGAAAGACCGCCACCAGCGCAAGGCTAGGGTCCACATTTTGCAATATGGAGAAGAATGTACGTAGATTGTGGGAAGTGGCCCGCCCAGGTATAAATCCCGCTTGGTCCGGGAGGACTAATTTGTCCATCAACAGGGTCAGCCTGTTGGCCACTACTTTAGCCAGAATTTTAGCGTCGCTGTTGATGAGGGAGAGCGGTTTGTAAGAGTCGCACCGACCCGCAGCCTTTCCAGGCTTGAGCAGAGAGGTGATGAGTGCTTCTCTCATGGAGAGCGGAAGCGTACCATTTTCTTGGGCTTCCTCGTACACCTCCTTGAGGATGGGAGCAAGTTGGTCAATGTATGCCTTATAGAAGTCTATGGGAAGCCCGTCTAAGCCCGGGGCCTTCCCTGATGACATGTGCATAATGGCCTCTCGGATCTCATCTAATTCAAATGGAGCTGCTAGGAACTCTCTTTGGGAGTCTCCCAGCCAGCCTAAGGCCACGTCATCTAAGTACTCTGTAAGAGAGAATGGACCGCGTCTACTGGTGGAGTACAGGGTGGTGTAGTGAGTGGTGAATGCATTCAAGATAGCGGCAGTATCTCTATGTCTCTCACCACCTCCGCCTGTTATTTCTAGCACATGATTGGAGAATCTAGGACGGCGGACCACCTCTGCTAGAGCTCTGCCAGCCCGCTCACCCTCTCTGTAATGTCGGGCCACAAAGTATTTGCCCCTGAATCGAACCTCTCTCTCTGCTGTTTCTCTATATTCCGAGAGTTCTTCCCTAAAGTCCTTTTGTGTGTTCCCATCAGCTCCAGTGGCGAGCACTGCCTCCAGCCGCTTAAGTTCCTGTTCTAACTTATGTAGGGTGCCCCGAATGTCTCGTAAAACACCAAAGCCTTTGGAAATGCAGAAGCCCCGGACCGTGACCTTAAAGGCCTCCCAAACTGTCGCGACACAGTCCACTGACCCTATATTGCGCTGGAAAAAATCAGAAATCTCCTGTCCCAATTCACTTCGAAACACAGTGTCCAGTAGGATAGTAGGCAGTAGCCTCCAACTCCTGGAAGGCCCTCCCAAGTCTGGTGCGGTTAACGCTATGTGTACAGGTGAGTGATCGGAGTAAGTTCTTGCTAAATGCTCTGCTGAGGTAATCAATGGGCCCAAGCCCCTAGACACCAAGAAATAGTCTAATCTAGCCCAGGATGCATATAATGCAGTATAGTGTGTGCCTTCAGTCAGGTGTGGGTGAACATGCCTCCATGCGTCAATGAGCCCATTGTCTGACAATATGTCCCGCAGGATCTTGTGTGTTCGGGTGTAATGGTGTGAACCAGGGTTCGACCTATCCATTTCCGGGTCTATAGCAGAATTGTGGTCCCCCCCCATACTATGTGGGTCGACCCTATCTCTAGGATCTTGCCCCACAGCGCGACAAAGAAGTCCGGATCGTCCACATTTGGTCCATAACAGCAGACCAGTGTGGTGGATGTTGAGCCCAGTCTCCCCCACATCAGGCAATAACGTCCCTCCTGGTCATGAGCCATGCCAATAGGGGTAAATGGGGTGTGTTTTTTTATCAATATTGCTGTCCCCCTGGAGTATGATGAATACGAGGAGAATATTCTGTGCGCTGCCCATTTGGAAGCAAAGGACGAGGGATGCCTCGGGTCTAAGTGAGTCTCTTGCAGCATCGCAATTTGGACCTGATGGCGATCTAAATAAGCTAAGATTTGTCTGCACTTGCGTGGATCCCTTAGTCCTCTAACATTCCATGTTAATAGGTGTAGCCTCACAGTAGGGTCCGAGCCCGCCATGAGTATAAATGTGGTTTAGTACATGATTTGTAACATGGACCACCTCTGTAAACAAAACAAAATGCATACCATAGCACCCCTATGTGTTTCGCTTTATCATGAAATACTGTCATCACGAAGTGCCCGCCCCCCTCCCCCACCCACGGAAGCATCCCAAACATGCCAGACTGAACGTTCCCGCCCCCACCCATATTTCCCGAAACATTAAAAACAACTTGCATTGCAATCAAAAGAACAGGGGGATCACCCGTGAGGGGGGACTCCTAGGTTGCACACAACTTACTCCCGACCCTCCGACACACTGGGTGGCCAGATGTCATTAACTACCCATCGGGGGAAGGGGTGTCCGGTAGAGTTTATCTTGTTGTCCCAGGGAGGTACTTATCTGACTGTAAAGTCTCGGAGGCTCTTGTAAGTCAGAAATGTATGGTGTTGTTCCGGAGTCTCGTCCATGGGCTGGTTTAAGAGTTCACAGAGGAGGTGCATACACCGTTTTCTCAAGGTGGCTTATGACCTGGCCGGGGATCATTATCATTCCGTGACTGGAGATGTAGATCTCGATGAAGATTCTTGCGTGTTGCTTGAATTACCAGGTCGCTTGATGCGCCTCAGAAAATCATCTACTTGTTGCGTGTTGGTTAAAAACTGCTGCTTGCCTTGGTGAGTCACCCTCAATTTGGCCGGATACAGTAAGGTGCAGTCGATTTGTGCCAGACGCAGCTTTTGCTTTGCTGGGTTAAATTTTCATTGTGCTTCCTGAACCGCAGCCGTGAAGTCGGGGTAAATGGTAAAGGTGTTTCCTTCAAACGTAAGATGCTTCTTGTCACGAGCCACCCTGAGGGCCACATCCCGGTCCCGGTAATTGAGCAGCCTCGCGATGATTGGGCGGGGCGGGCTTCCGGGCGGCGGTCGGGGGGCAAGAGAGCGATGTGCCTGTTCAACTATAAATTGGGAGGACAAGGATTCGGCGCCGATAACTTCACGCAGTAGCTTCTCGATAAAGTCTTCCATCCGTCCTGTGTTGGTGCTCTCCGGTATGCAGAGAACGCGTATGTTGTTACGTCTGCTGCGCGCCTCGAGATCTTCGTTTTTGGCAGCGATAACTCGGAGCAACTTGTCCATCTGCGCCACCTGCTTTTGCATTGTAGACATATTATCTTCTGTGTCAGAGATGCGGAGCTCTGCTTCCTTTATGCTCTCGTCGTGTTGATCTATTTTGTGCACAATAGCATCCATTCGGGTGTTCATACTGTCCATTTTACTTTCTATGGAAGCAAGGCTTTGCCTCACGGCCAGCAACAGTTCTTTCATGTCATCTTCCTGCCCATGCGTCGCACGTGTTGCAGTGTCTCCATTTGCCTGCTCAGGGTCATCTTGTTGCAAGCGGTTGCCCCTTTTTGCTTCAAAGGTCAACCGAGTCTGCTTTGCGTCCGGTTTTCCCATTTTCGTGTTGTTTTTCTGTTTGTTTGTGTTTTTGTGTTTTCTTTTTTTGTTTTGTTATAGATGTGGCCTTCCATACCCGCTGCGGCTACAATGGAGCGGGCTAGGTGGTGCGGTCCGTAGCGTGGGGGGGTGAGATAGCTCTCCTCTCTTCTAGTGGTATGCGGTGCTGAAGAGGGTCACTCCGGTGCTCCCCGAATAACACCTGGTAGGCCAGGAGTTGCCCTAAGATGCCCTAAGGGAGGCCTCACCCCAGCACAGCAGTGGCAGGATCCCCTATTCGTGAGGTCTGAAGGGCTAGGTGAACCACGTGTCCCGGATCAGGCCACTGTATTATTGTTGGCTTGTTCAGGTATGGGCGCTCCGCATCTTGCTGTGGTGGCGAACTGGTGCCAAATGCACCGACAGCGTCAATGGCACTGGTAACCAAATGGTAGCACTCACAGGATAGGGCAGCAGCAATTTCTGTACCGGTAGCTGTATGAGACCTGCACCCGTAGTCCACCGTGGCTACCCCCGCTCCACCCCACAGAAAGGCACAGGCCACAGCGATCGGTCTCCACAAAAATCGTCTCAGGCCGCAGGTCAGAGGGCGACTCACGGGGTCCCACAGCACGACAGTCCGCTAGTATTCAATCACGGGCTCAGTGGAGTGATAGGGACGTGAGCAACACTCCCCCCGCAATAGTTCTCCCGCTTTGCACTCCAGCCGCAATCAGGACGCATCCATCGTCTCTGTGTAGGAGACGCCAAGGTTTCCTGTCTGATCAACAATATGGCGCGTACGCCGCGCGGGCGCTTCAGATGCTGTGCGTGTATCGCAGTCCCAGATCCGCAGCACTGGGCCACAAGTCTCAGTTCCGGCCGTCGGGCCCCACACTGGCACTCCGCAGCAGCGCAATTCGCATTTTAGAGGACTTCCGAATGCTATTCAGACACAGCAGGGTCTTGCGGTAAAGCCGCCCGGGCAGGATAAAGGGCAGTTCGTGGGAAGCACTCGCGGCAGCAGCGCAACAGCTCTCAGCGCCGTGCCTGACGATGCGGCGGGGGGTGTCTAGACTTATCTTCCCTTTGCAATGGTAGCGATCGTCGAGCGCTGTATCTTGAGAGTATGCACCCATCTTCATGATGTTGAGGTGCCGAGGGTACCAACCAGATCCGAGGCACGGCCCAGACGCCTCGTGGGCGCCTCGGGTGTCGCGTACTGTGCCCTGCCCACCTCGGGAAACACAGCTCCAAGTCGCAACCTCGGCTCCAGTTAACGGGCTGTCCTCTGGCCCTTAATCACGGCGCAAGACTCCAGAAGTGGCTCTGTATAGCGACAGAGTCATGCGCTCCACTCTGACGTTGGCTGGGAACAAATTGGAGTCCCCTGGGAAGGATAAATTGACGGATATACACACCAGGCTGCAGGAGCCTCACGCTAGTGCGGCCATTTTGCCTGTGCGCCACCTAGCGCCCCCCTAGTGGAATTTATTTTCTTATTATGCTACTGCTGGCATCATTTTAAACAAAAAATTAGCATTTGCAGCGCCAATAGCTCACATTTTCACGAATGAGAGACCTATTGCATTGCAAATGCTTGTTTACTCCTGTCACTCTGAAGCTGGGCCCCACAATGAAAGCGGCCCCCTTTGTTTGAGAGCTTTCATTTTTTGTGTGTGTGTAAGAGTGAGACAGGACTCTCCCTGAAAGAGGGGACGAGGACATCCCCAGATATGGAGAACAAGGACTCTCCAACCTCAACAGAGGGGTTGGGGGTGAGAATTCTTACCTATCGCATGGAGAGAGGGAGAGACCAGAACTAGCACGGAGAGAGGGAGAACCAACAATTTAGGCACTTGGGCAGAGAGGACAAGGGTTCTCCTTGAAAGAGAGAGGAGGTAAAAGAGGACATCACTGAAGGGGAATTGAGTACTCCTACATACAGCCCTGCCAAGTGCCACACATCTCGTGTTAGATTAACACATATTGATAAAATCTCCACATCCCTGCAAGTGCCAGAAAGTATAACGCAAATATGTGGCTCTTGGCAGGGCTGCCACACCCAGCTGAGCAAGTTAAATAAAGCAGGCACTAGCCTAGCCCGCCCGGCTCTGGTTTCTAACAAGTGACCTGTGAGATCTTGAGTCATAGCACTATATCAAAAAGCCTCTCTTCACCTTCAGTGACCTTGTCTGCTCCCTGGAGACTGGGCTGGTGGCCCACCTCTTCCTTGCACACTGATTGTGGTCGCAGTGTAGTTATCCTTCGTAGATCCTCAATGTGTTACCTACCTTCTGGGAGCCGAAAGTGTTTTTTTTCCCCAAGGGGGCACTTTGTGCAGGACCAGCGTTGCAACCCTTTATTAGGACTCCAAATAGAAGTAGCTATAAGAGCTCGCTGAGCCCATAGGCAGGTGGTTTTACATTGACAGAGGGTAGGGAGAGATGGGGGCCGTGTGCTCTCTAATTTCAGCATCTGCCGGACCCAGGTAGCTTTTCTCTCAATACGTTCATAATAACTTAAATATATGACAATTAGGCTTTATTGCATGCCTGGGCAGTATTTCTTTAATGTGATAAAGCTGCATCGGGGCAAAGTATTGGAACTGGGACCTGTCAGGGGTTAAGTCTTGTGGCTTTCTGTGAGCTACGTTGAGGCCGAATACATGTCCTCTCCTTAGCATGGTTTTGGAGCAGGGCCTAAGCAAGGATGCATTTCATGTACTTTTGCATTTTTGTCACAAAAGTTAGCTATAGACATTTACGCTTGCTGTATGTTTAAGAACAGTCCCACTTTAAAATTCTCAGCAGCTGCTGCCCCATGTCCCTCCCGCACAACTGCTGCTGTTCTAAAGTAAATAGTACTTTCAGAAGCAAGGTCTGAAGTATGATAGCCTGCGCTGTCATTTGTAACATCTTTAAGAAGGCAACGCAGTCAACAATCCATGTGAAATTGGAAACCACAAGTCCCAGAGTGCAACATTCAATTGGATTAAAACAGCCATGACTGACTGGACGTGTCATACTTGACCGGGTTACTTTTGGTAAGTATGCAGAACCTGTTGTGTCATGGGATAGTGCTGCTGACCAGACAGTGGCTTTAGAGAAAGGTTCTACTGTTTACAGTACTAGTGAGTCGTGCATGTCCTGATTTGTAAACACATCGTGCTAAGAACAGAAGCCTAACTTGACAGGTCTACTATATATTGCAGTTTACTGATCCAACAAATTGTCAGTAAAGAATTAAAAGAAAACAATAGTGTTGCAATCAATAAAAGATCCTCAGTAGGCAGGTAGAGTAGATTTTATGATCACATTTATTAGGAGATAATACTCTGTCACAGGTTACAGATGTCATGTAACTGCCATATCAATGCCCCACCAGGAGCAGGCCAAGTCTACATGAAACAAAGTACAAAAAGGATAACAAGGAGGATAAAGTCTACAAGTGAGAAAGAGCAAGAGAGATTTCAGTTTAAGGAAAAAACAGAAAAACGTCCTGAAGCCCCATCAGTGACTTTTCTAACAGACAGCCTGCACCCTCCCTAATTTGAGAAGGGCGTTTTGGACTTTCAAATGTATGCTGATTCAGTATTGTGATTCTGGTACCAACGAGGTTGGAGTTGTATTATACTGCATTATGCAGCTTTGTGGTGAGCGAGCCTGAAGTCAACTGAAAAGTAAGGGCGTTGGAACTGCTTATGTTTACAGATTAATGCTAACTGATGTTCCCAGCAGTTTGCAGTGAACCAGCAGCGTGTTCAACAAGGGAGTCATCCTAACATCTGTAACCTGTAACAGGGACTATTATCTCCTAATAAGTTTCATCATAAAACCTACGTGACCTGCCTACAAAGGATCATTCTTTGATTGCAACAAATAGGCATTTGCAACTCCTATGTTCTGAGTATGAGGAATATGCTTAATTTGGAATATTTGTTCATAGTTGATGCTTCTTGTGTGCAGTGCGTCATTATGGAGCTGCAAGCTGATATAATGGCACCAAGTGGCTGCATCTTGTCTGACTGACACCTTTGGATAGCTCTTCTGCATAGCCGAGAGCATTTCCATTTGTTGGTTGCTTGTACTATCTACAGCAACAACAAAGATTTCCCCATTATTAATAAGGAATGGCCTAAAAAGTCCCAGAATGCAAGATTAATTAGCATGTTACAAAAGGGATGCAGTTACCTGACCTTGCATAGGTACTCCTGGAGTACAGTCAGTGGTTTAAAATCACTCCTCCAACATAATGATGCACAAGTAGGCAATATCTGAAATGTATCTCTTTTCATGGATATGACTGCTTTGTTCAACTCGTGACAGTGCAAGACAAAGGGGTTGAAATGTCGCACATATACACCCTGAAATCATGGAAAATATGCACACAAACAAAGTGAACACTTGGCAGCTATCTACATAGAGCGAGAACCCAGAAAGAGGCACAGGAGGAGGAGGCATCCTCGGAAACGCTAAGATGACGACACCTTCTAAGTAGGGAGAGAAGAGGACTCCACACCACCCACTTCCCTCATCCATAGAGGGAGGGAGAGATGTGGTCCCGCCCCCCCCCCCCAGGTATGATAAATAGAGCTCATCCGGAATAAAGATCGGGACGCACCCAGAGAGAGGCAGATACAAAGATTTACCTGAAGAGAACGAGGCTCAGTGTGGGTGTGAGTTTGCATGTATAGTGTGCATGTATACGTCTCGACTTGGCATATTGCTTCTTAGCATTTTCACCCATCTATGACAGGATGATGTCTTCTTGGGGAAAATGCTGGTGGATACACATTGGTGGTAATTTTTGGAATGGGAATTGTGGGGCCATTTGTGACTGGATGGTGCTCACCTTCTGCAAAATACTTGCAAGGGCATATTAATGGTTATATTGCCACATTATGGCAACCTATGGAATGAAATGGTGACACATGAATATGTAAGGCAGCGGTTATCCTTGTGTGGCAGGAGTACATTTGGGTACTTAATGGAAATGAAAAGGTGATGCTTGGGCACTGAATATGTATTTACTTAAATCAAAAAGCTAATTTTTCAGGTCAAAATGACAATGAGTATCTTTTAGTTGTGGGGTGGGTCAGGGTTAGTGTTCCAAAATGACAAGTGTAAATTTGTTTTGTCTCCACTGTGTAGTTAAAGTCACGTCAGAGTTAGAAAACTAGATATTTGCACAGAATGCAAGCCTTTTATCATTTGGGGTAAATCTGTTCAGCTGTTTGTGAGTAATTAAGGTTCAAAGGGTAGTGATATTTTAACAGTTGTTCTCTAGATATGCTCTGATTTCCCACTTTAAATGAACTAGTCAATCCTGATTGGTTGGTCACAACCTGAACAATATGTTGTGTCAGCCATCACAGAACTCAGGGACATGGTCCCTGTGTCCTTAAAATGCATGAAAAATATTACATTAATTAAAAAATATATATATAAGGGGACAGGGTGAGCACACCCTGGCTCCGGAGAGAATGTTGGGGGTCCCAAAGAGACCCCCCCCCCTGTTGATTGGCTTCCCACAAAATGGACAACATGTTGTGGCAGCCTTTACACGACTCTGAGACAAGGTCCCCCATTGAAATGCATTGTAGTGAAAGTCTGTTTTTGATGGTCACAAAAAGGAGCACATATAAAGAGTGATAACAGATTTTAGTCACAATATAAATCATATGTTGGTGGTTCCATTCAAATTTTAGATAATGTGTTGTATTCTAATGTTATTTTCCCATGTGTAAAATCCGTGGCGGCCGACACAAACAAAAAGTGGTGCGGCGGGTGGAGGGGGGAGCTCCGGAAGGGGAAGCGGGTTAATAATTTTTTAAAAAGGGACTTACCTGAAGCTGCCAGTTGCCTCCAAGTTGCGTCATCCCCCAGTGTTCTTCCAGGGCCCAGCAGACACTGGGAGAGCATCACAGACTCCCTGTGCAATCCCCTTGCTGCCCTCATGCTATGAGAGCAGTGCGGGGATTGGCTGGTTTGATGATCCGCTCAGGGCAGGGTGTCTGTGTTGTTTCTTTTTTTTCGAAGTTTTATACAGCGTGAACTTGAACTGAAATCAGGTATCAGAGCGCTTTACACGAGCACCAGTTGCCTTACATGAGGACACATTCATCATTTTTTGTTAGGCACAGGGAGATTAAGTGATTTGCCCAGAATCACAGGATGTTGCTACATCTTCTCCATCCCGGCTGTTCAATGCAGCCTGGTTGGAGAAACCTAGGTGCACATGTGTGTTTGGCCAGCCTAAGACGGCCGACCAAACACACATGCACACTTAGAAGTACACAATAGTCCTCTTTCCCCCTCCCTTGGCCTGGGCCCCGCCCCTCCCTACACACCTGGCTTAGCCAGCAGGTGAAAAATAAAATGATGATAGACTGGAAATGCGCAGAAGTCAAACCCCTACTCAAGAAGCCCTCAGCAGATCCAACAGACCTCAAGAACTACCAACACATCTCCCTCCTCCCCTTCGCGACCAAAGTCACCGGGAAGACCGGCAACGTCCAACTAACGAAATTCATCAAAGAGAACTCCATCCTCGACCCCTCCCAATCCGGATTCCGCAGCAACCACAGCACCGAGACCGCCCTACTCGCCGCTATAGACGACATTCGCACCCTCCTCGACCAAGGCCACACCGCGGCCCTGATCCTACTCGACCTCTCTGCAGCCTTCGACACCGTCTCCCACCACACACTCACCACCAGACTCCATGACACCGGCATACAGGGAACCACCCTTGACTGGCTCCACTCCTTCCTCACCGGCAGAACCCAAAGAATCAGACTTCCACCCTTCCTCTCCGAACCCATTGAGATCAACTGCGGAGTACCCCAAGGATCATCGCTCAGCCCTACGCTCTTCAACATCTACATGACCTCCCTCGCCGCCATCGTCAGACAGCACGGACTCAGCATAGTATCCTACGCAGACGACACCCAGCTCAACCTCTACCTCACCAAGGACCCCATCACCACCAGACTCAGCTTCCAGGAAGGAATGAAGGACGTGGCATCCTGGATGAGCAGCAGCTGCCTGAAGCTCAACTCGGAGAAGACAGAAGTCCTCATCCTCGGACCCTCCCCCTCCGCACGGGACAACACCTGGTGGCCCACCACTCTAAGCAGCCCCCCCACCCTCACGGACCACGCCCGGAACCTCAGCATCATACTTGACTCCTCCCTCTCCATGCCCAGTCAGATCAACGCCGTCGCCTCCACCTGTTTCAACACCCTCCGCATCCTTCGCAAGACTTTCAAATGGATCCCCCCGAATCAAGAAAGACCGTCACCCACACACTCATAACCAGCAGACTGGACTACGGAAACGCCCTCTATGCCGGGATCAACAAATCTCTGCTATGCAAGCTCCAGACCATACAGAACACCGCAGCCAGACTCGTCCTCGGCATCCCTCGACACGAGCACATCACCCAACACCTGCGAAACCTCCACTGGCTTCCCGTCGAGAAGAGAGTAACTTTCAAAATACTCACCCACGCCTACAAATGCCTTCACAACATCGGACCCCAAGAGAAACCTCCGATCCGCCAACATCGCCCTCGCCGAAGCCCCCCGCATCCGCAGAGCAAGAACAGGTGGAAGAGCTTTCTCTTACATTGCGGCCAAGACCTGGAACGAGCTCCCGATCGACATCAGGTGCGCCCCCACACTGCACATCTTAATGGAGGACCCTCAAGAGCTGGCTCTTCGACTGACCGGAGCTGCTCCTCCCTCCCCCCCGCCTTGAGACCCTTTCAGGTGAGTAGCGTGCTTCACAATTCCCTGATTGATTGATTGATTATCGTTTTATTTTTCACCTGCTGGCTCTGAGCCAGGGGGGCGACGCTCCTCCACCATTGCAGAGGAGCTGCCCCTGTGTAAAATGCGGATTTGATGAATCATGTTTGACATAAAACTGTTTTCTCTCATGATTTTCTCATAGAGAGTTAAGGATAGTGCTCTAGAAGCTAAAATGAGAGAATATTTTCTGTAAATTCCCACTATCCTCTTCAGCCATGTGAGAATAAAGTCTGACATACTGAGTAAAACAGAAGCAGCAGCCTGTCAGTTGATTCCCCAGTGTTATACTGCAGCCTCCACAGTGTTCTAATGAACCACAAGAGCACTAACATTTGTATTTATGACACAAGGCTGGCACACCTGAAGCCATCTTGGTTGAATTATAGCTGTAAAACTGAAAACATTTCCTACAGACGATACTGCAGTAAATGAAAAAATGAGGAAGCTTGATAACAAAAAAGTCTCCGAAGATGGCTGCCTGAGGAAAAAAGACCACAAATATAGCTTAAATGGTACCCAAATAAATAGCGGTAAGTAACTTGTGCAACAAATAATCAAGTGATCAATTGGATAAAAAGTATAAAATAGCAACAAGTTTAAAAATCCTTTGTCGCTATTTGAGAACTCTGAAAATGTGTCCTCGTTTAAGCTTTCTAGAGCACTAACCACAATTTCTATGAGAAAACGAATGCCCTCATTTCTAAAGAAAATGCTTTTAGGTTTTTCAGTTTTGGTTCCATCAAGATGACTTCAGGTGTGCCACACTTTTGTCATAAATATAGAATGTTAGCACTGTAGTTGTTCATTAGACCATGGTGTAGCGCTTTTTCTCTCATTTCAAATTAAAGCTCTTCGGGTGAACCGGCAGCGGTGCAAATCCCCAAAGGATTTTGTTGATCCTCACTAGATCTGGTCATTCAAAGCAATTCAACATCAAATAACAGTTCATAATTAAATGTAAAGCATATTAGGGTTCACAATAAAGATTGACAAGTATAATAATCAAACCATGAAGATTGATTGAAAGTTAAAGGCATTACAGAAAGCAAATTAAATAGCAAGGAGACATTCAGTTAGTCATTTGCCATTTAAAAGCATGTAGCTCAGAATAAAAATGCAAATAATGAAATAGCAGAACTAGGTATTATTCAGCTCAAGTAAAATAAGTCATAAATCAGAGGTCAGACCCACATAGTGTCGCCTTCTAAAGATCGGGGGAGTGAGCCCACAACCCTCAGGATGTGGCCTCTTTTGTAGGCAATTAATCAAAGAACCATACATTTGTTGTGAATGTGCAAAGATCTTACCTTCCTATCCAAACATATTAAAGAAAGAATAATACAGTTTGAAATCACATTTTTCAGCACTATTCCACAGATTCACATAAAGCAGTTCCGTAGAGTTGTAAGACTACATAGTGGATAGAACTATGGGCATGTAATAGTGACATCATTTGGAACGGTGGGGAGTTGGTTGGAGAAAGCTGAGGGAGGCGAGGCAGTTGATCCTATGATGGAGATGTGATGACCATTAAACAAATTTGTACACCAAGAACCTGTGTGCAGACAGTCTTTACATGGCAAGGAGGAAGAGTCTGTGCAGGAGGCAGACACATATCACATCTCCATTCCTAGAGTTGAAGAAATAAGGAAAGAAGGAAAAGCTATGTGTTTTGGATGAATTACTACAACCTGTCCACTTTCTCCAGTTCCGGGAGGTCTGGGAAGGAAAGCAGAATCTCCTAATAACCAGTGGCGGTGCGTCCATTGGGGGCGTTGCCCCACTAATGTCATGGCCCCAAATTCTTCGTTCTACTTCTCCGACGCTAATTCCAATCAGGACTCCTGATTGGAATTAGCGTCTCTGCGTCGGAGAAGTAGAACGAGGGATGCTGGGGTGGGGGTGGGGCTGCGGCAGCACTCAGGGAGTTGAGTGACAGGCCAGCAGCACAATAGAGACAGTCACACAGTTGCAGTCCCAGCAATAGTGCGCATGTTCGTTTTTGGGCTGATCATTTTTACGATCAACCCGAACATGCGCACTCTAGGCTGCACATTAGGAGACCGAGGGTTTGATGCCGCAGCCCCCGGTCTCCTAATGGGCAGGGAGTATCCCTGCCCTCAACCAATCCTGGCGGCGCTGCTGGAGCAGCGTCAGTAGCGGGGTTGGCACTGCAGTGACGTCGCGACTGTTCCTGTTTGCACCTCCTGGTCCGGGGTCCCGCGCTCTTCAACAGTCGTGCAGAGGCGGCGCGGACCGGTAAGTTTTCTTTTATTATTTTAATCTTCCCCGGCCCCCACCCCCCACGAGTAAATGTTCGTCAGAATGCTTTTCTCTTGAGTCCCAGTCTGAAGCAGTGTTAATAACAATCACCAAGTATTATAAGACAGCACACCTACTGCATTTGCGGTGAACATGGAGGTTCGGCAAATTTTCGAGTCAGTTTTGTAGTTTTGTTAGGACTCGTGCTGCGGAAGTGTGCACTAGACATGCAACGACCTTTTCTCTCCCCCGAAAATTTCCTTTATGCCTCTCCCTCCACTCTGTTCCTAGAGTTCTCGTGCTCACTTCCAGTTCCAGCCCTCCCCCGCCTTCACCTCCCCAGCCTCGCTCCCCCGCTCTTCTCAGCCCGCCTCTCTCGTAGGCCTCAGCCCGTCTCCTTTGTTTTTCTCTCGATTACTACCAGTGCCACCCCCCGTCCTGTATCTCTGCTTCCATCACTCTCCCGTTTCTGTCATCTTTTCTGTGTCCAGATCTCACTCTGCCCCCCCGTCTGACTCTAAACAATTTCACCCACAATCCTTCTTACCTTTACCGCTCCTTCCCATTCCAGCCAGATCTAGCGCCTAAGTTAAAGAAAGGAGCTGACTGCACAGCCTTTAGAACACCCTGCCCACATGGTGTTTAATCCCTGCGCTGAGGTAAAGACTCCGTGCACAACCGTGCCTGTAGGAAATTCAAAACAAGCCAGGGCTGAAATACAGGCTTCATTTCTCCTAAGGGAGCTGTCTTTCCCTTGTTCTCACTGTCAGCATACAGCTACTCGGCTTTTGGCTGCTAGAATGCTGATGTAGGACAGCTGCTCTTCTGGAGCGAAGTGAAGCCTGCAGGATCTCTGGTGACTAATTGTGTTATTTTCAGAACTTACCACTAACGAGAATACATCATATTTATATTTGTCTTATGCTACAGGATTGTTGGTGAGTGACTGGGCTGATTACACGTGAAAGCAACAGCAATAAAACAGCATGAAAGTCCACAGATGTCAAAGGGCATGGCCTTTAATTAGGGATCGCCGGGGTAGCAGCTACCTCCCACCCCACCTCTCTTCCTTTCGAATCCTAGTCTTATTCTAGCAGCCCTGGCTAAAATCAATATTTCTCTCTTCTGTCGCGAACAGCGTGGTCTTGGGTCTTTTTACTATGTTATATATTTTGTAAAATGTGGTTCTAAAGGTCTTTACTGTTTATTAATACTGTAATGAGAATATAGGCACTTGAGTTGTATGCGCGCCTCAGAGGCCTCGACAGCTGCGTGTTGATATGTGTTTGCATGACATGGACACGATAACATTAAGTGGGCAAATACCTCCTTCGCTTCACACGAAGAGCTGGTATCAAATATCGCCATGAAAGGGTAAATGTTTTCACCAGGGCATCTGCCTGCGCTTGTCAACAATCCTAGTTTTGCTGATTTTTTTCATGTTTTATGTTGTCCGCGTTTTTCATTTTCATTGTTTGTTCCCCACGTATGGTTAATGTTCATTTTTGTATGACGTGTTTTTGCCATTTTTAAAGATACTTAAGTTCTGCATCACGTTTTTTAGCGGAAGGCGCTGGGTGTCCCGCAATAAAAGCAGAAGGACGTGTCAGTGAAGAGGTCACATCAGTGAAGCTAAAGCAGAGCGCCGAATTAGGTTAAACGACTTGACAGTTGTTAAGCGCTAGACAGAGAGCAGCCAGTAATATCCAGTATTTTTATTCAGGTTTTAGTACCGGAATTCATTAACGTGTCTCTCGGGCTCTCATTATTGCCAGATAAGGAAACTGCGACTTAAGGAAACAACAGTGCTGTAACGAAGATCACAACCTTTTGGGAGAGCTACGTTACAAAATGAATCGTTCATTGCTGTAAATCGTAGCAGTCGTTTTCACCCACATCAGTGGTGCACATTTATTAACATTGGAAGGTGGAACGTCTAAGGTGTGTGCATTAGTAGGTGTTCTCTTTTGTTGCCTTTAATTTAAGCCTACGTGTGCGATCTTGCATTCCCCACGAGTTAGCTATTTTATAATGTTGTTGTTTATCTGTATTTTTTTCTGTGCATACTTTGAGGCTTGAGCCATGCCAGGTGTTTGAGGGGCTTTGATTGAGCGCGCAGGCGCTAAGGCGAAAGCCAAACAAAGTGCCTGTCAGTGTGTTGGCCTCTGCAGAGCACACAGAACAATATTTGTGTATTCCATTTGCAACTGAAATTCTGTGGAAATGTGTGTGAAGGGGGTACACTGATGTCAAAATATTTGCAAGGCAAAAGTAAGAGAAATTAAAGTGCTTATATTTGAGGGAGTGCAGTGCATGTTGGGGGCGGTGAAGTGACAGAGATGTGAGGAAGGGCATTCGGGGAAGAGTGAAAAGAGGATGCTGAAGAGGAAAGAGAGGGGTTGAAGATGTGCAGATGGACAAGATATGCAGAGAAAAAGAGGATACATATCTAACATAAAGCACACATAATTGAAGGCCAAAACTCCTTCCACAGGCCTCAATGCTATTTAATTCACAGATTCACTATTTCAGAATTTCAGAATTTAAACATTTTCAATGTTCATTATTTATAAGAAATCATTGTTGTTACTCATTTATCTTAAACAGCTAACACCCAGTGACAAAGCCAATCATACTGATAGGCTTTAGGTGTATGTCAGTTGTTGTGCCATTTATCTGGATAAAATTACATCTCAGAGAGAAACCAAAATACCGGTCTGATGGCACACTATGGGAATCACAGAAATGTATTTGGCATGTTCCTTTATAGGGAGCACCCACTTTTTTCATCTCACTTAAAGACCTGTCTGCACATATTTCTATATGACTGGTTACAGCCAACAGCTGTGGGTGCTTCCCGAAGTCTGGTTAGAGCATATTTTTCCAAAGTTAATGCTGCATGCAGTGCAAGACACTGGGCAAGCATACATTTTAAAGGGCTAAAGTTGTTGTCATGCAGAACAATTTACATATTACAGTAACTGTTGAACAAATTAATGCAAGAAGATACGGGGCAGTTTTTAATGTGTTTAATATTTCAAGACTATACGTTCCCACTGCTTAATAAGCCTTTCTTTATCGCTGCATTCATTTGCTTTAAAATGCAGCATTTGCCAATCTTTTTAAATTTCTTTCTCAGGAGAGGGACTCTCCCTAGACCCCAGGTTTGTCCATTGAACTTGTTCACATCGCTAACTAGTGTTTTCTATTGGAAAGGGTAGAGCCAAAGCAGTCTTGCTTAGTACCCTAGCCCCCTTCAGAAGTCAGACTTGCTTGGCAACCCAGAAATTCTCTGAAATAATGTATGAGTTTTCTTTTATGAATGCCTAGAAGAACTGAATTTTTAGTCCATTTATCACAGAAATAGTGCTGAAAATCGCACCAAAAAGATGGCAATTTTTAAAAATTTCTTCACGGGGGGAGAACCCCCCCGAACCCCCCCTATTGCCGTCGGGCTCGCTCGCATACGTTGATTCGTTCTGCATACGCCTCACCAGTTTCAAATTACACCAGCCGCCACTGCTAATAACTTAGAAGGTAAAGATTGTTATTATATTGGCATTGCCTAAAAGATAACTGTAAAGTTACCCTTGCACTGTATGAGCCTGTGAACATTTGAAGGTCACGCACTTGTTCACAACAGCGCGTTTTAAACCCGCCATTCTAAGCCGCGGTGCTCCGTTCAGTGCCAAGCTTATCAGCAGGCTCGCGCAGCCGCAGTGAGGCAGACTGCAGGCCCCAAACACATACAGCGTAAGTAATGCTAGGAAGCTGCATGCGATCCCACGCGCATCATCCCATCAGCAGCTGATTAAAGCAGCTGATGAGGAAGACTGCAGGCCCCGAGAACATTCATCATAAGCTACGTGCGGAAGTCGTGTGCAGCCCTCGCCGCAATGAGTGCATCATCGCATCTGGTTAAGGCTGCTGATTAAAATACAGATTACAGGAGTCTGGCATCGCAAGGGAAAACAAAAAGGAAAACAAGCATTTGCAGTGCAATCTGTCTCGCCTTTGGGACCTTATATGTATTTAGCTATGCAGCACATTTGCCTGGGTGCTGAAACATCTACTGTTCTTTAACATGGAGGGAAAGTAAGCACCAAACTGCATGACACGCCAGGTATGGGAACACATGGAGAGAAATATTGCCTTTCAGCAGGAAATGGTATAGTCCAAAGCTCTGTTTTTAATATAAAATCAGGTCCTTTGGTGGTCATATCACTGAAAATACAAGATTTGAAAAAATATTATTGTCTACGGGTGCTCGTGGAAGACAATTTCTATGGACTGGAATCTAGAGAATGCTAAAGTGATTCTGGTATTTTACTGACCTCTGCTGGTCGTTTTCTATCAAGACAGTTAAATAGAGGCAGTTGAACAGAAAAAAAGTCCCTAAGCGGAAGCAGACAAGTCCTAGGGCTGATCTCCAGAGCCCACAAAGTACATATACATATAAGTATATAATAAGTATATACTAAAGTATATACAAGAGGTCTCGAATGCTCGACCTAAAAAAGGGTTGCACTCATATGATAAATCCTGTGAAACTGAAGCCTTTCTTTGAATGACTGATTCCTCCTTGGGAACCCTGTGAAGATGAAGCTTTCATCCTGCTTCTGATGAGTATTTCCTCTTTTGGAAATTAGAGGACTGGCCCTGATGAGCAACGAGTGAAGGGAAATAGAAATAAGATTATGCGAGAATCAATTGAAAGTTTTTATGTTAGATTGTTATTGTAGCTTGTTTTTTCGACCTATTAGATTATTTTATAATGCTATTTGCGCATTTTCTTGCAGAAAAATTACTCTTCAAAGCATGGCATCTCCCTCATCGTTTCTACCAACGCCCAGTGAGCCTCCTGTGCCCTGGAAACAATTATTTTGTACTTATATTTTAGCAAGTGGTGGTGATTAGTACGGGCCAGTAAGAAGACAAGTTATTTTGCTACATCACATGGGAATTGAGGGAGGGAGGTTGCATGAAGACTTACCAGAAATATACTTGGGGATGGGTGATAGACAGCCGAAGAAAGTGTACGAACGTCGTTGCAAATGTTAGATTTGCAATTTACTCCAAAAACTAATGTCGTCCTTGAACCTAATACATTTTTTTGTAGGACACTTAGGATGGATGAAGACATTGCGTCTTATGTAGCTGCGTTGCGGCGCTTGGCTATATCATGTTGATTTAAACAGCTAATTGATTCTCTGATTAGGGATCAAATACTGAGATGCACAAATAGTAAAAGAGTGAAGGAGAAGCTTTTAACATAATGTAGGAAGCTGGGTTTCTGTTGAAGTAACCCCCCCCACTTTTTGCCAGATTTCTGATGCACTTTGACTTGATGTGCCCTGGGTCCCTGCCAATCAGGTTCCCAGGGCATGTGTTCTTTCCCAAAACTGTACCTTTGTACCCCCAATTGGCACCTCTCTGGCCACATGTAAGTCCCTTGTAAAAGGTACCATGGGTACCAAGGGCACTGTGACCAGGGAAGGCCTCTAAGGGCTGCAGCATATATTGTGCCACCCTTAGAGGTCCTGTACCTTAACACACACATACACTGCCATTGCAGGCTGCGTGTTTTGGTGCAGAGAAAAGTAAAGAGTCGACATGGCACACATTCCTGTGTACCATGCCTGCAACCCACTGGCATATGGTCTGGGAGTTTGTCATTACGAACTCCACAGCACCATAATGGCTTTACTGAATTCTGGGAAGTTTGGTAGCAAACCTCTCAGCTTAATAAACCCACACTGATGCCAGTGTGGGATTTATTATACAATGCACTCAGAGGGCATCTTAGAGATGCCCCCTGAAAAACTACCAGCCTCTGGTGGGTTCCCTGACTGGTACATACCAGCCTGCCACCACGAGACATGTTTCTTGACCCCTTGGGTGGGAGTCTTTGCTCACTGAGCCCAGAAACAAAGCCTTTCCTAGGCGGAGGTGGTCACACCTCCCCCAGGCCAGGAAGAGCCATCTGTGGCAGGGGAGCTTCAAAGGCCTTGCCGCCTTTTTAACGCAACCCCCAGCCTCTCCTGCTATCAGGAGCAGGCCCCCTTCCTGTCTCCCCTCCTTTTTGGTGGGAAGACAGGCGTAAAAAATTAGTTCAGCCCAGAAGGTGTGCCCACCTCTGCCACACCCACCCCTCAGGTGGGGAAGGCGAGGTGAAGCCCACTCTTCAGTGCCCGCCATCTTGCAGATGGCAGGCACTCTCCAATCAGGATTAGGGTTTGTGACCACTCCTCCACGTGGGGTGAGCACACCAAGGGTGTAGTCACCCTAAGGTCAGTAGCCCATTGGCTACTGACCTCGAGACACCTAAAACTCCCCCTGAATACAGTATTTAGGGGGCAACCCTGAACCAAGAAGACAGATTCCCGCAACCTACGAAGAAGTAGGATGAAAGAAGACGCCCAGCAGAGGAGACTGCAGAGAAGAACTGACTTAGCCCCAGCCCTACCGGCCCGTCTGCAGTTTCCAGAGATCCTGCACCAAAAGTCACCTTGTCCTGCAGCCAGCGACCTCCAGAACCCCTGGGAGGACTGACTGCCTTCAACAAAGACCTGATCTCCAGTGAACAGCAGCTCTGTTTAAAAGAAACAGCCAAAAAAGACTCCGAGCGTGCTGAGGACAAAGAAACCCGATACCTGGAACCACCACGGCACCCGACGCCTACGGCCTGAATCCGGGTGGCCCACTGGTCCCAGCGAGGTTCCCCAGCACTCCAGAGTCTGAGTCCACTGTGGGTTGACCCCTCCAGGACTCCCCGACGTCACCTGCAGGCTCTGCACGGAGACCCCCCAACCACGAGTGGCCTGGTAAGGTGAAATCCGACCTCAAAAGTCACCCCTGCATCCAGCCGCCCTGCGCCCTGGAGAAAAGACCCCGAGGTGCACCTACATCCCCGAACCCTCCAACTTACCTGCCCAGCTGTTGGTTCCTTCTGTAAGTCTTCCTGGACCGAGCCTGCAGCCAAAATCCAAAACCGGCAACTCCCATTGAAAACAACAGGGCACCCGATGCCAAATCAGCACTCTGCACCCTGCCACCCCTGTGCCGATGAGGGTGCACCTTGTGTGCTAAACCGGATCCCCTTTTGCCCTGAGCCTAACACCAGGAGCTTTGCTCCCACAACCTTGTGGTCTGCTCATGAGCAGCCACCAACCGGAGGCCCCCTATCCCCCATTGGATTACATTGGGCGCCAACACTCTGCACCCAGCCGCCCTAGTGCCGCTGATGGTGCTTTGAGAGTGCATCCTCGACCCTGGGGGAACCCTAGTTCTAACCCCAGAATACCAACTCCAAAACCTAAGTACTTACCAATAAACCGATAACTTCATTTCCTCCCATAGGATTGCATTGACTGCTTTTCTTTGAATATTCTTCTAAGTGTGGAATTGGTTTGTATGAAACCTTGAAAAGAATGCAAATGTACAAAAACTGAATTACTTACCTTTTGTCAAGGAAATGTCCCAGTGTGATATCTAGGCATATCACACTGAGTAGAAAAAGTAACTTAAAAAGTAGTCTGCAAAGTAATGTACAAAGTAATCTCAAAAGTAACTGTAAAGTAATTTTTACTGTTGACTTACCTTTAAACCAACCAATTGCATCCAACTGCATTTCAATTGTATTTCAACTGCAATATACCTGCAAAGTATTATTTCACTTACCCCCACCAGGCCTAGCTTGGTTCTAGAAATAAAATAACTAAATAACATTTTTATACAAACAAATTGGTCTGAGTTCAGTCTTTGAGTGTGTGACATCATTTCTTGCCTGAGTGTGTACAATAAATGCTTAACACTGCCCTCTGACAAAGCCTTACTGCTCGCCCACACTACCACAAATAGAGAGTAAAGTATTATCTACTTTTACCTCTGCTTACCTTTGGGGTTCCACTGGACTCTGTGCACACTATACCTTACTTAGGTATAGTGTATACAGAGCCAGCTTCCTACACATAATACCCCACTTTAGAGGAGGTCATACAGCTAGGGCATGATCATACAGCGATGTTGATAAAGGAGATGGATGGTGATCTCAACAGTAAAATAGATATGGTGGGTGACGATGATAACAATAGTAAAGAGAAGATCAGAACGACAACTTTTGGAAGTTAAGAAGGACAGAAGTACAAAACAAAGAAATAATACTTTCAGAGAAATAAGGTGTTTCCATTGTGGAGCTCTGGGGCATATTACTTCTTGCACAAAGTGCGCTGCCAGAAATGTAATTTGCAGAAATTGTGGGAGGAGAGGATATTTTGCGAAGGTGTGTAAGACAAAAGGTGCTGGTAAACATATACAAGAAGTTGAGCAAGATAATAATGATGTATGTGAAAGTGTTCAAGACATAATGTTAACCATAAAGAAGAAGTCTGCTGAGGTGACAGAAAGCATTAGAGAAGAAGGTACACCGGTCTCAAGGATACGTACAATAAAATCAGAAAGTACAGATAAATTGGAAAAAACGTATTGTGATGTATTCATAGATGACATCATAAGAATGACATCATAAGAATACTTGTTGATTGAGGAAGTTTATATACACTTTTATCAAAGAAAACATATGAAGGAAATTGGATGAAAGGTAATTACCCGCCATTGGTGGAGCCGGATATTAAGGCTGTTGGGTATGCTGTCAAGAGAATAGAAATACTGGGAATGAGATGGATGATGACTGAATTCAAAGGAGAGGCTGTACATGGGCAGATCTATATAACTAATTATGGGACAGACTTATTGGGTGGCGTCATCAGAAGGATTTGAACATCATTATAAATCCTAATGCTAAATAGCCAGTCAAGGTAACAGAAAGAGTGGAAGCTGAGGAAGTTATAGGTAACCATGAGGGTGATGTAATGCTAAGATATCCTCAAGTATTCACAGATGAGCTGGGCTTATTAAAATTATTTCCCCACAAGATTATGCTAAAGAAGAGTGCTAAGCCAATTGTGCATAAGGTAAGGAATATTCCAAACATGATGAGGGAGCCACTGCGTCGGGAGCTGTATAAACTATAAAGTCATGGAATATTTGAACCAACTGAAGCATCTGAATGGCTGGCATCTGTGGTAGTAGCACCAAAGGAGAGAGGAAAGATTTTGTCTTGTATAGACTTACGAGACTTAAACAAGAATATATGGGTAGACAGGCAACCTCTTCTAAACATCGGAAATGCTAGCAATTATGGGAGGTGGATCAATGTTCAGTGTGCTAGATATGTCTGCTGCATATCATCAGGTGAATCTACAGGAAGAATCTAGGCACTTAACATTGTTTGTGACGCCTCTCAGGACATTCCGAGACAAGAAGATGCTGTTCGGGTTAGCCTCAGCCTCCGCTGTTTTTCAAAGGGTTATGAAGAACATCTTTAGTGACATGAGTCAAGTTCTATGCTTCTAAGATGATATACTTATTGTGGGGAAAAGTGAAGAGGAACATGACAACATATTTGGAGAAGTGATGACACAATTAGAAAAACACGGTCTAACAATAAAGAAGGAAAAGTTCCAATTAAGGATGAAGGAAGTAACATTTGTGGGTAAGGAAATAACTGCTAAAGGAATAAAACCAAAGGAGAGCATAGTAAAGGATAGAGAAAAGGCACTGAAACCATCTAGCAAGGATGAACTGAAAATATTTCTTGGGCTTGCAGAGCATTGCTCTAAATATGTTAATAACTTTGCTCACAGAAAATACTTTATTTAGAGAATCAAGTCCATTAAAGTGCCAAGTAGAATTAAAAGAGACATCAATGCCTCATTTTTACAACAATTATGTTGATGAATAGTCAAAAAGGTCAAATTGTCAATCATACAGGTTCAGTCAATACATATTGACAATGTACTTATTTTAAAATGTATTTCGATAAGCAGCTTTTGGTCTAATAATATGGACATTGCTTAGTCTCATTGCACTTTCCAGGTTGCGGCCATGTGATATAAAATAAAAAATATAAAATCTTTGAAATTAGACCATAAAAGCTGGTTATTTCTGTTTGTGCTGCATTAATACATACATATGATTTGAATAAAATAAACTGTGTATCACACATTTCATGGCTGTGTGATATGTATCTTTGCTCTAAAGAAGTTCAGAACTAGGCTGCTGCTGCTGCTGCTGCTTTAACGATTCTGGATTTTTTCTTAGTAGTTTGTCTGCAATGTCCAGAAATTGTATAACTTTGCTGATATAGTAGAACCGTTAAGTCTAATCATGAAGAAGAATGTTATATTTGTGTGGAATTATGATTGTGAGGAGTCTTTTGAAAAGATAAAAAGGGACATAATACAGGCACCTATATTGGGGCATTTTGTTGTGGCTGGAAAAACATACATCACCACTGATGATAATGGTGGAGGGGTTGGAGCAGTTTTGATACAAGTTGTGAATGGAGAAGAACGGTTAATTGGTTTTGCATCAAGGAGATTAAGAGGAGCAGAGTCTACATATTCAGTGATTGAGAGAAAAGCCCTAGCTTGTTGTTGGGGAATCGAGCATTTCCGTTTCTATGCGTGGAGTTTACCTTTCAGAGTCAGGATGGATCATAAACCTTTACCATATTTATTTAAAGGAGGGGGAAGATTGTAAGGTAATGTTACTCTGCGTATCTCACGATGGATGTTGTCAGTACTTGATTACAATTTTAATTTAGGGTATGTAAAAAGTTGTAAGAATGTAATTGTGGATTGCTTATCAAGGTTGCTGGTAAGTGAGGAGGAGAATGTTGAAGAAACGTGTGAGGAAGTTGAAAGCAGTAGAGAGGGAGAGATGGCATTGAGTAATGTTGAGTGGGAAGTGCCAGGAGGAAGGATTACCTAATGAGAGAGAGGTGGAAACCAAAGTAGTGCAAGGATGGGGTGACATTAATATTCTGAGCAAAGAATTAAGTGAGTTTTACAAGGTAAAGGATTAATTAAGTTTAACCGGGAAAACTGATGAGAAGGAACCAGATTGTTCCTCCTGGTTAAGTTCGGAAATGTATAGTTACCATTGCATATGAGGGGCATCCTGGACACAATATGACAGACAAAAAGAAGGGTGAGGCAGTCATTTTGGTGGCCCGAGATGGATGGTGACATTGAAGTTGTAAAACACTGTTGTGCATGAGCCAATAGTGACAAAACTAGAATTGTAAGACAGCCTTTGCATGGATGCATGAATTTTCCTGTGAGATTAAGGGAAAGACTAGTTACAGATTTTATAGGGCCTATTACAAGGCTTGGGTCAAAGAGTAGGCATATCCTGATACTTGTTGACTACCACACGAAATGGTTTGTAGTGAAAACAACGAAACAGGTGTTTACAGCCAATGCCATTGAGCTTCTAGAGAAAGTTTTTATAGGTGAAGGGGTTCCTAGGACCATAGTTTTCGATAATAGAGTGCAGTTTATTTCTATGGAGATGACTAATTATCTTCCCATGATGGGGACTGCTCATGAGAGAGTAGCTCTATTTAGACAACAAGCCAATGGGTTTGTGGAGAGAGTGAATCGTCTTGTGATGGAAAATATACAACTCTCATTAGCTAAACCACTTCCTTCGAAGAGGGAGTTGAGAAAAATGGTGTTGGCACATAGAACAACTTCTCATTCTGTGACAGGTTTGTCACCGTTCAAGTCCTTAAAAGGAAGGGACCCAGGAAGAAAAGAATGTCCTGTGTGGCTGGGTGGAATGAAGGGTGTTTGGATTGACCGGGATGAAGTCAGAAAGAGAGTCAGTGGTGTGCAGAGAAAAGCAAAGGAATACTATAACAAAAAACAGAATGTCAAGAAACTCTGGCTGGAGAGTGGTGATTGGGTGCTCATAAGGAAAGGAGGGATTGTTCGGAAGGGTGACAGCAACTATTCCAGTCCGCATAATTTAAGGAAGTGAAGTGCAACATAGTTGTTCTGAGTGATGGAACTACATGGAGTTTTGGGACTGTGTGAAAAGTCAATAAACCACGAGAAGTTGAGTGAGTGAGGGGGTAATGATTGCTGTTGCAAATACCATATGTATAAGTTGTAGTTCCTATGATTTGGGGACAGTCATTTTTTCTATATTCACTGTTATCTACCTTTGTATGTACAGTTATTATTTAGGTATGTTCATTGGTTTGTTTATTTACTGAAATTAGTATAGGGGAGATGATGTAGAGTTGTAAAACTACATAGTGAATAGAACTATGGGCATGTACTAGTGACATCATTTGGAATGGTGGGGAGTTGGTTGGAGAAAGCTGAGGGTGGTGAGGCTGTTGATCCTGTGCTGGAGATGTGATGGCCATTAAATTAATTTGTACACCAAAACAACTGTGTGAATACAGTCTTTAAAAGTTCCCATCCCCAATGATTTTTAGTCACTGCAGTAGTTAGTACAATGTTGCTATACAACATACAAGGACAAGTGTTCGTGAGAGCCATGGAGGTCCCAATTGGTGAGACCTTGGAAACCATTCACTATGCTTACACAGCATGAAACAAAGCTTGAGAACAAAGCATCATGTTGTATATGGAAAAGAAGCATCACCTTCACAACATTATTTGCAAAGTTGCCTAAGTGTACTGTTAGCATTGCGAGTAAGGACAGACAGATGACTGTGTGCTGAAAAAGATGGCTGTAGACAGCAATATTCTTCTTTTAAATAATGTACAATGCACTCCTGTTCCTTTGTAAATTCAACAAATTACTCCAATATTTAAACAATAATCCTAATATTGTGTGCTATGCGGTGCCGTGCTCTATCAAAAACACGTTCCCAAATTATCCCAATACACTGATGTTTGGAAACAGCATGCACTACTAATGAATGCATCACTGCAATTTCTTTTTAAACAATCATAGGTTTACATACTGTTAGATAGCATTTGCAGTTATCGAAATTTACATTTATTAATGAACAGAGTTGTTTTTCAAAACTAATACATGGGTCCCTCCTATAATTTAAGTGGCATATAACAATGCCTCAAATTCCAATGCGTTGAAGAAATTCCAAATTCTTTAGCACGCCCAATGCATTTTGGGATCACTGGGTCCCTTCTTCAGGGGAAACTAGAAACAAAGTAAGGAAACAGGGAAGGTTTGAAACCGATTTGATTGATATACTCCATTTAAAAGCAAAGTAAAAGGTGAGAATCAAAAACAATATAAGTGAAAAAAACAATGTGTGCTCCAATGAGCAAGTTTTAAATTCTGACTTTGGAGGATGAGTTAGGGTTCATGCAGTAGTACTCTGTTCTTTCTAGAGAGAAAAACAACAGAGAGAGATGCGTTTGTGCAAGACAGGTTAACTGTTTCCTCTTGATAAAACGATAAAAATGTGAATCACAGAAAAAGAAAAGAATAGATGCCTACGTACAAACCGATCTATGATTTGCCAAGTGTAAACCACTATTAAACAACGGTTACCAAATAGAGAAATTATGTCAGAGTGTTCAGCGGCCCATAAGCAGTAGACCATATAAATCATGTACAAAATATCCAGGAGATTCCAATATGTAGATGCTACCTAAAGCCTGAGTTTACATCCTCTCTTACACATGACAATAAACTGTATTAACAAAGAAACCAAATGTCATAATTCAAATGAAGAGCACGATATTGCTGCCATTAATCTCCATAGCGTAAAGAGTAAACGTACCACTGTGACTTGCACATGTGCTACTATATATTATCACGGTAAGTAGAGCTCCAAGCTGCTGAGCCGAAATGCTAACCCATTCTGCAAGTTACATGAATATATAGTTAAGACATGTATCCTCTACTCGTTCTTCCTGACAATTATGCTTATGTTCAAATAAAGACGATGTTCCTTACCTAGTTCAAACTAAGCACTCAACGCCGTGTCTCTGTTCAATATGGTCAGATCTGTCGACAGGCAGCTGTGATCACATCCGTGCTGCTTACAGAAATGCGTTACATCGGGTGAAGTGCATTTCCTAGCCATCATGATAAAAAAAGGACTAGCAGTCTGTTTTAAAACAGCCTAACCTTCGTGTAAATCTGCACCACCTTGAAGTAGAGATTACCGTATTAGCTTTCTATGCGGTTTGTATAATCCTGATGTTGCCTTGCTTTCTGAAAGCCAATGCCAGCATAAAGGTTGTCTGAAGCTTTAAAGTAAGTAAACATCCAGCGTGATGATGTTACTGTGAATAGGTTGTGCTAAGAAATTGCAAGTAGACCTAAAGGTTCCACCACAGAGCTGCAAGTAAACCTAAAGTGTCCTCCACAGAGTGCTGTTAATGTGTACGCATTCAGAATGAAAAAGAAAAAAATATATAGTGCCAAGGATTTGAAGGGAATTAGACAGAAAAAAAGTTAAGAAAAGACAGAGGAGCAACTCTATACAATTGTAATACTCACTTTTAACAAAGGCTATAATATCACATTCAAGCATGAGTGTTCTCAGAACTCAAAACATATCCTTCATAATGTGGTAAAATGTGTCATCTGCTTATAGTATCAGTCATAATAATTGAATATTACACCTGTATAGATTGTAAATGATGTGGTTTTTTAATATATACAGAAAGATGGTTTAGTTTTGGTTTTGTGACCCTGTTATTGGAGCTGAGAAGAAATCATCTACTTGTGATATACATTGGAATGCTACAGTGTTGCTGCTATGTGTGGTGTTACAAAAATCACTGAATTCAATGTTGTCGTTTAGACCCTTAGGTGAAAGGGTATCAAACTGTTTAATTCAGTATGTTTCCCTTTGGGACAACATTTTTGAATGGTTCATCCCGGGTGTGAGTCTAAGAAATTCCAGTACTTGAAACCGAAGTTGTGCCATGTTATGTTTGTGTTCTATCCAGTAGGTTTCTAGATTTGAATTAAGAATTTGTTTTTGAATTCTTTTTCTTTTTATTGAACATATGCTTCAGGCATAATGCAGCACGATACATAAACGGCATGTGGTTGGACATACAACAGTTAACAGGTTCCCACATTTCTCATTTCTTATTCAGCATATACTTATTGTCTATTGCCTAAGTAGTCTGGCTCGATTTCTTCTACCTCACCCCCCTGTCTTATTCCTGGACTGTCCCCCAAATCCCTCAGTTGACTAACTCCTATATTTCATCCAAGCAACCCAAATCTTTTCCCATTTGTGTGGGCAGCCTCTACTCTGGTATATTGTCTGTTCCTCCCGCTGGCACCAGTCTAGGTCCTTTTTCCAGTCCCCGATTCTTGGAACCTCCCCTGCACCCCATGCTCGGGCAAAATTCCTCTTTGCCACTCCACCTGCCAAGTTAAGCCATATTTTAGCCTTTGTCGGCCAGACAATTTCCCCCGTCACTCCCAGGATGTGCCACCTCGCGTCGACCGGGACTTGTGCCCCCACCACTGTCGCCATCACTTGGGCTATGCCACTCCAATATTGTAGAATGTTGGGACACGACCATAGGATACGGAAGAAAGTACCCGTCTCGCCGCACTCTCTAGCACACTCCTCTGAACTACCGCGGCTCATGCAATACTGCACTGTCCTTGGCGCATATCATCTATGCAGTATTCGGAGCTGGATCAGCCTGAACCGCGCCCTCATAGCAATTTCCCTAGGGTTCTTTATTGCTTCCGCCCAATCATCGACCTCCAAAAGTCCCACATCCGTTTCCCATGCTGCCCTTAGGGAGCCCATACAGTCTGGGGAGTTGTTCATTAGTTTCCTATATGTTAGGGAGATAGCTTTATCTAGCATTGGGTCAAGTAAAAGTCTGTCTTCAAATGGAGTGTACTCCAGGAGTGGTTCCCCCTCCACCACATGACATTTGAGGGCATGTCGCAATTGTAGGTACCTGAGGTATTCCCCCGTCCCCATCTGGTACTCCGTCTGGAGACTAGCAAAATCAATCATTTTTCCACCTCTCCAAACGTCTTTCAGTAGTTCTATCCCTATGAGTGCCCATTTGTGAAAGACTCGCAGACGTCTAACCTCACCCAGCAAATTTCCCTCCCACAGTGGGGTCTGCTCCGTGAGTCTGGCATCCCATCCCACTACTTTCATCGCTTTCTTCCACGCATTCACTACCGTCTGTGTGTGCGTCGGGAGTGACTTGTTGCGTTTTCTGCTATATAGTTCAGCCAGATAGCTGCCTTTGCCCATTGCTAGACGGTCTACCAGGTACGCAGGCTCCTCGGTCAGAGAAAAGACCCAGCCATTAATGTTTTTAAGGTGTGACGCCCAGTAATAATTCCTAATGTCCGAAACAGCCAAGGGGACACATCCCCCCGTAGCCTCTCCAATTGGCATATACATTTCTCTGCATAAAATCCTCCTCTGATTTAGTGACCCAGATATTTAAACTCTTCTTTAGGGACTAGAGCCTTACATGCCGACGTCAGGAATGGAATCTCGCCTGTTAGAGAGAACACCAAGGAGTTATCCCAGTTTATTTGATATCCCTAGTAGTTGCCAAATACTTGGAATATGTGAATGAGTCTATGGAACGTTTGACAAGGTTTGTGGGCGTAAACAGAATGTCGTCTGCGTAAAGGGATATGTGTTCCTCCCATCCCCCCCCTATGTCAATGCCTCTCACAAGTGGGTCTCCCCGCACCCATGCCGCCAGTGGCTCGAGCGCCAGCACGAAAAATATAGGTGAGAGTGGGCAGTCCTGTCGGGTACCACTGTGCAGCCTGAATACTCTAGAAATCGCCCGGTTTACTCGAACCCTCGCCACTGGGGCGGAGTATAGTAGCTTGATCCACATGTGGAATTGTGGTCCAAAACCCAGTCTAGAAAGAACCGCAAATAGATAGGGCGACTCTATGCTATTGAACATCATGTGCTCGTCCAGTGACAGAAGCGCAGCAAGAATTGTTCCATCGTTTTGTTACCATGTGCATGACTCCATATAGGTGACGAAGATTCAACCTGGTACTTCTGTGTGGCATAACCCTGACTGGTCAGGATGGATCAGGGAGTGTATCACCGGGCCAAGTCTATTAGCTAATACCTTTGCCAGCGAGATAGGTCTGTAAAAACTACATAGATCGTGAAGTTCCCCTTTTTTGGTATCACCACAATAATTACCAGTCTCAGGTCTGCCGGCAACTGTCCGTCTGCTTTTGCAATGTGAAACATGTTTAACATGTGTGGGGCTACTTTTTCTGCTACACACTTATACAGTTCTGCGGGGAACCCGTTTGGGCCCGCTGCCTTTCCTGATTGCAAGTCCCCAGTGGCCCCAACTATTTCTTCTTTTGTCAGTTCACTGTCGACTGCCTCTGCATCTTCTGGTGCTAGTGTTGGCAGTGATATGTCTCTTAGCAGCTCAGTGTTGTCTTTATCCGATCTTCCCGAGAGCGACTGGTATATGCCCTCATAATAAGTTGCGAATGCCTCAGCTATGTCTGCGCTAGACTTCCACCTGCAGCCATCAGGGGTCCGCACTTCTGGGACCCGATTGCGGCTCCTGTCCCTCCTCTCCGGCCAGCCTATCAATTTATTAGCTTTATCGCCAAGATCGTATACTCACCTGTGCGTGGCTATCGCATGCACGCGAGCTGTGTCTTTCTCAAGGTCCTTGAGTTCTTTTTGCTTAAGATTAAGAGTATGCCTGCGCATCGGGACCGTCTTAGGATCTGAACCCAGCTCTGTTTCAATATTCGCTATTTCCTGTTCCAATGCCTTGCACCGTAAACGTCGTTCCTTTCACTTGGCCCCCACCGCTGCCTGCACAAAGTCTTGGGCCACTACCTTATATGCCTCCCAAAGCATACTACATGACTCTACTGAGCCCGAGTTCTCTGCAATGTATTGCTCTGTACGCTCCCCGAACCGCTCCCTGAAGTCGTGGTCTCTAAATTGATATGGATCTATCCGTGGTGGAAGAACATACTCTCGCGCAGGGCCCTGTAGGAGCACTTTGACTGGCGAGTGATCCGATATCCCCCGCGCCCTTTGTCACCCCTCCCCCCCGGAACAACCCTACTGTAAAGGGGTGTGTGAAAATGTAGTCCAATTGGGAACCGCTCCTATGAGCTGCCCAGATGTGGGTGTATTGCATCATTGTGGGATTGTGCCACCTCCACAGGTCTACCAATCCCAGCGCATTCATGAAGGCATGCAGTGGCTGAGGTCCTGTTGTCCTGTGGGATGATGTCTCTCGGTATAGTTCTAGTGACAGCTTTGCATTCATATCACCACCCAGTATAAGAGTGCATTTCTAGCAGTAATTTGCTGAGTTCTGGGAGTGTCTTCCCGTGTAGCCTCGGTGGAATGTATGCAGAACAAATATTAAGGTTCCGGCCATCCCATGACCCCGATAGCGCGACGTACATTCCCATTGGGTCGCACCAGGTGCGGTGCTTCAGCAGTGGCACCGCATTTTTTGTTAATATTGCTGTTCCTCTAGACAAGCATGTTCTAAACCCTGCATGTGCCAGTAACGTGTAACCGAATTGGTTGAGTGCTAGGTAGTTGTTGCCCTTCAGATGTGTCTCCTGGAGGAGTAACAAGTCCAGGGAGTGTCTATGGAGATATTGCAACACCATAGTGCACTTAATTTTGTCCCCCAGGCCGTTGACATACTATGACATGACCTTCAATGTTTTATCTTGCTGCATCGTCATAGAGATATTGTACAGAGTGTGTCCATCTCTCCCTCCCTTTCCACGCCCTATGCCTCCTCCCAACAATGTGGTACTGTTTACTGCATATTGCCTGTGCAAAAAGTTCCTGAACAGGATTAAATCGTTTCTGAAGCATATAAAACTGTAAACTATTCAAACCAAACCACCTGTCAAAACCCCCCCACCCTGCTACCCTGCACCGTAGGTCTAAAACTACCCACATCCCCAATTTGCAGAGCGCCTGTCGCCCAGTAAACAGTCAATGTGTGCTAGGGATGGTTGCCGCCGCTTCCCGTGGTACATTGGTGACCCCTCCCCCACCCCTTTCCTCCAGTTCTATGTTCAGTGCATGTTTGAGTTCTGAACAGCTGTACAATCTCGAGACTTACGCAACTGTCAGGTATAAGGAGTCTGTACTGCTGCCCGTGATCCACAGTTCACCTGCTCCCCTCTTGGATTGACGCGAGATGTTGTTTACTGCTTGTTTTCTGTCCGCCACCTTTAGAGTCCACTTTTCTTTCCTGCAGGTTTTAGTCAGTCAGTTGGGCTCGCCGAGCGTTAGCCTTTGGATAGTCTTTCACCATCCTCTTCCTCTCTCTGCCCGTTGGGGGCCCCCGGATTTTCATTTCGTTGTCCGCGCCGGTCTCTTCCTAGTTGTTGGCTTTGCTTTTTTACTCGCCCTCCTTCCAGCCAGTCTTGTACCTCCGAGGGTGTCGTGAAATACCATGATCTGCCATTACCTATCACTCGGAGCTTTGCGGGGAAGAGCATCATATATTTGAGGCCCTCCCCACTAGGGCCCGCTTTACCTCATCAAAGGTGCATCGCTGTTGCTGCACCAGTAGGGTGAAGTCCGGGAAGAACCTGATGACGGTGTTTTCATAGGGGAGATCGCCCCGCACCCTTGCAGCTTGTAAGATAGCATCCCGATCTCTATAGTTCAGGATCCTGGCTATGATTGTTCTAGGTGGTGCCCCAGGCCACGGGGGAGGGACCGGGGCTCTATACGCTCTCTCAATCGAAAAGAAGTTCGATAACCGTTTCGGCTTTAGGTGATTCAGTATGATGTCTTCTAAAAAGAGGTTCATACTAGGTCCCTTCGCCCCTTCTGGCACTCCTGCCACTCTTATGCTATTTCTGCGGGCCCTTCCCTCTTGATCTTCCAGTTTTATGGCCATGTGTTTGTGCTGTTGGGCAAATTGCCACACTCGTTCTTCCAGTTTACGTGTGGTGGACTGGAGTTCTGCAATGTTTGTTTCAGCCGTGGAGACTCTCTCAGATGTCTTATTCATGTCAGCTCGTATAAGGTTAATTTCTATAGTAAATGTATCTATTTTTGTCTCCAAGGTCGTGCCCAGTACTTGGGTGGCAGTCATTATTGCTCCGAGCGATGGCTCTGATGCTCCCTCATTCCCACCAGTCGCTCCGTCGTCCTGAGCCGTTAGTTGCGGTATGGCATATTTATCCAGCTTGTTAGTTTGTATGGGGGAGCTCCTTTTGGTTTCATTTTTTTTACTTTTCGGTGGGCCTCGTGGCCTCGTGGCCTCCAGGGCCGTACACTGTGTCAGCGCCCTATCTCAGACTCTGGGACTCTCAATTCACGTTCACCCCCGAACCGTCACAGGGTACCTCAGTACATCCTGTGCCGCCCCAGGACAGAATTACTACAACAGCAGGGTGGTGCTTCTTTGTATTTCGGTACTCTCACTTGTAAGTATGTGTTGGATTCCGTGCTCTCTTCGGGGAATTGCTCTCTATCTCAGTCCTTAATAGTGCCCCCAGTCCCTATTGCTCTTCGGGGCCCCTGCTTGTTTGGGCTAGTGTTTGATTATTTGGTTCCGATAGGAGGGGCCCCCACACTCAGTTCTCTGGCCGGCCTACTCTTTCCCGCTGGGTCAGGTCCCCCCGGTCCCAGGACTCACCGTCGATTGCTGCTCTTCGTTTCAGGCTGTGTCGGCCTCACTCTGCTTTTTCCCCACCCTGGGCGCTGCATGCACAGCCAATGCTGCGCCTCTGCTCAGGCCGGATGCTGTGTTGTCGGGGGGTCCGTCTCCTGCCGGCCTCCCGCAGTCAATTTCGCCCGCCGGCTCACTTCCGCACTGCTACTTGGTATCGGAGGCCCCTTCCCCGGGCTACTCCTCAATGTTGCCTCCACTTCCTGTGGGCCTCGTACGTGTTGCGGGTTCCCGCTTCCACACTTCGCCGTCTCTCTTCACTCGTTGCGGGCTGCGATCCCGCCCAGGGCCCCTGTCGCGCCCTGATTGCCCGATAGCACCACAGGGCGGGACCCCCCTCCCGGCCTCATGTGTCTGGGATTCCGGCGTGGATTGCGCGGGTCACCTTCAGCGCGGGGCACCGCTTGCTATGTACCCGTCGTGCCGCGATCTCCGGTTGCTTGGGCCCGTCTTCAATTTACTCCGGGTCAGGGTCACAGATTTGGTTTCACTTCTTCAAGCAGGCAGCTCTCCACCAGAGGTACGATATTTCCGCTTTTTTTGCACTGATGTTAACGGATGATTGCCGGATATGTGAGATGTTCGGAAGGGCCTCTACGGAGCTCCTCTTTTACGCTGCCATCTTGGCTGACGCCAAGCCACGCCCCCCTGGAATTAAGATTTTTGTTGCGACCATACTCTTATGTTCCGTGATTCTAATTTTATTTTTTTTCTCTGTGTTGCCGATGTACATGAGTCCACAAGGACGTTTGATTGAATAAATCATGTTGCTTGTTTTGCTATCCGCTGAATGTGTCTGTCCTGTCGTTGGATGAGTAACTGTTTTCCCAGTTATGACATTATTCAGTGAATACAATTAAAACATCTTTTCTTTACATTTTTAGTTCTGGTGTGGTTTTTGGGCGTGTTAAAGAATTTGGAATTTCTTCAACACATTGGAATTTGAGGCATTGTTATATGCCACTTAAATTATAGGAGAGACCTATGTATTGGTTTTGAAAAACAACTCTGTTCATTAATAAAGTAAACAGTATGTAAATTTTTACAAACTGTTTATAAGAAAGAAATTGCAGTGATAAATTCATTAGTAGTGCATGCTATTTCCAAACAACCGGTGTTGCTTGGGGAATTGAGATAATATGGGAACGCATTTTTGACAGAGCACAGCACAGCATAGCACACAATATTTGGATTATTGCTGGAATACTGGAGTAATTTGTTCACTTTACAAAGGAGCAGGAGTGCATTGTACACTATTTAAAAGAATCTTCATTTGTCTGTCTACTTGTTACTTTGCACCCACTGAAAATCTTGTTTGAAACTATATCAAACATTACTGACAATCGTGCTGACACTCAAGCATACACATCAGAACAAGCTCTAGAGATGTATGTGTTAATACAGGATCAAAGTCATATGGAACAACAGGGGGCACAATTACTCAACAATTAAACCAGTTGGAATATCTGATGCGCAGAGAACTAAATCAAAAACTGCACGCGTCTACCTTAATTCAATATTATAAAGTGAAAAGAATCCTCCGGGGCCTCAGATTAGCAATTAAACCTATGCTATTTAGGTTTCAGCACAATAAGCTTTTTTTGGAAAAGTTGTTCACTATAATGAACAAGTGTTCCTTGGATCTCATACTTTTACTTATTGAGGAACTGTCTCAAACCTAAATGAAATTGAAGAAGAAATTCACAATATTAAAAAGGAATTATCTTTATGGGTGGAACAGGACCCATGGAAAATCACGCTGGATGATTTATCAGCAAAATTGGATTCTGACCATAAGGAACTACAAGAGAGAAAACTAAGAAAGTTTAAGAGAGACACAATTGACTCCAAACTCAATAAAGTTTATACATTGGCAAAAGTTTATGCCCAAAGAAAACCTTTTAAGAAACCAGAGGTATTGTCTGAAGAAAGTTTAGTGTCTGATAGCGACATAGTTTCCACACATCCACCTGTAAACCAGAGAGATCAGCTTCAGGGTAAACCATCCACATCGATACCACCATCAGAAATATCCACATCAACTGCAAATTTTTTGTCCACCAGCCCAGAGATAGATCATCTACCCGATATAGGCATACACAAACCTCAAACAGTAACAGGAAAACTCGGTGAGGAAAAGGAAAAAGAAAAAGGCAGGAAAAACTTACGGCGTCAATAGAAAGTTTAGTTATTAACCTTTCATCAATCACATTGATGGGAAGCCAATTAGCAGTTCTGAACAAGGGCACATCCTTTGTTCCTACTTACGATAAAGATTTACTGGAATGCCAAATACCTCTCTACAAATTTATGAGAACCCTTCCTTTACTTAATTTTTTTTGAGAATGTGGTACCTCCTACTCTCAACAAAGCAGAATCTGTATATTTGAAATTTAAGCCCGAAAGCACTTTTGTGGCTCCGGTCTCCCACAAAACGTTGGATACTTTTGAGATCTTAGTTAAAAAAGACATTCAATACATCAAGTTCCAATCTCACAAACGCCCAAATTTGTCTAAGAAAGAATATAACATCCTGAGGTCATTGGGGAGAGGATGTAGCCTGATGGCTAGAACGGTCGCCCTCAAAGCTGGGGAACCGGGTGCTAGTCTCGGCAGGGACGCTCAACATCCTGTGATACTGGGCAAATCACTTAATATCCCCGGGCCTAACAAAATTAATTTGTCCCTCTGTAATGCAACTGGTGCTTATGTAAAGCGCTCTGATACCTTCGGGTTAAGTTTGCACTATATAAAACTCTGGAAACAAATTGTCAAACAACACTGATTTAGTATTTCAGCCGGCGGACAAATGAGTGGCATTGGTATTTATGGATCAGAGTTATTATACGTCCAAAGTCAATGAACATGTCTTAGATGATACAACCTACTTGGCATTGGAAACTGACCCTACAAATGAGATTGCCAACATCCTATCTAAAACACTAGAAAAAGCTGTTGAATTGGACTGGATTAGTTCAACCACCAGATCATTTCTCATGACAGAATTCCCAAGAAGAACACGGCTATACATGTTACCGGAAAATCCACAAAAGCTCCACTGACCCGCCTTTTAGACCCATAGTTTCAGGATTTCGGTTCATTACATGAACCCCTGGGGAAGTACTAGGATTTCTTTCTACAACCCTTCGTGCAACAATGGAATTCATATATTCAGGATACTACTCATTTTCTAAAGCAGCTAAAAGAGCTTTCATACAGTCAACTTACAAACTGGTGGCTGTGCACCATCAATGCAGAATCTTTGTATACTTCTATTCCACACCAGGAAGGGCTAGAATCAGTTGAATGGGGATTACTCCAACAGTCTGAACTCAAAGCGAACAAAGTGTTCTTGCTAGAAATCCTTCATTTTTGTTTACATCATAGTTATTTTACATGGGGAGACAAGTTTTATTTACAACAAAACAGTACTTCAATGGAATTTGCTGGGGCTCCAGCATAAGCCACTACCTTTATGGCCAAATTCATTTTCACAGACCAAAATTGGCATGAACTTATATTGTTGCTACATCAATTATATTTTTCTGCTCTGGAGTGGAACAAATGCAAGCCTCGAAGCTAATATACTCAATTTAAACTCCAAAAATCCAAGAATCAAATTCACTCATCTAATTAGTAACTCTCAAATATCATTTTTGGATGTTAAGATTGAATTGCAGGATGAAAGGAACAAGTGTATTTCTAGAAGCACAGCCGTAACAATTGTCTCTTACACCAATGCTTTCATTCACCATCTTTGATAAAGAATTTGCCCAGATCTCAATTCATGCGTATCAAAAGAATAACTTCTGACCATGCCAAATGCCAAAAAACCATAGAAGAACACAAAATATTATATGAAGCAAGAGGGTATCCAAAAGACTTGTTGGATGACAGAGCAGCCAAAATCATGACAATGGACAGTGACAGACTCCTTGAGAAATCTACTAGGAAGAATTCAGACTGAATAGTGATTGTTACAAAATATTCGACCAGCTCATCCATCCTTAAAAAAATAATTTGCAAAAGATGGGAACTACTACAGTTGGAGTCAGAGTTCCGGGGCATATTCGACAAGCCACCTTTGTTCGCATACCCCAGAACAAAAAATATAAAAGAAATATTAACACCAAGTAAGACCCCCACACAGGAATGGGTTGGCATGAAAAGATGTTTTAATTGTATTCACTGTAATAATGTCCTAACTGGAAGAACAGTTACTCATCCAACGACAGGACCGACACATTCAGTGGATTGCAACACAAGCAACATGATTTATTCAATCAAATGTCCTTGTGGACTCATGTACATCGGCAAGACAGAGAGAAAAAGTTAAATTTGAATCAGGGAACATAAGAGTATGATCCACAACATCTTAATTCCAATCTACCAACCCACTGGATAAAACGCAAACATATCTTGGCACAACTTCGGTTTTAAGTACTAGAAGTTCTTAGACTCACCCCTGGGCTGAACGATTCAAAAATGTTGTCCCAAAGTGAAACATACTGAATTAAACTGTTTGATACCCTTTCACCTAAGGGTCTAAACGACAAACTTAAATTCAGTTGTTTTTTGTAACACCACACATAGCAGCAACACTGGAGCATTCCAACATATATCACAAGTAGAGGATTTCTTCTCAGCTCCAATAACAGGTTAACACAACCAAAACTAAACCAGCTTCCTGTTGATTAAAAACCATACCATTTACAATCTATACAGGTGTAATATTCAATTGTCATGACTGATACTATAAGCAGATGACACGTTTTAGCACATTATGAAGGATATGTTTTGAGTTCTGAGAACACTCATGCTTGAATGTGATATTATATCATTTGTTAAAAGTGAGAATTAAAATTGAATAGAGGTGCTCATCTCTGTCTTTTCTTAGCTTCTTTTCTTCTAATTCTCTTCACATCCTTGGCACTATTGTTTTCAATCTGAATGCACACACATTAACACCACTGCGTGGAGGACACTTTCGGTTTACTTGCAACTCTGTGGTGGAAACCTTAGGCCTACTTGCAATTTCTTAACACAACCTCTTCACAGTAACATTGTTACATCAGATGTTTACTTGCGAGATTACTTTAAAGCTAAAGACAACTTCTATGCAGGCATTAGCTTTCAGAAAGCAAGGCAACATCAGTTTTATACAAACCGCATAGAAAGCTAATATGGTAATCTTTACTTTAAGGTGGCGCGGATTTACGCGAAGGTTAGGCTGTTTTAAATCAGACTGCTGGTCCTTTTTTTAATCATGATGGCTAGGAAATGCACGTCACTCAACGTAACGCGTTTCTATAAGCAGCACCGACGTAATCATAGCTGCCTGTTGACAGATCTAACCATTTTGAACGGAGAGACGCTGTTGAACTCTTATTTTAAAGTTGGTAAGGAACATCGTCTTTATTTGAACACAAGCAGAATTGTCAGGAAGCACAAGTAGAGGATACATGTCTTAATTATATCTCATGCAACTTGCAGAATGGGTTAGTATTTCGGCTCAGCAGCTTGGAGCTCTACTTACCGTGATAATATACAGAAGCATATGTGCAAGTCACAGAAGTACGTTTACTCTTTAAGCTATTGAGATTGATGGCAGCAACATCTTGGTCTTCATATGATTATGACATTTGGTTGATTTGTTGATACAGTTTATCATGTGTAAGAGAGGATGTAAACTCAGGCTTTAGGTAGCATCTACATATTGGAATCTACCAAATATTTTTTACGTGAGTTATATGGTCTACTGCTTATGGGCCGTTGGCCACTCCGACACATTTCTCTATTTGGTAACAGTGGTTTACACTTGGGAAATCATAGATCGGTTTTAGTATTCAGGAGTCTGGGCTTTGCATGTCATTAAGCACCATCACTTTCTCTATTCTTTTTGACATGAGGTTGGTATGTAGGCATCTATTCTTTTCTTTCTTCTGGGATTCACGTTTTTATCATTTTATCAAGAGGAAAAAGTTAACCTGTCTTGCACAAAAGCATCTCTCTGCTGGTTTTCTCTCTAGAAAGCACAGACTGCTGCTGCATGAACCCTAACTCAACCTCCAAAGGCAGAATTTAAAACTTGCGCATTGGATTACACATTATTTTTTTCACTTATACATTTTTTGGGATTCTCACCTTTTAATTTGCTTTTAAATGGAGAATATTAATCGTATCAGTTTCAAGCCTTCCCTGTTTCCTTACTTTGTTTCTAGTTGCCCCTGAAGAATCTTGATTCCGAAATGCATTGGGCGTGTTAAAGAATTTGGAATTTCTTCAACACATTGGAATTTTAGGCATTGTTATATGCCACTTAAATTATAGGAGAGACCTATATATTAGTTTTGAAAAACAACTCTGTTCATTAATAAATGTAAATTGCAATAACTGCAAGTGCTATCTAACAGTATGTAAACTTTTTGTTTGTTTAAAAGAAAGAAATTGCAGTGATAAATTCATTAGTAGTGCATGCTGTTTCCAAACAACCGGTGTTGCTTTGGGTATTGGGATAATATACAGACAGCAATAACCATTTTAAAATCGTGTCCTACAGTGTTTCATATTAAAATAAACACAACTTCTCAACAGAATATCTCAAATTCATTATGCGTTGATCACATTGTGTTAATACAATTATACATTTTATTAAAAGACCCTTCCTCAACCACTCTGGGGAGCGAGGGGGAAGGGACAACGGAGTGCATGGGGTAGGATGCAGGGGCAGAGGCAACAAGCTGACCACGCTGGGCAGGTGGGTGGGGCAGTGGCAGCATAACAGACAAGGCAGGGCAGGAGGGAGGGGAAGTGGCAGAACAACAGACCATGGAAGGCAAAAGGGATGGAGTAGAGTCATGGACTCAGACAATGGTGGGCAGGAGGGAGGTGACAGGGGCTGCAAGCTGACCACAGAGGGCAGGCAGGAGGTCGGTGGCAGCACAACGGACCGTGGGGGGCAAGAGTTGAAGGGCAGGGACATGCACATGGACATTGGACTACAGGCATGAGGGGGCTGGGGCAACAAGCGAACCACACAGGGCAGGTGAGAGGGTACTGGCAGCACAACGGATCACAGAGAGCAGAAAAAAGTGGGCATAGGCTTGCATATGAACAACGGAGGGCGGGGGAGGCAAGGGCAGCAGGCAGACCACGCATGGCAGGCAGGAGGGGTAGTGACAGCACAATGGACCATGGAGGGCAAGGGGGGGCAAGGACAGGAGCTGCAAGCTCATCATCCGGATCAGGGTGGAGGGGCAGTGGAAGCACAACGTACCATGGAGCGCAGGACGGAGAGGGTAAGTGCGCGCACTAAGACAGTGGAGGAGGGTGAGAGGGGGGCAGTGGCAGCACAATGGACCACGCATGCCATGCGGGAGGGTAGTTGCAGCACAACAGATGATGGTGGGGAAGAGGGAGGGGGCTGGGGTATGCACAAAGGACCAAGAAGGGCAGAAGGGAAGGGACTCAGACAACCTAGAGGAGAGGGAAGCTGGCAGGGGCAGCAAGCTGAGCATGCAGGGCAGGGCAGGCAGAAGAGGCAGTGGCAGCACAACGAACAATGAAGGGTCGGAGGGAGGGCATGGGAGAGGGGATGGAGCATAGACTTGAACGACTGAAGGCAGGGGGTACGGGTGCAGGGACCGAGGCAGCAAATTGAAGGCAAGCAGGAGGGGCAGTGATAACACAACAGACCATGCAGAGCAGGCAGGAGGGGTAGTGGCAGCTCATTTGACCATTGAGGACAGGAGTCAGAGGGCGGGGATACGTACATGGACAGTGGAAGGCAGGGGAGAAGGGCAGGAGCACCAAGCTAACCACGCAAGGCAGGGGAGACGGGCACTGGCAGCACAATGGACCACAGAGAGCAGACGTTAGGGGGCAGGGTAATGCATAATACAGGGTAGAGGGAGGCAAGGGCAGCAGGTGGACCACACTTGGCAAGCAGGAGGGGTAGTGATAGCACAATGGACCATTGAGGGCAGGGCCAAGGGGGGCAGAAGCAGCAAGCTGATCAGCCGGATCAGGGTGGAGGGGCAGTGGAAGCACAACGTACCATGGAGGGCAAGAGGGAGAGGGTAGGGGCACACACATGGACAAAGGAGGGAGGGTGGGGAGGCAGTGGCAGCACATTGAACCACGCATGCCATGCTGGAGGGTTAGTCGCAGCACAATGGATGATGGTGGGCAAGAGGGAGGGGGCTGGGGCAAGCACAAAGGACCATGAAGGGCAAAAGGGAAGGACTCAGTCAACTGAGAGGAGAGGGAAGCTGGCTGGGGCAGCAAGATGACCATGCAGGGCAGGCAGAAAGGGCAGTGGCAGCACAACGGACCATGGGGGTTCGGAGGGAGAGGCAGCACAGTGGACCCTGGAGGGCAGGAGAGAGGGGATAGGGGCATGGACGACTGAAGGCAGGTGGTAGGGGTACAGGGACCGAGGCAGCAAGTTGACTAGGCTGGGCAAGAATGAGGGGCAGTGGCAACACAACAGACCATGCTGGACAGGTAGGAGGGGTAGTGCCAGCTCATTTGACCATTGAGGACAGGAGGCAGAGGGCAGGGATATGCGCATGGAGAGTGGAAGGCAGGGTAGCAGGGCAGGAGCAGCAAGCTAACCACGCAGGGCAGGGGAAGGGTCATTGGCAGCACAATGGACTGCAGAGAGCAGAAGGAAGAGGGCAGGGGTAGGGGCATGCTTATGGACAACGGAGGGCGGGGGAGACAAGGGCAGCAGGTGGACCACGCATGGCAGGCAGGTGGGGTAGTGATAGCACAATGGACCATTGAGGGCAGATGCAAGAGGGGCAGAAGCAGCACGCTAATCTTCCAGATCAGGGTGAAGGGGCAGTGGAAGCACAACGTACCGTGGAGGGAGGGGGTAGGGGCACACACATGGACAAAGGAGGGGGGTGGGGGGCAGTGGCAGCACATTGAACCACGCATGGCATGCGGGAGGGTTAGTGGCAGCACAACGGATGATGGTGGGCAAGAGGGGGGGCTGGGGCATTCACAAATGACCATGAAGGCAGAGGAGAAGGGATAGGGGCTGGACTCAGACAACTGAGAGGAGGGGGAAGCTGGCAGGGGCAGTAAGCTGTCCATGCAGGGCAGGCAGAAGGGGCAGTGGCAGCACAACAGACCACACAGGTCAGGCAGGAGGGCCAGTGGCAGCACAATGGACCATGGAGGGTCGGAGGGAGGGGCACCACAGTGGACCCTGGAGGGCAGTAGGGGTGCAGTGACCTAGGCAGCAAGTTGGCCATGCAGGGCAGGCGGGAGTGGTAGTGGTAACACAATAGACCCTGCAGGGCAGGCAGTAGTGGTATTGGCAACTCAATTGACCATTAATGCTAGGAGGCAGAGGACAGGGACACACCCATGGACAGAGGAGGGCAGGGGAGCAGGGCAAGAGCAGCAAGCTAACCATGCAAGGCAGGCAGGAGAGCATTTTCAGCATGATGGACTACGGAGTGTTGGAGTGAGTGGCAGGGGCATGGACTTGGACAGCGGAGAGCAGGGGGAGGGTGATGGGGTAGAGACATCAAAATAACCACGGAGGACAAGTAGGAGGGGCAGTGGTAGCACAGTGGACCATGGAGACCAGGAGGGAGGGAAAAAGGACATGAACTCAGACAACAGGGGGCAGGGAAAAGGTGGATAGAGGCAGCAAGCTAAGCATGGAGAGCAAGTAAGAGGGAGTGGCAGCACAAAAGACCATGCAGAGCAGGAAGGAGGGGGCAGGTTACAAACTTGGACAACAAAGTGCAGGGAGGAGGGTACTGGAGCAGCAACTTAACCACAAGGAATGGCCTGCATTGGCACCACGGAGGACAGGAGGGAGGGGGCAGGGACACCCACAGAGACAATGAAGGACATAGAAGTGGGGGACAGGGGCAGCAAGCTGATCACATAGGGATGGCCAGCATGGGCAGGAGCAGTAAGCTGTCCACAGAGTGCTGGCTGGATGGGACAGGGGCATGCAGATGGGGAATTAGCCCTTCGAGTCACTCTGGTGTTCTTGGGTTCGATATGCAGGTCCTGTTCTCCTCTCTCAGGCAGAAGGGAAACAGTGTCGCAGTGCAGTACAGCAGGACAACAGAGTGGCAGTCTTTCTTGCAGCAAAGCAGCACGACAGTCCTTCTGAGACTACCACAGGTCCAGATGTGTACAGAAGAGTGGGTCAGAGGGTCCTATTTTTATACCTGGTGCCTTCTTTGAAGTAGGAGATGTTTCTAGAGAGTTTCTAGAGGACAGTTGAAAGGAGAGCAGGGGAAGCAATCTGACCATGAGGAGCAGAACAGCCACATCACCCCCCACCTGAGGAACCTGCACTGGCTCCCCGTCGACAGTTGAATCTCCTTCAAACTCCTCATCCACGCACACAAGGCACTCCACAAGACTGGCCCAGCCTACCTCAACAGACGACTCCTCTTCTACGTCCCCAACCGCCAACTCCGCTCCGCCGACCTCTCCCTCGCCACCGTCCCTCGCATTCGAAGAACTACCACCGGCGGCAGATCCTTCTCCCACCTCGCCGCCAAGACCTGGAACACCCTTCCACTAAGCCTACGACAGACCCAAGACCTGCTGACCTTCAGGAGGCTACTCAAGACCTGGTTGTTCGACCAGTAGCAGCACCCCCCCCCCCTTTTTTTCCCCAGCGCCTTGAGACCCTCGCGGGTAAGTAGTGCGCTTTACAAATTCTGTGATTGATTGATTGATGGGCAGAGCCAGCACAATAGACCATGGAGGGAAGGAAGGAGGGGCATGGGCATGCACATGGAAAACATAGGGCAGGGATTGTGGGTAGGGGCTCAGGGGTAGCAAGCTGACCACGGAGGAAACGCCAGCATGGGCAGGGGCAGCACAATGGAACCACAGAGGGCAGGTGAGGGAGTACAGGCGCACGCACACAGAGAATGAAGGGCAGGAGGGAGGGGGCTAGGGTAGCAAGCTGACCACAGAGGCCAGGCGGGAGTTATCTGTGATGTCATAAATGATGTCATAGAACATGTCATCAGTGATGTAATATGTGAGGTCATAAGCAATGCATGGCGAGTGCGCAAGTTTAACTGGTGAATTTCTGTGTTTTTTTAGTTCAAAACATTAATGTTGTCACTGACATATTCACCTAACTACAACTATAACCTTTGTTTTTGCAGTGAATTTCTAGGGTTTTTTATTAACATAAAGTAATATTTTATTACCAAATGTAACAGGACCTCCTATTTTTTTAAAGGGAAGGGTCCACGTATCCCCTTCCCCAAGATGTATGAGGCCCTGGCGACCCCATCCTCTTGGTCTTTTTTTTTTTTTAAAGGGCCTGGGGGGCCAACTCAGCACCCTCCCAGGGCCTTATTAGGCCCTGGGGACCCCATCCCCTAGGACTTTTTTTATTATGAAAGGAGAGGAGGGCCATGTGCCCCCCTACTCCCCGCGCCTTATTAGGCCTTGGGAACCTTATACCCCATGGCTGTTTTTTTTTTAATTAAAGGGGAGGGAGGCCGCGTGGCCCCCCTCCCTGAGCTTTATTAGGCCCTGGGGACCCCATCCCCCAGGGCCTTTTTTTTTATTAAAGGGGAGAGGAGCTACATGTCCCCCCTCCCTGAGCCTTATTAGGCCCTGGGGATCCCATTCACCAGGGCCACTACTTAAATTAAAAGGGGGGAGAGGCCATGTGGCCCCCTTCCCAGAGCCTTATTAGGCCATGGGGATCCCATCCCCCCAGGGCCATTAACAAAATAAATGAAAGTGGTTGGGGGCCGTGTGGACCCCCCTCCCAAAGCCTTATTGGGCCCTGGTGACCCCATCCCCCAGGGCCACTACTTAAAATAAAGGGGAGAGGGCCATGCTGCCCCCCCCACCATGAGCCATGTTAGGCCCTGGGGACCCTATCCCCCAGGGTGATTTTTTAAATTTAAATGGGAGGGGGGCCACATGATCTCCTTCCAAGAGCCTTTTTAGGCCCTGGCGACCTCACCTCCCAGGGCCTTTTTTTAAATTAAAGGGTAGGGGGCCGTGTGGCTCCCCTCCCCGAGCCTTCTTAGGCCGTGGGGACCCCATCCCTCATGGGCATTAATTTTAATTAAATCTGTGGTGTTTTTTTAGTTCAAAACGTGATTGTTGTCACTACCAAATTCACCTAACCATAACCTTTGTTTTTGTCAGGGAATTTCTGAGATTTAAAAATTAAACATTATTCTATCACATCTAACTATACTGTTACTTTAACCTTTAGTTTTTTCAGTGAAATTCTAGGTTTTTTACATGTGAAGTAATATTTAATTACCACACATAAATGCAAACCCTCGCAGCGCACGACCTTTGGCCATGCGTGGGGGGTTGACTTCAAGGCCATGCCCTACAGCCAACCCTCCACTGCATACAGCCTTTGGCTGTGCGCAGTGGGGGGTTGGCCACAAGGCCTGGCCTGTGAAGAGGCCTGCGGTGAACCCCCCGCACGCAGCCAACCCCATGCAGCGCACAACCTAGCCACAAGGCAGCAAACCCCACGCTGCACACGGCCTTTGGCCGTGCGTAGCGGGGACTTAGCCATAGGGCTTGGGCCTGACCCTAGCGACCCCATAACCCAGGGCCTTTTTTTTCAATAAAGGGGAAGAGAACGTGCGGCCTTCCTCTCCAAGCCTCTTTAGGCCCTGGGGACCCCATCCCCAAGGGTCATACATATAAGTTAAAAGGGGAGGGGGGTCCTGCAGCCCTCCTCCCGAGCCTCTTTAGTTCCTGGGGATCCTATCCCCCAGGGCTGTACTACATTTTAAAAGGGGTGTACAGGTTATCACTGATGTATGCCTATATGGGGGGATGGGGACAGTCTGCGTGATGTAGCGGTTGTTACGAATGTTTTGTTTACCAAATGTACCTGGTAGATGTCACAAATTATATAATGTGCAACTTTTCTGTGCACAATTGATATATGTTGGATACCTACAATCGAGGTACTTTAAAACTGCAATAAAACATGTTTTAAAAAAAAAAAAAAGAGGGGTGGACGGCCAGTTGGCCCCCCCTCCCCAAACGTTGTAAAGCCCTAGTGTAGGAAGCTGGCTCTGTATATACTATACCAAAGTGAGGTATAGTGTGCACAGAGTCCGGTGGAACCCAAAGGTAGGCAGAGGTAAAGTAGATAGCACCTCACTCTCTATTTGTGGTAGTGTGGTCGAGCAGTAAGGCTTTATCAGAGGACAGTGTTAAGCATTTGTTGTACACACTCAGTCAGCAAATGAATTCACACATTCAAAGACTGAACTTCAGACCAATTGTTTTTGTATAAAAATATTCTTTAGTTATTTTATTTCCTAGAACCAAGCAAGCCTGGCACAGGTAAGTGATAAGTACTTTGCAGTAAATATACAATTTGTAACACAGTTTGAATTGCAATTGTAAATGTACTTTGAGTTGATTACAGAAATGTTACTGTTAATGCAATGCTTTTCAGAATACAGTACATATACTTTGTATAGGATATTTAGTAAAATTACAGGTAAGTTACTTTTGAGATTACTTTTCTTACACAGTGCAGTATTCCTGGATACTGCACTGGGACATTTCCTGTAAACAGGTAAGTAAAATCGTTTTTGTTAGTTAGTACAATTTTAACGAATTTCTTTAGGTTTTCAAACTCTTCACTTAGAAACTTTTCCAAGAAAAACAGTCAATGTTATCCTATGGAGGAAAATAGTGTTATCGGTTTTAGGGTAAGTATTCGGTAGTGGGAGTTGAGGTTCTGGGGCTAGACTCAGGGGTCCCCCAGGGTCAGGGATGCACTCTCGTTACACCCTCAGCGGCACTAGGGCGGCCGGGTGCAGAGTGCTGAGGTCCAATGTTATCCAATAGGGGATAGGGGCCCTCCGGTTGGTGGCTGCTGACGAGCAGGCCACTTGGTTGTGGGAGCAAAGCTCCTGGACTTTAGCTCAGGGCAAATGGGGAAACAAAGTAGCACCAAAGGTGCACCCTCAGCGGCAGTAGGGCGGCCATGTGCAGGGTGCTGTTTCGACGTCGGGCGCCCTGTTGTTTGCAATGGGGAACCTTCGGTTTGCAAAGGCACTTCAGGCTCAGGGACGAAGGTCTTCTGGGTGCGACCACCACTTCGAGAGGTAAGTTGGGATGCTGGGGGTTTGTTAGGCACCGTCGGTAGGGTCACCCAAGGCTGTGGGGTGTCAGGTGCAGGGGTGCCTTTTAGGGTCGGATCTTCTAACCAGCTCCTGGTCGCGGTTGGGGGGACCTTCCGGATTTAGGCTGCAGGCGTCGGCTGGAGGTTTGAGGCAGGTCAGGGGTCGCCGGATCTCAGGTCAGGTTCGCCGGGGAGACCTCCTCGTGGTGTTTGCCCACTCGAGCTCGGGCCGTGGACGGCGGGTGCAGAGTGGTGCGGATTCGCGGTGTCCGGCCGGAGCCAGAGGTTGGAGATGAACAAATCCGGTGTTCACGGGAGACACAGTCTTTGTGGTTGAAGGTAGGCAGGTCCTTCGGGGTTTTCGAGGTTGCTGGCTGCAGGACACACCAGGATTTCGCAGGAGCAGGTTCGAGGTGGAGACAGGCCGATAGGGCTGGGGCCAAGTCAGTGGGCGTCTTCCTCTTGTTAGCTTCGGACAGCTGATCGGTCCTTCTTCTTCTTTTCTTGTAGTTTCTTCTGGTCTGAGGAAGCTAGGTTCAGGGGTTCCCCTAAATACTAGATTTAGGGGCTTTACAGGTAGGTAAAAAGGTTGGGACCAATGGGTCCCTTCCCTGGGGTGGGTACACCCCCTATTATGCCACCCTCCAGTGGGAGGGGGCATAAGCCTTTCCCTGGTTGGCTGAGTCCCCCCATCTGCAAGATGGCGGGACTGAGAGTTGTGCTTCACCTCGCCTCCCCCACCTGAGGGGTGGAGTTGGCAGAGGTGGGCACACCTCTCTTCCCCACTTGTTTTTCCCGCCGGTTCTCCCGCCCAAAGTGGGGGTCAGAACCAGTGGGGACCAGTTGCTGAAAGCAGCAAGTGGCCTGGGGAAGCTCACAAAGGCAGCAAGCCTTTGAAGCTTCCCCTTCGTGTACCCTGCCCATCCTGGGGGAGGAGGCTTGGCACCTCGTCCCAGGATGTGCATTGTTTCAGGCCCCCGAGAGCAGCAGGCTCTCGACCCAGGGGTCCAGAAACATATCTGGTAGTGGCAGCTGAAAGCAGCCGCTCAGCCTGGACACTAGTGGTAGGTCGTTTTTCAGGGGGCATCTCTTAGATGCCCTCTGTGTGCATTTTTCATTAAATCCTACACTGGTATCAGTGTGGGTTTAATGTGCTGAGATGTTTGATACCAAACTTCTCAGTTTTCAGTGTAGCCATTATGGTGCTGTGGAGTTCGTAATGACAAACTCCCAGCACCATATACTCTTAATGGCAGCAATGCACTTACAATGTCTAAGGATGGACTTAGACACTTTAGGGGTACAGGGCTCATACACCTGTACCCTCACCACTGGTATAGTGCACCCAGCTAGAGGGGTGACTGACCTATGCCAGGGCAGTGGGTTGTAGACATGGCACACAGGGATGTGTGCCACGTCGAATCTTCACTTTGTTCTGCACCAAGACACGCAGCCTGCAAAGGCAGTGTGTGTGTGTGTAAGGGTACAGGACCTCTAAGGGTGGCACAATAAGTGCTGCAGCCCTTAGAGGTCTTCCCTGGTCACAGTGCCCTGGGTACCTGTGGTACCATTTACCAGGGGCTGACCTGTGGCCAGAGATGCCAATTGGGTTTTGGTTTCAATGCAGATTTAGGGAAAGAACATAGGCCCTGGGTACCTGATTAGCAGGAGCCCAGGGCACACTCAGTCAAAGCACATCAGCAATTCAGCAAAAAGTGGGGGCGACCATGCAGAAAGAGGGCACTTTCTCACACAACCCCTTCCCCCAAACTAGAGAGTCTTCATTTTCTAAGTGGAAGAACCTGGGAAGTCCATCTGCATTGGCATGGGCAGTCCCAGGTCTGTGTTCCACTACAAGTCCATTCCCTGTAGAAAGATGGACCACCTCAACAGTTTAGGATTTTCACCTTTCATCTACATTAGCCATCTGAAAGGTCTGTGATTAGTTTGTACTAGGAAGTGAGTACCAAACAAGTATGGTCTCAGCTTCTTCAGGGACCAAACCACAGCAAAGGCCTCCCTCTCAATAGCACTCCAATGCTGCTCCCTGGGGAGAAGCCTTCTGCTTATAAAAGCAACAGGTTGGTCTTGGTCGTCATCATTGGTCAGGGAGAGGACCGCTCCTATCCCTAGCTCAGAGGGATCAGTCTGCACAATGAACTGCTTGGCATAGTCTGGAGCTTTGAGAATTGGTGCTGAGCATATTGCCTCTTTCAGGGTGTCAAAAGCCTTTTGACAGCTAACTGTCCAGGTTACCTTTTTGGGCATCTTCTTGGAGGTAAGTTCTGTGAGGGGAGACACAATGGACCCATATCCCTTCACAAACCTCCTGTAGTACCCATTCAAGCCAAGGAATGCCCTGACTTGGGTCTGGGTGGTTGGAGCTGCCCAGTCCAGGATGGCCTGGATCTTGGGCTGTAAGGGTTGTACTTGGCCTCCACCAACAAGGTGGCCCAGGTACACCACAGTTCCCTGCCCTATCTGGCATTTGGATGCCTTGATAGTTAGGCCTGCAGTTTGCAGGGCATTTAAAACCTTCCCAAGGTGGATCAGGTGATCCTGCCAGGTGGAACTAAAGACAGCAATATCATCTAGATAAGCTGCACTAAAGGATTCCAATCCTGCAAGGACTTGATTCACCAACCTCTGGAAGGTGGCAGGGGCATTCTTTAAACCTAAGGGCATAACAGTAAACTGATAATGCCCATCAGGTGTGGAGAATGCTGTCTTTTCTTTTGCTCCTGGTGCCATGCCAATCTGCCAGTACCCTGCAGTTAAGTCAAAGGTACTTAGAAATTTGGCTGCACCTAGTTTGTCTATCAGCTCATATGCTCTTGGAATAGGGTGAGCATCTGTCTTGGTGACAGAGTTGAGCCCTCTATAGTCCACACAGACCTCATTTCTCTCTTTCCACCCTGGGGTTGAGGTTTGGGGACTAGAACCACTGGGCTGGCCCAGGGGCTCTCAGAGGGTTCAATAACCCCTAACTCCAGCATCTTGCTGACTTCAGCGCTGATGCTTTCCTTGACTTGATCAGACTTGCGATAGATTTTGTTTTTGACAGGTGAACTTTCACCAGTGTCCACATCATCGGTACACTAGTTTGTCTGACCAGGGGTCAAGGAAAAGAGCTTTGCATACTGCTGCAAGACTTGCTTGCAATCAGTCTGCTGTTGGGCAGAGAGGGTGTCTGAAAAGACAACTCCATCCACTGACCCATCTTTTGGGCTGCATGAGGGGTGGTCAGGGAGAGGTTCACTCTCTGCCTCCTGATCCTCATCAGTCACCATCAGCATGGTGATGTCAGCCCTATCATGGAAAAGCTTAAGGCTGTTCACATGGATCACCCTTTTGGGTGTCCTGCTTGTGCCCAGGTCAACCAAGTAGGTAACCTCACTTTTCTTTTCTAGGATAGGGTATGGGCCACTCCATCTGTCCTGGAGAGCCCTTGGTGCCACTGGCTCCAAAACCCACACCTTTTGCCCTGGTTGAAATTCTACCAGTGCAGCTTTTTGGTCATACCAGTGCTTCTGAAGCTCCTGGCTGGCCTCAAGATTCTTGGATGCCTTTCCCATGTACTCAGCCATTCTGGACCTTAGGCCAAGCACATAGTCCACAATATCTTGTTTGGGTTCTTGGAGAGGCTTCTCCCAACCCTCTTTTACTAGACAGAGTGGTCCCCTCACAGGGTGGCCAAACAGAAGTTCAAAGGGGAAAAACCCTACTCCCTTCTGTGGCACCTCTCTGTAAGCTAAAAGCAAGCATGGTAAGAGGACATCCCATCTCCTTTTGAGTTTTTCAGGGGGCCCCATAACCATGCCTTTCAATGTCTTGTTGAATCTCTCAACAAGGCCATTGGTTTGTGGGTGATAGGGTGTAGTAAACTTGTACTGCACTCCACACTCTTTCCACATGTGTTTTAGGTAAGCAGACATGAAGTTGGAACTTCTGTCTGAAACCACCTCCTTAAGAAACCCTACCCTGGTGAAGATATCAATGAGGGCCTTGGATACTGCAGGAGCTGTAGTAGTCCTAAGGGTAATTGCTTCAGGATTCTTAGTGGCATGATCCACTACCACTAGTATGAATTTGTTTCCTGATGCTGTTGGAGGTTCAAGTGCACCCACTATGTCCACACCTACCCTTTCAAAGGGAACCCCAACCACTGGTAGTGGTATCAAGGGGGCCTTTGGGTAGCCACCTGTCTTGCCACTGGCTTGACAGGTGACACAGGAGCTGACAAACTCCTTCACCTTCAGAGACATCTGGGGCCAGTAAAAGTAGCTAACTAGCCTTTCCCAGGTTTTGGTTTGGCCCAGATGCCCAGCTAGAGGGATGTCATGAGCTAACGTTAGGAGGAACTCCCTGTACCTCTGAGGCACTACCACTCTCCTAGAGGCTCCAGGGTTGGGGTCTCTGGCCTCAGTGTACAGTAGTCCCTCTTCCCAATAAACTCTGTGGGTACCACTGACATCTCCCTTTTCCTGTGCAGCAGCTTGCTGCCTCAGGCTTTCAAGAGTTGAACAGTCCTGCTGTCCAAGGCACAGCTCTTCCCTAGAGGGTCCCCCTGGGCCCAAGAGTTTAACCTGGTAAGGGTCAAGCTCCATGGGCTCAGTTCCTTCTGGGGTGTCCAAGTCCTCTCCCTGAGGAGAGGGGTCCTGATCCTTTTGCTGTTCAGAAGCTGGTTCCCCAGTCTTCTTACCTTTTCTCTTGGAAGGTTGGGCCATACTTTCAGGCTCCAACACTTCTTTTTCACCCTGTTTTCTGCTCTGTGCTCTTGTTTTTACACACACCATCTCAGGGATATCCAGCATTGCTGCATGGGTTTTCAGTTCAACCTCAGCCCATGCTGAGGTTTCCAGGTCATTGCCAAGCAGACATGCAGCTGGTAGCTTTGGAGAGACCACTACCTGTTTCAGGCCAGTAACACCCCCCCCCCCAGCCTAATGTCACCATAGCCATTGCATGGTTAGTGGTAACACTGTCAGCATTGGTGACTGGGTAAGTTCTCCCAATCAAGTATTGGTCAGGGGAAACCAGTGTGTCTCTCACCATAGTGACACTGGCACCTGTATCCCTCAGAGCGTCTATCCTAGTTCCATTAATCCAAGGGTATTGTAAATATGAACAAGAACACATGCACGATATGCCCCAGGACATGCAGCCTGTGTTACAACGTGCAATGTATTTAGTGTGTCCATGGAACCCACAGAAATGCACACTGAGTTTCAGGACTGCCAGCCATTTCTCCAGGACTGCCACCCTGAGCCTTGTTCATTTGAATGTCATCACCCCTTACCAGTCGATTAGTGGATGCTTGAAAAATATTTTTTTATTGATCCAATTCCAATAACACTCTTAATGAGCAAATAGTAAACCAGACAAGTCTGTATGCATTGCGGTGTTCCCAGCAACATCCAGATTTGCCTTTGTATGCAAGGTCACAATCATGGGTTCCCATGGACATAGCTGAAATTAAAACTCTTTTGGGGTCCTACACTAGCCAAGGGCCATGTTAGAAAACCCAACATTAAGCCAGACTTGTCAGGGAACCTGGCTCTTTGTTCTTTCCACTCCTTAATTGCTTCCATAATATGTAGGGATTGTTATCAAATTCTCCTGCAACTTCTTCATTTCAATGAAAATACTTAGGCTCTCCCACAAGAGTGTCCACAGCATGATCGGCTGCACAAAATTAGGACCCCAGTTGACCGTCTCTCCATGCATTTCCTTAAGGTGCATATCCCTACCAAGAACATCTCAGTGGATTAGTCTCTCGTGCTCTACAACGGTAGGTAGGTTTCTATTCATACTACTATATATAACCTTCTCTGTAATAAGAGCAACTTCTGATCAGTGAAAATTATCGTGAGCTACTGAAGGCCATGTAACTTGCGTATTGTTACCAGATACCCCCTCACCCAGCTTCATTGACTTTAAACCTAATGTCCATGGAGCCCGATACTATGGTTTGAACAAAATATTGTTACTAGGGGTACTATGATAGGGCCGCCACGTACGTCAGTGAGTGCATGGTCTGTAGGGATGTATGAACATGAGTGTGAATGAATGGGATATATGTGTATGGGTGAATGAGAGCCAGTGTCGTATGTACTTGTGGCACAGGACATATACAACCATTTTTTTTAAATTGGAGAAATTTGAAGTGCAGAAAAACGTAATAATGAACATTTTTCTGCACTTGATGGAACATTTTATGCACTTTAAATTTCTTCAATTTAAAAAAATAGCTGTATTTTCAGTTTAAATGTGACACTTTGAAATTGCAGAAAATGCATCTGAAAAGTTAACTTTATTTTTATATGCACTACATAAACCTCATCAATTTAATTTCTCCTAGGTCAAAGTGTCTTTACAAACAGCAGGGATATTACTCCCAGTGGCCTGTAGGCATGGTGCCATATTTATAACAGCAAGATAGTAATTTTTTTAAATATGAGGAATTTAAAGTGAAGAAACATGCTTCATAAAATATTAGGACTTAATTGGCCTAATTTAAAGTAGAGAAAAACATTAAGACAATGTTTCATAGAAACATTTTTCTTCACATTAAATTTCTCCCATTTAAAAGAAAATTACTGCATTTTTCAGATACAAATATGCCGCTGTGTCTACCAGCCACTGGGAGCAAGATGCCTCCTTTTTGTAAATGTGATACTTTGAAAAGGGAGAAAAGTATAATGAAGAGTTAACTCAAATCATTAAGTTAGCTCTTCATTTTAATTTTCTCTCATTTAAAAGCATTCAGAAATATAAATTTGTTCTAATGCCCCAATATTGAGTTGAGTACCACTTTTATTTACCGACACGGGTCATAAATCTGATTGAGCACTGCTCATTATCAGGTTCTGCTATCTGCAGCCTGATAATAATGTAAAATAAACATAGCCTTTCCTTAACTTTAAAAGGAAAATGCAACACTTATTTATTGCAGTTCTTTGTTAAAAATTAACTCAAGGCTGGGAGTTACTCTGAAGGTTTCTGCGAGCTACTGGTAACTCACGATCAACTGGTTGGAGATACCTGATATATAACCTTTAAGGACTCACAGTATTGCATGAAAATATCTAAACTGTGAAACCACATATGGTTACATGCAATGCTTCAAAGTGTATGCTGCCAAGGATATAGTCAATTAGTCCCTTAATGTCCCCCCCCATCTTTGAATGTCTGGCACTTGGTGCACCCTATGTTACATCATTTGTACAAGGGCATTTTTTCTACCAGCTTAGCATTAGCCAAAACCCTATATGCTAACAGCACCCTGGCATATAGCACACTGGGCAAACATAGAAAGAGCTTTTCAGTTCAATTGTTAGCAATAAAACAATAGGGTGAAACATCGACAGTGAGCTGCGCAGAATTCCTAGCTGTCAAGTTCACAGTTGAAAGAATGTACATCTGTTGACTACCATCCATGATGAGCCAGCAAAGGAAGTTACTGTGCGCCATCTGGAATAATTCTGTATACCCAGGACTACGGCTGGTACATGGGTGGTGTTGACAGAACAGATCAAATGAGGCACTCCTTGGTGGACCTCGAATGGGTGAGATTCAATCCTCCACTCCTAAATTTGAACAGGAAAGTCACTGACTCGGTATGCTCGACAGAAGCTCAAAGAGACTTAGTGTGGGTTGAAAAAGCTACCTTTGTGGAATGGGGATTGACCTTTACAAACCTTTACCAGAGAAATATCCTTATGTCCTTTTAAACCCACATCCAAGACAATCTACCATGAGTATCCTGATGGGCACAGCAGGAGGTAATTGAGGTTGGGTCACAGAGGAAGCTGAGGGACCTGGCGCCCTAACAATCGTATGTACGCTCAATCGGAGAGAAGTACGCTCCAACATCCCAGGTAACACAAACATGGGGCAGGGGGAGTTTGAACCCCCCGTAATTAGTAGTATGGCTTATCACTCCTAGTTCCGAGAGATGCCCACAATATCACCCTCATGGGCTAAATACCACCCGCTTAGTGGTCTCATGGAACGTGGCTGGTCTTAAAAGTGTGAAAACAAACAGGGAAGCAATGTCCTACTTGTAGACAAGTGACAATCTTTGTCTACAGGACACCTGAGCTCTTGCTCCGACGACTATGTCAGGTTTCCATGATACCTTCACCCCAGCACTCCGCACAAGTCTTTTTGAGCGCCCATCAGGAACTTATCTATCTTCACCAAGAAATCAAGTAAGTTGGAAGCCACTGCACTGGATCTTGGCTGTTACAGTGGCCCAAGCAGTCTCCATCAGATGCCTGAAACTTGAGCGGAAAGCAATTGGCCTGATATTGGTTAATTGTTGTCTTACTGCACCAAAGAAATCCAAGTCAACGATGGCAAGCGATCAGCTTGACAGCCAGTAGTTGCTCCTACTGGATTCTGCTTGTCACAAAATTATAATTGTAGGTGACTTTAACATTTGAGGCCGTGGGTTGCCATCTGAAAATAACACCTGGTTGGAAGGGGGGTTTAATATACAGCACAACTGGAAACAGAGGTGAAAGAGAAGGAACGGTCATTCCTTCCAACATGTAAAGGCCTAGCGACCGTCGATTATGTCTTTTTCTCCAAGCAGCTAGCAAGCAGCCCAACTCGCAGACTTTGAAATTGCAGTTAGAACAGAAAGTGACCACAACATTCTAAAGTACACACTGAATCTATCATCACAACCAGCGGACAAGAGCACTTAGGTGGGCTCTTCAAGGGGGAAAGAAAATGTGAACTTAGTCTGAAGAATTAAATTGAGGCCTGCTCACAAAAAGGAATCCTAATTAATTTCAAAATACTCAGTCAGCCCTCCAGATGTGGACAAATTGCGTGGAAAATCTCAGAATGCTTCTGCAGGGAATGGGATTAAGCCTAAATTCCATCAGACTGGTCGAGACAGAAGAACTGTTGTATCCCTGTATGGCAAAGCCATCATCTCCACAAGAGGAGCTCTCCATAGAGCCCAGCATGCCCATAGACAAAAGCCTTCAAACACCACAGCAGCGGCAGTAAAAATCACGAGATTCACCCATAAAAAAATTGTCTTGCAACAAAAGGATGAAAGAAACCAAAAAGGATAGGCCACCGTCTTTCAGTTGCTCAAAGATCCTAATCAATCGCGTTTTTGGGACTATGTCAACAAATTAAAAAACAGCACAGCAACTAGGGAGGGTTGCGTTTTTGAACATAGAGTTATATGTGGGTCAGCCTGTAGCCTTCGAGATGACCAGTCAGGCCGCAACAACGGTCTGCAAGCCAACTCCCATCCGAGTCCCAACAACCGGGGAGTCAGCCACCCGGCTGCCGTATAGAGCTGAACTAGGGCAACAACCGGCTATCAATTTAGATGAGAACTAAAGTGCAGCAACTGAATTAACTAACAACAAAAAGGTTGCAAATTTAATCAGCCACCTGAGAAAGGATGGGGTGCCTAGCCCTCACGGCGTGCCTGCAAGTGTATTCAAATGTGCCCCTGATAATTGGGCCAGATTGATAACTCTGCATTTTAATCTTGTCTGCCAAACGGCAACTGTACCTGAAGCCTGGAGAGGGGCTGCCCTCTGTCCTATATACAACAAGCATTTGCAATACAATAGGTCTCGGATTTACGAGAGTTTGAGCTATTGGCATTGTAAATGACAATGCCTTTTATTATTGTGTTGTTTTTAAAACAGATAAATACATGGCATTGTGATTTACAATGCCAATAGCTGAAACTCTCGCAAATGCAAGACCTATTGCATTGCAAATGCGTTTGTGGAATAATTTTTTTTTTTAAACATTAGGAGAGAGCGTGTCCTGCATGCAACAGCAGGCAGGACAAAGCTATTTGAGAAAATAGTACTCGGAGGCTGTAATTAAAGCATCACGTAGATTAACAGGTGATTTTATGCTATCAGCGGCACCACATTCAAGTACAGCTTCACTCCTTCTGTAGCGTCTTTCCAATCTGTTTCATTAAAGTAACCCAGGACACAACTCCCAGAATGCATTGTGTTTATTAAACACAAGCCGAGGACTAGAAAATGGTGTCCCTGAAGATCGTGAGCATTCTAGTAACCTTATTACTTTCGAAGTGTGCACATAACAAGCTACAGATCATGAGTGCGCAAAAGAAAGGTCCTCTGCAAGCTACTTCTGATCGGCGATGATCAAGACAGGACCTTCCGAAGGGAGGAACGAGTGGCAGGAAAAGCAGCCAGTCACGCATATTGTAATTTTATGCGTAAACGACATGCTTGCGAGAGACACAGGGTTCTACTCCAACACAACGTTTTGCACGAGCGATAATGCCGAAGGTTACCGGAAAAGTAAGTTATTAGAACTAACCACGCGACGGAAACAGAAACACGGGCTCCGGAGCCTGCCGAAGCCTGCCGGAAGGCGCAGGCAGATTGCACAGCCGTCCTGGGGACAGGCATACCTGCCACGGTTTCAGATTGCTTATGTGTGACATTTTCATAATTTCACTATAATTATGAGTGACATTCAACAACTATGAGTGACACTTTCTTGCGAGCAAAATCAAGCAATGAAGACAAGGGAAACATATAAATATCACAAATTACACCCATTTGAGCAACAAGAAACTCTAAGAAGATCTTAAAACTGCTGCAAAGCACCAGAAATGGAAGGGCATTAGGATGTAAGAGAGGCCCCAGCACGGAGCCAGCCTCACTGACGCTGAACTCAACTTTGTGCAGACTGCAGACAGTGACTGCAATGTAGAGCTCAGCTCATGCGCCGTAACTTTACTTACAGGAGGGCCAGCACATTTACATAAACCGTGGGCCGAGGAGGGCCACGCCCATGAACCACAATCCAATTACTTTACCCGCTTCCACTTAAAAATATTTCTATTCACATACTTTTGCAAATAATGACCTCGCCATTAAGGAGCATGTACAATCTGAACTGCCTTCAGGCATGGATGATACATGCTTTTACCAAACTTAATGACACTCAGACCTCTGACTCTGAAACGGAAGCATACACAGCTCACGGATCTCTAGTTTATGTGTTAGTCCATTAGCTACACAAGCCATCTTGCACTCCATAGTTTTAATACCTATCATTTTTAAGAGGAACTGGGTCAATTCATAGACAAGACGTGAATCAAGGATTTTTCATCATATCTCTTTGACCCAGACCAAGAGGGAAAAGGGGGAACAGAGGATGAGAAAGCAAGGAAAACAGTGAGAATGGGAGAAAACATTAATGAAAAATGACCTGCATGATTGAGATAAAGAGTCAGAAAGTGCGGAGTGGTGGACGAAAGACTATGCAGGGGGAATCAAGACTAAACTAGACAGGTAGGCTGCTAAGAAAAACTTTGGGATCCTGCACATACCTTTTTCACAAATTAAAGGCTGGTTATTAACATTTACTAGTTGCTATGTTACCACACTAAAACACTTTGGTACTCTTACGGAACTCCGTGTATGGCAAGAAGTAAATAAAGTGCTTGCTCTTATACTTTTAAATATGGCAGGTTTTCTCTCGTTCAGCTGACGCACAGATGTGCTGCTGAACTCGTTTAAAAACACAGTTCACCTTTAGAAATGCTAGTAAGGAGCAGTATCCTGAAATAGATCCTAAACCAGAAGGGCAGCAATTCTAAACCATCAGGTAAAGGCCCCAGAGCAGTATTAGCCATTCTGTTTTTTTGCTTAGTCGTTTCTGTTTCAGTCTGCCTATATCCCCCTCCCCCCCGAGTATGCCCTTGTTTTTGCCCACTGCAATCTCACTCTGCCCTCTTCCCCAAGGAACCCGTTCTCCCCCTCCCAGGTATCCGCCCTTTCCCTCAGTCTGCTCGATTTAACCTAAGCCTGCCCTTTCTCTGTAGCCAGCCCCTTTAAGTCTGTTTGTAACGACTTTCTTCTCAGCCTGTCAACTTTTACCCAGCCAGCAAGTCCTCCCTAGAGTCTTGTCCGCTTTCAGTTTGCCCATATTCCAGAGTCTGCCCACTTACATATCAGCTTGAATATATATGCTTTTCTCTCACACTACCCAATAGTGACGGTCCTGGGCTCGTGGTAAATGCTGGTGTGTGCAGGCAGGGCACCCCTTGACACGCCTGTGGTTTGTTACTTGCAACAATGTCACATCCATGAACCTTCTATACATGGCAATGCACAGCGTCTCTTTACAAGTTCAAAAGTGACCCAATGTGCAAACATGGGCTACCTTTTAGCTATCTGATTCACTAATGGGGCCCGGGTCCACTTTTATTTTGGTACCCGGTACTATTTTCTGTCCCAGTCGGACCCTGGAACATTTGCTCTCACCAGGCCCCCTCTGATAGGGCAGAGCAGGTACACACATCCCCGTGCGGGCCTTGCATTCACCCCACCGGGCTCAGGGGCCGGAGAGGCAGCTGTTCTGTACTCTCCCCTGGTGCCAACACAAGCAGAGCTGGAGCTCACTCCCCACAGAGGGAGGGGCGCAGGTTACACGAGAGACAGCTCGTATGCAGAGAACACACGAAGTAGAATCGTTAAACGTGACCCGTCAAGCAAAAGAAAATGTATCGGCTGGTGGTTGAAAAAATGTGATTAGTTAAATAATAATACAGAAACCCAATGGAAGAAAATGTGATCAAAGAAACAACAGTATTCTACCGGTTGGCTGCTGCCTCAGGTGGTCTCAGTGACGGTGCTGGAGGCTGCGGTAATGCTAACGGGTTCACCCATGGCGAGGAATGACACGAGTGGCACAGCAGCTCTTGCTGGCGCCTTCAGTACAAGTTACACAGAGCAACAAGTCGCGCATGCCCAATCCTTCACTTCCTATCGGCAGACATGCGCAGTACAGCGCTTCCTGGCTCGAACATGCACGACATCAGAACTGCGTAAAGGGAGAGCATGTAATGCCTACGTTGAAGCGATAACGTAAGCGGAGGGCCCCTCCTTCGATCCCCCTGTGACCCGCTTACAGCACCGTCTACACAGAAATCTGACCGGGCCCTGCTGCTGGGTGCAGGCTCTGCAGCTGCAGGCGCTTCATGGGAAGTTATAAATACCAGTGAAAAGTAAATTCAGGATCGCCCTTTTCTTTTAACAACCACAGAAAGCGAACAGCGTAATAGTTCTCTAAGAGGAAAGGGTATGTGTTAATAAGCATGGGGGGGGGCTGTCAAAAGGCCCGAGTCGGCGCCCGTGTAGATAAAAGTTATGCTCGGGTGCCATGGCGGCACACAGTAATAATAAGCTGTCGCAATTGCGCGAATAAAAAAAAAAGTGCTTACAGACTAATTGATGGAGACAGTATAACGCCGCAAGTAAACGATCCAGTCCTGATGGGCGGTCCCAAAAGGAGAAAGGGCGGTAACAAGGAGGGACTAAGAAGCCTCATTTTCAATCGGAAGCCAGCGTTTACCATGGACGATGACGCCAGCCAATGAAAAAGATGGGCGGGGCTTCCACTCCACTTCTAAAACATACCCTACTACAATATGCCTCGCAGAGCGAGCAGCGCATGCGCGCTGCAACGCTAGGCGAGACCTAAAAAGGGTGACCGGACACGGGGCTCAAATTACCGTCTGATTACGCTTCTGAAAGTAGAAGCTAAAGTCTATGCTTGTGTCCTGCTGAGGCAGCTAGAAGACTTGGTAAGTGAGCAGGATATCTTGCTGTTTTTTCAATCTGGCTTCCGGACTGGGGCGTCAACTGTGGACAACATCCTAGTGTTATCTTTCCTGGGACACCAAGCCATCCAAAAGAATAAACCTCCTCTCTTTTGCTGCTTCATTGATTACAGCGCGCCATTTGATAGGGTTGACTGAGCAACCCTATGGAGGAAGCTTGACGCCTGAGGTATTTACCCACTGCTGCTAAGAGCGGTTATCTCATTATACACCGAGATATGGGTTAGAGTGAAAACTGGGGCTGCACTGTTACTAGCAAAATCGACACCAATCGTGGCCTAAGGCAGGGCTGCGTCTTGGCACCCCTGCTGTTTAAACTTTATACTGCCGATCTGGGAAAACACTGGAGTCCGGCTGCCTGGTTCCTACCAAGCTAGGAAATACGATTCTGCAAATAATACAGTATGCGGATGACATTGTGATTATGGACCATACCAAAACTGGTATACGATGGGCCATTAAATGCACTGAATTCATTCAATTTGACCAACTATTTCCAGGTAAACCAGGAAAAAACAAAAGTCTTTCATTTTTGGGAAATATTGGAAAAAAAAGAATGTGGCATGACTCTTGGATAGTAAGACAATTACCACAACAAGGAAATATAATTACCTCAGCGTGTGGGTCAGCGAAAATGGCACATTGGCGGAACAAGTGAGAGCTCTTAAAAAGAAGGGTGCTGCCATCACGTATGGGGCTGGCCTACTGAATCGTCTATTAAGTAGCTCTTCGGCGGCCCCCGTCCTAAGGGTACTGAAGGTGACACTTCTTCCAGCGTCACAATATGGTCACCACGCTTACCCAGGGGTGTTAGGCTCAGCCTTGGAGCTAATACATTGTAGTTCTTACTGGAAAATCTTCCAACAGCCGCGATACACACATCATACAAGATTAAGGTTAAAACTGGGCCTACTGAATCAATCATTAGATTGTAAAGCCTCCATGCTGAAATTCTATATCAGGTCCAGGAAGGCTCCAATGTCCTCATTAAAGAGGCACTTGAAATTCATATTTGAGGCCCCAAGTAACCCTTGGTACAACCTAGTAAGAAGTGCTATCGTGTCCCTTCAGATTGATGAAGCAGTCCTACAAGCTGGGGATGTACCATACACTGCCTGGAAAAAAGCAATCAATCAGCAACTGAAGGGGAGCTCATGGCAGCAAGACCTACTAACAGTAGGAAACCCGGAGATGATGCACCCCCTAAATGCCACTGAACTCGCTGGAAAGCCTCAACCATATCTTCTGGAAGCCATAAACGCGGAAACGTGCAGACAGATAATGTATATGTGATTACTTGTGTTCCCACTAAAAGATTTTAATCCAGCCTGGGTTAGTCAAGGAGGTAAAAGGGACTGCAGGCTATGTCTTGTTCCTAGGGGCGCATACATGCCAAGAAGCGTCTTCAAACTTCTTCAAGAACTCTGCTCCCTGGGAGCTGTTAAGATGTGCCAAATTTGTCAAAACACTCAGGCAACAGCTCTCCTCAACCACCGCAGCCGTATTACGCCACAATCAAGGGCCTAACCCAATAACAAAGTATGTTGTCCCCGTTGGGAAGGACAAGATGTAAATGGAGATACCGATCTTGGGGTCCAAGGATCTCAAAGCACTCTCCATATTCAAGCCGATTCCCAGCAAGTTAGGCTTGTCCTTATTGCATGACTCTGGATCTTGATGACTGGTTAGCTACTTTTACCCCCAAATGCCTTAGTAAAGCACCCACTGCCTGCGCATCATAACCGTACATTGGTCTTTAGCACATTGCACTTTAAATATTTTAAATGTTTTTTTAGCTTGTGGAATAATGGTTCTCAATTTTATATGAAATCCTGCAAGTCAGGTTGGGCCTCAGAATGAGTTCCTGTTCCTAGTGGCTGGTGCGCTTCGTATTAGCTGCCTTAGTAAAACACTGACTGCCTACTGTAACTGCACATTGGCTTGCATATTGCACTTTGAATATTGTATCTGCTTTTAGCCGATTTTATATAATTGTAACGATTAACTAAACAATCTAAATCAAAACTGAACTAAAAAGTTTAAAAAAAGAACTGAACAGAAATGATACACTCCTAGAATGCAACAACTTTATCTATAGCACTGCATAAAAACGTTCCATGCAGCTGGATGAAATTAATCTGCAGAATTCATTTTTTAAGTTCCACATTGCTATTCTCTCCTGCCTGCTCTACGACCAGCTTATTGTCCCAGAAACTGAAAGGTGTGGGAGTGTCATACGCCTCTCAGAGTGACCTTATGCCAGTAGGGTGCCATCCACTATAAAGAAGAAAAACATTCAAAAAGCTGCAAAGTATATTGGAAGAAAGAAGTTAGGAAAGACTGACTATTCTGTTGTCCCCAGTGCCATTAAAGCCTGGCTTCCGCACCGAGTTGTGTGTTGAACTACATCATACAAAACTGGAATATTGTGTGGAAAACTACATTGTATACGAGAAGGGAATGTTAGAAGTTTGCTTATGTGTTATAGATTTTAAACTGTTTTCGTTTCATGTCATTGGAACAAAACTGGAACTCACAGTAGCTTTCACATTTAGCAACCATGATTTCACTAGTGTCATAACTTTCATGGTCACGTGCAAAAGCCAGGATTCCACTCCTTTTCCACGTCAGGTATCATGACACTCAAGAGACAAAGAAGATTGAAGATATACGTACAACAGACCAACATACATTTTCCTGAGTGAAGGAGGCCGAGGAAAAAGACTTGCTTTATGGGAGATCATGGCAAAAAATGCATATTCAATGAGGGCAATCAGAGTGAGGGAGGTCTGGCATCCAGCAATAGAAAACTTAGAATGCATAAATGTTAACACTATATGGTTGTTGTATGTTTCCTTATGGCACCGAGTTGCTTCCCAAACAAACAAGGGACAAAAGCTTCCAAAGATTCCAAGCGTGCACTGAGCACTCCATTTGTGTTCAGGGAAGACCTGTGGACACTGCGAACCTATAGAAAACCCAAACATGTCTGGTACCCCATGCTCAGGTGACCCAGAAGTACAAAGTTGGCGGTCAAGTCTAGGTAGGGATATGTTCCTGCATGAGGGAGACTAGAGGAAAATGTTGTGGGAAGAAAAGGCAAAAAATCTGACAAACATCATGCCAGTGTGATCTCACAGCAAGCCAAACAGCGTGAGGACGGGCTGACACCCAATGAGAGAAGCTTTTACATGTGTAGATGCTAAAAATATATTGGTGTGACATGTTTCCATACAACCCAGTTTCTCTCAAGATTTACAAAACGCACCGCACCTGCCTGTGGGCACCCAGAACCTATGGAAACCCATCTATGCCTGGAACCCCTATCACCTGACAAAAGAAATATCCGGGGTCAATAAATGCTAAAAACACCATGTCTTAGCAAACCATCACCTTCTATTCTGCTGGGCCAAGCCATGCTCTGCAAAGCATTCTTCGGTCCAGTCAGAGCCCCAGGAACCTGGGCAGCAGCCAACAAGGCAGGCCAGCTGTCAGCAGTGAACAGACTAGCTGTCTCATGGCTAGGTTAGCCAACTGTCCCACATTATGTAGGTTTTACCTGCAATCATGGCCGATGTCTTCCTGTCCATCGTCCCACATTTTTATTCCCCACACATTTTAACCCTCTCAAAGGACAAGCTACTCTCACTCTGTCTGCTCATTATGAGCTGTGAATAAATAAGGTAGCTATCTGTGGCTAGGAGGGAGAGAATGCAGCACAATGCAGTTCAGGAGCGCATTCAGAAAATGAGATGGAAATCCAGCCACTTGAAGATGAACAGCCCCAAATGCATGAATGACTACCATGCTGTGTACCTGTCCAGAAGTAAATCATTGGAGTTTATTTCTTCTCTTAAGCCTGTTTCAGTGCTGACATAGTGTCAGATCAGTGGACAGATAGAGAGAGGGAGTATGATTTGCCTAGGATCGAACCATTTGTTCAAGTAGTAGACCAGAGATTGCAGCAAGCTGCTGCTTGCTGCACAAGCGTTACATTTACCAACATATTGCATTTTGTTGAATATACCAGGAAATTGGGCACTTATCCCCTCCGCAGATACAACCCAGTCCATTTGTTTTAAAGTTACATACTGACTAACAACTTTACACTGATTCTAAATACTCCTAATCCGGCCAAAAAGGGAGCAGAGGACTAAATTCAAAAAGTGACTGCCCAAGTGTACACCATCTTGCCAAATGAGAAGCTAGGGTTTAAAACTGGGTCCCCTGGTTCTACTAGCTCAATAGATAAGATGGCAGTCATTCTGATGGCAAGGACAAGAATCTGCCTTTAGCAAAATGCTACTGTGTTGTGGGGCCTGCCCAGTTTCACAAGTGTTTATTTCCAGTAAATTTAGGTGAAGTGGTAAAACTGAGCTTAGATGTAGCATAGTTACATGGCTGAAAAGTACCCGCTGGTCTAGGTCTTGTGGCAGTGGGTGGTTACTGGGCAGTATGTGTGGTAGAGTCTAATATTTACCTTTGGTGTTTCAAGCCTTAAGACTATTTCATTCCATTTGAACAATGCAGTTGTTAGCTTTCTAATCTTCTCTAAAAAGTTGCAATAGCGAATGGTCATGATTTATGCCAGGAGGTTGTAGAAGGATGTATAACTCAAATAAAGTACTGATAGTAAATACACTCAATAAGAACATTCTCCAGTCGAGTTATATCTTTTAGGATGGCCTGATGTAGAACTCAAAATGTGCTACATGACTCAGTATCTGGCCCCTCTACCCAAAAATCTTCTGATGTTCTACTGTCCTGCGAAGCAATTACAGGAATTTGGCCACCCTGGTGAGGGCGTAACCAACTATAACCCTCGCTCAACTCACTTTGATCGCCTGAGGACCCATGGGCGTAGGAAGTGTGGGGGACGTAGTGGATATATCATCCAGATTTTGGAATGGAGGTACACAGGGGACAAGGTGAGGTGGACAAGGGGGATTAAAGAAATCTCCCGACTACCACTGTTTTAAATGTTATTTATTCACATTTTTGTAATCTCTTCTATTATCCAATGCAACAAATACATACTCCATCAGGATTTATGGCATTAAGAGTCAAAGCCAACTATTAGTAGCCCAGCATACTTTCCTGCCTGGTAAGGCCCACCTTGCATTACTCCCACCCACTGCTGTATGGGTAGCGTATAGGCTTCTTCAGCAAGTCTGATGATGATCCAATTATGCCTAAACATCCAAGAGCATAACTTATTTATTAACCATAATGAACATAACAGAGCTACCCCTCTACACATTCCCCAATCATTACAGGTAACTATTGTGTAACACATTCCATCTGATTCTCAGTGTGGATAAAGCAAATAACAGGGAAATCACCTATGGTCTCACTGCCGCCCTACCCAGTTTGCACTCCCATGTGTAACCTGTCTTCCCCCTTTGGTCCAGCCAACCTCCTCCATATGTGCATGGGTCGATAATCATCCATCCTGCAGTGGTCCTATACCACACTGCACTGCTCAAAAAGGCCTCGTGTTGGACTTTGCCTCCAGGGCAGATAAGTATGTGTCCCCTATAACTCCGTCTGTCCTGGCCCCTTTCCTTCTTTGCAACTTTGTCAAAGTGTCTACTTCACCAGTCACCCACTGTCTCAAATCCTTCATCCAATTCGATTTGCCAAGGACCTTTGGTTCTGACAAGCTGCAAGATAGGATCCCTGCCGCAGTAGTAAAAAATGCACACCACCAAAGCTCATGGCTAGGCCCTGGCGGGGGTGGCCATCCCGGTACTCAGTGCTCCCTTTATAATAGAGAAGAAGGCCGTTTTTTTAACTGCTAAAACGTTGTCCAGAATCCAGTGCTCCAGAAACAGTTTTATGTTGGAAACTTCTGAGGACTCGGGTATTCCAACTATGAGGATATTCTACAGTAGTGAACAACTGTCCGCATCCTCTGTGTTTATTTTTTTTTTATAATTCTTTTTATTAAACATAGTGAACCGACAGCTCGTTTTACAGTCAAGAGGAATTAATTCAGTTATTACAATGGCAAGCATGTTATCCATTAAGAACACCACAATAGTACAGTAGGGTTACATTGTTCATGGTGAGGGTGGATCTTCAGTAAGGGGATTGTTTGGGGGGTTACAGATATTCCCTCGGTAGGTGTTCCAAGCGCTCCAAATCAGGGACCATTTTTGGGGGCAGCCCCGTGCCACATACACCGTCTTTTCCCTGAACATACACCAGTCCAAGTCTGCCTTCCAGGCCTCTACTGTGGGTGGACACGCCGCTCCCCACAATTGCACAATGTTTCTTTTTGCTAACATTAGGCCTAGAGTGACCCAGAGCTTAGTCTTACTTGTCAGGTCCGTTGGCTCCCACACGTTCAGAAGGCATCTCTTCGCCTCTGGGCGAATGCTGAGCATGAGCACCTCACTAAGGATATTGTGTATTTTGCGCCAGTACCTCTGAATGTGTTCACATTCCCATAGTATGTGCATAAAGGTGCCCTCCCAACTACATAGCCTTCTGCAATCTCCCTCCTCCGTTTTCCCCATTCGGACCAGACAGGGTCCAGTGATATACACTCTATGCAGAATTTTAAGCTGGACCAGTCTTAATCTGGCCGAAATTGCTACCTCTCTAGGTGAGGCTATTGCCATCTGCCACTCTTCATCGTCTAATTCTAGGCCATCCCTTTCCCATTTCTCTCTTGTTTGTTGGAGGGGGTCAGCCGTGTTGTTAACCAGTTTCTTAGAGGTCAATGATATGGCTTTCTCCGGTAAGTAGCCGTCAAGCAACCTGTCTTCGAGGGGTGAGGATTCTGGAGGGGTGGACCCTTTTGGTAGGTGTGTCTGTAGTGCGTGCCGGACTTGCAGGTACCTAAAGTATTCCGCGTTAGTTCGTTCATATTCCTGTTGCAGGGAGACAAACGTTTTTACGTCGCCTTTCACCCACATGTCCCCGATTTTTGAGATCCCGATTAGATCCCATTAGTCGAACCCTTTCGATGTCCACAGGTTACCTAGTTTCTCAGTATCCCGTAGGGGGGTCGCCAGTGTAAGTTTGTGTTCCCACCCCAGACTTCTGTTCGTGGCGTGCCAGATCTGAACTGAGTGTCTAGTTGGCCCTGTTAGGGGCTGGCGCTGGGGTTTTGAATACAGTGCCCCGTTATAGTTCCCACCCGGCAGGAGCCACCTATCCATGGCGTAGCCAGGGTCGTCTGCACGTCTGTAGGTTCCGTGATTGATGGCCGCAAGGTGGGCGGCCCAGTAGTATTTCTTGAGATCTGGGAGGCCGATCCCTCCGTCGTACCAGCCAAGGGTCAATTTGGCCAACGCAATACGGGGTTTCCCGTTCCACAGCAAGTCTCTCTGCAGTCCTTCAATTTCCCTGAAGTAGCTTGCGGGAACTAGGTCTGGGGAGTTTTGGAGTGCATAAAGGAAGCGGGGCAGGGACATCATCTTAAAGAGTGCCGCTCTGCCCAACAGCGAGAGAGGGAGCGCCTTCCAGCTTGCCTGTCTCGCTTCAATCTTTGAAGCGGTGGGAGCAGATTATGTTCGAATCTGAGTTTCTGATCAGAGGTGACAAAAATACCTAGGTATTTGAAGCCAACTGTAGTAGTCTGTATAGGGCAGCCCTTGGGTGGGGTGGGCGGGCTCCCACTGAGGACATATAGGAGGGACTTACTCCAGTTGATTGAATATCCAGAGCACCGACCGAATGTTGCGAAGATATCTAGAACCCTTCCAAGTGACGCTTTTGGGGAGGCTAAGAATAAAAGAATGTCGTCAGCATACAAGGAGATGCGGTCCTCCCATGCTGCGGACCAACGCAGTCCCCTCACCACCGGATCTCTACGAATCCATGCCGCCAGCGGTTCCAGGGCGAGGGCGAAAAGGATGGGGGACAATGGACAGCCCTGGCGTGTCTCTCGGCTCAGCGCGAACACTTCCGATTTTTTGTTGTTGACCACCACTTGAGCCAGAGGCTCCGAATAGAGGACCCTTGACCTTGCCAGGTAGGTCGCTCCCCCGCCACACAGCTCCGCCTGTGTTGTCCTGCCCACTGCTGCTGCTGGTAAGCTCGCCTCTCTGCTGCTGCCTTGGTGCCCGTTTTGCCTCTGTCCCCCCGTGCCCCCATTTTGGGTGCCCGTTTCGCTTCTGTTTCCCCTCGTGCCCCCATTGCTTGTGTCCTTTTTCCTTCTGTCTCCCCTCGTGCCCCCGTTGATTGTGTCCTTTTTCCTTCTGTCTCCCCTCGTGCCCCCATTGATTGTGTCCATTTTTGCTTTCTGTCTCCCCTCGTGCCCCCATTGATTGTGTCCATTTTTGCTTTCTGTCTCCCCTCGTGCCCCCGTTGATTGTGTCCATTTTTGCTTTCTGTCTCCCTTCGTGCCCCCATTGATTGTGTCCATTTTTGCTTTCTGTCTCCCTTCGTGCCCCCATTCTGCTGTGCCCAACTTTGCCTTCTGAACCCCCGCCGCTGCGTCCCCGCCCCCCTGACTGCCCATTCGCTGCCCCTGCCTCCCAGCTGCTCCTCCCTCTCAGCTCCCCATATATGGCGGCCGCTGCGCGGTGAGGAGAGCAACCCTTGACCTTGCCAGGTAGGTCGCTCCCCCGCCACACATCTCCACCTGTGTTGTCCTGCCCGCTGCTGCTGCTGGTAAGCTCGCCCCTCTGCTGCTGCCTTGGTGCCCGTTTTGCCTCTGTCCCCCCGTGCCCCCATTTTGGGTGCCCGTTTCGCTTCTGTTTCCCCTCGTGCCCCCATTGCTTGTGTCCTTTTTCCTTCTGTCTCCCCTCGTGCCCCCATTGATTGTGTCCTTTTTCCTTCTGTCTCCCCTCGTGCCCCCATTGATTGTGTCCATTTTTGCTTTCTGTCTCCCCTCGTGCCCCCATTGATTGTGTCCATTTTTGCTTTCTGTCTCCCCTCGTGCCCCCGTTGATTGTGTCCATTTTTGCTTTCTGTCTCCCTTCGTACCCCCATTGATTGTGTCCATTTTTGCTTTCTGTCTCCCTTCGTGCCCCCATTCTGCTGTGCCCAACTTTGCCTTCTGTACCCCCGCCGCTGCGTCCCCGCCCCCTGACTGCCCATTCGCTGCCCCTGCCTCCCGCCTCCCAGCTGCTCCTCCCTCCCAGCTCCCCATATATGGCGGCCGCTGCGCGGTGAGGAGAGCGACCCTTGACCTTGCCAGGTAGGTCGCTCCCCCGCCACACATCTCCGCCTGTGTTGTCCTGCCCGCTGCTGCTGCTGGTAAGCTCGCCCCTCTGCTGCTGCCTTGGTGCCCGTTTTGCCTCTGTCCCCCCGTGCCCCCATTTTGGGTGCCCGTTTCGCTTCTGTTTCCCCTCGTGCCCCCATTGCTTGTGTCCTTTTTCCTTCTGTCTCCCCTCGTGCCCCCGTTGATTGTGTCCTTTTTCCTTCTGTCTCCCCTCGTGCCCCCATTGATTGTGTCCATTTTTGCTTTCTGTCTCCCCTCGTGCCCCCATTGATTGTGTCCATTTTTGCTTTCTGTCTCCCTTCGTGCCCCCATTCTGCTGTGCCCAACTTTGCCTTCTGTACCCCCGCCGCTGCGTCCCCTGCGGCCCCGCCCCCCTGACTGCCCATTCGCTGCCCCTGCCTCCCGCCTCCCAGCTGCTCCTCCCTCCCAGCTCCCCATATATGGCGGCCGCTGTGCCCGTTTTGCCTCTGTCCCCCCGTCCCCCCATTTTGGGTGCCCGTTTCGCTTCTGTTTCCCCTCGTGCCCCCATTGCTTGTGTCCTTTTTCCTTCTGTCTCCCCTCGTGCCCCCGTTGATTGTGTCCTTTTTCCTTCTGTCTCCCCTCGTGCCCCCGTTGATTGTGTCCATTTTTGCTTTCTGTCTCCCCTCGTGCCCCCATTGATTGTGTCCATTTTTGCTTTCTGTCTCCCTTCGTGCCCCCATTCTGCTGTGCCCAACTTTGCCTTCTGTACCCCCGCCGCTGCGTCCCCTGCGGCCCCGCCCCCCTGACTGCCCATTCGCTGCCCCTGCCTCCCGCCTCCCAGCTGCTCCTCCCTCCCAGCTCCCCATATATGGCGGCCGCTGTGCGGCCGCGCTGCTGGCGCGCCTAAGGCAAGCCCGTCTGCGCCCGTCCGCGCCTGGACCGCGCCCAGCGCCAGAACCCCTGGGCCGCGCGCCCCCCGCTCCAGCCTCGAGGACCGACGCCGTTACGATGCCACCACACTCCACGCTCTCAACCCCGGACGGAGACACAACTGCTTCAAGGCCGCCCCGAAACGCACACATGGCCCCTTCACCTGCCGGAACTGCACATACACCAGCCTCAGGGCCACCGAAGCGCCCGCCAAGAAGGACCTCAACCACCTCCGATGCATCCTACTGAACACCCGCTCCGCACGCAAACACGCCGTCGAGCTCTGGGACCTGCTCGACTCATCATCACCAGACGTCGCCTTCCTGACAGAGACCTGGATGAACGACTCCTCCGCACCCGACATCGCCATAGCCATCCCAGACGGCTATAAGATCACCCGCAGAGACCGCGTCAACGGAGTAGGAGGAGGAATCGCCATCGTCCACAAGAACTCCATCAGGGTCTCGACCAGCACCGCCGACGTTCTCTGCACCGCTGAACACATGCACTTCCAGATCTACACGGACCCCAACACCACCCTCAGAGGCACCCTTGTCTACAGACCCCCTGAGCCCCGACCCCAGTTCAGCGACTCCATCGCCGACTTCATCAGCACGCACGCCCTGACTTCTACCGACTACATCCTCCTCGGAGACCTGAACTGTCACCTGGAGAACAACGACAGCAACTCCACCACCCTGATCGACAACCTCGCCAACCTCGGACTGAGACAGCTCGTCACAACACCGACACATTCCGCCGGCCACACGCTCGACCCCGTCTTCTCCTCAAGCTCCCACGTCTCCTTCACCCACACCACGGAACTCCTCTGGACCGACCACCGCTGCATCCACTTCACCTTCCAGAAACCCACCACACACCACCGCACCCAACAGATCCCACGCCGCTGCTGGAGCAAAGTCACCGAAGACCAACTACGGGCAAACCTCGCTCTCAGCCCTCCCTCCGACCCATCCAACACCGAAGACGCTGCCTGCAACCTCAGACGATGGATAGACGACTGTGCCAACACCCTCGCTCCGCTGAAAAAACTCACCTACAGCGACACCACCAAAAGAGCCAGCTGGTTCACCCCGGAACTCCTAGCTTCCAAGCGTACCTGCCGGAAACTTGAGAAGAAATGGCACAGTGATAAGACACCGGACAGCCACGCAGCCCATAAAGACGCCATCCGCAACCACCACCACCTCATCAGGTCCGCCAAGAGAATCTCCTTCAAAGACCGCCTCGACAACAACGCACACAACAGCAAGGAGCTCTTCAACATCGTGAAGGAACTCTCCAACCCCAGCTCCAACACCAACGACATCCCGCCGTCGCAAGCCCTGTGCGATTCCCTCGCCACCTTCTTCCACCGCAAGATCGCCGACATCCACGACAGCTTCAACACCCAGACAGCCCCCACCAAGATAGATACTCCAGACCCACCGCACACCATCGACCATGACCCCTTGCCAGCCTGGGCCAGCGTGAACATCGATGACACCATCAAGACCATGGGCACAATACACTCCGGTTCCCCGTCAGACCCTTTCCCGCACCACATCTTCAACAAAGCCAGCAGCTCCATCGCACCCCACCTGTGCAACGTTATCAATCTCTCCTTCGAGACCGCGACCTTCCCAGAGAGCTGGAAACACGCAGAGATCAACGCCCTACTCAAAAAACCCAAGGCGGACCCAAGAGACCTCAAGAACTTCCGGCCCATCTCCCTGCTTCCGTTCCCAGCCAAGGTCATCGAGAAGATCGTCAACAAACAGCTAACCCGATACCTAGAAGAAAACAGCATCCTGGACCCATCCCAATCGGGGTTCCGCAGCAACCACAGCACTGAGACTGCCCTCATCGCCGCCACCGACGACATCAGGACCCTGCTGGACAACGGTGAGACCGCAGCCCTCATCCTGCTGGACCTCTCCGCCACCTTCGACACTGTCTGCCACCGCACTCTACACGCACGCCTCCACGACGCAGGGATCCGAAACAAGGCCCTGGAATGGAACACCTCCTTCCTCGACGGCAGAACCCAGAGAGTCCGCCTCCCACCTTTCCGATCCGAAGCCTCCGAGATCATCTGCGGCGTACCCCAGGGATCTTCCCTCAGCCCAACACTGTTCAACATCTACATGGCCCGCTCGCACGCATCGCCAGACAGCACGACCTCAACATTATCTCCTACGCCGACGACACTCAACTGATCCTCTCCCTCACCAAGGACCCCCTCGCCGCCAAAGCCAATCTCCATGAAGGAATGAAGGCCGTCGCCGATTGGATGAAGATCAGCCGACTAAAGCAGAACACGGACAAGACGGAGGTCCTCATCCTCTGCTCCAACCCCTCAGCCTGGGACGACGCCTGGTGGCCAACGACGCTGGGAGCAGCCCCGACACCCACCGACCACGCACGCAACCTGGGAATCATCCTCGACTCAACGCTCTCCATGGCCAAGCAAGTCAACGCAGTCTCCTCCTCCTGCTTCAACACCCTCCGCATGCTTCGCAAGATCTACAGGTGGATCCCGACAGACACAAGAAGAACAGTCACCCAGGCCCTCGTCAGTAGCAGACTTGACTATGGGAACGCCCTCTACGCGGGAGCCCCGGCCAAGCTCATCAAGCGACTGCAACGCATACAAAACGCCTCCGCACGCCTGATCCTCGACGTACCACGCCACAGCCACATCACCCCCCACCTGAGGAACCTGCACTGGCTCCCCGTCGACAGGAGGATCACCTTCAAACTCCTCATCCACGCACACAAGGCACTCCACAAAACTGGCCCAGCCTACCTCAACAGACGACTCTTCTTCTACGTCCCCAACCGCCAGCTCCGCTCCGCCGACCTCTCCCTCGCCACCGTCCCTCGCATTCGAAGAACAACCACCGGCGGCAGATCCTTCTCACACCTCGCCGCCAAGACCTGGAACACCCTTCCACTAAGCCTACGACAGACCCAAGACCTTCAGGAGGCTACTCAAGACCTGGCTGTTCGACCAGTAGCAGCACCCCCCCCCCCCTTCCCTCTCCCTCAGCGCCTTGAGACCCTCGCGGGTAAGTAGTGCGCTCTACAAATTCTGTGATTGATTGATTGATTGACCCACTGAATAAAGCTGGGCCCAAACCCCATCTTAGCCAGGACTGCGAAGAGATACGGCCATTCAATGGTGTTGAATGCCATTGTTGCATCTAGCGATACGATTATCGCATCCTCCTGAATTGTAGCTATTCTCCCCATTACCCTGTGCACTCTACGCAAGTTCAATGCAGTGTTTCGGTGTGGCATGAATCCTGATTGATCCGGATGCACCAGCCCGCTTATTACTTTAATGAGTCGGTTTGCAAGGAGTTTGGCCAGTATCTTGGGCTCTGCATTGAGTAGGGAGATGGGCCTGTAGGAGGCACAGTCCGTCTTGGGCTTACCTTCCTTGTGTATAGTGATCAGAGTGGCTACTCTCTGATCAGGTGGGAGAGTCCCCAGCCTCTTACTTTCTTCGAACATGTTACGTAGGTGCGAGGCTAGTTTATCTGGTCTAAGCTTATAAAGCTCAATAGGGAGGCCGTTAGGACCTAGAGCCTTGCCTGATTGGAGGCTCCTAATTGCTTGTGCTATCTCTGTCATTAGTAAAGCCGCTCTCTAGTAGGCTCAGGTCCTCTGCAGATAAGGTGGGGAGTGCAATGTCTTTGAGTAGCGACTGGGAGTCATCTTCAGTGTATGGTGTACTCGCGCGGTAGACTACGCTATAGTGCTCGGCAAACTTGTTATCGATTAATTGAGGGTCAGTAATCGACTTGCTGTCTATATCTATCAGTTCTGGCACTAGCCTACTTGCCAACTCTTTCTTGTCAAGCCATGCGATTAGCTTCCCTGCCTTATCCCCGAGGTCATAGACTCTGCCGTCTTTTTCTCTCCCCAGTGTTTTGGCCCTGTCAGTAGCTATCGCTTTATAGTCATCTCGTTTGAGTTGTAGGGTATGTAATTTCTCCTGAGTGACCTCCTTTTCTAGGTCTTCCTCCAGTCGGAGGACTTCCCCTTCTGCCTCCACAAGCTCCCTTAGTCTCTCCTTTCGTGTTCCGGCTATCAGGGATAGTGCTTGCCCCCTTATTACTGATTTAAATGCTTCCCACAGGGTCTGTGGGGATTCTACTGACCCCTTGTTATCTTGGAAGTAGTGGTCAATGGCTTGGAGTAATGCTTTTTGAACCACTGGGTTGCGGAGATACCATGGGTTTATGGGTGCAATTCTGCCCACCCTCCTCTGGCCTAGGACTAGATGCATCCATACCGGGGAATGGCCAGAGATACCACGCGCCATGTGTTTAATATCTTGGACATTCACCACTTGGGATGCTGGGACAAGGAGATAATCTATGCGGGAGAGGCTGTTGTGTGCCCCCGAGTGAAATTTGTGGTGGATACTGTCTGGGTGGTACGTTCTCCACACATCGGCTAGGCCCAAGGCCTCCAGAAAGTTAGATAGCCACCGATGTGAAGCCCCAAGCTCTCGTGGAGGGTACCGGTCTAGTGTGCCCGAGACCACGGAGTTGAGGTCCCCTCCCACCACCAAAAGCCCTTCTGGGAGTGAGAGTAGTATTGAGCCCAGATCCTTGAATGTACGGCTCTGAAGGGCGGGTGGTACATAAACAGACATGAGTGTTAACGTGTTCCCCTCCCACTGTCCCGAGATTCCTATGTATCTCCCCAAGTCATCCGACCAAGTGGAGTGCACGGCAAAGGGAAAGGAGTTTCTCAGCATAATACCCACACCCCTTGACCCGGTGGTGAAGCCTGCGTGAGCCACCAATTTATAGCCCCATCTGTTTAATGCCCGACAGGAATTCCCCACCAGGTGCGTTTCTTGCAGCAGGATAATGTCCGGGGCTTGTCGCTTAATATATTGTAGCACTACGCAGCGTTTGACCTTATCTCCAAGCCCATTGACATTCCAGCTCAGTAGTTCGCATCCTCTGTGTTGATCTTTAACCTTTAAACCTTGTCTCTCAGCTGCGACACTTGTGTTTGGAGTTCTTTAACAGTGGGTCACAATTATGTGAGGGACATTTCAGTGTTCTCTACATGGTCAACCAGCTCCCTATGGTCTGCTCTCAGTAGCCCAACATCCAATGCCACCACATTTATCTTCACCTGCAAGGCATTCTTCATGCCCTTTATGGCTTGCAATAGCCGCCTACAAGCTTTTCCTGCGTTTTCCCAGGAGGGGAGAGCTCGCGCCTGGATTGTGACTCTGCAGGGGGGGGACTACGCTTCCCATCACCCCCTGCGATTGGAGAGTGCTCTTAAGCGCGATGCCGGCCCATGGTGCGGGACGCACGCGGGGACACCCGGGCAAAGCCGGGGCCAAGGGCGGGCCTGTCCACGCCCGTCATTGCCTGGAAGAGGCTGGGCTGGGCCATCCCTCTAACATCCGACTTGAGTAAGCTGTCTTTTAGATAACGTTTTTTTAAATTTACGGTATGGCTAAGAGAAAAACTAAAACCATAGAGGCATGAGCTGCAATAACTAACACACTGGACTCCTTCCTGATGAGAGCAGCGGATGTGCTCTCAAAGGAGATTGAACTGATGGAGCGGCGCCTCTCATCGAAAGAGGTAAGAACCATTTCAACTTTAAATGATGGGGGCACGTCCGTTAAACTGTAATATAACTCTGGTTGCCCCTGCCTTGCCCGCCCTCTCTAAAGTCCCTGAACTTGATCCTAACCCAGACATGGAACCACCGGGTAAAAGGAAGCGTGAAAGGGCTAAAAAACCTACTAGGAGTAAGCCCGCCAAAATTAACGGGAATACCCATTCGGACATATCGGTGGACACACTCTTAAGTACTGTCTCCAGATCCAGTTTACCGACTCTCACTGCCGATTTATGCCAAAAAGTAGAACTCCTTTTCTCAACCTACCTCCAACCAATTATAATTAGACTGACTAAAATAGAGGAGAACATATCCTTGCTTTCCAGGAGGGAAAGTAGTTCTGAACTTGGGCGGGGGGTGGAACGAGGGTGCTTATATACAATCACTGTCTCAGTTATTATCTGCCCGTCCGCCCACCTCTGCTGCTGCCATTTTGTTGCCACAGACTGTTGCGCCAGTAAGATCGGGTGAAAATATAGCCAATCTTTCTAGAACTCAAAGCCCCTAACTCTGTGATTGACGGTAGGCTAAAACCTAATGTATTAATTCCGAAACCATCACAGCCCCACTCAACTGTAATGGAAGAGGGGCGTCAAATAGGAAGGATGGGAAGGGTGGGTAGAAGATTAGCCCCTATTAGGGACAATGAGTGCATAGGAGAAAGGGATACTAGTGACCAGGGGTATCTGAATTCTCACTAAGTCCAGCCGATTGAGCATGGAGAGACTTTAGCTCTCCCCCCTGCAGCATGCCCCTTTGTAATTGTTTTGGTCAATATTCCGGTATTGAATCTCACCCAGTCAGAATCAACATCCCTATATTGGCTGACTAGATTTTATATGGGCGGGGCTAAGCTGTATCAACACCTTATTATGGCCAGAAGAGTAAACTGGGTGGGGTTTGCAACTAAAACAATAGGAGGGGATTGCATAGTTATCAATTTTAACAACCAGCGACTTGTTGGCGAATTGTTGAGAAGATTACCCAATACTCCATCATTTGATACTGAGATTTTTGCATTACCGCTAGGTTTTTTTTTATAAACCGCCTAGCATGATTACTCCTGTATATTCTAGGGGGGTGTCCCCTAACTCCTTTTGTCCTCTCCCTAACCTCATTCCTCCCTCTAACTCTCATTTTGTCCAGATAATCCCTGCTATACCAGTCAGTAACAGATATACATCATTGCAAGATCTTGAAGCATGTGACTGACTCAATAAACCTTCAGTAAAACTTCCCAGAATAAGTGGCCCGGTCCCTTTAATAGAGAATCTAGACCTAGTGGGAAGTAATTCTGACCCCCTAAGAATTATCTCTTGGAACATAGCGGGTGTCAGCCAGAAAAGAAGTAATGCTGACTGGCTAGCTCTGGTGAATCAGTAGATATCTTATGTTTTCAAGAAACATGGGAAATTGATAACATTCATATTGATGGGTATTGCTCTTCTCAGACACATGCGGTGCGTTATAATACTGCCCGTCATAGTGGAGGGATTATAACTTTAGTAGCTAATACAATCAGGCTTAAGGTAATAAAATTGTTGACTAGCTCATCTTATTACCATATTCTTTTATGTGAGGGCTATAAAGGGCGTAACTGGATTCTTATTAACTTTTATAATAATAACTTTGGAGGTAATATGACAACTGTACTGGAACCTTTGGAGAGGGATATTGGCCAACTTATGAAACCTCACCATAAAATCCTCAATGTAATCTGGTTGGGCGATTTTAATGCCCAGAACTGTAGGAGGATGGCTTCCACTGTATGCGGTATGACTGACCGTAGCAGGGATTGTTTCCCTCACTTCCAGCACAACAAATATGGGAACTTTCTGAACAGATTATTAATGAGTCTTAGTCGTGAGATAATCAATTCATGTGATACTAAAACGGGCCAATTAGACTCCACGTTTTGTATTAGGTCTTATTACTCAGTACTTGATTATATATTGGTCTCAGAATCCATTAGAGCGTATTTCTCCCACATTAAGGCAACTTTTAATGCTTTTTGCGATCATGCTGCAATTACTCGCCATATGCTGTGTGGACAAAATCAAAAATCCACTAAGAATCCTTTACTTAAGCCATATATTGGAAGAAAAAATTGGGTCACTTTGAAATGGGAAAAGGTTGATACTCAAAACTTTGCTGGGGCATTGTATTTAAAGTGAGGCAGGAAATAGTAAAATGCTTAGAGTTAAATATAGCTGATAATGTCATAACAGCAGCCTTTGAGCATATTCTAATAGAAATTCAAGAGAGTTTACTTGCCCGAAATTACATAACCGTAGAGAGGTTCCGTGGTTTGATGCCGCTTGTTCCAAAGCCTTAAAAACACTCCATGCTGCCTTGAGAACTTGTCCAAGAGATATTAACTTGGTGAGATCATTACATCACTCATATAAAGCAGCAAGAACAGCTAGACTGAGGGTGCTGAAGGAGGATACGTAGGAGAAGTTAGAAAGAGCGTCAGCATTAAGGGATAACGAGGGCTTTTGGAGTATAATTAATGCCCCCTTCTTATAAGAAGAGCTAGAAATCTCCCTAGAAACATATGTAACTGAGGAGGCTTGGGTGGCACATTTTGAAACAGTTTTTGGGAAACCAGGAGAGATAACTGATCTATCTATAGACTCACCTGTATCTACCAGAGGAGGTCTAACTCCTTTTACCCTTGAGGCAATGAATAAATCCTTGAACCAGTGTAGTAGATTAAAAGCATCTGGACCTGATGGGGTCCGGATAGATTTCTTTTTAGATAATCAGGATCTCTGGGCCCCACTTCTCACTAATGTTTTTAACACTATAACATATACGGGTGTTTTATCTTCCTGGAAAAAGACGGTTATAATCCTGATTTATAAAAAAGGGGCTAAGGCAAATCCTAAAAATTACAGACCTATATTGTTACTGGACAGTACGGCTCAATTAATGGGGTGGCTAATTTTGAATCGATTGGAGGAATGGGCCGCTGAAAGGAATATAAAAATTCCCTCTCAATATGGCTGCAGGAAAGGCAAGGGGACTATTGATCAGTGCCTTAATTTAAATCTGATCATTGCTAAATATACGGCGGCTAAGGCAGGCCACCTTTACATGTCCTTTATGAATTTATCGGCTGCTTTTGATTGTCTAGTCCACTCTAAGCTGTAGAAAATTATGGAAGGAATGGAAATAGAGATGCCGATAATTATTGTTATTTGTGAGATGTACACTTTAATATTACTAGTGAAGTTAGACTCGGTGTGTTCTTGCCCCCTTTTTATTTTCATTATATACAAATGCTGGAGAACTGGCCCTGGTTGGCTTGACTACAGACGTCCCTTCCATTGGCTCATCCCTTGTTCCGTTTGAAATATATCCCTCTAATGCTAGGTTATCCGGCTCATACATATTCCATTGACGCCCTCTCACCCTGTCCATGTGACGGGCAATCCTCCCAGACTGACTTGCATTTTTTATTTTTTTGTATGTTATATGTTGAGGAAAGGAAGAGATTCATCCTATCGCTTATGCGTAGACTTAAATTTTAACAGTGTCGCCCGCCTTTATATTATCTTCAGTTATTAGCTAACCCCTTTGTCTGTTACTGTGTTGCTTCGTTCTTTTTGTCTGCTATAAGAAGGAGAAGATTAATTTTGTTACTTGGATGCAATATATATATTAAGGGGAAAGATGCCAACATTGTTTACATCTTCATGAATTGCCTGCTATTTTAACATGACCTATTCTATTTTTTAGATTTTAACTGTATTTACCTGTATTGTATTGTATTTAACTGTAATTATTTTGGAATGTGCTTATTGTATTTATGTTTTATTATTAATGATTGATTGTTGTAGAATACTTTTTATACCGTGTTTTGCGGCAAAATAAAGTTATTATGACTGACTGACATGCAATATTTGTTTTACTTTACATACATGTGCCTCTGGAGTAGAACCCACATGCATCAGGGGGTCTACCGCCCAGTAGATGTTGAGGTTTGGTCAAACATGTCTTTATCCCCCATCTATTTGGTGACTTTGGGTGTCACCATTGTAGGATGAACGTGTGAGACATTATCCTCTTGCTACTCTCGGGAGAGGGGTTGCCCACCATTTCTTTCCCTTTGGAGACTGCAGGCCTGATGACTGCAACTGTGTCAGCGAAGTTTGGGGTCAAACAGGTCAGGCCACACTCACTTGCTAGTGCCACTGCATGTGCACCACACACCAGGGGTCGGTGCTCCCTGTCCCTTGGGTCTCACCAATCCTTCTCATGCTTCAAAATGGTAATTCTTCACTATTAAGTCTGTGGGCCAGCACACAGGTCCTGCTTAACATTCCTTAGGGGACCCCTTCCAGAATCCTCAGTAATGACTGTGTCACAGGCTCACAAATTTCCTGCATACTCACCTCTGCTTTCTTCGTGATTCTTGGGTTCGGTCTGCCCACTGGCATTCGCTTTGCCTGAGAGTTCGCTCACTTCGCCGACATGAGAGGGCCCTCAGTCGACCATGAGCGGCTCTCCTCATGACTGGTGATTCTAAGGATGTTCCTCGACCTTTGGCTCTTACAATCAATGCTGCAGCACAGTCCAAGTTAGGCAGTGTGGTGCATTTAGACCTAGGCACCACCCGCCAAGTTCCTCCAGCTCGGGAACCTCCAGAGAAGCTCCCCGGTGCCCAAGTAGGCCTCCACACCTCCTCAGGGTGCTCTCCCAGCCAGCAATCCCTCATTTGCCAGGATCCAGTCACGATTCACACCACGGTCAAGTGCCCAGGTGGTGTCACTCACCACGCCACCTTTGGCAATGCCCTCTCTGTTGGCCTGGCTCTGACAAGGTCACTTTTCTTCTGCCCTGCTCTGTCCTTCGCATGCCAGTCCTATTTCTCTCTCAGGCACTGCTGTCAATCGCATTACAACTCTGCTGCACTGCTGGTTCCTCTTGGCTGCCCTGCATGGGGATCCACCAGGTCTTGCCTCCTCACTTGTGAAGCACCTGTCCTTCCCGCGCTCTCACTGCTGATCAACCTGCTGGCTTGGTGGAGTTCTACTCCCGGCTCAGGGGAGGGTTCATCAGCATGATGCCCCCCGCATATGTGCTCCGGTGTGCATGGTTTACATGGGTTCCTGTTAGGCATGGGGGATCGCCGGTAGATCCACTACAGTGCAACCTACATTGTCGCTATCTTGGGCATGCCTCCCACCTCCACGGATAGCAGGGTTATTTATTTTGTCCTTCTCCTCCTATATCAGCACGGGAACACAAGGTAATTATTTTACAGTTGTTTTATAGACTTCCCTACTGTGCTGCATCCTGTGAATACCAGCAAATCTCACTAAGCCGGAAAAAAAAATTGTTCATCAGTCTGTCTCTTGTGAAAAGCTGTCCTCTCCATGGGTGAGGTTCGTGCTATGTAAAATTGTCCAATTTAAAATCTGGTTTCTGATCTCATCCTCCAATAGTTACGGACAAAGCATTAAGCTTTGATGTCAGAACGAGATACCCATCTAGTTGTCGAATTGCAAAGTGTGAAACTGGAAAATCTGTGGTCAAACCTAGCTTCCTTGCTTGACCAAAATGCGTGATCATAGGCGAATATTTTAGTTCACAGAAGCTATTTTTGTTAATTATCACATACGAAAGCACCTTCAAATATGGAAGTTCAGGGTGTGCCATATAATTTAAGTTTTATTGCTGCATATTTGGTCCTCATTGCCACATAATTCCTGTGGCCCTAACCGTGGGCGATACCTGCATGTAAAATATTATGCAGCTACCTTAAATGAAAAATAAATGCAAGTTTATGGGGAGAGGATGTGGCCTAAGGGCTAGGGCGGTCGACCTAAAATCTAGGGAACCGGGTTCGAGTCTCGGCAACGACGCTCAACATCCTGTGATTCTAGGCAAATCACTTAATATCCCCGTGCCTAACAAAAAATGAACGTGTCCGTCTGTAACGAAACTGGTGCCCATGCAAAGCGTTCTGATACCCGATACCTCCGGGTCAAGTTTGCGCTATATAAAACCCCCCCCCCCCCAAAAAAAAACGTTTACCTATTCTGTGGGAAATGCATTGTTCTGATAGGAAAGCTTAGTTGTTTAAACTGATTATTTCATAAATATGTGTGTATAACTAGTTGGCGCACTGGAGACTAGTGACTTGTGGATTTATAGACCTATGAGGTCTCAGTCTGGCAGAGAAAGCATTGTGAATATGATCAGTTTAAAAAAAATATTACAAGCAGTGTGTGATAGTGTTGCAAAGTCATCCTTGTGCCCTGGGCACCCCCATTTTTTGCTGACTCTGACTGTCCCTGGGCTCTGCCTAACCAGACCCAGGGCCAGTGCAATGCTGAAAGCACATTTAGAATACAGTGAAAACACCTACATACATTAGGGTACACTATGGATTAGGGCACCCCTATGATTGGCATGACCTCCCCTATAAGGCCCTAGTGCATAATAGGGCAGGGGGATTAAAGCTACCTTTAAGTCCCTAGTATATGATAGGGCATGACAGTTTAGAGGCCAGGAGCGCTTTCTTCACTTGCATGTGTGCACTGCTGAGAGCCTGAGGTCAATTTAAAAGCAGCCCTGTGTTACAGAACTGCTTTTAAATGTAAACGGTACCCAAACTCGAATTTGGTGTTAGGGGCACTTATAAATTGATAACCTACCATATTTTGGCATTTTAGGTACACCCAGGGTCTCCCCTAGGTGTCCCAGGGGTGGTAGTGGGGGGGTGGGGGGGGAGGGTTTAGGTACTTATAAGGAGGACCCTTATAAAAGAGGTTTTATATGCCCTGTGGTTAGAGAAATTGCACATTTCACTTCCCGCAACAGACGACTCTTCTTCTACGTCCCCAACCGCCAGCTCCGCTCCGCCGACCTCTCCCTCGCCACCGTCCCTCGCATTCGAAGAACAACCACCGGCGGCAGATCCTTCTCACACCTCGCCGCTAAGACCTGGAACACCCTTCCACTTAGCCTACGACAGACCCAAGACCTGCTGACCTTCAGGAGGCTACTCAAGACCTGGCTGTTCGACCAGTAGCAGCACCCCCCCCCCCTTCCCTCTGCCTCAGCGCCTTGAGACCCTCGCGGGTAAGTAGTGCGCTCTACAAATTCTGTGATTGATTGATTGTAGTAAAGTGCTTCCCAAAATCGACTTTTGTGCTAAGAGCACTGTGGAGTGAGGATCTACATTATTTTGTATATTCAGGACCCCTAACGTCTCCCCTAGGTGTCCCAGGGGTAGGAGGACCCTTATAAAAGAGGTTTTATATGCCCTGTGGTTAGAGAAATTGCACATTTCACTTCCCGCATTGTAGTAAAGTGCTTCCCAAAATCGACTTTTGTGCTAAGAGCACTGTGGAGTGAGGATCTACATTATTTTGTATATTCAGGACCCCTAACGTCTCCCCTAGGTGTCCCAGGGGTGGGGGGGTCAGGTTGATATAAGCAGGGTCCTTATAAAAGCAGTTTTATAGGCCCTGGTGTTGGAGAAATTGGACATTTCATTTTCCCCATTGTAGATCCCCAGCCACATAGGTTAACATTGCAATAGTTTATGAATTAATAACTACGGCAAAGGACAACCGAAAATTATCATTCAAGGATTGATTTAGGAGAATGGTATTGATAAATCCAACAATATGTTGTTGTTGGATTTATCCTATGATGTATAGAAAATAAATTATAAGACTTTCTTGTCTGCAAGCCAAAATTCAGCCTTCCAGTGGTCTTCCCCAATTGTTCAGAGTTAAGTGGATTAGCCAGGCTGCTTTAATGAAGTGATAAGTGGCAGCCGGGGTGAGGAGCCATCTGGGAGGAGAGAGTTCGGCTACACAGGAATGCCAGAGCAAGGGGGAGGAGTCGTAAACCATGAGCTTCAAAGGCAGAAGGGGACAAGCAGAAGAAGCCAGGTCCATCTACATCCATCCCCTCTGAACCCAGCCAGGTGGCAGGCTTAAGGAAGGAATGTGCAGATGCCAGGGAGAGGGAGACTATAGAGATGAGCCATCTTGGAGATTGGTTTAGCTATCTTGCCTCTCTGCTGAGACTTCAGCCATATTGAATTTTGGAGAAAAAAGTGCTTTCTGGGAGACCTTTGTACCACACTTTGGAAGAAATGGTCTTGCTCTGGGGAGTTGCCCTGCACCTTATTGGACAGGAGTGCCCTTCTGTTTGACCCCTAGAGAACACAGAATAAGTATCTGAGAGGGGCAGAGCCTCTCAGCTCTGCTGCTTGAAACTGAGAGAAGGATTGCCAAGCTAGAAACTTGATTTGCACCATAAGGCCCTGCATTCTAACTGACTGTGCCTGCTGCATTATCTGAAACAACAGCCCTTTGTATGTACCATGCTTCTAGAGCAATAAAGAGTGAATGCCAAGCTGGAAACTTGATTTGCATCATCAGGCCCTGCATTCCGACTGACTGCACCTGCTGCATTATCTGGAACTACAGCCCTTTGGATGTACCTTGTGTCAAGAGGAATAAAGAGTGGGCTCCCTGCAAGCTACAGGTTAACAGAGCTCACCTGTGTCAACTCCACCAAGATTCCCCTGCCTGGAGTGTATCCAGTGGGCTTTCAAGGGGTTTGGCCAGGTGCATTGTGGGAATTGTGGTCCCAAACTTTCCAGGACCATCTTGGATGTTCCAGAACCTTGGATTTAGTTTTGGACCCTCAAGAGGAACTTCAGGAAGAAGTTCCAGAAGTTTGGAGCAACTTTGGGAAAAAACTCCATAAGGTGACTAAGTGCTAGAAAGTGTTTATTGTTTAAAAATTCATCTCTTAGGTTCACTACATTGGATTTTTTTCCTTTTGGTATCATTTTAAAGATAAAACTATTTCCTATTTTTATAAATTGGAGTTGGATTTTTATTGTGTGTTGCGTCTTAATTATTTACTGAATTGGTGTTTTTAAATGCTTTACATACCCGTCTCTGAAGTTAAGCCTGACTGGTCAGAGCCAAGCTACCAAGTGTTGGGCATGGGAATAATTTTCTGAGACCTATTCTGAGCCCTAGACTGTGTTAGTGGCTTATTGCCAACGATAGATGCATATGTACCACTACTAATAATCCACTTTCCAACAGAAAGGCTGCCACAAAACACTGAGGGGAAAATATACTGCTCCCGTGCAATGACCCATGGTTTTTGATGCAAAGCACCATTTACTGAAAAAGTAGACAGGATTTTGTGCCAAAAATGTATGCCTCCTCGAGACAAGGCATAAAACTTGAGAACAGTCTTGTTTTCTCCCAACTTTTCAAACTATGCATACTGCACTTTACAGCATACCCAAAAAGTGGTAAACGTGTTCCACAATACCCGTCCAATACAAAACCTATGCTTCAAATCACGTCCACACTTGCATTATTGCTGAATGTGGTTAAAATAAAAGCATACTTGCAAATTGTAACTACATGCCTGCCTTTCTATTTCACTTTAGAGGTATGCGGTTGGATACGAAGGCGCTTGCGGCTCGCTAACCACGGACACTTTGTATAGTGTCAATGGAAAATTCTCAAGACTGCCCCACAGAAAATTAATTTTTCCGACGCCCCTGAGGAGAACGGGTGGGGTGTAATCCCTGGTCTTGTGCACAGCGTTTGTCTGCCTCTCCATCTAAAATGTATCTAATGAATCTCCAAATTGGGCTGGGCAGTACCACCACCCACGGCCACTGACTCGCACATTGTCATAGAGCTGCATGCATGCATACAGACTCTGTGTCTCTGTAGCCAATCAGCACATCGCAACTCTGGACGGCGCACTAGGATTGGCTGAGGTACTGACGATCCGCCAATCGTAGGTCACCTTACACATCAATAGTTTTCCCCTCCAACTTCGAGAATGTGTGATTGGTTGTTACGCGACCCGGAAATGCTGAATTCACAGACAAATGACATCCGTTAAAAGATCAACAACGGACAACGGGTATAGGGTGAAATCACGAACGATTCGTGTAAGTAGGGGGCTTTAGAGGAGGAGGAGGGCAAATGACACTAGGACTTTAAGAGGAGGTGTAGAGATTACTCGGATCTTTAGAGGAACGCAAAAGACAACTGGGTTATTTAGAATGGGAAAATGTTCAGGCCTCCGTACTGGGACCTTTAGAGTAGTTGGGGGGGTGCACTTTATTTTTGCAGCCTTATGTGGCACGGTGATTACTCAGAGGTGCTTTACAGTTGGACTAGATCCCTACAAGACAACCAAAGTATATATCAGTCAGAAATATACAGTAAAGGGTAAGGCTAGTAGGCGAGTATCATACACAATTGAGATTCAACTTGGGAGTGAATGTTGCATTTGGGCTTTCGGAGGAGTAGGATGGGTTCGGGAACCTTTAGAAAAATGTGCGTGTCACTTGTACTTTTACTTACCTTAATTGGGTTAGGTGGGTGTACTAGGGCTCGAGAGTACAGAGTCCTATAGATGAGTCCAGTTGGACGTTTCGAAGACTGCATATACCAATTAGAACTTCTCTACACAGAAGTGCAGGGAACAGTTGGACCTTCAGAGAAGAGCAGAAGTGTGAAGGGAGGAACCTGGATTTTCAGAGACGTGCAAGGGTCCTGCAGGGCAGGAGGGCACTTGGGCCTTCATTGGAGTACGAGGGGTCACGTAGACCTTCAGATGAGTGCAGGGGCACTTTGACTTTTTGAATAAATGTGATCTAGTCCCTTGGGCATTTTGTTTTGAAGGGTGGGGGGTGCTCCTTAGTGTGACTGGGGCTGTGCAATCATTTAAAGTAGTATGGAGTATTGGATATTACCGGGATGCTTGATCTGCGGTATAAAAGGCTAGCGTAGGCATCTGGCCATCACTGCAGTTGGTGGTTAGCTACCCTTTTCATTTTGCAGATTCTGCAAGAGAGGGGGTCTTTGATCCTATAGGAATTGATATCTATAGTGAAAGTTGTCTGTTAATTTTCGTCAGGCAAATTGCATTGCCTGCTAAATCCTCTAGTTAACATAACGTTACGTGCATAGATACAGTTAGAATCGTTTAATTATCACACCCCTCTCCAACGGGGATTCTGCTGCCCATTAATGCCAGCTCGGCGTTGTATACGATGAATATTCGGGACCCATTAGAAGGACAACCAATGGCAGTAGCTGATACAAGAGTCAGAATTTATTCATGCCCACTTATCCTTCTGCAGTTACCATTAGAAAAAACATTCGTATATTATAAGATAGATAGCATGAGTAGGGGGGGAAGCAATTATATAGTTAAAAAATGAAATTGTCCCAATGCGCCACAGTTTGCATAAAGTGGTTAATGTCAGATTCAGCATCTGTTCTGTTTGGATACAGTCACCTAAGACTGAACTATAAGTAACCCATTCTACATTGAGCATTGTACAGATGACAGGGCTATTAAAGCAAACTGCCCTGCATACCTTATTTTTTTTTATCTGGATCATATTAAGCTGTGGTCACTACTGTACTGATCAAGACTTCTCTTCACTGAACAGCAACACTTTGAGCACAGGGCTATACCGTACATCATCTAAAACTGGACTGTAACACTTTACACATAGGGTTGAGCAATACTTCATACGAGACTGAGCAATAACTCCTTTAACCCAATTTTGTGTACTGTACACCACTTTGAAACTGAACTCAAACGAATTATGCCGTGAAATGTACTGGATGTCTTCCTAATATCAGATTATATTCTACTATAACAATATTACCGGACACTGCCGTCTGAACATGCACTTGCTGTGACTTTGGCTAGAACACATTTTACATGCTTCTCCTATGCACTATATTTTCTGTAACTGAACTGCAGTAAACACTGTTTCCAAACACAGTAACTGGTATCAGCAGTCTGGCTCTTAGTGTAGATAACTAAAACGTATTCACAACTGTCCCGGTAACTTGGCAGAAAGAGATTTAGCATGCTGTAAAAACTGTGTAGACACTATATGAAAAATCTTTTTATTTTTTCGTTGTCACTTTAAGGAATATTCCATTCAGAGATCTGTTGCTTGGTAAAGTTTTATGGAGCTTGTGGAACCATTTTTCAGACAGAGACATGGGAAACCATGAGAGTTATGACACTTCTTTACTGATCTTAGTCAAATCACGCTCTTCCTATATTTGGAAAAGCAACCCTGTTTGTCTTTGACTGTTAATTTGCTCCAGACTGTTTTGATGTGATGTTTCCATTTTTTTCAGGTTCCAGCAGCGGTCCTTGGGCCGCCATACACTGAGCCTTATTGGCCCTCTTCCGAGCCTAGTACGTTCTTTTTTGTGGTCAGTCCTGGTGTCCCATCAACTTCCCAGCATTGCACCTTCCGCCAACGCCCCCAGCATGCCTGCTGCAATCGTGGATAACACCCAAGTTATCTGCGAGGTGTGGGCTGTCAACTTGGATGACGAAATGAGGAAAATCCGAGAGATGGTGCGCACGTTCAGCTACATCGCCATGGTGAGCAGGCCTCACCCAAGGGAAGACATGGCCTGTGGCTCCTCAGCAGTGGGATTTGGTCATGCTGTAGGTGGAAAAAAAGCTGGGGCTGCGAACATTCTTTGTAGAAACGAAATCTGAGCATATTGGGTTAGGATTAAGGAGCAGTTAGTAAGTTTAGTTGTGGGCAAGCAAGGATTGAATGACTGAGGAAAAAAGTTCATTGCATGACCAGTCCCAAGACGGCAGGATGTGGAAAACCTGGAATGTATGTTGGCATAGTCATTAATATAAAATAAATTAGTTAATGTATATCTGAAATATATTTGCTAATGACCAGTGTAATATAGAACACACAAACTCAAACTAGGACTGTCCATTTGCTGGGGAAGAACCAAATGATCTGGTTGTTCAAGTACCTCTGGATAGAGTTGTTACAAATTGAAATGTGACACAGGCTGAAAGGTACACATGACTATTTTTTAAGCAAGGGTACCCCGAAAAGTGACTTGAGTTGTTCAGTATTGGGAGATGTGTGTGTATGTGTGTATATATATATATATCACCCTGACTCTTCACATGTTATAAAACTAATGTAGGGTGTGTTTTATACTCTTCGTGAAGGAAAGCCAATTATCTAAACGAGAACAAACTGTTACGAGGGGAATTACGAGGAATCAAATTTATTGGCCAGAACTACACAGAGGGGCAGTAAAGGCAATCTACAGGTTATCACTCAATTAAAATCTGGTGTGGGTTAGAAATGGAAGAAAACGGCTCTGCAGAAAACAAGGTATAGTCTGAAGAGAATACATTGGCAAAGGTGTTGAACTGGAAATGGCAGTGCCCAGCTGACATAAGAACTCAGAAAATTTACAGCAACAAGAAAAGCGCATGTCTAGAAACTGCTAGATGATAAAGGGAGTGTATGGAACATGGACCTCGTCTTCAAATTAAAAGACCTATGGTTCAAGAAAAACTGGTTTAGGTGAGGTGCATTGACAGTAGCAAAAACCTGTGAACAGGCTACTGCATGCATGATTAAAATGAGAGCCCTCAGATGTCGTAAATGATTAGCTAGCACTGCTCAGCCACAGATAGACTGTAGTAATGGAGACGTGGGAGAGCCAACAATGACGATATAGTGAATCTGATTCACTGGCAAATGTATACATTAAGGGCAGTTTGAAAGTATGATGCCAACAGATTGTGTGGTCACAGTAAGCATGCAACCAGCGTAATCTGGTAGGTAAAAGCTAAATTACTGAGAAATCAACATGCTGTGTGAACAGAGCACTGTTTATTTGGCAACTGCCTCCAGATCTTATCCGTCAAGGTTAGAAAGTGCTTCTTCCCTAAAGTTCTTTAAAATGACTTATTGGTAAGAACTCTTAGCTACATCTTCAGAGTGTTGACCTTCATGTGTTTCGTGCAGGGGTGGGGATAGTCTGGATTCTAGGCATAATTTGCCGTTGTTGAATGATTTCAGCAGTGATTTGTGCTCGTGCTTTGGGTAGGGCTACGAAGGGGTCTGGCCTTTCCCATTCGGTAACTAAAATAGACATTTTATTTTCACAGTATCAAATTGTGATTGCTAATATTGAAGTAGAAGGACAGTGCTTTTCTCTGTAAGGCTAGGTGCAGCGGCTAGCTTATTAAGATCAATTTATTTGTGCAATTGCTTGTCTTTTAAAGGCATCATGGTTAAGTAGTATTTTGGTTAGTTGCAGTGCTTGTTTCTTAACTTTCTGATTGTTGGCCGGTAGTTGAAGTGAGGGAGATGGAGGAGCTGCGTTCTTCACTTTTCTTTCAACCTTTCTGCAGTGTTAAGTGTTCTTTTCATTGCTGTCCTTAGGATACAGAGTTTCCTGGGGTGGTGGTGAGGCCGATCGGTGAATTCCGCAGCACCATTGACTATCAGTACCAGCTTCTGCGCTGTAACGTGGACTTGCTTAAAATCATCCAGCTCGGTCTGACTTTCATGAATGAGAAGGGAGAGTATCCGCCTGGGACCAACACCTGGCAGTTCAACTTCAGGTTTAACCTCACGTAAGTCGGGAGCAGAGGAAGGCAACTGTATCTGCTGCCTGTTACTTCCAAGTGAGAACTTGTGTGTGTGTGTGTGTGTGTGTGTGTATATATATGTGTGTGTATATATGTATGTGTATGTGTATATATATATATATATATATATATATATATATATATATATATATATATATATATATATTTTAGTAAATGCCAATGAGAATAATTAATTTTACTGGTTGCTATTGATGGTTGTGAACTCTCCTATAGGTGACAAAAAGCTAACAAGAGGCTTGCTTCTCGTGATACACATCAATGTATCACTTTCATTACTTACCACCCTCACCTTCCTTTTATCAGTGTAACTGTCCCCTCAATGTCTAGACCCTTCTTTTTAAAGCTTTCACCATTATCGGTGAATGCTTCTGAGGAGAGAGTGGTTGAGATTTTGAGGCTAATGGGTATTGTGACAAAAGCTGGTGACAAAAGTGGAATTCCATTTTTCACACTACACTAATCTGCTGGGATAGGCTCTGCAGGATCTGTGGGCTGGTGTTTTCAAAATGTGAGATTCTTTATATACCCTGCTTCTCTACAGATTTCTTTCTGTTATCCAAGTTATTGTCCTCCACAATAAATCCTGGCAACTAAATCAGTGTTGCATTCCAAGCATTGTGTACGTTTTAATCGGCTTTGTATAAAGCACACACCGAGCTCTTTGGGCTTGAGTTGCTAAAGTGTTTGTCCTCCCAAGTTGCACATAGGCTCACAGATATCACGATTTAAAGTTACAGATTAACTTGATCGATTTTCAAAAACAAACCCTACAAGTCTTGGTGAGTTACAAAAAGTTTGACATTTATTCCATTTGTAGACATAGGCACATGCCTTTGTCAGTAAATTTGAACTGGACCCTGCTACACAGCCCCCTGAAAGTTCATAATATACTTGTCCCTCCAAACCACTTGCTAGCAAAGTCCCTCCCTTCTTTCAAATGGAAGTTCTTTCTCCCAGGTGTTGCTCAACGAATCGTGATTCTTAGCATGTGCTCCTTCTTACTAGCACAGACCCAGGCTTCTTGTTAATAATCCTGTGTGTTTAAACGTAGACCAACCACGAGATCCCAAGCTGTGAATCTCTTCCTCATTGTCTCTCACCCTTATTTCACAGTGTCACATCTTCTCCATATCTTATTGTTCAGTTCCCCAAAACCTATACATCCATGCGCAATAGCACGGTGGCTATCAACCCAACAAATGTTTGCCCTTCATGATCTACACACTGTAGCTGCATTTGTTCATGTTATCTGGCCATTCTTATTGCTATTTCTGACTGTTTTACTCCCCAGTGAGGATATGTACTCTCAGGATTCCATCGACCTCCTAGCTAACTCGGGGCTGCAGTTCCAGAAGCATGAAGAAGAGGGAATTGACACTTTGCGGTTTGCTGAACTCCTTATGACCTCTGGAGTCGTTCTCTGTGACAATGTCAAGTGGCTGTCCTTTCATAGGTATGTATCGTGTGTTGTGTGCGTTAAAGTTGAGGGTGGTATGTGATCATATACGAGTTTTATTTACAGTACATTTCTTTTTACATCATACCTTTACGGACGTCAAACATTGTCTTCACACACATAGTTCCTCATTCCACAATCAACAGTGTTCGCACAGTTCCTCTTTCCACAACCAACAGTACCAGGACTTACATGTATTATGGTTATAGGTTTATGGAATTCAAATTGTGCAAGACGAAAATCTGTAATACCCATAATAATATGAACTGGCATGAGGCAGATGTTATAAAGTACCATCAGGGCGTTGGTGGCGCCCGGTGCGACAATCATTTTTGGCGCCCCCACACTCCATGACCGCCTCCTCGGATTCTCTCACTACCACCGGGCATAAGTGCCCCATATCTCTCCAATCATAAGTTATTGCTAAACAGTGCCCCCCCCTCCCCCTGAGGTCGGCGCCCCCTCCACAGGTCCGCGCCCAGTGCGGCGCCACCATTCACACTGCCCTAAAGCCGGCCCTGAGTACCATAACAAGAAACCTCCCAATCATGTCCTCATTGTCCTATATTTTCACAAGCCTTTCTGGGTGCAGGATAAATTACCAAGGCTCTTTTCAGCCATATTTCTGTGACAGTCTTGTAAAGCACACTCAGTGTATCTGCGAATTCTACATACAACAATAAGGCAATGTTAAGAATGATAAACAGAACCAGAAATAAGCCATCATAAATGTATAAAACTTTCTTCTCATTTCCTTGGTGAAGTAAAAACCTTATGGTGCAACAAGCATTCTGGATAGGAAAAAGGGGAGAGCAGAGATAAAGTAAGAGGCTTAAGGGAAGCTATGTTGAGAGTGTATATAAAGAAAGGGAGGTGGTCTGGGTGTGAAAGGAGTCGAGGGGAACAGCGGGTTGGTGACTTGATTATGGAATAGATGTAATGCATAGAAGAGAACAGTGCTAGTCTGAGAGAAAGATAATGGGAGATAATTAATTTAGGTAGCGTTCAAACATGTGTCTGAAAGGGCATTCCAAAGCCTCCGAGAAGACTTAATGTGCCCAAAACAAAATTTTATAAATGTTTAGGGGGCCTCTGAAAAGATATCCAAACAGAAGCCTGCAACTGTGGCCTTTCTTTAAGTACTAATTAACAGATACCAGAAGCCCGATCTTAAAAATGTTTACATCACACTCAAACAAGTTAACTTTAAGCATACACTTCAAAACATAAGAGCTCATTTTGTGGACAGATTATATTAATCATTGATCTTGTCATTCTTAATCTGAAGAACGCCTTCTTAAAAGGAAGTGTTTGTCAATGCTTGAATGGCATTAAAATAAAAAATGCACGCAGTGGTTCGGCTTCAGAAGCGCTACACACACAGACATGGCTTTCTGTAGCCTGACACCACCTCCATATACGTCATTCTAAGGTGCTGAAATACTGTAGAGATGTTGTAGCACCTTAAATACAATGTTGTAGAGATGGGTACGATTCGTGCTCTGCTATTGGTAGGGCATCATTGTATTTGTCAGTTAATGTCTGCATCTCAAGGATTCTATTTTAGGCCTATGTTTCATTTGTGGCTAATTGAGTTGGATAATCAGTTGTGTGGCTGTGGATGAAAGGTTTCTTTCTGTATGTTTGGTTGTGTGTTAGAGGGCTTAGACATGATGGGCAGAGGGTACCTGCCATCTGGGAAAATTACGTGCCTTGACCAGTTTGAAGTATGAGACTCGGGTAATTGAGATGAACAAATGTTGCGTTATTACAGTGTGGTATTTTGTTTAGTTCCGAAGAGCAGGGTGCTGTTGTGTGCTTGGTGAGGTCATATTTTTAAATAAAAAAATTACTTTTTTGATTGAGAATCTCATATCCCAATACAGGAAATCAAGGGTGAGACATCAGGGTTTATCGAATACAACCTTGCTTCAGCATCATTGGCTTTAGCGAGAGTATTTTGTTCATCTTCTCATCGGTCGTATGCCCTGGTATCAAGGTTTGTCAGGGTGGATTCGAATATTGTCTTTTTTGAGGTAAATTAAAAGTGAAAGATCAGTTGCTAAACTAAAACGTGCCTCCCCCCCAAGAGGCTTGCCACCGTTTGCATTGTTCACATTCCAATCTCAATTCTTCACAGACAATTTCTGCGATTTACATTGGGAGAAAGTAATTATCAGTACACTGTCCTTCGATTCGGACTAAATTCAGTTCCCTGGGCCTTCTCAAAATGTATGGCAGTTGTCAAAGGCCATCTAAGAATCATTTGTGTACCCATATCTCGACGACTGGCTTATTGAAGGCAAGCACTCAAATAAAAGCAAAGCAGGACTGCAAAACTGCTAAGAAAGCTAAGCTTAAAAATCAATAGGGACAAATCAATACAGAATCCACCAACTTTCTAGACATACTTGGGAGCCAAATTAGAAACAAGAAACGAAAGTGTGCGTCCAGCTATTCTACAAAAATGTCATCACCTAAAAGGTATTCCCAATCCATGATGTTGCCAGCTTGCATCACTCCTAGGACCCATGGTATCTTTGATATTTTTTTTTTTTTGTTCCGTTTATTGAAGTTTTTGTTTAGCATATATGATACATTTGGCAAGCAATTACATTGCCTATAAAACCAGTAGGCAATCTTCAAAACAAATTCTGCAAACCATTATAGCGGCATTTGAACATAAAGCACATGACAATCTATATCCATGCCACATATCCCCTTGCAGCTTAATATAGCAAATAAATAAGGTCAATCTGAGTTTGATACAGCTTCCTTATTGGGCACATTGCAATCGTTATATACAAGTACATATTAATTCCATATGTACGTCCCAAAGGGCTTTTTACGACTCTGCTGCTTCGACCGAGTGTTTGATCAAACGACATATGTGCAACGTTTCAACTTTAACACAATCAAGTAAGGAACAAGAGGGGAGAGCAGGGAAACCTGAGTGGGAGGGAAATGCATTCAGTATCAGTTACAATAATGCCAAATACACATTTGTACGTATGCATGCTATGTCACCATAGAGTTAATGCTCGCTGGTTGAGATGCGTGATGCATGTTACACAGTCTAGGCCACATTGTTTGCAGAACATGTTACAACAAAGTTGTTGACCAGTATTAGTCAGTTTTAGGAATGTCCGGGGGGTCATCCGGGGAGTCATCCGGAGTTACGATCACTTGAAGTCCACTCAATATTGTGTCCCAGGCTACTAGGATGGGATATTTACGCAACCCTAACGTGTCTTCCCTTATTAATGCGACTGCTTCCGCTTTGGCCCAATTTAGCATAGATTGGGACCATGCCTTTAGTGATGGGGTGACTTCTGCCTTCCAGCGAAGAGTGATAACTCTTTTCGCCACCACCAAACCCAGGTCTAAAAATCTGGAGGAGGCTTTGTGTTTCTTCCCTCTAGGGAATATCCCCGTTATGCAGACTTCCCACGAATTCGGCAGTGTTCTGTCTGTACAAGCAGAAAAAGCCTGGATTACCCCGTAACAATAGGGTTGCAGTTTGGGGCATGACCACAGCATATGCAGTAGATCAGCATCTACCAGTTTGCAACGTGGGCCGCATGCGTCTACTCTATTAAAATATCTATTAATTTTGTCAGGGGATAAATACGCTCTATGGACTATATAAAATTGGATCAGCCTAAATCTAGCGTTTCTGGGGATCTATCTAGGACTTTCTAATAACATGGTCCATTCCCTGGGCGTACATGGTCGTGCCATATCTGTCTCCCATTTATTACGCAATGGCGCTAGATCCATCTTAGTGTGTTCTCGGATTGATTCTGCAAACCATTTTACAAGGTGTCGCCCCGGGCCCATCACATGTATGTACTGCAGTAGAAGATGTGTTGGGGGGGGTTCCTGTGAAATGTTACCCCATTTCCGCCCCAGCATGGCCAACCAAGAAGCGTGAGTCAAGAATTGACATGGGGGAGGGGGACGCCCTCTTCTTCAGACAGGGAGATAAAGGGCCGCATCTCACCCTCCTTGTATAGGTCACCTAATGTATGTATATCTGCCCCATGCCAGTCTGTGAGGTCAACCTCTCTGACTTCTCCCCCCCTTTTTGGCATACCCAACAATGGAATAGCCGGCGCATATGGTGTGACGTGCTTAGTAAGGTATAACGCTCTGCGGAAACATTTCTGGGCTATTTGCAATAAAAGGGGACGCGATGTGTGCGGCCTAGCACATGGGTGAAATAGAAAAAGAATTCTATCCAACGTGTACGGAGGCCCAAGTTCCACTGTGTCTGCTAGGTGTAGCCCCGCCACCCATTTCGCCACCCACAATATTTGGGACGCCAAGTAGTAATGCTCCATGTTTGGTAGAGCCAACCCACCCTGTGTCTGAGGCAGGTATAATTTTACTAACACCACTCTACAACGCGTGTTGTTCCAAATCCGATCTCTCATAAGTCCCTCCATGATCGGAAGAAGGGCGCTGGTAAATATATCGGGAGGTTAGCAAAATAATAAAGAAGACGCAGCAGCATCACCATTTTTATAAGCGCCACCCTCCCTGCCACTGAGAGGTTAAGCGTCTTCCAAAATTCGATTTGCGATTTTAGAGCTGTGACTGCTCTAGATAAATTGCCATCTAGGAGATCCCGATCAGTATGGTAAATGTGTATACCTAAATATCGGAACACCGCCGGTTGCAAGGTCACCAATGCTCTATCCACCCTCATATGAGGGGCGTCTGCCCCAGGGCAAAAGGGGAATAAGCAAGATTTACACCCAGCCCGGATAGTGAAGCAAATTGTTTAAGCGTGTCCGGAATTATCTGTGGGATTGCCTGTAGATCTCTAACATAGAGCAATATATCATCCGCGTATAACGAAGCCGCATGCATCTTTTCCCCTATATGTATCTCCTAGTGTGTTGCCGACTGACGCAACGCTATTGCCAGTGGTTCGATAGCCAAGGAAAAAATCAATGGAGAAAGGGGACACCCCTGCCTTGTTCCTCTGCTTATCGGTATGGGTCTAGAGAATAGGTTCCCTAACCGGACACGGACCGCAGGTGCTCCGTACAACAATTTGATTAAACTCTGGAAGTAAGGCCCAAATCGTCGCAGCACCTCAAACATATACTGCCATTCAACCGTATCAAAAGCTTTTTCTAGGTCCAACACCAGGCAGCCTGCTGTTGGCCAATCTATCGCAACGCTCCGCATCACCCGAAAAAGTCTGCTTATATTGAGAGATGTGCTTCGGGCTGGCACAAAACTGTTCTGGTCCTGATGAACCAAATACGGAGTGACTGGCGCTAACCTGCCTGCCAAAACCCCGCTAAGATCTTATCTCCGTTCAGAAGCGCTAGGGGTCGATATGCACTGGTGTTGGTAGGATCTCTACTCGGCTTAGGAAGTGTGATCAGGGTGGCTTCAGTCAGAGAGGCAGCAAGGGGAATACCTTCAAGTGCTTCCTTATAAACCTTATGTAAGTGCGGGCTTAACAGGTCTGCGTATGTTTTATAAAAGTCGTGGGGAAGACTGTCAGGGCCTGGTACTTTGTCCGATGGCAAAGCTCTCAGCGTACCCCTTACCTCCTCCAGTGTGAGCGGGGCCTCTAATTCCGTATACTGTTCGGGTGTGAGACCAGGGAAGGAGAGGACATCCAAAAAAGTGTGGATCTCTGACCCGGGGACGTTTAGGGCAGATTTATATAATTGCGTAAAATGTGTGGTCAATTCGCTATGGATTTCATGTTGAGTATATTTGAGCCCCAAAAGCTAATTTCTGGGTCCCCTCCAGGGTAATCCACAAACCCTGGGTACCTTTAAAATCCTCATGATGCTGGAAGAAAAGGACGCAAATTTGCCGTGGATACCTTGTGTGGACAAAAAGTTGAGTGTCCCGTCACGGCATTATATTATAGGAAACGTAGAGTGCACCTCGACCTCTGCGTGTAGCTGTGTGTATGAATCTGCAATGCGCTGAGTCATTTCCTATACCCCCCAGGAAGGTTCCCGCAATCTGGAGGGACGGGGGCAAACCAAAAAGATAAAGGGAAAACATTATAAGAGCAACCCCCTGAAACGCGGGGTGTTAAAAAACTTAACCAACCGCAACGTAGCCGCGTGCCCAGCTGGTTCCCAATATAGGGGAGAAGTGGAGGGGATGTGTAACCCTGCGGGGCAAGCCACTGTAAATCCCCAATTGACCCATAATCATGTGTAAGGATGTGTATAACGGAGAAGAACCCATAGGTGCTGTGTGTAATCTCATGTGCAGAACCCCACGAGCAGTCTTTGCTGCACAATAGAACAATGCAAGAGTCATGATACCAAAGCAGTTCAGCAGGCAGTTCATGACGCAGGCGCTATCTCCAAATTGCTTCATACAATACCATCTGAAGTCTGGCATACGCAGCGAAATAGAGTCCGAAAGTCCCACTTCTGATGAGCCCCCATCTCCTGTGGATTGAATTGAGGTTCCCACTTTGTTGTGCAGCTCCGCAGCTTCTGCCATCTGCTCCGCAATACGAGCCACAGCTTGTCTCTCCTGTCGGTTTGGTCCGGGCCTGGTGCCGCCGAGAAGCCAAGGAGCCGCTTTCTGGGTCGGCGATGGCGATTTCTATCTCAGTTTGCTTCGCTGTTCCAGGCGCCTGATTAGCTCATTGGTCGCGGGCCAGAGTACAGTCCTGAGGTCTCCAGCCAGTCCCAGGCGTCTTGCGGTGTGTCAAAAAACTTGGTTTTCCCCTCAGAGACCACACGGAGTCTTGCGGGAAAAAGGAGTGAGTAAGAGATGTCCAACTGTCTAAGCTTCTGTTTAACTGGCAGGAAGGACCTTCGTTGACGCTGAACCTTTATCGTATAGTCAGGGAAGAACGGGATTTTGGCGTTTTCGAACTTGACCTCGGCCATTTTCCGCGTTTCACTTAAAATCATGTCCCTGTCTCTGAAATGCAGCAGTTTGAAGATGAGTGGTCGTGCTCTAGCGCCTGGAGCCGGTTTCCTGCCCGGGACACGATGCGCTCGTTCAATAGTAAAGAACAGGGAGAACGTAGTTGAAGGTAAAATGGACCTGAGCCACTGCTCCATAAATTCTACAGCATCCTGGCCTTCCGCTCCTTCCGGCAGCCCAATCAAGCATATATTATTCCTCCTGGAGCGTCCCTCCGCATCTTCCACTCGCTCTTCAAGGAACCGTATTCTAACCTCATGCGCATTTTGTTGCTTTTCCTGGAAGTCCGTAGCAGGCTTCAGTTCTGCAATGTCCTGCTCCACAGTGACACGATCCTTTAATTTCCGGTGGTCAGCGTGTAGCAGTGTGAGATCCAGCACAACTTTATCCAGTTTGGCTTCCATCGATTCCCTGCAGTGCTCTATGGCGTTCAGGATAGCATCCAATCGATCATCCGGGGAGTTCGCCAGTGCTGACGATTGGGGTTGGTCCACGTCCATCAAACCAGTGGTCTGCGAGGAGTCCCTCGATCCCGTTCCCTTAGTACGGCCCATCAGTCCTACTGGACCCCTCAATGCACTTCAATTAACTCGGTGTGCGCAGCAGGGTGTATTGATACATACTCGCTCACTGTGGGGCTCACCACACTGAATCTGTAGGCAGGAGCGCACACTCCAATAGTTTCAGGTACAGGACCAGTTCCGTATGTGTAACGTTATAGGGAGACTCGATCAGTTTTACAGCTCCCAGACCAGCAGACTGGATTCGTGCGCACTTCCCCACCCAATAGACCACTCCGTCTCTTGAGAACTGTCAGAGCCATCCAGTATTTCAGGTCGTTCCCTCAATCTGTCATCTCCACTCCGTGGCCCTTGATGCTCCCCATTAGTCTCCCTGGCAATCACCAGCATCCACCTCGATCACTGGCCTCCACGTCCCATGGGGTCCATCCAGCCAGGTCACATCACATAGGCATGAAGCTGCACCTCACCACACCAATCCAGACATTCACAGCAACACTGATCCTTATCGGAGGTCCCACCAGTAGCAATCGACTCCACTCACCAGCTACCACCGCATGCAGGGAATGCCTCTCCGCCGGTCTCCTGGTGCAACACCAGCTTGAGCCACTTACAAGGGTCGCCGCTATACTCCTGTTTGGCCTGACGAGCGTAGGCTCAACGAAGATGATCGCAATCACTCCCAGGGCGTCTCTTAGCCCACTTCACAGCAGCCTTCACATCTTTCGCGAAATTAGGCAGGCCTGGGCTGACTCACCTCCGAAGCTGCAGCCGACTTACAAGCTTCAGGCAGCACCCGTCTCTCATTCCGAGTGCTGCTACTCGCATTAGACTGTGGGCCCCCTACTGCTGCCCGGCAGAGCAGCGTGTGTCACCGGCCCAATCTTGATTAACTCCGCAGTCGGATCCGTGTGCAACCTCCAGATCGCGTCTGTCTTGTCCGAGTCTGCCTCTATATTTCAGCGGTCACTCCCTCTGATGCACAGCTTTGTTACGGGATCCCCCCATGGCCGCGGCAGTTACTCCTGGCCCCGCAACCAGCGGGCGCACTTATTGCCTGCTTGTCGTCTGCCCTAGCGGGCCGGTCGAGTTCCGCACCACCGCATCCAGGGCCGCCTCTGGGTGTTCAGTTACCAGCCCACTTGTCTCACCTGGTGTTGCTGCATACAGTCTCCCACGCGCTCCGGTACCTGGCAGAGCAACGCACGCCGCAGCCTCGAGCCTCCCTCAATCTCCGGCCGCAGCTGCACATTAGTTTCTCCAGCCCAGGCCGTGCACGTCGCTCCTGAGTCTGCCTCGCAGTTCCGGTGCTCATACGGGTACGATTCCAGCACAGTCGGCGCTCTCGTAGACACCCGGGGTTCGCTGGACATTTAGCCACAGCTTTTCTTTCCAAGAACCCTCATTGAGACGGAGAAATGTGCCGAATTATGGGGACTTGTGGCGGAGCAGATTTAGCTTGCGTCCGCCATGATGCCCCTGCTGGCCACGCCCCCCCCCATGGTATCTTTCATTTAAATACTTCCAAATGCCCATCTGTTCATGAGACCTCTACAACAGTGTCACATGGATCATAGGTCCCCAAAAGAGAGGCAATTGGGAGGACATTCTCCAATTAACAACGTGAGCCTCACAATCACTAACGTGGTGGTGCAGCAATAATTTTTTGGGGAAAGAAATTTGAGACCGATAATGGTAACAGACACATCATTATCAGGTTGGGGGGCCCATCTGCGCGATTTGACAATTAAGGGCCATCGGAGACGCAAAGAAAATGTACCATTCCACTTTTTAAGATCAGAAAGTGGTATTGCTGGCCTTGAAAACATTCACCACATCTGTAACATCAAAGAACATCATGATTCAAACACCACTACTGTGCACTATATCAGGGGGGGGGGGGGGCGGGCGTGACTTGGAAGACCAAGATGGCGGAAGCACTTTAAAATGGCTCAATACACCTAACCCCATTATCTGCAGATTATCCTCACTTTTGACAACCAATTGCCGTTTAAACCTGCCCTGTTGAGTTCCTGGCCTTGCCCTACACCTGCCAAATACATTTTGAGCAACACTTGGACTCCAGGGGGCAACACCGGAGTACTGGCCTGGCTTAGGCCTACTGCCGTATGGTGATGGGCGGTGACTGGGTGTGGTGGACGAGCTTCGCTTTTTCATGGTGGCAAAGTGCCCCATGGAGGTTGGGAGTCCCTTGCCCACTTGATGAGACGCCCCCTGCACCAGGGGTGGCCTACTGCGGCAGAGGTGCTGCCATGTAATGGCGACGCACTGCCCGAGCCTTGGGAGAGCGGGGGTGCCTGCCTCTGGCAGATGTGCAGGCCAGAGGCACATTGAGGCCCCAACCAACTTGGCAACCCTGCCTGGAGCGCCGGATTACCGCGTGTGAGTGGAGAGACTAGTATACTGCAGTGCTGCCATTCTGCCCCACAGCAAGGCCGCTGTGAGGGTCTGGGGGTCATATCACACCTAGGCCCGGTGTTCGGCGATTGTTTGCACCTACAGGTAGAGTCTGTGTTAGGGGATCAGCAGCCCCTGCACTGGTGACCGCTGCCCCTGACTGCCTCCGGTCCGAGCCTTTTGAGAGGGGGTCGGGTGTGATGCTCCGGAGCGGCCTTTCGGCTGTGCTGGGAGGGCTAGGTGCTGTTGGGCTGCTGTGTAACTGCTCTGCCCTGCTGCACGGTCGCAGTGGGGCCTGGAGGTCGGTACGGGCCAAGGCCCAGCTGCCGACAGCAGTCTGCATACAGCCACGCAGGGGCGCTTGAGATAGACAGTTGGCCCCCAATTGTGTCTGCTGCCCTGGCCCACTACTGCCCCCAAAGGCCCAGACACTACAGCAGGAGAGGCGGGAGACACGAGGCACCGGAGAAATCTGTACTGGGGTCATTACACCACGCTGCTCTGCCCTGCAGGCTGACTAGCTAAAATGGCTTGTATTTGCAGTGTCCTCCCCCCAGAATTGTATTACCTGTCTGACACTGTCCTGACTCGCTTTTGCCTACAGGTTTGATGTGCTACCGCATGTTGTGCCTGCTCTGCTCCCCTCGACTGCCCCTTCATTTAGTGAATTACGCTGCATACCAGTGCATTCTCCCTCCTTGGTGGGGAGTTGCGTCAGCCGGTATGGGGAGGAACTTCTCCCCCCCGCTTCGTGTGTCCCATATGCTCACAGCATGAGGTGTGATTTTCCTGCTGATGCCCGGGGAGACTGAGTGATGTGGCTAGAAATCCTACGAGACGGTAGATAGAAACCATAACTTGTCATCGCACAGCTAATGCAGACTGTCCCGTGAGCCCACGCAGCATTCATAGACTGTGGTCCAGATACCTAGATGTACTCCCCTAGCATATATCTAGCTGAGTGCTCTAAAGCATCCGCTGTCAGACGCATGGTGTGTACTTGCCCGCTGAACCACTCTGCGCCCTTCCAGCTTGTGGCTAACACACCCTGCATGCCTTGCTCCCTCCTTGGACTCCTGCGCTATCATTCGTGTCTTCTCTGATTTGTGGCCTACGACTCGTCACCCTCCCTTCGATCGCTGCCTGCCTGATGCGACTTTACTAGCTGCTTCCTGCCTACTGCACTTGGCTGCTCGTGCTGCGGTATCCCGGAGACAACTAAACGCCAGCAAGCAGGCCCTGAAGAGTGTTGGACACAGCCACTACACCAGCGGACCGCTGCGTACGCTACATTGACGTGTGGAGTTTACGCTCGGCTACCCAGGGCACACCTTTCTCCCCTTCGACGGAAACTACTGCGGCGACCAAGGACCGCGTGACCACTCCCTGTTGCTCGAAGACAAATCGGACACCGTGCTGGAGGCTACTGAACGCACTAGGACCTCCCTAGAAGCCAAGATAGATAATGTGGCTACTGCCCTCACATTGCTGCATGCAGACCACTGCAAGCTCGCTGATAAGGTTGACACAGCGGAGCGGATCCTTGCAGACCTGCAGCCGAAGTCCCAACACATGGAATCCTTACAGACCTTATCGGAGTGTGTCCAAACCTTAGAGGAGAGGGCCGAAGATGCAGAGGGGAGATCAAGGAGAAATAATGGTCACATTGTGGGCCTCCAGGAGGACGTGGGGGGCGCGATGCAGTCACTTATATGGAGCGATGGCTGAGAGTGACCTACTCCCTCCAGCTATCTTGTCACAGTTCTTCGTTGAAAGGGCACACCGTGTCCCACCGCGAAAACCCCCGCCCGGCTCCAGCCCTTAACCATTGGTGCTCTGTATACTTCATTATCGTGACAGAGATTCCATCCTGCATGTAATCCAGAAGCCCACTGAGATCAAAGTAGACAACGCCTGCATCATGTTTTACCGGATTATACTATTGCAGTACAGCTCCAGTGGAACTGCTGTGAAACGACGCCTTCGCAAACTGGACTTGCGCTACCTGCTCCTCTTTCCGACGCGCTTATGGGGGGTTGTGGGTGGAACCACGCAGTTCTGTGACTCACCGGAGGATGCATGTGGATAGTTGGAGGCATCTGGAACCCGGGTGCCCTGATTGTCATAGCCGGACACTGGCACAACTCGCACTCCCCCTGGGGGCTGCTGTTGCGGGTGCAGACCTAGACTGCACCATTCTCCGACTCCCAAGGCTACACCTGACCTGGAGCAGATGACCGCGGAGCGCAAACACGTGTTACAACATGCCGCTGCAATCGCTGAGGCCACACAGCATTCCAGTCCTGAAGAAGAGTCACTTCGATCTTCTAGTGACGAAAGCTCCACTGCCACCTGGCCCTCTTGGCTGGAGTCAGCGACCCTGCCAGCAGTGACTCCACTAACAGTGTACACCATTATTTGATTCATATTGCATAGCTTCCATCGATCTAGAGTTTGCATTGCCGCTGTGCCTTGTTTGCGGTTGTCTAACCATTTCCCTTTACTTCACAGGTTTGCCTACATATGTATCCACACAATATGGTGACAAATGTGGGCTTTTCTTGTATATTGAATATTTGTTCTTGGTTGTCTTTCATCAATTGGGGTTCCTTTAGCTCTAGCTGTTGTACCCCCCCCCCCCCCCCCATACAGATTCCTTAACTGTTTGAGTGACGTACATTGTTACACGGTTTGGGCGGACACTCGTTTTGTGCACTGCTCTTGTGGTAGTCACTGTTTTTAGACATGTCTGCACTGTTTAAATGTTTATGTATTATGTGGCCCGTACGTATCCCCTCCACTCATGAAGCATTACTCCTATGCACACACCAAGCCATAGCTACGTTTCACATGGTCAACTGCTGCCACTTCTGTCATAGAGAACATGGCACACACTAAAGTGATAACTTTGAATGTGTGTGATGTCCATACCCCTGCGCGCTCCCATGCTATTTACTCTTCTCTTAAGCGCCAATCCACACATAGCGCATTGCTCCAGGAATCTCATTTGGTGCTTCTAGAAGCAACCAAGCTGCAGCAATGATGGCTGGGTCAGATCTTTACTACTGATTTCTCTTACGCCCGTGAGGTATCGATATGGATCCGCCCAGTGGTCCCCTTTGTGGCGGATGATGTAGTGATGGACCCAGAGAGTCGTTATATTTTTATCAAAGGCTGGCTAGATGGCCACCATATACTTCTAGGCAACATATATGCCCCAAATACTGATCAAGCACCGTTCCTGCGCGCAATATCAGGGGTCTTGTCTCGCTGGAGTGGGCTCCCATCATTGCTAGGAGGTGACTTTAATTGCGTACTGGTTACCGACCTGGACTGTTGGTTCTCCACACAGCTACGACCTCTAACACTCACACACTTGGTGATTGGCTGCAGAACTGGCACCTCACCGACATATGGCGTCTTCGCAACGCCTCCGCCAAGGTGTACACTTGTCTGTCACCCACATTGACTCTCTGGGCCACACCCACTCGGATTATGATCCTCATTACCTTCAACTTGCATGGGACACATGTTCCCCCTAACTGGTTCTTACAGCCTGTCGTGATGGAGGATCCACTGTTTTGGTCTTTTATTGGTTCAGACATTGATGATTACTTTAATCTCAATGGTAGCACTGTAGACGCAAGGTCAACTGAGTGCGATGCATTCAAGGTGACGCTTCGAGGCCACTGTTTTAGGACTCAATTGGAACATGCGTCGGCAACTGGAGAAAGACATATTGCACATTGAGTGTAGACTTTTACACCTCAAAACCAAGGCAGCGCACGAACCGCATATGTAATGTAACAAGGATTTCTAAAGCGCACTATCACCCCACGGGTATCCTGGCGCTGAGAATAACAGGGGTTCCCCTACATGCACATATTTACCCACCGGTTGATTATCCTGCACTACATCCTAGGGAAGAGATAGGTTTTAAGCTTCTTCCTAAACTGAAGGAACTCTTCTAATTGCCTGATGTTGGGCGGAAGATTGTTCCACAGATGGGCGGCCGCACAGCTAAACGCTCTCCCTCCAAACCTAGAGGTTCTGATTCTGGCAGTACAGACCAGATGAGCTGTGGAAGATCGAAGATTTCTTACGGGAGAATGCCAGACAAATTTTTTCTGCAGTGGCAATGGTCCAAGTCCATGAAGGGCCTTGAAAACAATGCATAATGATTTGAACTGAATTCTCTGAGCTAGAGGGAGCCAGTGGAGTTCATTAAGGGCCGCAGAGCCAGAGGCACTACGTGGCCTCTTTAAGGCTAACTTTGCGGCTATTGTCTGTATGCTTTGCAGTTTCATAATGAGGAAATTAGGCGCACCGAGTAGCAGGGCATTGCAGTAGTCCAAACGGCTCAAAATAACACTTCTTATCACGAGAGCCCTGGCTGACAAGGGTAACATAGGGAGAATTTTCCGCAATGCTTTAATGATGGAGAAGCAGGTTCCAACTGTTTAGTTCACATGTTTTTCCAGACTCAACTTGTTGTCAAAACTACCCCCAGATTACGCACTGCTACAGCTGGTGTAGGAGGCGTATCTGCCTGAATAGGCCAGAAGTTGGCCGGAAGCGGGCAGGGGATTTTCTTAGCTGTACAGTATAGGATTTCTGTTTCCCCCCGTTGAACTGCAGGGAATTGTCCGTGAGCCATCTAGCAGTCTTCTGCATGCATTCATGAAAGTTACTGAGTGACGTAGACTCTTTTCCTTCAAGAGACGGGATGAGCTGCGTGTCGTCTGCATAATTTACCAGCTTGATATAGGATTTAATGATGGGGATCAGTGGTCTCCAATATTAAAAAGGATCGGACTGATTGACGAACCTTGGGGGACACCATGCTGAACAGTTCTGAAATTTGATAAATAGGGGGGGAGGGCCACAGCTTGTTGCCTGTTCTCCAGATAGGACTGAAGCCATTTCAGAGCCAGGCCCTCCAGCCCTAATTCAGCAAGCCGCCTCAATAATATTTTGTGGTTGACCGTGTCGAATGCAGCAGACATGTCCAGTAAGATCAGAATGGACGACTGACCTCTGTCTGCCCGCATTCTAAGTTCGTCTAAGACCATTACTAGTGCTGTCTCCGTCCCATGACCCGGTCGAAAACCAAATTGCACGTCTTCAAGTCCCAGGTTGGTTTCCAAGAATTGTGAAAGGGTTTTGCTGACCAGACGTTCTTAAATTTTTTACAGGGTAGGGAAGAAGTTAAATAGGTCGGTAGTTAATTGGACACTGAGGGTCGAGGGTGGCTTTTTTCAGCAGGGGTGTCACCATAGCCTGCTTCCAGCAGGAAGGGACTATCCCACTGCTCAGGGATTGGCTGCAGATCTGGTGGAGCTGTGGTAATAGCTCCCTACCATACTCCTTCCAAACCTTGTGAGGGAGGGGGTCCATAGGGGATCCATAGGGGATCCGGAATTGGTGCTCATAGCAAGCTTACGAAACTCTTCTTCCGTAGGTGTTTTGAACTGGTCTAGAGTTACTAATTTGTTTTCGCAAGCCCCTTCCTCTATTTGATAGGCTAGTGGCTTTGTCCACACCTCAGATACAGTGTCGCACAGATGTTCCTGATTCCCTGTGAGACCAATAATTATTTTAGAGATTTTCTCCTCAAAAAAAGTAGCAAGGCTTTCGCCTAGTTCTTGAGTTGTGATAGTCTTGTTTTTCAAGCAGTCAGGATTGGCCAATTCATGGACTATCTTAAAGACCCTGCGGGTTTTGTTGGGCGCCTCTAGAATTGAGTTGGCAAAAAACTCAGCTTTTGCTTTAGTAATTTCACTTTTATAGTTGCTCAGTGTAACCTTCAGAGATGCTTTATCAACTTCATCATAGCGCTTCCTCCATTTTCTTTCTGCCAGTTTACAGCCCATTCTAAGGTTTTTTAGGTTCTCATTAAACCATGGGGCAGAAAACTTGCGCTTATTCTTCAGATTTTTTTACCGGAATAATCAGATCGAGGGCCTTAGTGATCTGTTCGCGGAATTCCGAGTAGTTTGTTTCCACAGGTTTATTTGCGCCAAACACATTAATATCAGTAAACACAGGCACTTGTTTAGCTATGTCGGGCAGTTTGTTCCATTCCCTGCCTCGGCGGTAATTAGGCGTGGGTGCGGAATCTGAGCTCTTATTGGGGACGGCCACCGCAAAAGTAACAAGGAAATGGTCAGTCCAGCAAAGAGTCGAGATTGCATAGCAGACCCCATTTGGCGGAGGTGCGGCGCAAGCACGTGATGCTCTTGGAAAGGCTGCATTGCCTTAACTACGCTTCCCACTCTGCTAAGACCCACACCGCCATTAAAAATAATGGGGTGACCCATTATCCCTCAGAACCTGGGAAATCTAGTAGTATGCAGCAACAGTTGGTTCTATGGGGGAGGTAATATTTATTTAACATGAGAATGAATCCCTCACAAGCATTTTATTTGGCAAGGCAGATCAATTGTGCCTGGGCAAGACAAAATAATATAGGATACCAACACGTTAAAGTTTCAAGGTATATTATCATTCATATACCTTAAAGTGATGTACAAAATAGCAGGGCATAAGGTCACACAGGATTGTTGGGAGACGTACACAAAATGAAAGAAAAACAAGCAAAAACAGGGGTACATCAAATCTTACAATTAGACATAGTTTACATATACACAGATACAATGATTACACAAAAGATTCTTTTTGAGAGTATCCCAAAGAAACGGATAACTGTACACGCAGAGGTCCTTTTTACATTAGAGATGGAAGAAGCTTGTCAGGTTAAGGGAGTACCAGTAGTTATCGTCGACGTTTTGACTCATTATGTGTGTAATTCATAACATCACCCCGGGTCTTCATGAGGACTGGGCAAAGGAAAACAGCCTGTGATGATGGTGAGAACTCTCTACTGTAGATATTTTAGAGAACAACCAATGCCAAGCCCGTCTGGCTTAATGCAACGAGTTGTTTGATACCTTGAAGTTTCACTTTGGTAGTCCATGCAGAAGTTAGCAGAGCTGAGGTATTCAGCTTGTAACTTTGCACTCGTCAATGGGGTTACCAGTCTCCCTCCCAGTAAAAATGACAATCAAAGTCCATAACCCTATCTCGTGACAGGAAGAAGTGATTCTACCCTATTTACTTTTTCTAGTGAAATAAAATTTATGGATCTCTTTTATAAAGGTCCATCTGGCTGCTATAACAACCTACAGGAAATCGCCGCCAATAGATGTCTTTCTTCAAGATTTCAGTAGTTAAAGACTTTCTGGAAGGACTTTAGAAAGTCTATCCATCAATAAGCAGACCTCCCACTCCACCCTGGGAACTCAACTTGATAATGTCTAGATTAGTCAGCCCACCATTTGATCATATTTATGTATGTCTATATTCCATATGTGTGTGTGTGTGTGTGTGTGTGTGTGTGTGTGTGTGTATGTGTATGTGTGTGTATATATATATATATATATATATATATATATTTTATACAACAAAGGACGCAGCACTCCAAAGCTGAAAATTATGCGCAATTTATTCTTGGCAACTTCTCAACCAACGTGTTTCAGCCCTCCCACGGCTTTTCTCATATATATATATAGGCCTGCTACAAGACATGCAGGAATTACAAATGGGAAATTTTAATCCAGCTAATGAAAGTGGCACTGCAACAACACAGGCAGAGAATAGACTTGAGCCTAACGCTTTTCCCAATACAACCGCTAAACCCATCACTCCTTTTAAAGTCAAGTCTAAATTTGTACCCATCATGCCGCGGGATGCCTTGGACATATTTAATGAGCAGATTGTGGCACAGGTTAAGAGATTGAATTATACCATTAATAGATCTGAGAAGAAATTATCTTACCATGAAAGAAGTTACAACCAACTCATTAATAAATTGAGAAAAGAAAAAAGAGTGGTCATAAGAAATGCAGACAAGGGCGGGAACATTGTCTTATGGCCCTTGGAAGAATACCTGAAAGAAGCCTATAATCAATTGAATGACCAAGACTGCTACAGAAAAAGTTCTATTTTGAAATACAAACAGACACAGGAACATTTTTTCTCTCGACTCCTAGCATGGAAAAGTCTGGGTCTAATAAGTTGGGACGAATATAAATATTTAAAGAAAGATCCGTCTATCCCGGTCATATATTTTGTCCCCAAAATTCACAAAAATATAAATAGACCACCAGGCAGACCCATTATAGCTGCATGCAACGGACCACTAGAGAATATGTCTAGATACATAGACTTTTTCTTACAAGAACATGTAAAAAGTTTGAAATCCTATGTGCAAGACAGCTGTGACTTTTTGCGAAAAATCGAAGATATTCAATGGAATTCTGAATATTTACTCATAGCCCTAGATGTGTCATCCCTCTACACATGTATTAGAAATAGGGATGGAATCAGGGCTGTGGATTATTTCTTATGTAATAGACCGATAAGATTTGCACAACATCACAAAATGTTAATCAGCATGTTACTTTTCTGTTTAGAGAATAATCTTTTTATCTTCAACAATCAAATGTACCAGCAAATTCAAGGAGTTGCAGTGGGGGCCAGTTTTTCCCCCAGTTATGCCTGTTTATTTATGGGCTGGTGGGAGGAACTGGTCCTCATGAGGAAATATGAACACGTGTTTTCTTCACAGGTCATAACATGGCTCAGATTTATAGATGACCTATTCATTATATGGCGTGGTACCGAACAAAGTGCTATGGATTTTATACAACAACTTAATGTCAATCTCAAATTTACTTTTACAATGAGTAAATTAGAAGTTACATTTTTAGATGTGCAGATCATAATTGTAAACAATTGTCTAACCACCACACTGTTTAGAAAACCGACAGCAGGTAACACACTTCTATCAATCAAGCATTTGTATAGCGCGCTACTCACCCGGAGGGTCTCAAGGCGCTTGGGGGAGGGGGTCCGCTACTGTTCGAACAGCCAGGTCTTGAGTTGCTTCCTGAAGGAGAGGTGGTCTTGGGTAAGGCGGAGGTGGATGGGTAGGGAGTTCCACGCCTTGGCAGCCAGGTAGGAGAAGGATCTTCCTCCCGTTGTGGCTCTTCGGATGCGGGGGACGGCGGCGAGGGCGTGGTTGGTCGATCGTAGCTGGCGGGTGGGAGTGTAGAAGGTCAGACGGTCGTTGAGGTATCTGGGGCCTTGGTTGTGGAGAGCTTTGTGTGCGTGGGTGAGGAGTCGGAACGTGATTCTCTTGCTGACGGGGAGCCAGTGCAGGTCTCTCAGGTGTCCGGCGATGTGGCTGTGTCGGGGGATGTCCAGGATGAGTCGAGCTGAGGCGTTCTGGATGCGTTGGAGTCTTTTTGAAGTTTGGCTGTGGTTCCGGCGTAGAGGGAGTTGCCGTAGTCCAGTCGGCTGGTGACGAGGGCCTGGGTGACCGTCTTCCTGGTTTCGGTGGGGATCCACCGGAAGATCTTACGCAGCATGCGTAGGATGTTGAAGCAAGACGAGGAGACGGCGTTGATTTGTTGGGTCATTGAGAGGGAGGAGTCCAGGATGAAGCCCAGGTTGCGTGCGTGGTCCGTTGGTTTGGGTGCGTTGCCCAGGGCAGGGGGCCACCAGGAGTCGTCCCAGGCGGAGGGTGATGATCCTAGGATGAGGACTTCCGCTTTATCTGAGTTCAGTTTCAGGCGGCTGTTCCTCATCCACTCGGCTACGTCCTTCATCCCTTCATGTAGGTTGGTTCTGGCGGTTGTGGGGTCGTTGGTGAGGGAGAGGATCAGCTGGGTGTCGTCGGCGTAGGAGATGATGTTGAGGTTGTGTTGGCGTGCGATGGCTGCGAGGGGGCTCATGTAGACGTTGAAGAGGGTGGGGCTGAGTGATGATCCTTGTGGTACGCCGCAGATGACTTCGGTGGCCTCGGAACTGAACGGGGGAGGCGGACTCTCTGGGTTCTTCCGGCGAGGAAGGAGATGATCCACTCCAGTGCCTTCTCTTGGATTCCGCCGTTGTTCAGGCGTTGCACTAGGGTGCGGTGGCAGACTGTGTCGAACGCTGCGGAGAGGTCCAGGAGGATGAGGGTCGCTGTTTCCCCGTTGTCGAGCAGGGCTCGGATGTCGCCGGTAGCTGCGATGAGGGCGGTCTCGGTGCTGTGGTTGGCCCGGAAGCCGGACTGCGAGTGGTCGAGGGATCCATTTGTCTCGAGGAAGGCGGCCAGTTGTCTGTTGACGGTCTTCTCGATGACTTTGGCAGGAAAAGGAAGGAGCGAGATGGGGCGGTAGTTTTTGAGGTCGGTGGGGTCTGCTGACGGTTTCTTCAGTAGGGCGCTGAGTTCGGCGTGCTTCCAGCTCTCTGGGAAGGTGGCGGTGACGAAGGAGGTGTTGATGATGTCCCGGAGGTGGGGTGCGATGACGGCGTCGGCCTTGTTGAAGACGTGGTGAGGGCAGGGGTCGGTTGGTGATCCGGAGTGGATGGAGTTCATCGTGCGGATAGTGTCTTCGGTGTTGATAGGGGTCCAGGCTCGGAGGGTGGAGGTGGGGGCGTTGGAACGGTCGTAGGGTACGTCGGCTGTGTGCTGAAACTGTAGTGTATGTCTGCGATCTTGCTGTGGAAGAACGAGGCGAGCGAGTTGCAGAGGTCTTGCGAGGGAGTGATGTCGTTGTTTCCGGCGCTGGGGTTCGAGAGTTCTTTGACGATGATGAAGAGTTCCTTGCTGTTGTGGGCGTTGTTGTCCAGTCGTTCCTTGAATGCGGTTTTCTTGGTGGTGTGGATCAGCTGGTGGTGTTTTCGGGTGGCGTGCTTGAGGGTGGTCATGTTGTCTGCAGTCGGGTCTCTGCGCCATGCTTTCTCGAGGGCCCGGCAGTTCTTCTTGGATATCTTGAGTTCGTCGGTGAACCAGGATGCTTTCTTGTTGCCGGGTCTGACTGGGGGTCTTCAATGGGGCGAGGTCGTCTGCGCAGTTGGTGATCCATCTTGTGAGGTTGCTGGCGGCTTGGTTGGGGTTCGTTGAGCTGGCGGGAGGGTTCTGGCTCAGGGATGTGGTGAGTTGGTCGGTGGTGATCTTGTTCCAGCTTCTGCGCGGAAACTGTTGCGGGTGGTGGTGCGTGGTGATCCTGCTAAAGCTGAAGTGGACGCAGCTGTGGTCTGTCCAGTGGAGTCCGGTGGTGTGGCTGAAGGAGATGTCCTTGCTGGAGGAGAAGACTGGGTCAAGCGTGTGGCCGGCGAGGTGTGTGGGGGTGGTCACCAGTTGCTTGAGTCCGAGGTTGGCGAGGTTGTCCAGCAGGGTGGTGGTGTTGCGATCGTTGTTGTTCTCTAGGTGGAAGTTGAGGTCCCCAAGGAGGATGTAGTCAGCCGAGGGGAGGGCGTGCGGGCTGATGAGGTCGGCGATGTCTTCGCTGAATTGTGTGCGTGGTCCTGGGGGTCTGTAGATGAGGGTGCCTCTGAGGGTGGTCTTGGGGTCGGTGTGTATCTGGAAGTGCAGGTGTTCGCCGGCTGTGAAGGTGTCGTCGGAGTTGGTCGTGATGCGGATGGTGTTCTTGTGGACGATGGCGATGCCTCCTCCTGTCTGGTTTGCGCGGTCCCTTCGGGTGATCTTGTATCCGTCCGGGATGGCGATGGCGATGTCGGGCGCTGAGGAGGCGTTCATCCATGTTTCCGTGAGGAAAGCGACGTCTGGTGATGTGGAGTCGAGCAGGTTCCAAAGTTCCACGGCGTGTCTGTGGACGGAGCGGGTGTTGAGCAGGAAGCACTTCAGGTGGTTGCTGCTGGTGCTCGGCTTGGCGGGTGTGGTGCAGGTCCGGAGGCAGGAGAACTTGCAGGATTGGCAGGCGAAGGGTCCGTGGGTGCGTCCTGGGGTGGCACGGTGGCAGCCGGGATGCGGCCGGTGTTGAGTGCGTTGAGGGTGGCGGTGTCGTAAGTCCGGTGGGTGGGTTGGCTGCTGCGGGGGCCAGGGGTTTGGCGCTGGGCGCGGTCCAGGCGCGGACGGGCGCAGACGGGCTTGCCTTAGGCGCGCCTTTGGCGCGCCAGCGGCGCGGCCGCGCAGCGGCCGCCATTTATGGGGAGGTGGGAGGGAGGAGCAGCTGGGAGGCGGGAAGCAGGGGCAGCGAATGGGCAGACAGGGGGCGGGGCCGCAGGGACGCAGCGGCGGGAGTGGCGAGAGGCAGCGAGGGGTACAGAAGGAAAAGTGGAGATAAAGCGGACACAAATACGGGCACAATTCAAAATGGGGCAGCGAGGGGTACAGAAGGAAAAGTGGAGATAAAGCGGACACAAATACGGGCACAATTCAAAATGGGGCAGCGAGGGGTACAGAAGGAAAAGTGGAGATAAAGCGGACACAAATACGGGCACAATTCAAAATGGGGCAGCGAGGGGTACAGAAGGAAAAGTGGAGATAAAGCGGACACAAATACGGGCACAATTCAAAATGGGGCAGCGAGGGGTACAGAAGGAAAAGTGGAGATAAAGCGGACACAAATACGGGCACAATTCAAAATGGGGCAGCGAGGGGTACAGAAGGAAAAGTGGAGATAAAGCGGACACAAATACGGGCACAATTCAAAATGGGGCAGCGAGGGGTACAGAAGGAAAAGTGGAGATAAAGCGGACACAAATACGGGCACAATTCAAAATGGGGCAGCGAGGGGTACAGAAGGAAAAGTGGAGATAAAGCGGACACAAATACGGGCACAATTCAAAATGGGGCAGCGAGGGGTACAGAAGGAAAAGTGGAGATAAAGCGGACACAAATACGGGCACAATTCAAAATGGGGCAGCGAGGGGTACAGAAGGAAAAGTGGAGATAAAGCGGACACAAATACGGGCACAATTCAAAATGGGGCAGCGAGGGGTACAGAAGGAAAAGTGGAGATAAAGCGGACACAAATACGGGCACAATTCAAAATGGGGCAGCGAGGGGTACAGAAGGAAAAGTGGAGATAAAGCGGACACAAATACGGGCACAATTCAAAATGGGGCAGCGAGGGGTACAGAAGGAAAAGTGGAGATAAAGCGGACACAAATACGGGCACAATTCAAAATGGGGCAGCGAGGGGTACAGAAGGAAAAGTGGAGATAAAGCGGACACAAATACGGGCACAATTCAAAATGGGGCAGCGAGGGTACAGAAGGAAAAGTGGAGATAAAGCGGACACAAATACGGGCACAATTCAAAATGGGGCAGCGAGGGTACAGAAGGAAAAGTGGAGATAAAGCGGACACAAATACGGGCACAATTCAAAATGGGGCAGCGAGGGGTACAGAAGGAAAAGTGGAGATAAAGCGGACACAAATACGGGCACAATTCAAAATGGGGCAGCGAGGGGTACAGAAGGAAAAGTGGAGATAAAGCGGACACAAATACGGGCACAATTCAAAATGGGGCAGCGAGGGGTACAGAAGGAAAAGTGGAGATAAAGCGGACACAAATACGGGCACAATTCAAAATGGGGCAGCGAGGGGTACAGAAGGAAAAGTGGAGATAAAGCGGACACAAATACGGGCACAATTCAAAATGGGGCAGCGAGGGGTACAGAAGGAAAAGTGGAGATAAAGCGGACACAAATACGGGCACAATTCAAAATGGGGCAGCGAGGGGTACAGAAGGAAAAGTGGAGATAAAGCGGACACAAATACGGGCACAATTCAAAATGGGGCAGCGAGGGGTACAGAAGGAAAAGTGGAGATAAAGCGGACACAAATACGGGCACAATTCAAAATGGGGCAGCGAGGGGTACAGAAGGAAAAGTGGAGAGAAAGCGGACACAAATACGGGCACAATTCAAAATGGGGCAGCGAGGGGTACAGAAGGAAAAGGGGAGAGAAAGCGGACACAAATACGGGCACAATTCAACATGCATCAAGTGCACATCCAGCTCACCTCATCAACAGCATCCCCTATGGTGAAATGCTGCGCATAAGACTTATATGTAGTATTGAGGAAGATGCCAACACTAAACAAGCAGAATGTCGCACACGCTTTTTAGCAAGAGGATACAAAACAGCTGTAATTGATGCAGCCATTACTAAATCTAAGAATAAGGGGAGACCAGAACTGCTACAATATAGCAGTAGATCAAAGGAAAAACAAGAGAGATAAGAATCAACTAGACTTATTCTAGGTTTTTCTAAACAGGAAAAACAACTTAGAGCCATCATTAGACGAAACTGGCCCATCGTACGTGATGACCACATAATAGGCAAATATTTACCCAACTATCCATCTTTTACTTTCAGGAAAACGGCAAGTATGGGCAATGCGCTAGTCAAAAGCAGCCCGGAGGACCAGGGAAAAGTTATGTGGCTAACAGCTAGAAAAGGTTTCTTTAGATGCACGTCATGCAAAGCTTGCCAATACGGCATCAATACCACTTCGTATCTAACTGCATTTAGTAACAAGACGCAAACCATTACACAACATCTCACATGTAAAACTGAATTTGCAGTATATGTTTTGGAATGCAGTTGTAAACTGAAATATATAGGCAGTACAAAGCTGGCAGTGCACAAGAGAATTTTGCAACACATGAGGGCCATCACTAATAACGATGTCAGTTATCCAGTGGCCAGACATTTCAGGGAACATCATGATAGCGACCTCAAACATTTGAAATATTATGCTATTGAGTCAGTACCGGCCCAAAAGAGAGGAGGGGATCGGGAAGGCAAATTAAGAAGCCTGGAAACTAAATACATTTTAGAATTTGACTCTAAGCAGCCAGGAGGTCTTAACAACACAGAAGATCTGCACACCTTCCTTTAGACTTTTTAGGATTTCTTAGAATTTTATGGATTTTTATGGATTTTTATGGATTCTTATTGAATTTTATGAACTTCTATGAATTTTGATGTAACCCTATTGACCTATGTGAACGACTCATGTTATTGATACATTTGCACTTTAAATTCAACATTCGAGAGGTACCATTCTATAGTTAGAATTTTAGCCTGTGCATACTATGTAATACTATGTCTTATATATTTGTTTATATTTATATTTCTTTGTATGGATATTTATAAGTAATATTTATGATATTTGATGAAAAGATTTTACAATTAACATCTTTTAGATATGGATTTTACTACATGTGATTTTATCTATTTTTAGCAACATGAGTTTGAATCCGATTCTACATTTATAGGTACATTAATGTCAAATAAATATGTTGTAGAGGAAACAAACCCCATATCTGCTAGATCTCACTTCACACATACAATGCTATATCTATTATATCCTTTCTCCCATTACCTCACATTGTATCAATATGCATATTCTACATTATAAAATGGATAGCCAAACACAACTGGAAATTATGAATATGCTGGAGAGTAATTAAAAAAAATATGTCTTTTTATTTACACATATCTATTTAAGAACTTTTTGCCAATCCTAAAGGAGGGAATCAGGAGTTTAACGGCAATATATAGCACACTGCACTTTTATCACAATACACTTTTTTCTTTCAGGGTAGCAGACTACATATCATTTTAATTTTAGATTATATTTTTAAACATTTTTGTGAATCTATATACTAGCATGTGTTTTTATGCATAATTGGTAATAATGCAAAACATTAATTTTATGGTGATAAGACCTTGCTCAGTTAAGACAATTGAATATATTTATGCAATACAGGGCTCTGTGTGCAGAAGATCAATAATATAATAATCAGTGTTGGTGGAAATATTATATTTCATATACACATACAAAGCAACAAAAATCTTTGTGTTCGCATTTATGCGAGGAATGTTTTCTACCTCATAGTATTTTGTCTATGTTGATTCACGTAATGTATGCACTAGCACTTTAAATTTGGTAATCACTGTTCAAGCCGTGTCATGTGATCAAGGCCGTGGATCGGCCGAAACGCGTCATGGCGGACTAACTTGGTGGCATTAAATAAACTTTGCACTATATCGGGTCCTCGCTCGTTTTTCAAGTCTGGATAAGAAGTTGCTAGCGAGATACTTCTATATATATATATATATATATATATATATATATATATATATATATACACACACATTGCAGCGTCCCTAATGGAAGACTATTTTCATAATTGCAATTACATCTGCAAAAAGAATTCGTGAATTGCAGGTTTTGTCAGCAGAAGAGCATTTGACAAATTTTCATTTTAATTGGGTTGTATTAAGAACTTTACCATCTTTCTTACCAAAAGTAGTATCTGATTTTTACATCAATCAAAACCGTTACTATCCCTAAAATGTTTTTCTCAGACCTGTCCATCCCAGCAGAGAGTACACTGCATGCGTTAGATGTTAGTGTTATATTTTACTTCGATAAAATTAAGCACATCAGAAAAACGAAACAACTATTTGTTAACTAGGGACACGTCTGACAAGGTCTAGCTACTTGGACACATCAGACAAGGTCTAGGTACTTCCAAACAATTAATTGCTAGATTGATAGGCCCATTCCATTACAGGAAAAGCAGCTACTATGGCTTAGATTAGAAATGTGCCCATCTCAGAAATCTATATAGTTGCTACATAGAGATCACTTCACACACTCACTACACTACTACCTAGACTCAGATGCTCAAGAATAAGGTATAACACCTAGAGACAGATAGTGGAGAATATGCCAGAGTAGGCCACAAAATGCTTAGGAATCTTTTCAAGTGTTTTCCTATATGATAAACACTCCGGCTGCCTATTAAATCTCTTCTTGCCCTTTAGCCAAAAGATACATTTTTAATTAGCTTGCTACTGTATTTTATCTTTTGACTATCCATGAAGATCCAACGATGTAGATGAAAAGGATTTGCACCCGTAGTCCTGTTTCTGCGATGTAGTAATCTTCATTGAAGTCCTAAGAGACCCACCTACTGCCCCTGTCGTTTAAAGCTGTGGGCGGTCCGATGATCTGTAATCTTTTTACCTTTTATCTGTAAAAAAAGAACTGGCTGTGGGAGGCAACTGCCAGTATAGGGCATTGGGTGAAGGGGTGTGTCCACGAGACCAGCTTCTTTTCTCTCTACCTTCAATGTCCGGTATTTAGACTGCATTTTTCACGCTTATATATAGCTGGTTTATAGAAACTCTTGTATCTTGGAAGCTGCAATGTCGTCCTATTTTACCAATATGATTACTTTATTTGCACATTCAGAGAAAAGTGATGGCTCTTATAGGCTTCCATTTCATGTTTCAATTATTACACACATGGACAGAGACAATATTTACTACTTTTCTATGGAAGAAAGCTGTGCAAAAAGGTGTTCCAGCGTCTGCATAATGTAGAGGAAAATATTCTAGCGTTTGTGTGTGAAGAAGGTTCCTATAATGCAGAAACAGGACTACAGGCATGTAGGGGCAGATGTATCAAGGATTGCATTTGCGATTCCTTAATAGCGAATTTTAGCGAATTGCTATTAAGGAATCGCAAAATGCTATGTATGTAGGAATCGCAATAATAATTGCGATTCCTTAATATTCCTTAATTCCTATGGGCGTAGAGGCCCATAGGAATGAATGGGAAGACATTCTCAATTTGCGAATCGCAATTAGAGAATCGCAAATTGAGAATGCAATTTCAAGGGTGCCAGGGTGTCCTTTTGACACCCTGTTGCACCCCTGAAATATGTATGTGTGACATGTGGCGCACACACATGCCCTAAGGGCATGTATGTGCGCCACATGGCACTTTGAAAATGCTAAAAGTGCATTTTTCAAAGAAACGCATATTACCACCAACTTGAAGTTGGTGGTAATTTGCGATTCCTTAAGGCCAAATTGCACTTTTTTGGTGCTTCTTACATTGGATTTAAGGAATCGCAATTTGCGATTCCTTAAATGCAATCGCAAAATAGGGAATCGCAAATTTTGCGATTCCTTATTTTGCGAGGCAGTTTTGCCTTAATACATACCACTAAGCAAAATTGCGTTTGCAAACGCCGAAATTCTGCGAATTTCGGCATTTGCAAACGCAATTTTGCTTGATACATCTGGCCCGTAATCTTTTATTTTAGCTCAAGGGCCCTGGCAGATCAGCAGTGTAGAGCTTAAAAAGAATAGAGAACCCCACCAGTGTTTCACCCCATTTTCTCCTCTAATTTGTGGGTACCTTTTCCCTTTAAAGCAGAAAAAAATCATAAGAATGTGAAAGCTTATAGCGGTGGTAGCTGGTGCTCATTACTCTTGGGGATCCCCAACTTAGCAATAGTCTAGACTATAAAAGCACTACATAGTGAAAGGCTTCTGTATTTTGGTAATTGAAAGATAATACCTTGGACTCGCTCACAAAAACCTATAGTTGAAATTGGATTCATTCTTTAACTGGCCCAGTAGCACTTTATCTAATATGCTTATGCTTGGTTCAGAAGCATAATCCACTTAGTCACCTGGCAAGGATCACGTTCCCTTTTAAGGTTAAAAGAAAAAAGAACAAATAATGGGTGTAATGCTGAACAATGCAAACATTCACCCCCAGTCACAAAGCTCTGAGTTTAATCCACCATTTATTTGCTTACCACGTCATCCCAGTTTGGACCCAGCCATATGCAAATCAGTCTTGACCCTGCTTCTCATGGGAACAGTCCAGCCCGAACTGCCAAGCCAGGTCCTCTCTGGACCAGAAACGAGCATCCTTGGATTAGTTTCGTGGTATCACCTCTCAGCAGACAGGATAGCTTGAATGAGCACGGGACCCATGTCTGGGCATGCCCTTCCCACTTAGGTCCAAGAAGGGGCTGGACTGTTCCCATGGGGAGCAGGGTAAAGGCTGATTTGCATATGGCTGGGTCCAAACTGGGATGACGTGGTGAGCAAAATAATGATGGATTAAACCCTGATCTGTAACTGTGGGTGAGTGTTTGAAAAGTTTCGACACTCCATCCATCATTTTATTTTGCAATGTTGCTATTGTATTGTATTGTAATTGCATTTGTATAGCGCTTACTACCCCTGACGAGGCGTCGAAGCGCTTTTTCGGCGAGTAGCACGCTACTCCGGGACCCATAGAGGATTAGTGTTGAATTAGTATAGTGAAACATGCAAGTAAATTTTAAGTGGTGGATATTAGTCAGTTATTTGGAGTGAGAAGGATAGTGGAGGGATAGAAGGGAAAGAAAGGTTTGCATTCATATAGCGCCTGTTACCCCTGGTGGGTGTTGAAGCGCTTTGTTGGCGAGTAGCACGCTACTCTGGAACCCATAAAGGATTAGTGGTGAATTAGTATAGTGGAATATGGAATTAGTGAAGTGAACATGCTAGTCTGTTATTTTGATTGAAAAGGATAGTTGTGGGATAGAAGAGTGAAGGATTTCTTTTTGTAGGTCATAGCAGTAGGAGGAGGCTTTTTGATGAGTAAAAAGGGTTTTTGGAGGGGAAGAGTCAGAGGGTTTTGGGCATTGGTACAGTAAAGGAGGTGTCAGAAGATACAAGGAGGGGTAGAGTAGGAGAGAGTCAAGAAAGGGTTATTTTGGGGAACATAGTAGTGGTATGGCGTTTGCGATAAATGAGAGAGTGGGTGTAGAGGATAGAGTGATAGATGTATAGGGTGAGATAGGGTAGTGAATTGGAAAAAGTAGTAGAAAGAAGTTTGAGATGAGTCAAAAAGTTGGGCTAGAAGATATATTGAGGGAAGTATAGGCTGAGAAATAGGGTAGTGCATTGGAAATGCTAAATTAGAAGAAAGTGATAAATATATAGATCCATAAGTACATTGAGAGTATATAGATGCATAAAGGAGGTAAGTATATGCAGATTAAAAATATTGATAGAGGTAGCGGATGTGAAATAGGGTAGTGCATTAGATATGCTTTTTCAGGAGAAAAGTAATAGACACATTAATTAATGGGAAGATGGGCAGCATTCCTGGCCCTGGCCCGTCTCGAACAGGCTCAAACAGGCACTCACCCTTGTCCTCTCTGCCCTTGTCCTCTCTGCCCTTAGCTGAGACGCCCTAACCCTGGCCTTTGATACCCCTAGTAATCAGGTGACCCCGTCAGCCAATGGGAACCCTAGCCCTAATACTATCCAATCACAACACTAGCCCTAAAAGCTAGAACCAATAGGAGATCAGGACCTTACAGCCAATCTTAGCCCTACTCCAAGCATCCAATCAGTTAAAAAAACCCTGATCTCTATGTCCAATAGAGGCCCTAGCCCTACCAGTAGTCCCAACCCTAGTCCAAGCAACCAATGGGACGGGAAGCCCTAGTCACTACTTCCAATAGAAAGCCTAACCCTACTCTTAGTACCACACCTAGTCCAGCAACCAATAACACCAGAAGCCCTAATCGCTACTTCCAATTAAAGGCCTAACCCTAGTCCTAGTTCCACCTTAGTCCCAACAACCAATAAAACAGGAAGCCCTAGTCCCTGCTTCCAATAGAAATCATAACCCTAGCCCTAGTCCCAACTCCTACATTGATTGAATCACAGATCCAGAAACCAATCAGAACCCTCAAATACCCAACCAATGAGGACACTAACTCAAACCAATAGAAACATCAGATACAACCACCAATCAGTGTATACATGTAGCAGCCACTAGCAGACTATATAAGGTCCCAGCAACCTCAGACAAGGTTTGCTGGCCAGGGAGTTGGAAGCTGCTTCTCCTGTCCAGAATCTCCTAGGAGACAGACAGGCTCAATCCACACTTTGGATTTCTGCAGGTAAAGGCCTCACAAACTTGAAATCTAACAATACTGTTTGAATACAACTTTACTCCCTCTCCTGGCCAAAAAACGAAGTGCACAGTCCCTATTAAACACAGTTTAAACAGCTCACAGAAGCACCCTCTGATGTAGAAAATCCCTGTTGCTGGAGGGGGAGGCAGGGGGGCTGGTTTCACTGGCTTGATAACACAAAATGGTGGCTGGGGGTGCACTGTTTAACATACAGGTCTTAGCACAGAGCAGAGGAGAAATTTGGAGGGAAAACTGAATAGTCACCAGGAATGAGAGCGACAAACTACAGAGTTTGGACTGCAAATCCCACAATTCAACACGTTAAATGGAAGCAATCATGGGCAGGAAAACCACAAGTTTAACACACAAAACAGGTGATAAAATATACAATCACAGGCAGGTTAAAACTACATTTTTAAACTGTAACAACCACAGGCAAAGACAGTAATCACAGAAAGGGAAAATCGTTTTTTAAAAACTTTTGGAGGAGGGAAGAGACAGCACTAGTCTGCCTCCTTACCACTTGCTGGACTCTGCTCACTGCAATCTGGGGCACAGGTAGGCTGCAACTCACAAGATGGAGGAGAATGATTTGGGGTGCATCCAGCAAAGCCTTAAGGGACCTGGGCAGGTGTGAGGGGAGGGCTCAGAGTTGCCTGGGAGCTGAATGTGTGCTATGTGTGCCCTAAGTGGCTAAGGGTATGCCCAGACATTGGTCCCTTGCTCGCTGCACCACTGGATTCAAGCTAGCCTGACAGGTTTGTTGAGTCATTATTGACTGTTCTCTTTGTCAGATCCATTATTCTGAAGCATTTATAAAAGAGCACACATCCCTCCCTGGATACCAGACTGCCCCTGATGCTTCATCGCTATCAATAATGGTGCGATTTCTGAATTATTGGGACAGAGATACCATGCTCCACTTGACCAAGAAGAAAAGCGAATTGCGGTATTGAGGGGGCCATTCTCCATCTAGCTGGATTTCAAACCAATGGTGCAGGAAGCGAGGTGTACCTTTTCAGCAGTAAGGAAAAAGATGCACTACAAATCCCAAAGAAGTCCATCAATCCACATTTGTAGAGCACGGCACTGTCACCCCTGGTGGTATCGGTATTGGGTGCGAGGTCTCCATTGAAAAGCCAGGTCCTGAGGAAATGGTGAGAAGAGGAAAGAAACCAGCAGAAAAAGGCAAAACGGAGGGCAGAAAAACGAGTGAGCAGAAAAGGCAAAACAGAGGGCAGGAAAACAAGCAGAAAATGCAAAACAGGGCAGAAAAATGAGCAGAAGAAGGCAAAACGGGGCAGAAAAACAAGCAGAAAAGGTAAAACGGGGTAAAAAAACGAGCAGAAATGCAAAACTGAAGGTGTAAAAACGAGCAGAAAAGGCAAAACAGAAAACAAGCAGAAAGGCAAAACAGAAGCCAAAAAAACTAGCAGAAAAGGCAAAGTAGAGGGCAGAAAAACAAGCAGAAAGGCTAAGTTGAGGGCAGAAAAACGAGCAGAAGAGGGCAAGACGGGGCAGAAAAAGGCAAGACAGAGGGCAGAAAAGGTAAAACTGGCAGAAAAAAGACCAGAAAAGGCAAAAAGGAAGGCAGAAAAACGAGCAGAAAAGGCAAAGCAGAGGGCAGAAAAAGGCAGGGCAGAAAAACGAGCAAAAAAGACAAAATAGAGGGCAGAAAAACTAGCAGAAAAGGCAAAACAGAGCAGAAACAAGAAGAAAATGCAAAACAGGGCAGAGAAACGAGCAGAAAAGGTAAAACAGAGGGCAGAAAAATGGGCAGAAAAGGCAAAACCGCAGAAAAGGGCAAAACTGGGCAGAAAAAAAGGCAAAACGGGGCAGAAATACGAGCAGAAGAAGGTAAAACAGGGAGGAAAGACATGCCGAAAAAGGCAAAATAGGGCAGAAAAACAAGCAAAAAGGACAAAATAGAGAGCAGAAAACGGACAGAAAAGGCAAAACAGAGGGCAGAAAAAGGCAAGACAGAGGGCAGAAAAGGCAAAATGGAGCAAGAAACGAGCAGAGGGCAGCAGGTAGAGAGGCAGCAGAGGGTTGTGGACAGCAGGCAAGATGGACAGGAGAACCTGTCGCAGAGGGAGCAGGCACGAGTATCTGCTCATATTTGTGTTGCGAATAAAACTACTAGAGGACACAGAGGAGGATCTTGCTTGGATGGACAGGAAAGTGGTAATACCAGCGACTGTGAATAAACAAGATTGACAAGTTGTGTTGATCAAGAAACAGTGACTCCCTTTGTGTACTTGATCAGGATGGGTCTGATTCTGAAGGGACCTACAATGACTAAATACCAAATGGCTGAGCTTTAAAAAAATTTTTTTTTTACCAATCTCTAGCAACAGGGTACTGTAATAGTGCTTTGTTTGTGATGTAGTATAAGAGGGACCTTATGATTGTATTAGCTAAATAAGCTTGCTACATAGTTGTTACGTGACGATTACACCAGGCTTTGAATTTATACTATATGAACCGGGGGGAAACCGTAATACCCTGCCTCTGTGAGCGTTGTTCTTTGCTTACAGTGGGTTATTTAATTGTTTGACACAGGAAGGCCTAGGAGTAGTCCTGGCTGATTGCAGGACTGTTGTGGGTGGGGAGGGGTGGATGGGGTATGTTACCATGTTGGTTTTTTCAAAGTGTAAGCCTTATGGGAATGTGCCCTGTATATGCAGTGAAGAAACAACATGGGCTAGAGCAAAAATCCTTTGACCTCTAGGAGTTACAGTTTCTTGGATAGATAACATCCTGTAGTATACATTTCCTGTGCAAAAGGATAATAACAGAAGAGCCCCCATCAGTATGTTCACTGTTATGGAACATTGGAGGTCTGAATGACAGTAAAAAAGCCAGGCATGTGCTGGCTTACTTGACTCGTCAAAAAATCCAAATTGCCTTACTTTAGGAGATGCAGCTGATCCCTGGGAGGGAAAAACTAGTTTTATGAGTGGAGAATACATTGCTGCTATTTGTCATGTATTAAATACCTGAGGTGTGGATATTCTTATAATAAGCATCATTTTAAATATAGTGAATTAATAGATGACACAGGGGTAGATTCCTTGTGGTTCATGGGTTACTATGTACTACATCGATTATGTTTATCAATACATATGGCCCAATACTGATGATTCTATATTTTTTGATACCATGATGGCCACATGTGTAAAAGACGATCCCTGCAGTGTGATAAAGGATGGAGATTTTATTATGACATTAGATCCTGTACACAACAGGTCTACTACTACATTTATGCCACATTCAGCTGCCGGTAAGGCAATTAACCAGATAATACACCAATACTAGCTAATTGACGTGGTAATATAAAATCCCTGCAGGATAGGCCTATACGTAGTACTCTAAGGTATAGACATTATCGAGGATAGATCTCTTTGTCCTCACTCTAGGTCCCCGCACTTGGTTGTGTGAAACTGGGATATAACACTTGTATATTGTATGTCCTCTCCCCAATATTGCTTACGATGACTATCCCACAGGGAGTGGGTAGGAGAAGTATGTGGCACAGAAACACCAAGTAAAATAAATAAAATTCTGCTGGACTTTAGAGAGACAGCGAATAGGTAGGTTAAATTTGTAAAAAAAAATGTGGTTGCCTGGTAGTGTGGCGAGAGAGACTGACTTGGTGGAATGCTTGCCAGACTGATGCGAACACATCAACCATTCAGTAAGGTGATTGAACTGTAAGACAGTCGGAGGCAGCACATTATGGGCCTTTACTGCATACTATAGTCACCTGTACATTACACAGTTCACTGTTTCATTTGCTGATATGAGGCAGTATTTAGATTATGTTACAATGGCATGGCTGGAATACCATGATAGTGAAATACTTATGCAGGCAATAACGGATGCCGGAGGTATCTGATGCCATACCATATATGGCCGGGAGCAAGGCCCCTGGCAGTGATTGGTTGACAGCTGAATTCAGGGGTGGGGAATTGATATCTCCCAGAGACATGCTGATTTCTGTCAGGGGCAAGAATATTTGACGTCTACTTTGTCCCACCAACAACTAGACATTAACTCGAAGTAAACGGCGACAAAGCTGCAATACTTTTGTCTTCACAGGCAATCAAGAAGGCTGAAAATAAATACATTAACTTGGGAAAATGCCCAAGTCACAGATCATTTCATCAATCCTCTCAGGCCCTTGCGTTATAGAAGATCACTTTACTCTCCACCTTTATGGTCTTCTAGAATAATAAAAGAGTTCCTCGAAGGGCTGTTTCATGTTTTTCCTCCTATAAGGCTTCCACCTCCGGCCTGGCAGTTGATCACTGTTCTTTCACAATTTATGAAATCTCCTTTCGAACCAATTCACAAAGCAGAGATCAAGTTCCTGTCATGGAAGTTGGCTTTACTTCTTGCCCTGACCTCAGCCAGACGGGTTAGCAAGATTCAGGCTTTTGTTATAGAGGAACCCTTTTTGCAGTTCAAGACTGATGGTGTTCTACTCTGCACAAATGCAAAGTTCATACCCAAAGTTCCATTGGATTTCCACCTTAATGAGCCTGTGGTACTAAAGACTTTCTTCCCGAATCCATCGTCTACTGCTGAAAAGGCTCTTTATTCGTTGGATGTCAGGCGTTGCCTAAAGTTTTATCTGCAAAAGACACAAGCTTTTCGCAAGACTTTACAACTATTTGTAGCATACAGCGCTCCAAGAAAAGGTTTCCTGCTCTCCAAACAGTATCTCTAGATGGATCTCAATTTCGATACAATATTGCCACCACAAAGCAGGCCGACTACTGTTTTCGAGAGTTAGAGCCCATTCCTCGAGGGCTGTGTCTATGTCTACAGCTTTATTTGCGGGAGCGTCACTTCCAGAAATTTGCCGTGCAACAGCGTGGAAGAATAGAGACTCATTTACTAGACACTACTGCTTGGATTCAGTAGTTCTAAACGACATGGCGGTGGGTCAAGCAGTACGTCGGCATCTATTCCATTAAGGTGAGCCACCCCCATCTACCCCCTACCTCTTTTGCTGTATCACATTTCCGTAGGTTAAACCATTTACTTTAACGCTTAAAGGAATTTATTCCTTAATTGTTATTGATATGATAATGGTTGTCATATTGTTTAGTGATTACTTGCATGTCTTATTCATGTATATTCCTTTTAAGCTGGTCAATGCTATGGTAAATTTGCCACTCAACTGCTTGCTATTCTGATTCAAGCATGTGAATCTAAGAAAGTTCCAATACTGGAGTAAGAAATAAGTTACTTACCTGTAACTATAGTTCTCCAGTATTGGAAGCTTTCATAGATTCATATGCACCCACCCTCCTCCCCAGGGGAAGCTCACCTTTGTCTTTCTCAGCATATTAACTGTAGCACTAGTGAACGAAAATCTGAGGTACTGAGCTTCTCTCTGGAGGGTTCTAGAGGGTGATTCATGCTGATTGGTTAAGGCAAAATTTGGTATCTTTTTTAATAATGACTATGATAGGTTAATAAACTAAGAGGCCTAGGCCTTTTCTAGTCTTTACCTATCAGTCTACTACTACTACTGCTAATGTTTTAAAGTACCGGGGACTCCCATCATCCCATCATGATGACGGGGAATGATTCAAGCATGTGAATCTATTAAAGCTTCCAGTACTGGAGAACTATAGTTACAGGTAAGTAACATATTTCTTCTCATTTAAAGGTCTTTCGTGTATCGGTATACCTAAATAGCGCAGGGCCTATCCTCCACTGCAACGTGAAGTCAATCATGATCAGTGGACTTTGGGGTTAGCAGGAACATCTCCCATTTTCCCACTATTTATTCAAAGCCTAGACGGGCCTCTAAATGTAGTTATCCTATGAAGAACCGGGTTCAGATTCTGCTCTGGGTCTCAAACATGAAGAGGGATGTCATCTTTGCATAATGTGGTTACCAGCATATGGTCCGCCAATCGCAGTTCGGCTCCAGTATAATGCTCCCTTAATGTAAACACAAAGGGCCCCCTGAAGGAGTAAAACATTTTTGTAAACCATTGTGGTGTTAAGAGGATTTGTTGTTGACAAACATACAATCCCTCTGACAATATTAATTAAAGCAAGAGAATAATCCATTAATTACTTCTTTTCACAAAAGTGATCTTAGAGGGTCAGAATGGCAGTACAGGCAGTCTGTCTAACAGTGATCTCACAATTCACATAATTTATGGAGACTGATCTGAGACAAATAGGGCGACCACCCAGTTGCTCCTCAATAGTCCATGAAAGTTCTTTAATTTATGGAGGCAGGTTTATTTTTTGGCAGTTGTGGTGGTCAATTCGTCGACGCTTCGGTCTCTGGGCTTTTAAAGAGTACTTGAGACCAGCTTCAGAACAATGTGTTGATGTAAACATTGAAGTGTATATATAAGACCTCTTATATGTAATACAGCCTACCTTTAGAACAACAAAAGACATAATTATATATGATAAAAGCGAAAACATTTCTTGAAGCATGGCACCAATAAAACCATGATGTGAATCAGCCTGCTAACAACCAAGGTTCAAGAAGGAACTGGAAAAAGATCCCGTGAGCTCAAGGTGGGATATGAACGAGCAATCCCACAACCATGCAGTGAACCGTAGGAGATAGGGTCAACTGCCAAATGTAACTTGTGTATCCAAACAAATAAGCATCAGCGCAGTGTAGACTTATTAAACTTACTATGAGTAAAACTTGAAAAGCAGCATATGAGGACACGTATGTCAGAGATCAGACCAATATGTGGAGTACCAAATCTAAAAAAAATAAAACTGAATCCGTAAACCTCTAGGGCAAAAAAAGCTCCGATCCAAATTTAAAAAAATAGATAAAACTTACAAATTGATTAATGGGATCAATCTGTGGACACAGGAAAAAAACAAAGCTAAAGCCTCATAAAACAGATATACACCCAAGTTAAAAAACGGATGGCTAGAAAGGGACGATAAACGAGTAAACATCCTACCAAGATCAGAGTAATCGTGTGCGAAGTGACACCTGTGTATCAAAGTAACTCTAAGTTCATGGAAATTAATCCAGCCGCCGGCAACAAAGCTCAACTGAGGAGAGGGAATGCTGCGCTGTTTATATCCTTGTCCATGGAATCTGACATGACACCCAGAAAGAGGCGTGCAGGTTTGAATGGGTTAGCACAGGCATACGATAACATATTGAGGACATGCCGAGAGCTCATCAAACTGAATAGTTTTGAAATTTTATAGATATCATTCTACGGCTAATCTCCATTACAAAACGGTAGCATTACGATAAGAATTAGTAGAGAAAAGAACGTGGGTGACCATTTTATCGGCCCACCAAAGTATCTAGGCTACCATAATACTAACACTGGGGGTAGTTTTCCACAGATACAAATCCTGATTATCTAGGGGAAGTCATATACAAAGTACATAAAAACTATTCAACAGTATCTGCCATTATGCAGTAGGATGTGGCAGCAATGAATTATGATCTATAATTCACAACTCAACAAAACATTGTAATATAAATGCTAATAGAACATGTGGAAAACAGTAGAGTGGCCCATTCAGAGGACTTTTCACAAGAATCTAACTTTACACAATAATATAATCAAAAGCAATCAATTTGATTATTGAACTGGAATGAAATGAAATTTTAGGTCTCACTACCTCCTTATTGCTTTGGTCTCTTATATGTACACATCAGGGATGCTTAGAAATAGGCTCAGTTAGGGAAGCAAGTGCTATAAAAACTCTTTTATAGAGTTGTTGAGATTCCACTCAAAGTGTTGCTGATCAAAGGAGCAAATTGGTGGTTCTTCTAATTGTTGTTTGTTAAATATGTGCGCACACTTCCTTACCTCCTTTGCACACTTCACTCACTAAAGGTAGCAAAGGCAAGCAGAAGAAGGCTTACCCTAGGGGCGGTAGATGGATAGAGATACAGCTTAACACAGTACTGTCTAATCTGTGCCCTTCTAGAGACAAAGGGCATGATTTAGAGGGCAGTATGGAATGAAACCCTCAAAATAACCCCAGGAGTCAGTCCCCCACCATGTACGTCTTGTTCCACCTCTACCCTGACCCACTCCCTGCGGGCATCAATCCGGCCACGGCCAAACCACAGACAGTGCTTTTTGGCCCCTGGGAAAATGCTTGCAAGTACCCATGTTGTACAGCATCACTAAAAACCATTAGTAAAGAAAATAGGTCCCAAAGGTGAGACCATCTTGTTGTACATCTGCCCGTCTGTTCTATATAGGGAGGACAGTCTGCTGTACTTTTACCAACGGCCTCAAGTAATCCATCTGGTGCTAAGTGTAAGAGCTAACTAGAGCAGGTGGACTGACAGTTTGGCAGACAGGGTACTTTGCCACGTTTGTGGCGAGTACTCTGTTTGCCAAACTTTAAATTAGGCCTGAGTCTGCTTTCGGGTCTTACGTGCGATTTTGGATGACATTTCGGTGCCTGGCTTGGACTCCATTAAGAAGTGGGGCAGTGCTGTCACTCTGTAAGCCCATTGGCCCCAGGGTTCTATGATTATGCAGTGAGGAAAGCATGGTGTCTACCTAGAGAATATCTTCTGGTATGGCTCTTCTCCAGTCTCATCGAGCAGGCTCTGATAAGAGGAGAAGGATTTGTTGTGGCCCACAGACTAAAGCCTCTCTGTAAGTGGGGGAGAGAAGTGTCGGCCCCAAATTGGAAAGCGCCTGCTGTACCTCTGGTGTCAGGTAAGGAACCATCAGGGAATCTCTTGGAAACTGAGGCTTCATCATTTTGTCTGACCCAGGGGTCATGCAATGGTAAGCTGTGGTGTGGAGAGGATGGTGTTGACCCCAGGGGTGTATGTGGGTGCTGTCTTAAATGGCATTTGGGCTGGTTTCGAAAGTTTGGCAAAAACGTATTGGAGGCCATGGCTGTGAACACTGGACGCCACCATGGTTGTCCATATATACACGAGCCTTGGAGAGCTATCAAGCTGTTTGGCTTGGCTTTCTGTTTGCCCTCTACTATATATACTCTCTAGGGCCAGGGTGAACGCTGTGGCTTGTAATGTACTGGCTTTTTCTTGGGAACGAGGTAGGGGTGTTCCTCTCCCGACTCCGCTTTGCTTCCTAATTAAGTTGGGATTAATCTCGAGGTAATTAATTTTTGGGCTATCTGTTTAATTGTTTTTTTATTTAACAGTGCAGTATGTGTGTGTATGTCTCATATATATATATATATATATATATATATATATATATATATATATATATATATTATTAGTTATTTATTGGGGGATTCTGTTGAGAGAAATTTGGATTTCCATTTTATTTTTCTTGTAACCTGTAGATCAGGTTACGCAATATACCTTTGATCTGTTGCACTAAAGTGAGTCCCCATTTCCTTCTGATGAATAGTGCTGCGCTCTACAAAAAGATTGCCCTCTCTAGGTTTTCATATTTCATACGGAACACCCCATTCTGGGTATCGGACACCTACTTTCACTAAGATAGAAGGGTTAGTACAATGGAGTTGCAGCACAGATCTTTCTTTCCACACTCTCCTACCTGATTTACACAAGTGCATCCAGTGAAGCAGGGATGTCCTGATTGGAAACTGAGCAAGAATTGCTTAGTGAAGTGGAATGCTACAAGTCTCATATGTCCCACAAAGTTGTGACTGTTAGATCGGGATTCAGGTCGACACAGTTTAAAAGAAAAGACCACTTAGTAATTTGCCTGATAGGTTGAGCTTGTGGTTCTGCTTGCTTATTATTTCATAAAATTTGTGAACGCTTCACCTTCAGTTATTTTGAGAGGGGGTTAGATGCTGAATTTGAAACATTTTAGGGACTTCCTTTGGGCTTTCTGCAAAACTGGCCCTGTTGAGTCATGTGGAGAGAGGTAACAGTTTCCAAACGTAATGGGACATTCATTAATGTTGGCTTGGTGGTAGCTAGAAAAGATATTGGCTAGCTATAGGGAACTCTATATCATGCGATCTTTGATAGTTGCTGTAAAAATATGGATTGGTCCATAATGGCAGGCCCACTTACATATGCAAGCTGAGGCTATAATAAGAAATTTGATAAAATCTGGGAGCAGTGGAAGGACTATCATGGATTTTACAGGGCAAGTGTACCTCCCCTGTCTAGTGGTACTATGTTTTAGTTGCCTACAGTATGGCAAAATATAGCTATTTAATTTGATGCCGTACTGCAGTGTCGGAGATATTTTTTTATTGGGGTTGGGTTATTACATCAATAGCATGTGATGATTCATACCTAGTGAGATGGGATGTATGTAAAGCATTTGTCAGACTCTGATGCCTATTTGTTTTGTTGTACATTTAATGCAAAGTGTTTAAAAAAAAAAATGAGCCCCGCTTGGCTGACATAAAATACTAGGGATGGTCTTTCTAAAAGCCATTTTTATGAATTTATTAATGATGGTGAGAGCAGTCTGGGTTTGGATGACAGCATGGTGTGCTGATACCAGATGCAATGGCTTGTGTCGTGCTCTTGAACTTTGTGCAAAGTCCGCCAGTAAAGTACACGTACAACACTCTCACGTTTGTGCTTATTAATAATATGTTTCTAAGAAAGGGTACCTCCTAGACCATAAATTCTAAGTATTTTTACTGCGAAGGAGCTACAACATTTTCCCTCTGGAAGTTCACTTAATGAACACCTTATTATAATTTGGTCCTCAGTATAACCAAGATTTCCCATACCTTAATTTAGCTTTCCACCCATCTATTTCCATCAAGATAATACACAAGAGCCAGGTACTTGACTTGAATTGATGTCTTGTTTATAATATTTTGATTTCCAATCTTATTTTCACTTTTTGTGAAAGAACGGTGACATGTACATATATATATATATATATATATATATATATATATATATATATATATATATATATATATATATATACTTGAAGATGGAGGATCACAAGAAAACAACAGCCAGCCAGGGCAAAAATCTGGATCCCAAAGGATACAATGAGTCACAAAGAAATAAAATATCCAAGAAAGAAGTGACTCAAACAGATAGATTCACCAAAGAACAAAAATATATTTCCACTACAACGTTTCAGCTTCCGCCTTCCTCAGGTAGTACAAGATGGTTTGCTCAGTGGCTGCACAGATGACATAGCTGAATTTTCAAAAGCATCATGAGTGAAGATTCCATTTGGAATGTGGAATCAATGCAGTCCTGAGAGCTCTTGAGATGTGCAGTAATCAGGTTGTATTATCAGTAATGTTCAGTCCATCTGGATGCAGTGATTTTAAACGGTACATCCAGAAGTTTTCTCTGGAGTCCAGTAGTTCTTCCTTTGAGACATGTTCCACGGGGAAAATCTTCAAATCTGATAGTAAATGATCCACAAGGTTAAAATGATTGGCTACAGGCTGGTCAATTTTCTTATTAATTATTGCCGATTTGTGGTTCCTGAATCGTGTACGGAGGTCATTCACTGTTTGGCCTACATATTGTTTTTTACAGCTTTGCCGTTGGCACTGAATCACATAAATAATGCATGTTGAGCGACATGTAAGATGCTGTCTTATTCCATAGGTCCTTCTTGTAACAGAACTAGTTACTGATGATGTTTGTAAAAGGTATTCACACGTGATGCACCTTTTAGAGTCACAGCAATGAACCCCTGCATTTGTTACAACTTGCTTGAGTTCAGCTCTCACAATAAGAGATCGTAAATTTGGAGCTCTGCGGTAAGCAATGACTGGCGGTTTTGGAAAAACCTTTTGCAATTTTTCACAAGTAGACAGTAAGGGAAATGTTTTTGCATTATATTTCTGTAGTTGGGAGCTGATGGATGATAGTCAACCACAAATGGAGTTCTGTCACTTTTGTTTCTGCCGTTGGTATTCCAAATAAGTGCTTCTCTGGGTAACTGCAAAGACTTGTCAATTTGTTGCTGTATGATATGCAGAGGATAGCCTCGTCTTTTAAATAATGTAGCAAGCTCCTGTAGATGGTCTTTACAGGTTTCCTCATTGCTGCAGATGCGTCTTATTCTGAGTGCTTGGCTGTAGATGATGCTCAGTTTAGTGTGGTGTGGGTGACATGAAGTCCAGTTTAGATACAAATGAGCATCTGTAGGCTTGTGGTACAGATCAGTTGTAATTTTTGTTCATGAATGGTGAGTAGCACATCCAGAAAAGGGAGATGATGCTTCTGTTTAGTATTGCTGCTGGTAAATTTGATGGTAGGATGGATATTGTTGATATAAGCTGTAAATTGTTCCAATGCTCTACTTCCTGCATTCCATATTATTAATATGTCATCAATGTATCTTATTTATGTGATTCAGTGCCAACGGCAAAGCTGTAAAAAACAATATGTAGGCCAAACAGTGAATGACCTCCGTACACGATTCAGGAACCACAAATCGGCAATAATTAATAAGAAAATTGACCAGCCTGTAGCCAATCATTTTAACCTTGTGGATCATTTACTATCAGATTTGAAGATTTTCCCCGTGGAACATGTCTCAAAGGAAGAACTACTGGACTCCAGAGAGAACTTCTGGATCTACCGTTTAAAATCACTGCATCCAGATGGACTGAACATTACTGATAATACAACCTGATTACTGCATATCTCAAGAGCTCTCAGGACTGCATTGATTCCACATTCCAAATGGAATCTTCACTCATGATGCTTTTTGAAAATTCAGCTGTGTCATCTGTGCAGCCACTGAGCAAACCATCTTGTACTACCTGAGGAAGGCGGAAGCTGAAACGTTGTAGTGGAAATATATTTTTGTTCTTTGGTGAATCTATCTGTTTGAGTCACTTCTTTCTTGGATATATATATATATATATATATATATATGTACAAATGACTCAAAACATTACATATATATTTACAAAGGACTTTAGAACTTTACAAAAAACACTATCAATCATAACAATGATTAATGAAACATGAGTAACATGTTTGATTGCACTTTTCGGGACATGATGGCGGCTCCCGTCTTTCCCAGTTCGCAAAACATTGGATGTACTGCTTCGCGGGGCTGCCTGCGTTGCACCATGCCTGCTTCTGGCGATCTCACACTGTTGTGAGGCGGACCCTTGCACTCCTCACCCTGCCGCGAACAACGGAGAGGCGACCGGCTCAACACGGAGAGTTGCGGACAGACATTCTACGGTATCACTGGGCGTCCTCCCGAGACAGGCTGGGAGGAGGAGTGACCTCGGACCGACTGGCGATCTCGCTCCAGGACCTTGCTGGGCTGCGGTGTGGCGCTGCCCTGGCCCGACGGCCAGGTGACTGTCTGCTGATGTGGCCGTGATTGGACCTGTTAACCCGTCTGATGTCTCCTTCCCGGAGAGTCCGTTCCCACTTCTTCCCCCGAGCACGGAGGTGCGACGCGGCCGCCTGCCATTGTAGTGCGCTGCCACTGCGGGGGTCACGCTGAGGTGAGTGATCAGCGGGCCCCTCGCACGGATATACTGGAGTCGTGTTGGCCGTGGCAAAGCGCTAACTGTCGGGAGGCTCTGCATTATGATCCTGAAAGGCCCCTAGAAAGCGTAATGAGGCTGTTGGACACATTAGCGTTGGAAGTGCTGTGTTTACACTCAGGGGTTGTTGGACTGTGCCTGCTCCCAGCTCGTTCCACACAGGCTATGACTAACCTTTAGTTACTCGAGTACCTCGTGTGTATCGCGCCTGACTCCAAAATGGCGCCCGCACTCGATCATCGGGAGGGGCCAAAACAACTCCCAAGGGTGTCCCCCCCCCCCCGTTTCCAGCAACAGCGTAAAGGCCGCAAAATCGAGCTGGATCCGCAACTACTGTGCTGACCTTGAGGGACAACCTAGCAGCCGCCGGGGTTTTCCTGCAGTGATACTCAGGAAACAGATGCGCCCCCCCTTGCCTGACCTCAAGATGGCCGCCTCAGCGAGACCCTCCTCGATGCTTTATCTCTCCTGGTCAAAAATCATTGGTCATCGTCCTGATCTTGATCAGCCCTCACCCGACCCTGGTCCTACTCACCTACTAGGACATTTATTCTGAGAACTTTCCCCCAACAGCTGAGACTCAGCAATTTTGACTGATGCCCGGTGGAGCTATCTTGCGAGCTATAGGGGAGATGGACTATGGATTCCCTCCTTGACCATCACCTACCCAGCCGGTCTTTGGGCAAACTATCCTGCGTCTCGACCTTATTTGCCTCCTCCCCCTTCACCCTACACCCTACCCCTCTCCGCCCTACTCCTCTCCTCTCTCTAGCTACTGACCTTTGCCCTCACCCTGCCTTGCTCACAGTTCCCACACTTTCTTATCCACTTGACGTTCTTTTGTAATCCTTTCCCTCGTCAGTTGAGACATAGCTATTTGACTGATGCCCGATGGAGTTACCTTGTTTAGCTATTGGGGAGACGGGCTGTGGATTCCCTCCTCGGACGTCACCTACCCAGTCGGTCTTTGGGCAGACTTCCTTTCGTCTCTCCTGCCGTCTTTTCACCCATCCTCCCCTTCACACTCCCCCCCCCCCTCCCCTCTATCTGTCTCACCTTTACTTCCTCTCTCAATGTGTTGCTTATTTTTGATGTAAAGTGTAATTTGTTTATCGCTTTCTGTAACATTGTGGAACCTAATGTAAAGCGCTCTGATACCTCCGGGTCTAGCCAGCGCTATATAAAACTCTCAAAATAAAAAATAAAAATAAATTACGTTTTACACACAGACAGTACATGTGCACTTTATATACAGGTGTCCAACTGAAATTGCATTTTGGGACCTATTGTCCTTATGTCCTCATATACTTTGAATGATAGAGAAAGGTCCTACTGAGGCCAGAGCAGGGCTAAATTGTTTTTATGGTCCAAGCACCCTTAATTGCGCATTGGTTTGTGGTGCCTCATATATTCTATTCCTTTGTGCTTGCTGACTCTTGGCCTCACTTTGTAATGTGCCAACGCGTTTCGACTTTCTGGACCTAGGGTTGATTTAAATGGAAGGTCTTCCTCAGGGCAGTATATGTTCTTTAAAGGACACTGTAAATATATTAAGGGACATAGTTAAATGGAGCTCTTTGTCACCCGCTTCTACCTCTCAATGTAGAGTGTCTGCTTGCAACATACCGGTGTGTAGTTATGTCTGGGTCTGCAGATTTCCAATGATGTATTCAATTGCCCATCACTGAATAAATCTTCTTTGTGGGGGGGGGTCGATATACTGACTGTATCCTTAATATCCTAATGCCTGTAGATTGCAACAACAGAAAGAAGGGGGGTAGAGGAGGGGGAAGGGGAGGGAAAGCACAGGGAGTAACATAAATCGTTGTTTTAATAAGTTGCCAACTGTGCTTAGGAATTTGTTATCAATGCTCTCTTGTGCTTGTGAAGCATGCTTAGGTCCTGTGATCGAACTTGTGTACGCTTAAAAGGCATCTTGGCGGCGTGCTGGTGAACAGGGCAACCCAGTAAATGCTAATGACTCTGCTTTAATTGTGATTGGAGCACGATATGGTCCCAACGCTGTAAACATGCTTCGTGTGGTTAGTGCTCGTATTGTGTTACTCGAGTCAATTTCAAGCAATTTTAATAATATAAGGTCATAACATGGTTCTCAACTTGATTGTAGCTATACATCTGTTAAAAAAAATGAAAATCCCTAAAAAAAATAAAATAAAGGTAATGTTGATTGTGGTGTCAATAGTAGCTACATCACAAAATCTAAAATAAACAAAAAGACATGAAATGTAAATGTTACATTCTTATGGTCCAACAAGTTTCACCCATACAATACCTCATTACACAATCTATAATAACAGGAATTACATTTACAATGACAACACATAGATGGAATTCAAATTCACTCTCTTCAGTTAGTCTTACAAACATTTAGTCACGCATCAAAAAAAACATTTAACGAAAAACTCAGACCAGTTACTCTTGTTATTAGAGTATTTGTACTAGTTACTATTGCAAAGATCAATTGACCTTAGGCACACTGACCTTCCTATTGGTAGCAGTCTGTTAAATGTTTTAGATTGCCTGGTCCTGCTGTGGTTTGCATCCGTTTTATTCCTTGAACTGTGTGTACTTCCTCTGTCTGTGGTCTTTAACATTTCTGCTATGTTCATTATTTCTCTGTATGCTAGTGGCTATGATTTTGGCTACATGGTGAAACTGCTGACAGACTCTCGGTTGCCTGAAGAAGAGCATGAGTTCTTCCATATCCTGAATCTCTTCTTCCCATCCATCTACGATGTCAAGTATCTGATGAAGAGCTGCAAAAATCTGAAGGTCTGAGCGATCTTGTCCTGTGGGAATTGCATGGGTTGGGGAGCTTGGCTGGGAGGCCAAGAGGCATGTGGGGGCACAAGCTTATTGTAGTTTTATCATGCCACCATTGTCCAAAATTGCCCTGTCGGTTTCTTTGGATATTTGATTAGGTGTATTGTTCTCATCCAGAGGAGAAGACCACCTCTGAAAGAATTGAATATCCATTGTGTGATAGCTTAGTTTTACCACATAAATATCGATCAGAACCACCCTTTATCTGACTTTTGAGAATTGGCATGTTTGTATCGTTTGTTTCTCCAGAAGTGAGAGCCTCTGAGGGAATTTGGGGGAGGGGAGGGGGCCGTTGGCATGGATTCGCACCACTATATAGGTTCCTGCTAAGCAAAGTACTCCCTTGAGCATTTTAGTTTTATTGATCTAAATCCGGACAAATCTAATCGAGGTTGTGGGTGAAAACCTATTCTTTCTGGTGTGTTGACCTCTTTGTCTCATATTACAATAGTATGTAAAACTGCAGTCCTCCCATTATGCCTGCACACAATTCATCAAGTAATACATGCTGAAATCTGCCTGGGGCAAATGTGATGGAATGTGAGGGAAACCTGTAGGAATCGGTGCATAACAATTTCTATTTTATTCTTCAAGCATTGTTACTTGCAATCAGGAGGAATTACCAATCCTAGCTGGATCAGTAATTCCCACTTTAGGGGGCCTCTTCGAATCCAGGTCCTTTGTGTCTTTCTACAGAGACTGTTGGGAGCACTAACTTCACACTTTTTAAGGTGCTTCTTTTCTTGTTAATGTTTTAATTTTAGTTATTTCAATGCAGACTGAGGACACTGCCCCTTCCTCTTTTTATAGGTCATATTTACCGTTTATCGAGCTGTTACAATCAAATACACCTTTTGTGGGTAGAAACGTTGCTTTGACTTGGCTGCTCTCATTCCCCCCTGCTCTTTTCTTAATAGCATTGGTTGACCCTGTTGCTTGCTCTCTTCTGACGTTAATGTAAATGCCACTGGCTTTGGATGAAATTCAGTGTGTTATTTAACAAGCAATTTGGAAAAAACCTTTACTTGCAGTTTTTATGTATTTGTGGTACAGGGAATGTCCACCTTTGGCTGCTGAATTTACATGCATTAAAAAGGGGTTCTTTCAACTTTTGACATCAGAAAATGATTTGAAGAATGGACATTAACACTGGAGGTCTTTAGGTTAGGTTTGCAGCCAGAAGGTGTATTTATTATTGTCTGCCATCAAAATTGGAGTTGGTGTATTTTGTGAAGGTGGGTGTTGTTTTCTTTCTTGCTTTTCCTGATACAAGAAGTGTTAGAGGCTGAAGTTTCTGTGCCACTTGTCTGCTTAGCAGGCTAACACGCTTTTGAATAAAAATGTCACAAAGACAATTTAGAACACGCGCATCACTTATATTGGCCGCTTTACCTATGCGATGGGTCAGATCCAGGAACTAGAGGCCTGGGAAGGTGACTGGCAGTAAAAGAGTAGTGACTGTCTGGTACAAAAACTTGTAGCAGAATGGTTTGAAATTCCTTGGAGGCCCAGTCATGGGTGTCGTAAAAGATGATTATTGAAAGTCAGCACGTTGTGTGCTCCTAATAAATGTCATGTGGCAGCATGCTGTCATTTAGGCTGCCTGTCAGTGTACACTATTGACAGGTGTTTAGATTCCTTGGCAGGCTATGCATAAAGGTATAAAAGCTCTGTGTGTACAAGCAGTAGTTCCTGTTCTCTGACTTGCTGTGGACAGGGATCTTGAAGCTCCTTGATTGTCTGAATGGCATAAACCAGTTTTAATTCTTTTATGTTTTCCCAGGGGGGACTCCAGGAGGTGGCAGACCAGTTGGACCTCCAGCGCATTGGCCGTCAGCACCAGGCAGGCTCTGACTCCTTGCTTACGGGGATGGCCTTCTTCCGAATGAAAGAGGTACATTAATACGAGGCCTCTTGCTTACCCATAGTGTTACTGGGATTTTCTGACAATTGTGAACTGCAGCAATACGCTTCTTCCTTTCTTGTTTATTTTTTAGCGTATTTCCACTTTTTCATTCATATAGTAAACACAATTCAGACATGCCCGAAAAAGGTCCCATTTCACATCACTAATTGTTTCATGGCATTTCTTCAGGTCTGAGTAGACCAGTCACAAGCTTTCCACATACCATTCAAATACCATAACTATCATAGAGACATAGCAAACAAAATCAATTGACTCAGAGTGGGCTGGGAATACATGCAATAATTATCTATGAAAGCAGATAGGAGGGTGAAGGGAAAGTGTCCCTAAGAGCTTGTTGCCGGTGGCGGGGATGTTGGAATCTGAAAGCTGTAGTGAAGAATTCCATAATGCTACACATGCTGATAAGTTTGTGGGTAGTAGTTGGAAGGAGTTGTAAAAAACAGGAAAGCTGATATGTGAAGCAGGAGTGCAGTCTCTGCAGGTGGACTACAGAACTGTCATTATCCTGTCCTTGGAGTGGTACTGCTTTCTCTAGATAGTGATCTCGACTATCTCAGAGTTTTCCCCCATTTGATACACGGCTGCACTTTAGCAAAGATGGGTTGTCCCAGTGCCTTTTGTAGTAGATCCACACCCACCATGAGGAGTACGACTGTTTCTGTTTTTCTTAATGGCATAACATTGCGTTTATTACTCTCAGAAGGTCAAGCAGTAACAAGTTATTATTTTAGTGCTAGTTCTTCTTAATAGAAGAAGCTACCAAGGTGGCTTTTAGGGCCAGTAGGTGCCTATAAGAATTTTCGAGTTCTCTCTGAACATTTTAATAGAAGGGGAGAAATGTATTGGAGTTTATCATTAGGTGGACAAGGAAGTTTGTGTTTTGATTAGAGTACCAACACAAATTGGTTGTAAGAAGACTGGATTTAGACATTTTGAGTACAGTCCTCAGTGTGTGGTAGATTATCATAAATCTTGACTGAATGATTAACCGAGTGGTTTTCTGTATTGTAGAAGAGCTTCCAGCTTTTGTTTTAAAACATTTATTCGTTTTAACAATATTCAGGTTATATTCTGGTTACAACAAAGCTGTACATCAATTCATAAAAGGATGAACAAATTGGGCAATGCCTGTTAGTCATGGGGGTTATGCCAGATCAGAGATATCAATCAATCACAGAATTTGTAAAGCGCGCCACTTACCCGCGAGGGTCTCAAGGCGCTGGGGAGAAAAAAGGGGGGGGGGGTGCTGCTACTGGTCGAACAACCAGATATCTCCAAATATACCAGATGATTGGCACAATTTAAAACCAATGTACAGCATAAGGTGGTAGTCCAGAATACAAACTCAGATTTGAGGGAAAACGTAAACCAGCAGGCCAGTACAAACTAGATTACGTGAATGCATAAGCCAGAAACTGTGTAGGAGCTGTTGACCAGGAGTAAAGAACAGATTGCCCTAGATGGTCATCAGTTGGGCGAGGCTGAGGGGGACTTTTAGCAGGAGGGTTTGACTGGGGGGACGATGACCCTGGAAAAGGGTGGGGAGGTCAACACGCAGGGGAACAGGAGCACATAGTTTAGAGCAGGGGGTCTCCAACCATTTCTGTAGAAAGAGCTACTTCTGATCAGTGAAAATCATTGTGAGCTATTGAAGGCTAAGCAACTCGAGTTGTTACGAGACACCCAGCTCCATTGACTTTAAGCCTAATGTCCATAGAGCCAGATACTATGGTTTGAGCAAAATACTTTGACTAGGGGCCATATCACAGGACTGCCATGTGTGTCAGTGAGAGTGTGGTCTTTGGGGATGTGTGAACATGTGTGTGTATGAATAGTATAAATGTGTATGGGTGACTGAGAGCCTGTGTACTTGTGGCATTGGAATACCTTTCATCATATGTGGCACTGTTACATATATATTACAAACATATATATATTTTTTTAAATGGGAGAAATTTAGAATGCAGAAAAGGTTTTGCAAAAATGTTCATGATATGGGACACTTTAAATTTCTCCCATTTTAAAAAAAAATGGATTTATTTTCAGTTATAAATATGGCACTGTGTCTACCAGCCACTGTGAGCAAGATATCTGCTGTGTGTAAAGGCAACACTTTGAAATTGGAGAAAATTAAACTGAATCGTTAACTTTGTTTATAGGGATTCCATAAAACACATCATTTAAATTTAATCCCATTTCCAAGTGTCACATTTACAAAAACCAGGCATCTTGCTCCCAGTGGTCTGTAGACAAGGTGCAATATTTATAACAGAAAAATACAACCATTTGTTTAAACGGGAGGAATTTAAAGTGAAGAAACATGCTTCATAAAACATTAAAACGTAATTGGCTTAATTGAAGGAGGAGAAAAACGTAATGTTTCATGGAAACATACCTGTCCAGACCATCTATACAGGCTTCTAATAGATATCAGGGGCTTGTAAGACACCACAACACGAAGAAGAATAGTTGTGTCAAAACCTCTCAGGTTTTAAAGAATAGTCATAAGGTGGTTTGTTCAGTCTGGGTAGAGAGTTGCAATTGGCTAGGCAATGGGGTGGGTAGAGCAGGGATGCTGCCAGGTATTTATTGATCATCAGCAGTCTGTGGAGTCACCTTATTTTACATCTTCCTCTGTTATGTCCGATTGGCAGAACACCCATCAGTAGAATGGAAATGACAACTGACTAGTATTGTTCAGTTGACACTCGCAATGAAATCTTACAGTGGCATACAATATAGCTTCTTCATCTTGGTTGAAGTTTTGGGAATAATAACATCAGAGGGGACTGATGTCTGGAGTGCTGGGCTTGGATCCTGTTACCCATCAAACTTTCTAGTGTGGCTAACTGGCCCTTTTAAAACTGAAAAGACCATTTAATGACGTAAACGTTTCAGTTACTTTTCCCAGTTTCTTTTGACAATTGCTAGGGAATTATCGTTTAGCATTTTAGTGCGTGGCATGGGTAAGGGCAATCTTTTCTCAAATTCTTGAAGTGTTGTTCCTAGTGGTCCTAAATGACCCAGTTTCTTTTTACTAATATTGTAAATAATTATAGCTAAAGGGCTCTGATGACTTTCTTCATTTTGATGAAACCTTGATTAATCTTGTAGTCTTACAAACCTTTAAAAAATCATGTACATTGCAGATGGTATGAAATCTGCAATTTTGTTGATATCCAAGAGAAAATAGAGACCGTTGTTTAAAATTTGTGGAAATGGATGAGGGGGTGTCAGAAATGAATGTTCTCAATATAGGTGCAGAAATCCTTAGCAGTATTGTTGCTTCTCAATGTGACAGGGTTGTTTGGGCCTATATGGCGCAGTAGAAACTGTACAGCAAGGTTATGTTAAATAAAGGTCATGAATAAAGGGTATTTAATGCATACAGTATCCTCCTTAGATGGGCCTGTGATAGACATTATGGAGCACTAATACTAAAACCACAGAGGTAACATGGGAGAACCCAGGGGCATTGCTAATTGGATAATTTGGTGTCACTCGCTGCTGACCTATTTTGCGGTTTTATGACTCCATTTCTTTAGACAAGAGAAGCTGCTTGTTATCCTTTTCTGTTTTTTTTGTGGATGGCACTAATTTCTTGCACTCCTCTCCTCTGAATAGTTGTTTTTCGAAGATCACATTGATGATGCCAAGTACTGTGGGAGGTTGTACGGCCTAGGCACTGGCGTGGCGCCCAAGTCCAATGAAGAGGTAGAGGAAAAGATGAGCATCCTGTCCTTAATAAACAATGGGCAGCAGTAGCCAAGGACAGTGCTTCGACAGGCAGTGCTTTCTACAGATGCCACTTCACACCCAAAGAATGGAGCTTCCTCAGACGCCTATGCTAACATCAAGCATCTGCAGGAAGAACTTGCATATGAGCTGTTGGTTTTGAAAGTGGAGCCCACTCTAAGGCGTCAACTTGTGAGACTCCAAATGTCAGCAACTGGACTTGCATTGCTCTCCTATACCAGCAGGACATTGTAAGGCAACATTCCTTAGTGTAAATATAAACTCCCTCCCTATTACCCTTTTACTACAGGTGCGCACGATTGATTCTGCCATAAAGCAAGGCCTCCGTAAAGTGTCACCTCGATCTTTAACTTGGAAATCCCTCTTACTTTTTTCTGCTGCTGGAATGTTTTACAATTTGAACCCCTTAATTTTATTTTACTTGGGATGCACCAGTGGAAGATTAAAAACCTCTCCTGCCCTCTGAGTTTGTTTTCTGCCGCTGCATTTTGAAATGGTGCGAGACTGCGTCTCAAGAGTTTCATTTTTTTTACGTTGTTTCGTCACCCTGGACCACCGCCTTATGTGTCATGGGATTGTTGCATAGTACTGACACTCATGCTCCGCTTTCCTTGCAACTGTTTAGCATGTTTGTACAACGTTAACAGTATAGTTCAACTTATTGAAACAAAAGATTTGGCCTTAAAACTTAACTTTCTTTCTCAATGCTGTTTCGAAAATGCTTTCAGAGAAAACAAAGTACATTCCCATTTTTAATATGCAGTGGTTGAATAGATAAAGCGGTTCATTAACTGTTGCCAAAGTTCTCATGTTTAAGGCCTCCATAATCTTAAAGTGAGGGTTCTTTTTTTACCGATGACTTTTGTAAACTGCACAACCTATGTTTTTAAATATTTTTTCTTGCCTCTGAGTGGAAGTTCTCATGCATCCCTTGTGGGACTACTCCATGTTGTATGTACACCACATCCTGTGTTACAAAAGAGACAAGCGATCAGTGGTGCACATCTATATATTTTATCAAGCTGAAGTTGTTAAAGCAAACAGAGAGGAGGCCCATGGGTAGCAGGTGGTATTTAAAATGTCTGTATATATTATTTATGTTTTTAAATATGTAAAATAAAGATTTTTTTTTTTAACCAGCTCGTGCAACTTTACCTTCTTTTGCCTGCCCCCACTAATCATGTGCATCTATTCTGTGCATTTGTTGTTAAGATGAGTGGAAGGAGAAAACTGAGTCTGTTACTTTTAGCTACAGCAAACTATGTGATGTCCGTTCCACATGTTACATTATGTCATCTTGAGGGAAGAAAATTGATTCTGTTTAATTACTAATTTGCCCGAATAAGTTTGAAGGTGGCAATCTTATCTTTGATCCTCTAGATTTTTTCTTCACAGCTATAGCAGCATATTGTACCCCAAATAAGTTCCTGGTTAAAAAGTATCCCTCCTCTGACTTCTTACCATTCAGTTGAGAGTTACAGGAAGCAAATGTATGTACCGGATCTCCACCCCTAACTCCATCTGATAATACTTCGCTTTTATATAGTGCCTAGTACTGCAGTTTTCACATTTTGTAAGCACTGTAAATAGCAGTTGTATTATTAACCAATTTAATGGTACTCAATTTATCAATTTAACTGTTATCCTCAGTGGGATTATAATTCTTGACCTGTAGATCACCCAGATGCCACATACTGTTCAACCCTGAGCTATCTGGTTTGATAATAGTAGCCCCCAAAAGTGCAGTATTATTCTCAAAATATTAATCTAGGCTTAGGATATACCATTATGTTTGATAAAACATAATCTTACACCTTTATGCCAACATCATTGATAATATATTGAAATGTATGTCAAAGACTGCTCTTAAATACTACAGTTAAATTTAGACTGCATGTTTGGATCTGTAGATTTTTGGCTGAGCAGTTCAGTGTCTGAATCTCATGAAATATTTCTTCATCAAAGAGCTGGCCAACAATTTCCAGGGACCTCTGTGTCATGGTCCAAAAATACCACTTCCAAACTAGGGTTGCTCCATTGTTTATATTTAGCTTTTATTGGTATGTTACAAAGTCTTCCAATATCTGACCATATGTGAAATACTATTTGAAGTATTCTCCTTATTCCAACCTTACAACAATATCCAAATGCACTACAACACGAATTTCAAAATGAATTTACAAAAATGACAGAACGTTTAGAGTGCACCACAACTGAATAATTATAAAAACGTTTGTCTGGTACAATAACGCAAGGTCGACACGTTTCAAACCCACTTCTTTTTAGGCAACGCCGCATGGTTTTTACTCTCCTAGCGGCGGTCAGCGCTTCGGCCGTAGTACGTCTGTTAACCACGGTAGAGAGTGTGCGCGGCGTTGCCGATGGTGACAAGTAGACGAAATTAAATAAGTTCTTCAAACCAAAAGCTTTTGTCTAAACAGATATGCATTACTAAAGAAGAACCGACTGCCTATGAAGTATTTGCTGGGGCTCATTTCCACCAATTAAAAGCAGACAACTCATGTTGGAGCCAGCCGTCGTTTGAACAGGTTTTACGGATGTGTTGGTATACATAAGGATATTTAAGAACTTGGACACCTCCTTCATTACCATTTGCCCATAAGACATAGAGAGCAGTAGGGTCCCTCATGATAAATTAAGCTGTTGTGGTCCTGAAGAGAACCCCCTAAAAAGAAGTGGGTTCGAAACGCGTCGACCTTGCGTTATTGTACCAGACAAACGTTTTTATAATTATTCAGTTGTGGTGCACTCTAAACGTTCTGTCATTTTTGTAAATTCATTTTGAAATTCGTGTTGTAGTGCATTTGGAAGTGTGGCGTTTAGGAATTGTTCGTTGTTTGGTGGCCCCCTCTGGTTGTAAAATTTCAAATAAGTCTGTTTGAACCAGGAAGGGTTGGCTGTGTTTTGGTGTGTGGATGGATTGCAGTGTGGGTTATAAATGGTTATGAATGAGTTTTTTGGTGTATGTGTAAAAAGAAGATAGAGTGAGAGGATGGTGTCTGTAGATAGCTTTTGTACAGTGTATTTATAAAAATTTATGAATTGTTGAAGACTTTATTGAGGAAAAAAAGATAAAAAGACTGAAAATAAATTGAAGAATTAAAACGAAGATTGTTGGCTGTCATTGTTTGATGTCTATGAGCTTTCTAGAAAAGAATTTTTGAATTATTCATCAGTATTGGCATGGTTGTTTGGTTTTGTTCTATGGGCTCAGCCTTACTGATTCGAGCCAAGACCCATTGTTGTTTTTCTTGTTGAAAGAAAGGCAGGTCCTTTTAAAACCTCAATGCCAGGCGCAGGTCATACGCTGCTGCAGACCCGCCGCCATTGCCCGTCTCTGCTCAACATTCCATCTTGGCAGGCAGACTTGTGGAATCCGTGCAGGAGTTTGAGAGGGCATTACAACACAGTCTGACGTGATTAAGACACTTAGTAGGCACTCGCCGATCTCACACCTCCTTCACAAGGCTGATGCCTGGGTAAAGCGTCCCAAATGGGCTGTAAACTGTTTTTTTTTTTTTTTAGCGGACCCACAAACTGCAATAAATAGAGTTGCATCAATGGAATGTATTATGAAATGTGCCTGCGATTCGCAACGCAGCAACTTAGCTAGCAGTTCATTTACTTCATGCACTTTGGGGGGTTCAACGTATGTTAGTGAGACTTGTGTTGTGATCTGCAATGTAGCAGTCGATGGAGCACTTTATTTACTTCATGCACTTTGGGGGGGTTTAACACCTTTGGGGAACCTTCTACCCTTTTAGCGAAGCATTCGCCCAGTCACGTATATTTTAACTTGTATCTTTGTATCGGACTGAGATTGGCTCCTATTTTTAGACACTTGTATAAACCGTATACAATTAACTTTGAGGAAGTGGCAGAATGTTTGGTCATGCATGTTACTGTTGGTCTCCTCAGGGAGTTCTCAAGGGACATGCAACAGGCCTCCTGCTATTTTGAGAAATGCGTTAGAAAATTGCGTTGAGGCACCTTTTAATGTTCTTATTATGTGGAACTAGTGGACTTTGTAATGGTTTTTATTAATCACGCAAATAAAGAATTCAGATTCCTAAAGAGCTTTGCACAATCATTTAGATCGCTCTGGCTTAGGCCAGACTATTCTATGTGCCTGTGGGATCTCTGAATCCAAACACTAATTCAGTTCAGGCGGATCCATTCCTGCTGTCCAGGAACGAAGGTCACATCACCGCATCCCTTCATCAGACTGTTTGGATGCTGCAGACCTTAAGGCTGAAGGTTTGGATAATGAGCTGGCCTTCAGGAAGGTTCTGCAAGCAGCGAGAGCCACTTCCACGGTAAAGCCCTACTTTTTGAAGTGGAAAAGATTTTGTATTTGGGCTGTGACCAGCAGCATAAATCCACTTTCAATGCATTCACATTAAATACCACCTTATTTGTTAAACCTAGCAGTGTTCACTGGAGATAGAAAATATTCTTTTTGCAGCTAAGTGCTCATAATGGCCCACAGGGAAATTCACAGTACTGGATTAAGTTTGCACCAAGGCAGATTCAATCTCTACATCCTATAGAGGACCCTTAGATCAAGACTGGCATTGCTGCTAATTGTGTCTCCTTTCAGAAGAAACAGTATATGTTGACGTTTTTTCTCAGTAAAAACCCGGAAACTATTGGACACACTACCACCGAAAATAAGAATGTTCAGCTATCCACTAGAATTCAGAAAGATAGTTAACTCTGGTCTTTCCCCAAAACATGACTCAACATCCATAAAATCAATATGATCTTTGTCAATTGGATCAAAAGGCTTGTAGATGATCCACCAATGCAGTAGTGTTGCAACAGGGATGCTCTACAGAGACCTTGCATGACTGTTGGGTTCACCTGAGGGGAAAAAAAAATCAAAACCACAGAAACTGTACTACAAGGAAAGAGCCATGCAAGGTACTGTTCCAACACTCACTGTGTAAGTAAGCCGTTATATTGTTTTGGATGCTACAATGCTCAAATTGGATCTTGAGGTAGGGATCAAGCCTTGTTGGTATCACTGGCATCATAATCTGGAACGGACACTACAGTGGAAAGAATGTCCGATTTTGCTTACCCTTTGTGATTTTGTTGAGTACTTTATCTTTGTATGAGTTTTAGGAAAGACAATTTTACCAGGAAATGTGGTTATTTATTTTGTTACTAAAGATCACTGACAATTGTTGGCTTAATGAAGGATTGATTGAGCTACTCACAAATTCGTACCAAATTAATACAAAATGATTGTCACTGAAAACGAATTTTGGATTCAAAATATTTTAAGTTGAAATTACAAATGTATTAAACAATTAGGAATTCGCTAAACAAATTTAGATTGAAAATGTATTTATAAAGTAATTAATTGTTGCGCTTATTGCAGGTGAAGAAAAACTGTTTGTTCACAGTTTTTCCCTTTTTTAGGTCGAGCCTAGCGCAGCGCGCATGCGCTGCTCTGTGGGAGGCTTCTTGTGAGCACTCTAAACTTCTCCGTGTGGGTCTGACTCCTCCCACACATTGGATTGGCCTTTACGTGTGTCTTTCAATAATGAAAGCACGCAAATGGCCAAAGGCGGGTGCATGTCCCACCTCTTCTCCAAAGATTCACTCCCATGGCGTTTTGCTCTGGGGAGCGAGCAGCGGCGCGCAGGGTTCCTCGTCTTTTAAGTTAAAAGCTCTTATTCTGAATACCCCGTCAGAGGCTGTGTTTCGAGACTTATACAGTCTTCCCTGCGAGAATGAACGGACCTTTGTTTAAATTCTTAATTCAGTTTGTATTTTAATCAGTGCATAATGTTTTGTAACGCTGTAGGTATGCTTATTTATTGTTGTGTCAAGTCTTTTCCGTGTACAGGTCGGAATCGGCCCTCGTTTTGTGATGGTCTCTGATGATCCAGGGTGCGGCGTGCACAGCCTTTGATGCTCTGGGTACAGGCCAGGGTCTATTTTAAGAAACAAACCCCTTGCGCGTCGATATACTCGGTGTTTTACACACTTTCACCCGCTGTAGCCCGAGAGTGCAGCTGCGGTCGTCCTGGCTGCTGCCGTGATGGAGTTTGTTGTGCTCTCGTCCTCCGGGGGACTGGCTGCACAGTGTTTCCTGCCAGTCGCTGTACAGAAGTGCGCCTCATTGTTTGCCCAATCCGCTTCTGGAAACAATTAGCGGGGCCCAGAGTCGGGCTTTATGCTGTGTGACGTGGTTGTTGGCGAATTTTTCATACAAATAAATAAATAGCATGCCGGCCACAGGATCACTTCTCAGGTAGACCACTCTGCCTTCCATCCTTCTAAGGTCGGCAAACTGAGCCCCGTTACATGGGGCCCTGCTTGGTTTCAGCCTCAGTCCTCCGAGGAAGGTTCCTGTTGGTGCGCAGTTAACACTGTTGTAGCATATTAAAAACATTTAATTATGCAAGAGAAAATAAGCAACTAAAGAAGAAAAATGTTCTTTTACAAAACACGTGCGCTAATGCGAGCAGCGGCGCGCAGGGTTCCTCGTCCTTTAAGTTAAAAGCTCTTCTCCTGAATACCCAGTCAGAGGCTGTCTCGAGACCTATACAATCTTCCCTACGAGAATGAAAGGACCTTTGTTTACATTCTTAATTCAGTTTGTACTTTAATCAGTGTGTAATATTTTGTAACGTCGTAGGTATGCTTATTTATTGTGTCACGTCTTTTGTAATTATACGTATGCAGTATGTCTTCCATCTTACCACAGGTGTTTTACAAGCTTGCTTTAAGCACAATCTGCGTTTCGCATCTGTTTAATCAGATACCGGATATGCTGCATTGCCAAGAAGTATGTGCTGTGCACTATACAAACAATTAACCTGGGAAATCAGATCTTTTTTGTGCACAGTTTAATAATACTGGGGCCGTGCAGTAAGGACTGTGGTTATGCTCTGTGTAGCCGTTGGGGCTGAAGGTTTGATCATGTTGGTGATCCGGAGTGGGTATATGTACCTTTTTATAATGAACATGTCCTATGATTGAATGAATGTGTATTTTGTAATTGTGCTCTATGTGTGATATGTGCATTAGCGCTTAGTGTCCATGCGGAGTATTGCTCTGTGTACAGGCCGGAATCGGCCCTCGTTTTGTGATGGTCTCTGATGATCCAGGGTGCGGCGTGCACAGCCTTTGATGCTCTGGGTACAGGCCAGGGTCTATTTTAAGAAACAAACCCCTTGCGCCTCGATCTACTCGGTGTTTTACACACTTTCACCCGCTGTAGCCCGAGTGTGCAGCTGCGTTTGTCCTGGCTGCTGCTGTGACGGGGTTTGTTGTGCTCTCGTCCCCCGGGGGACTGGCTGCACAGAGTTTCCTGCTAGTCGCTGTGCAGAAGTGCACCTCATTGTTTGCCCGATCCGCTTCTGGAAACAATTAGCGGGCCCAGAGCCGGGCTTTATGCTGCGTGACATGGCTGTCAGCGAATATTTCATACAAATAAATAAAGAGCATGCCGGCCACAGGATCACTTCTCAGGTAGGCCACTCTGCCTTCCATCCTTCTGAGGTCGTCAAACTGAGCCCCGTTACATGGGGCCCTCTTGGTTTCAGCCTCAGTCCCCAGAGGAAGGTTCCTGTTGGTGCACAGTTAACACTCTCTCTTAATCAGTCAGTCTCTCACTCAGTCACTATCTCAGTCAGTCAGTCTCTCTCTCTCTCTCCACTCGCTCTCGCTCTCTCTCCACTCTCTCTCGCTCCATTCTCTCTCTCTCCGGGGGGGGCCACGGGTACATTACCTGCACAGTCCGCGGGCCGCCAAGGAAGGTCTGCCGAGCCGCTGGCGGCCCGTACTATAAAAACCACGGCTCTATAACACACCTTAAAAACATTACCAAAATCTCTGGCTAAACACTTATAAGATCCCAAAGGCGAGACCTATTGGCTATGCCAATGCTTGTGTTCAAAGGGTTGCTGACATGCACAGAAAATAATGCAAATTAGTTTGAAAGAGGACTGCAGTGAAAACATAAACATGTTTGGAGATTAACACCAATGCTACATTGACCCTGGTGAAACGTGCACAGACAGTGGGCAAGTGGTCTTCAAGCTTTTCTATGAGAAGCCCCCATACCAAACGATTTTTGAATTCAGGGGCTCCTCTCCCCTCAAACACAGTCATGGGTTCCACGTAGCATGTTCAGAGCCTACCTGTGACTGGTAGGAGTGAGGTTGGGGACAGGTGTCCTTCTCAGAGTTGATGGCTCTGTTTATAAGCCACACTTTAACTCAGACGGCATGTTCACAGCCACCTACCGCTGATCATTGAGTAGATAGGGCAGGAGCACACAACATGCACAGAGGAATTTGCGTATAGTTATGAGTTGGCTGGATGGGGGGAGTAGGCTGCATGTACAGGGACCAGTTCACCTGCCCTAGGTCATGAGTGGCCAGGAGACAAGCACTGTGACCACAAATCACTTAACCATGGTCATGATGAAGGCTGGTGGAACCATTGTGCCCAGAAACCCTCAATCCCCAGCTATGATATTTCATGTAGATATGTGAGGGGTCCTCATGTAATGTCATCGGACGTGGCTTTCACATTCAACTGTCCCGACTGACTTTAAATAAGAGCTTTGGTGGCAGAGGCCTACTGCTTGGGGTTTTCTGATCGAGTGGTCTAGTCGTAGATTCCTCACCTTTCGAATATTCCTGAGGCACCAGACTGGATCTGTAAACTTTTTTCATAGTACCTCTGCGTGCTGCACTGACACCGTTCTGCTCCGGAAATGAAGAGCAGGGCTCAAAAAGGCACCATTTCCTTGCGCTGATGCCAGTTCCTTTCCTTCCACACCACCAGACGTGGATCCAGAGCTTCCTCTCACCTCTCAGAGACACTTTTGCCTCCATTTTCTCAAAATTCCTCTCAGTGCAAGGGATGTCACCACTTAAAATGTCTGGTTTTGAACTATGTATCGACTGACGTAAACAGATGTCTGTGACAGATCCCCACTAAGTATGCCTGTATGCCTCCTTCGCCCCCCCCAGCTTCATCACACCATCAACTGCTCCATCGAAACCGCCACCTTCCCCGATGACTGGAAACGTGCTGCTGAAGAAGCCGTCCGCCGACCTGACAGACCTCAAGAACTTCAGACCCATCTCCCTCCTCCCCTTCCCAGCTAAGGTCATCGAGAAGGCCATCAACGCCCAACTCGCCATGTTCATCAAAGAGAACTACGTCCTGGACACCTCCCAATCCGGCTTCCAAAGCAACCACAGCACCAAGACCGCATTCCTCGCCGCCACCGACGAGATCCGCTCTCTCCTCGACCAGGGCGAAACAGCAGCCCTCATTCTACTGGACCTCTCGGCTGCTTTTGACAAAGTCTCCCACCGCACCTTAATCAAGAGACTCCACGACATCGGCATCTGCGACAAGGCACTGGACTGGATCCACTCCTTCCTTACCGGCCAAACACAGCGAGTCAGACTAGCCTTGTTCCTCTCAGAACCTAGAGATCAGCTGTGGAGTGCCCCAGGGCCCCTCCCTGAGCCACACCCTCTTCAACGTCTACATGACCTCCCTCGCAGCCATTGTCAGAAGCCATGGACTCAACATAGTCTCCTATGCCAACGACACCCAGCTGATCCTCTCCCTCACCAACGAACCCACAGCCGCCAGAATCAACTTTCACAGCAGAATGAAGGCAATTGCTACCTGGATGAAAGGCAGCTGCCTCAAGCTCAACTCTGGCAAGACCGAAGTACTCATTCTGGGACCCACCCCCTCAGCCTGGGATGACTCCTGGTGGCCCGCTGCGCTAGGAACCCCTCCCACCCCCTTCGGGCGGCGCACGCAACCTCAGCATCATACTGGACTCCTCGCTCTCAATGAACTGCCAAATAAACGCAGTATCCTCATCCTGCTTCCACACGCTCCGCCTGCTTAAAAAGACATTCAGTTGGATCCCCACAGAATCCAGAAAGATGGTCACCCACGCACTCATCCCCAGCAGACTCTACTACGGCAACGCTCTCTACAACGGCGTCGCCCAGAAACAGCGTAGGAAACTACAGAACGTCCAGAGAGCAGCAGCCAGACTGGTCCTCAACATACCCCGCCACAGCCACATAACACAACGCCTCCGACAACTCCACTGGCTCCTCTCAACAAGAGAATCACCTTCAAGCTCCTCACACATGCCTACAAAGCTCTCCACGACACAAGACCAGAATATCTGAACCACCGCCTCACATTTCACACACCCGCCAGACAACTCCGCTCAACTCACCCTGACCTCCGTCCCAAGGATCCACAAGACCAGAAGCGGAGGAAGATCCTTCTCATACCTCGCCGCCAAGACCTGGGACACCCTGCCCCTCCACCTCAGGCAATCCGCGTAGCTGACCCAATTCAGGAAGGATCTCAAGACCACTGTTCCCTGTAAGATGCGCGCACCTCTGTTCTCCCGAGCGCACAGTGCAGTGTGTGAAATGCACACACACAGCACATCCCGGGACAGCGTTCCTGCGCCGAAAGGCAGAAAATGCTCATGCACTTGCTGCCTTTCTTTTCTAATTAGAGCGCGGCTGCGGGGCCGATTGTGGGCCTTTTGAAAGTATTTGTTAATCACAGAGCCCATCAAGGGCTGCATTTAACATAAATACTTTCAAAAGGCAAACAATCAGCCCCACAGCAACGCTCTATTTAGAAAAGAAATGCAGCAAATCTACAAACACGAGGTGTGCTTTCAGAATCATCTGAAAGCACACGTTCGTGCTTTTAAACTTGATGCATTCCTTTTCTAAATAGAGCGCGGCTGCTGGGCTGATTGTTTGCCTTTTGAAAGTATTTGTTAAATGCAGCCCTTGATGGGCGCTGTGATTAACATAAATACTTTCAAAAGGCCCACAATCAGCCCCGCAGCCGTGCTGCATTAGGAAAAGAAATGCAGCAAGTTTAAAAGCACAATGTGTGCTTTCAGATGATCCTGGATCCTGAAAGCACATGTTGTGCTTTTAAACTTGCTGCAACGCCCATAGGGCTAAAAGCGCTTCAGCCCCCCTCCCTCCCATCGTGTGTCTCAGCCCGGGCCGCTGCGGCTCGAGCTGGGCAGTGTCGAGTTTTTCACAGGTCTTTGAAGACCATTTACTTATTTACATACCTTTGTAAACTGGTTACCGGGGCTTAGTTTTTTTTTTCTGGTTCCAGTGCCCCCACTCTGCCTATTCCTTACATTTGTATTTTACATTTACTGCCGTAGTGTTAGAATGCATTTCATGAAAAGGAATATAAAGTAGGGTTGCCAAAAGAAAAATGCCAGTAATGTGTTTAAAGGGCCTGCAAAGACCTCGCCTTGACACTAAATAGGGTTATAAATAAAAAAGTATGTATTAATTTGTAATGTGACTTTTCTGTCTTTGTTCCCTTTAATTATCAGTCATGGATCATTCAGGAAGCCCTAGAACACAATTAAAAGTGCTTTCTATTTATATTTGCTGTTCAAAGTATGCACAGATAAGTGCTGAAAATACTGCTTTAGGTTACTGCTTATTTTTGTACCGTCTGGGACATCAAAATAATGAGCTGGCAACCCTAATCATAAGACTGGAAGTTAGTTGCAGGATCTGCACATTATTTATTTCCACCACCTTCGATCCCTGATTAATGCCATAATAGCAATAGTTTAACTTGCATCTGAAACCCTACGCCGCTGTCAATAACAAGCTGAGTTACTTCAAGTGTCTGGGAATGCACCCTGCATTCAGACAACTCACTCCTCATTCTCGCCCTTCACTTTCTCACTCACCCTGCACTCACAGTGATCACCCTGCACTCACAGTGATCACCCTGCACTCACAGTGATCACCCTGCACTCACAGTGATCACCATGCACTCAAACTGATCACCATGCACTCAAACTGATCACCATGCACTCACACCATTCACCCGCTTACCCTGCACTCACAGTGATCACTCTGCACTCACAATACACTTGTGCTGTTCACCCTGTACCTCACCCTGCAGTCACACGAGCACACTACTCACCCTGCACTCATGTGATACTTCACTCACCTGTCCCCCTCACTGCTCAATCTGCAATCTCACTCAAACAAGCTCATCAATAACCATGCATTCATTCATCCCACTCTACACTTACATCCGCACCCAATTTCCTATGGTCACCTCACTCACCCTGCAGTCCTCTTACCCTAATCTCACACTGTCGCATCACTCACTGTGCACTCACATGGGCACTCCTTCCACCCACACAGCGCAGAGGGTTAATGTGCCTGCTACAAAGAACGTGTACCATGCAGATCACAGAACTGAGTGTGAGTAAACTAGGAGCAGCGCTATTAAACAATGAAATGTTTGTCAGAAAGGTGCTTTAGAGAGATGAGGTGCATTGTTGATGAGTGGTAGGAAGGGAATTTACGGAGGAGTAGGAAATGGGGTAGGAGCGCCAAAAAAAACTGTTGCACAGTGTGTGACTAGTGCTAGGGCCAGCCCTGGCTGGGAACGTTAGCCCCCCCCCCGAAGTTCGGGTCTAGTTGCTCCCCTGATCACAGCGTCCGTCATGGGCTGAATGTAACAAATTCTTTCAAAAGGCAAACCATCAGCTCCGCATTTAGAAAAGAAATGCAGCAAGTTTTATAGTGCGAACTCAACCCAAAAGTATTGGAGCGATTTACATGATTTATTTATTTATTTGTATGCATGAGGAGATTGATTGATTTGCTGAGAATCACAGGATGTTAATATGACCTGAGACTCAAAACCCATCTCCCAAGTCGGCAGCTCGAGCATTAAGCCACAACCTCTACCACAAGAGCGGAAGCATTTTCAATATTGTATACAACTTTATGAAACAAACAACCATTGACAAAGCCAATAGTCCTGGCTTCTTGTAGGTGTAATGTTACTTGTATTATATATCTGGATGCAATAACAGAAGAAGCAAAATATCAGTCGGGTGGCACACTATGCTAAGCACAGATTTTTAGCTTAATTGCTATTGAGCCACGCCCTTAATTGCATCGGTCACGCCCCTTTGAGAGACCCCCTAGTTTTTTCATCCCACTTAAAGCCCTAGTATACACGCGCGGTCAGGTTCTTGGTGCACATAGCCTTGGCTGCAGCGCACAGAGACCTTACTCTGCCGTACACAGAGGCAAAAAATTAGAGGGAATATTGCTCAAGACCTGGCTCTTTGACTGAGCCGCCACACCCAGACAGATCAGCAGCCCCCCCAGCGCCTTGAGACACTCACAGGTGAGTAGCCGTGCTATACAAAACCCTGATTGATTGATTGTAGTGCCTGGGGTCGAGCCACAACTCTAAAACCTGCGGAGACTGCACATCGATGAACCCGAAGGCCATCCGAGAACGTGAGGTGAAATTTTATGTCACCAAGCATAAGAAAACCCAGCGCAGGCCCCGCTCCAAGTCCCACTCCACGTCCAAGGTTTGATCCCAGTCCAGCTCCCATTCTCAGAATCGATGGAGGTGCTCCTGAGGCTGACTTTGTCGTGCTCCAAGTCCTCAGGCAAGTACAAGAAGCACAAAAAATTGAAGCAGAGTTCCGCTCCCTCATGCCACTCAACTCCCCATAGCAAGCACATGGCGGTGCCAACCCTCTCAAAGTTGTCCGACTTCGGAGTAGATTCCACAGCTGGTTCTGGCACAATCAGAGTTTCTGGGGCTTTCAGTCACGCCCCGCCAGATTGAAGAGTTCAGCACAGCTATGCTGTGGCTCTTCAGATCCCTACCAACTTCCTCTGGCATGCCTTTGGGCCCCAAGGAGCCAAGAGGTCTTCCACCTGGGATACCACCAGCAGGTCTGCCCTCTGCACCAGCTGGTTCCTCTGAGCCAATCTTGCCTCCGGCTTCTGTTCCGACACCACCTCGGAGCCAAAGAACGCACCAGGCCCAGGTACATTGAGGTTGATGCTGACCTCACCATCTGAAGATGTAGCAACAATTGTCCTCTTTGATGCCAGTCCAACGCCAGTCCAACTTTGACTGATGTTGCATCCAATCCGACTGAGACGTCCATTCCTGCACTTGACTTACCACAGGGCAGGCAACATTTTTTGCACTCCATTCTTGGGACTGACTCATAACTATTATGACACAGGTGATGAGTTTGCTCAGCCCTATCAGGATGCCAACTGGTATGAGGACGTGTAGAAGGCTAGTGGGCAGGACACCTCCCCAGAGACAGCTCTTTTCTCTCCTCTCGGACCGGCCACAAAAGAAATTGCCTCCTATGCTAGGGCAATGCGTAGGGCAGCCGAAGTCCTTGACCTCCAGCTTCCCACCCTGGAGGTGAAACTAATGTTCATACTGAAGTCCTGCAGCCAGGCCAGACTTCCTCAGAGCCCTTCGTGTCTTTCAATGGGCTCTGACAGACACCCTCTTGGATACTTCAGCCAGCCTTGCTCTGGCCCACCAGTCAATAGACAGATCACCAGGTACCATTTCCCTGTTCCTGGTGACCCATCTTTTCTGTCACAGTACCCTTCACCAGAAAGTCTTGTTCCAATTCAAACACTTTTCCTATCATTCATCCTGATAGGGAGTCGAAGCAAGTCAAAATGTTCAGGAAATGCCTCTTTTCATCTACTAGCTTTAACCTGCTCTCTGCGAACGCCTCCTGATTGTTGGGCCGTTACACTTACGCCCTTTGTGACTCAGTGGTACACATCCACACTGGTGTGCCAGAAGACATTTGCCCTGTACTATCTCAGGTGACTCAAGATGGTTTTGATGGGGCCACTGAATCCATCAGGGGGGCATGGGTACCAACGTTGCTATTCGCTGCCATGAGTGGCTGCACTCGACTGGGTTCTCTGGCGATGTCCAGCTTTCCCTAATGGACATGCCCTTTAATGAGACTTGCATGTTTGGGGACAAGGCGGACTCCGCCCTCAAATGTTTCAAAGAGAGTAGGGCCACCTCTCGCTCTCTGGACCTTTCTGCCCTGCCTCGCCAACCGCAACATTTCTATTGTTCCTTTCATGGCTTTGGCAGAGGCATCCCTTACTGCCAGCCTGTCCAGCTCCTTCAGGTAACCCAGGAGTTTCACGGGAGAAGCCAAGGTTCCCACCGCCCCCACTGCCAAGGTCAGCCCCGTTCACCCCCACACCTGCAAAACCTCTTTAGTGTACCCTCACTGGGCCACAGCCACCTGGTGGGAGGCAGAATCCACTGATTGTATCCGAGTGTGCAAGATTTCTGGTTGGACAGGTGGGTCTTACAGATTGTTCACGAAGGCTATTTACACTTCCTTTTTTCCCCCGCCGCACCTTCCACCGTCCACCTAACGACTGACAGAGAACCATCTCTCCATTTTGCGGCAGGAAGGGCAAGCCCTTTTGGCCAAAGGGGTTGTCGAGAGGGTACCTGTGCCAGAAGTGGGTTGTGGTTATTATTCCTGCTACTTTCTGGTGTCCAAGAAAGATGGAGACTTTGGCTTATTTTAGACATGTGCTTTCTCAACTCTTTCCTCCAGAAGGAAAAGTTCAAAATGGCTAACATTGCCCAGGTCTTGTCTGCTCTCGTACTGGATGGTGGTGTTAAACCTGCAGGATGCCTATTTACATATCCCATATATCAGGTGTGGAGAGGTACTACGAAAACAGTTTCCGGTTCCAGTGGGACGCCTGGGGAATATTCAAAAGGTGAGGAATATGTGGCTAAATAGTCTCTACCAGCGCGTTACTGAAGATAAGTAACCTATTCTTCTACCCCACATTTTGCCTAGGGTGTGGGCATGGGCGTTTTGCTCGCAGGATCCAATTTAAGAAAAATGTGCATGTTGCTGTCTCATAGACTTCTGCAGAATGTCCATTAGATATCTAGACAGGATCAAAGCAGAGAGATGAAATGAACATGTTACAATTTGCCCTGCCACAGAGATTTTACGGCCCTGGGTGGCAGTAGAGGCGGGTTGCACTGGGTCTTCTATCTCAGCCCCCATCAGAGTGGGGGCTGGGACCTACTGTCCCAAGTTTAATTGAAAGCAGTGGGGCAGAGATCTGTTGGCCCTCAGGAGGCCCGTCAGAGGCTATATGTCAGAACACCGAACGGGTGGCAACTCTTCCCAAGAGCCCAGTACACTTATGTCCAGTATTTGTAAAGCACGAACAATTACCCGAAGGGGTCAAGACGCTGGGGGCCGTAGGGAAGATTAAGCAAGCTATTGCCCAGAGTCACATGGTGCTGGGCTGATCTGGCGCCGGCACCGGGGATCGAACGCTGAGCCCCTGGGTTCCGGAGTCAGTCGCCCTGGCCGCTGCGCCACACCTCTTCCCAGAGGAGTACTCTGAGTACTTTGTTTTCTGCTAGCCCAGAGTGGCACAGCACAGGTGCAGTCATTGACTAGGGCATGTGTTGCTTCCCTCCTTCTTTTACACTTGCGCAATACACTGTATTCTAATCTTGATCGGACTGAGACATCAGCAGGAAACAGCTTCTCCAGACAGAGCACAAATTATGAAATCTGGCTGTCGTGAAGGCATTCGCCTCGCTCAGTGGGTTAATGCGTTGACTGAAGAAACCACTGTAAACTTCACATTACGGTTGATAATTCCAGTGCTAACACATTGACTCAGCCTTTTAGGCCCAGATATACTAAGGACTTGTGTTGTCCTTGCATGACGCAAGGCAATGAAAGTCCCTAACTGGGATTTAAAAAGCCATGCAAGGCGCGATTTGCGCCACCTTGCGTGACTTTGTAAAGAAATGTTATGCAGCGCAGTAGCTTGCACTGCCTTTCGTTTCATTTTGTTGTGGTAGGTATTCCATGGGTGGGACATGGGGATTCCTGTACATCCACCCATGGAATTTGATGTGATCCCAGATTTACTAAAGGCGTTAAACTTGAGATTGCGCGTCAAATTGGCAGACCTGACGCAGTGTTGAGATGGTATTTACAATCAAACGCAAATCACGATTTGCATTGGATTGTAACTCAAAGTAATAAAACGCAGCACAAATTACTGCCTTGCATTACTTTGCATCAAAAAGGCATTCCATGGTGGTGCTTGGGCGTCCCCGTGAATGCATCCATGGATTGTGACGCAAAGCCATATCTCCAAAGACTTCTAGGCATGAATTTGCACCAAAACTGTGAGCCTCCCTGAGGCTGCCGTAACGAGGAGAAATATTTTAATTTCTCGTTTTTTCCCTCTATGCATGTGTGCTGTGTTTTGCAGTATACATGCAAAGAGGATATTGCCTTTCAGCATAGTTTTTGTGTAGAAAGGTACCCCTACCTGCACAAAAACTATGCTGACCACAATTAAGACAACCTTGAACTATGGTGCAAGCGTGTGGTCATTGGTGAATGGCAGCATAAAGTGCGCCAGCGGAGGGCGAGAGCAGAACAGCGCCACATCTTTGTAGGTATGGCGCTGTTCTGCTCTTCTTCGTTCATGCACTGCAGCACCGCAACTTCACTTGCTGCACTGCATTGCGTGATTTCTTTGAAAATCTGGGCCTAGATGATATAAATTATGGGACTTTTTTCATTTTGTTGCACTTTCTTTTGTAAGGGCTGTTTCCTTATTCATGATGGTTTCAGGGACATTTTATTCTTGTTTTTATTTATTCCATTGTTTTTAAAGTTCAAAACACAACTAGCAAAACCAGCTACTGGGGATAGGGGTAAGACCCAGAGATTGTTGAGATTCTATTGCCTCTTGGAAAACTCATCCTGGAAGTCTGCATTTAACTCAGAAGCTCACACTTCCAGGCTGAGCTTTTCACTGAAGTTTGAAAGAAATAAGATAAATCGGCTCAATAGGGTAAATTCAGCTAGTACCAGGGGCAAAGGAGGTAGGCGTCCTCAATACCACCCTGCATCAACGAAAAAGCACGGCCCAGAGATGCCTCTAGAGCTTGTATCGCTGCACATTGCCTTTGTATTGGTTATGAAAAATGTTTTTTGTTTTTTTTAATGAATCCAACTTTGCACCGCAGTAGACCATAGTTTATAAAATGCTTGTTTTCTTGAATAATAGCAAATGGGCTCCGCCTGGTAGTAGGCCTAGTTATCACACGTAATACGTGAAAGGGCCCATTCTGAAGTTGTTTGCACTTGCACACCTTCACTTTCTTATGCATGTATGTGAAGGTGGACTGAAAACTAATACCCACTTCAAACCAACGGCAAAAAACGATCTTCTCTCTTTCGACAGCTTACATCCGAGACACCTGAGGGAAAATCTCCCTTTTGGACAATTCTTGAGACTTAGACACAATTGTTCAGAAGTGAGCGACTACAACAAACAGGCTGCGGACCTGGCTTCCAAACTAGAAGCAAAGAAATACCCGCACAGGATTGTAAAAAAAGCCATGAAACGTGCCAAGAACAACAGGGAGGCCCTACTGGAGCTTCCCGCACAAAAGGAAAAGGAGGTTCGCCCCATATGCATCACAACCTGTAACTGTGCGTCCAATCAAGTGAGCAAAATTATGAATAAACATTGGCGCATATTAAACAGCGGGAACACCCCTTTTCCAAAACCGATGTTTTCTCATAGGAGAGGTCGCAGTCTAAGAGACATGTTGGTACACACTCGACCACATATGCCGAGGGATATGATATCCAGGCAGGGCTTCATCACTCCTCTGAGGGGACACCCCCATGTGGCAACTGTAGTGTGTGCCATTTAACACAAATGGCCAAAACAATCACTTTTAACAACAATACAACATGGGAGATGAGACGTTTCACTAACTGCTACTCAGAACTGGTGATTTATATAATCACCTGCCCTTGTAACTTGCATTACATAGGGATGACTACACGTAAAGTGAAGACCAAAATCTGTGAACGTCGTAGTAATATCAAATGCCAACACGCCACAACTAAGATGGCAACACACTACATTGAACATCACAACACTGTAAATGATCTACATTGGGCAGTCCTGGAACAAGTGAACCAAGAGTCCCAACTCTTTGAGAAAGAGCAGCGTTGCGTCTACAGGCTCAAGTCACATGAGGGTGGCCTGAACGAGAACATCCCGTGGGGACAGTTCATATGACCAAGTAATTTTCCCTGGATACACCTACAGGACTTATCAAGAAATTGATAAATAACAAATCCAATGCTTTTCCAAAACTATAAGAATTTACAAGTTTTCTAACCACAGGATATATCAAAAAAGTTCATCCTTTTCCTTTGTCTCCTAGCACCTACATATAGAAGGTGCGATTTCATTGATAGGAATAATGATCCTAAAACAACGTCATATAACCCTATACTATCCAACACTCCGGATACCCCGTTCCTTTTGAATAATTTTTTTATTACATTTCCCAATCTTTATTTAAAAAATTTTCATTTCCGAAATGTCCCACATATAATGGATCTGTACCATTTATAACTAAAAATGAAGATTTGATTGGGACCTCAACTTTGCCATACACCGTTGCCAGGCGCGAACACACGGCCGAGAGTACGGCTCGGCCAGTTCCATGAAAAGTACATTTTTATTTTTTTATTTTTTCATCTCTGGAAATGCCCCACATATAATGGATCTATACCATTTATAACTAAAAATTAAGATTCAAGTGTAATCTCAATTTTGCCATACACCGATGCCGGGCGCAAACTCACGCCCGTGAGTACGCCTCAGCTCGTTCCATGAAAAGTAGACAACAGCCTGGAGGTATGCGGTCTAGTGTTCACCGCACGCTCCTTAATAAACAGGACGTGCCATGCCCCTCCAATATCTTCGGAGCCACGGGCAGACGGTTACCCCGTAGCGAGGGAGTAGCTTTGAGGAAGTAAGTGCTTTAGGAGTCGAGTAGCAAGCCGCACTTTTTTTTCTGAATTTTTTCTGAATTTTTACACCAACAAAGCATTTCCTTTGGTATAAGTACCTCCCAATGGATACAATATCTTTTCCATGAACAGAGTGTGACTACAGGCGTCCCTCCTACCGCGTTTGGACTCGATGCCTGATTGAGGCTAATTACATGTATGTAATGTCGTGTGTTTACAGTTATTTTACATGTTTTAGGTATCTATTCACTCACAAGTTTTTTCTCACAGCCTGCTCACATTTTTTAATACGTGAGAATTATGTTACCATCTACTCATAAGGGTGCACGATGTACAAAACATAGCTATAATGTGGCCTATGGGCCGTGTATATTTTTAATTCTCTTCTTTCTCAAATCCTCATAGATAACATAAGAACAGACCGACTAGGTGCTGTATGTATTTATTTATATTTTATCTATCTATACTCTCCCTTGAGAAAATGATAGCTCGACGACTGAAGGAGTGGTAACAGGGAGTAACCCCCTTCGGTCCTAATGAAAAGCCTTGGGGTAGGGCTTGAAACTAGTTGACCAGAGAAACTTAGGGACATCATCCCAGTAGTCTCTCACCATCCCCATTTTTTAACCTTATCGACTAGGGGAACCAATAAATAATGTTTTTTCCCACTAGCCAGATATTTTTAACTCAGTCTTTATATATATAAAAAAAAAAAACACTCCGATATTTATGCATTCTGGATAGGCATAGATACTATCAGTGCTTCCATTTATCCGTCGGTTGCAGCACACCCCTTTCCGTATCAGGTTAGGGAAGAACCCTATGATGAAGCATGCCACCAAGGGGTAACCCTGGTGGGTGAGGGTTATTTAAATAAAAATAAAAAATAAAACATTTTTTTTCTTTCCCATTACGAGGCTAACGTAATATTTCTTTGTCAAAAGAGTGACTCCTCTTGATTATTTGTGTATGGTATTTCTGTACCATGAACCTAGCCAAAAGGCAGTGGAGCGCTGTACGTGGTCTAAGACCAGAATAAAGTAATCCAGTGGAAGCTGTGTTGTGGATGATTAAGGCATTGTGATATAGCATTCTTGTAGGATGAGTCGTCAAAACGTTTCTAAACTGGAGCAGCGTTGTGGCAGTCCTAATGGATAGGGGGGTATTGTTTGAGATCTTGAGTGCATAGATGGAAAAGGCCTGATGTCTTTTTGTTTTTTTGAACTTCTTAATCTGCTAGTGTGCTGGTTGCAGGTGTGCCTAGATCCACCAGAGACAGTGAGCTTATCTGAAAGCTAAACAGAAGTGCTGGTCATGACGGCTTTGTAAACGATACAGCTGATTATGAAGATGTTGCAGGCCGGCAAGGGGAGCCAATGCAGTTCCATGCAGATAGGGGTGATACGATTATATTTCGTCAGAACCTGGATGAGATGTTCTGCAAGTAGTATAAGGGGTGCCAGTGTGATGTCTGGGAGGCCCTAGAGCTGGGCATTACCACCACCCAGATGCAAGAGTACAAGGGCTTCAACAGCAGTTCTGAAGAAACTTTATGAAAGAAGTGGTATTACTTTCTTCATAAGAGAGAGCTGGTTTCAAGACATGTTTTTCGCGGCAATGTATTCTTTGTGGGGGAGGTTGGTGTCTAGGGTGAATTGATGTGACTTGGCATTCAGTGAAAGTTGAGGTTCGAAGATATCAGGGTTCACATCATTGATCCAGGTTTATACTGTATCTTGTCTGTTGTTCTAGGCAAATAACAGGAACTCTCTCTTGGTTGGGTTGAGCTTCATGTAGGCTCTAGACTTTCTGCAAGCAGCGCTACAGGCACCGGATGTCTGAAGCAGAGGAGACTTTCAAGTTTGTGTACCATCAGCATATTGGTAAATCCTGATGCTGTTATCTGGGATTACAGCACCAAGCAGCTCCATGTGAAGGTTGAAGATGACGGGGGACAGTATGAAACCCGGGGAATTCCGCAGGTGATAGGGATATTTTGTGACCCTGAGGTGCCCATGTGAACAAACTGGTGTTAGGTGGTACGGTAGGAGGAGAACCAGTGAAGGACATTGCCAGTGAATCCCATTCAAGACTATTAGGAGGGAGGGAGTATGAGGGCGGGATGGTTGACTGTGTCAAAGGCAGCTGAGAGGTCCAGCAATATCATGAGGCAGGATGTAATCTTCATCTGTGGTCAAGAGAACATAATCTATCATTGCAATGCATAGAGAGAGAGAGAGATCATCCACACAGCAAGTTAATGGACTGACTCCCTTGGTTAGAGTAAGTGGCAAAATCTAAGTAGTTTACTTTTTTATTGAGATGTGCTAGTGGAATTCCAGTAGCTACCAAGGTTTTTGTTACCAGGTGCTCAACAGGAGTGATTTTAAGGGGGTGGTTTTGGAGGATAGTCTCCTCACCCATAGATAAATATTGCCAGCAGGGAAACTGAATGGCCTTTTTCTAAAGGAGATGCAGGATGCTCAACAATGATCCCTACTAGGCAAACAGAATGATCATTCACCACCAGTGAAGAAAGAAGAGTTGAAGAAGGAACCACCTGACCACTTAAGGATCTGGAATGAAAAGTCCTCATTTTCTGTTCAAATACATCACTAACTAGTCCTGTCTAGTTGAGCCTATGTTAATGAGGCGAGTCTCAAACTAAACATTAGTGAGATGCGGGATTGCAGAAAAATAATCCTCTAGGAAATGATATAGTTTCACTACAAGCATGTTAGTGCCCCCCTGGTTTCAAATATAAAAGAGGGCTGTGCTGTGTCTGTGTACCATGACTGCCTGGGGAACTGACGGGAAAGCTTTTAGTACCAGCAAGACAACCTTCATCTCCAACAAATGTGCAGATCTCTCTCATGGGGTGCTCATGGTTAGATCCTTGCAGTGGAATGCCAATCTGTAATTAGATGAGTCAGTCTAAAACAAAACCTGTGGATTCAGAAGATGGAAGTACATTCCACAAATCTGTTTGCAGCATAGGAACACCAACTTGCGGGGACCAGGATCGTCTTGGACTGGAAGTCCAGTAACTATTCCTGGTGGTTCACCAGGAGAGGATTTGTGGATCACATGTGCAATGTGGCACCTCACTGCAGGATGCCCACAGTCCGAGAAAGCATGCTGTTCCGTGCTTAACTTGAGCCCGTAGTTTCCGGTGCTCGGCCCATCACGTAATTGTCAATATCGGCATTTGTTACAGTCCAGCACACAGTGGTTCTGTTTGTCTAATTTCGAAATAAGCAAAACAACAGTTGTTTAATAATTTAATATACATTAAAAAATGAGTGATACCTGCCACCCAAGCCATTCTTATAGCTTTGAGTGGCCTGAAATAGTCTGAATTGTCACACTTGTAGGAGTGTGATGGTCAGTAGTTGCGTAGGTCATGTCCTTGGCAGTGCTGGCAGGAGCAATGGCTGGTGCAAGCTGCAGTGGCCTCCTGACAAAGGCCCTGACGCTTATTATTTTTTTACAAATTAAGCACTGATGCTGTCATAGATAAGTGTTACGGGGAGACATCCAAGGCCTCCTTTATTAGGACACTTTTTTCTGAAGGAGCGAAGTCTCCAGCCAGACATGTCCCGCAAGGCCCCTTGTAGAACGAAGCGTGCAAAAAATGAAACCCTGGCACGTTTATTTTCAACATCAGACCCACGACTGCTCTCAACGATGCAGTGGCAGTGTAAGCCTGGAAAGACCATTCCAGAACACTCACACTCCAGAAGATATCCCCATTACATACACCATTATATAACACCACTACGAATTGAATTCTTCTTGACGTTAACAGCTTTGATCTTGGAAAGTTTATGCTGAACCCAGCATCGATATGGGACTGGACTACTAGTTACAAGTTTAATGCCACAAGCTCGCTTGAGAATGCTTGTAAAAGGCAGCCATCCAGATAGGTGTAGCAATGAAACCCTTTGAAGCTGCAGCAAGGCAGCTATTGGAACGCTAAACATTTTGCAAATATTCGTAGGGCTATGCTGAGGCCAGATGTGTAGGAAGCTGGCTCTGTATATACTATACCAAAGTAAGGTATAGTGTGCACAGAGTCCAGTGGAGCCCTAAAGGTAGGCAGAGGTAAAAGATAATACCTTAATCTCTATTTGTGGTAGGGTGGGCGAGCAGAAAGGATTAATCAGAGGGTAGTGGTAAGCATTTATTGTGCAAACTCAGGCAAGAAATGATGTGTCGCACTCAAAGACTGAACTCAGACCAATTTGTATAAAAATATTATTTAATTATATTTTATTTCTAGACCCAAGCCAGGCCTGGTGCAGGTAAGTGAAATAATACTTTGCAGGTATAATGCAGTTGAATATGATTGAAATGCATTTGGATGCAATTGGCTTGTCTACAGGTAAGTCAACAGTCAAAATTACTTTACAGTTACTTTTGAGATTACTTTGTACGTTACTTTTGAGATTACTTTTTAAGTTACTTTTTCTACTCAGAGTGATATGCCTAGATATCACACTGGGACATTTCCTAGGGAAAAGGTAAGTAATTCAGTTGTTGTACATTTGCAGTTTCTTAAGGTTTCATACAAACTAACTCCACAATTAGAAGATTTTTCACAGAAAAGCAGTCAATGCAGTCCTATGGGAGAAAACAGTGTTATTAGTAAGTACTTAGGTTTTGGAGTTGGTATTCTGGGGTTAGAACCAGGGTTCCCCCAGGGTCAAGGATGCACTCTCAAAACACCCTCAGCGGCACTAGGGTGGCAGGGTGCAGAGTGCTGAGGCCCAATGTTATCTAATGAGGGATAGGAGTCTACGGTTGGTTGCTGCTCACGAGCAGGCCACAAGGTTGTAGGAGCAAAGCTCCTAGTGTTAGGCTCAGGGCAAAGGGGGATCCGATTTAGCACACAAGGTGCACCCACAGTTCCATGGGGGCCCGGGTGCAGTGTGTTGTTTTGGCGTCAGGTGCCTTGTTGTTTCCAATGGGGATTGGTGGTTTTGTTTTTTAACTGCAGGCTCGGTCCACAAAGTTTTCCAGGAGGAACCAACAGCTGGGCAGGTAAGTTGGAGGGCTCGAGTCCTCTTCTCCGGGGCGCAGGGCAGCTGGATGTAGGGGTGTCTTTTGAGGTTGGATTTCACCTTACCGAGCCACTCGCGGTGGGGGGGGGGGAGGGGTGTCTCTGTGCAGAGGCTGCAGGTGACCTCGGGGAGTCCTGGAGAGCCAAGACACTGTGGACTCAGACACTGGAGCGCTGGGGGACCTCACTGGGACCGGTGGGCCACTCGGATTCGGGCCGTAGGTGTCGGGTGCAGAGGTGGTTCCAGGTGTCTATTTTCTTTGTCCTCAGCAGGCTCAGAGTCTGTCTTGGGACTTTCTTTTCAACAGAGCTGCTGTTCACAGGAGAGCCGGTCTTTGTTGAAGGCAGACAGTCCTCCCAGGGATTCTGGAGGTCGCTGGCTGCAGGACAAGGTGACTTTTGGTGCAGGATCTCTGGAAACTGCAGACGGGCCGGTAGCTCTGGGAACAAGTCAGTTCTCTGCAGTCTCCTCTGCTGGGCGTCTTCTTTCGTCCTTCTTTTTCGTAGGTTGTGGGAATCTGTCTTCTTGGTTCAGGGCTGCCCCCTAAATACTGTATTTAGGGGGTGTTTTAGTGGTCTCGAGGTCAGTAGCCAATGGACTACTGACCTTAAGGTGACTACACCCTTGGTGTGCTCACCCCACGTGGGGGAGTGGGCACAATCCCTAATCCTGATTAGAGTGGGCCTGCCATCTGCAAGATGGCATGCACTGAAGAGTGGGCTTCACCTCGCCTGCCCCACCTGAAGGGTAGGGTTGGCAGAGGTGGGCACACCTTCTGGGCTGTGCTAATGTTTCCTGCCTGTCTTCCCGCCGAAAAGGAGGGGAGACAGGAAGGGGGCCTGCTCCTGATAGCAGGAGAGGCTGGGGGTCGCGTTACAAAGGCGGGAAGGCCTTTGAAGCTCCCCTGCCACAGATGCCTCTTCCTGGCCTAGGGGAGGTGTGACCACCTCCGACCAGGAAAGGCTTTGTTTCCGGGCTCAGGGAGCGAAGGCTCCCACCTCAGGGGTCCAGAAACATGTCTCGTGGTGGCAGGTTGGTGTGTACCAGTCAGGGAACCCACCAGAGGTTGGCCGTTTTTCAGGGGGCATCTCTAAGATGCCCTCTGAGTGCATTGTATAATAAATCCCACACTGGCATTAGTGTGGGTTTATTATGCTGAGAAGTTTGCTACCAAACTTCCCAGAATTCAGTAAAGCCATTATTGTGCTGTGGAGTTCGTAATGACAAACTTCCAGACCATATATACTCTTTATGGCTTTACTGCACTTACAATGTCTAAGAATGGACGTAGACACTGTAGGGGCACAGATCTCATGCAACTGTACCCTCACCAGTGGTATAGTGCACCCAGCTGGAGGGGTGTCTTACCTATACCATAGGCAGTGGGTTGCATGCCTATGGTATACACAGGAATAAATACAGTTGGTATAAACACTGTCAAAGTTTGAATCTTCAATAGCTCACCTCCCTCTCGTGGTGAGGGTTACAGCGTGGTAGGTATCCTTGGGCTAGCTGGATGCTTTTACAATATAAAAACACTATAGCAGTAGGTTGCATAGCAAGCTTCAGCAAGACGCTGCATGTTATACTGGCTTCACAATCTGAATACAGTTCAGAAACAAAGTGATTTTCTGGGCAGCTCCAGTTTAGATCCACAAAAAGTTGGTAGCCACTTCTGCCTATTCACAGACAATAAGATGATCTGCATCACTGGGAAAGGGCAGGGATGCGCCCTATTTAAGCAATCCAACACATTCCTGTTCTTTCTCCCTGTGCTGGCGCCATTTTGGCAGCCTAGCGCAAAGCAGGCACCCTTGCACCATGGTGCAAGGGTGCCTGTGTTGTAGGCAGGACTGTTTTTGTGCAGGAGGAAAAAACTAGGAGAAATAAACATATTTTACTCGTTATGCCTCAACTGGGGAGGAGCATCTTTTTGGCGCATTCCCATGTTTACCAGATTTGGTAAATCTGGAAATGCATCAAAAACCATGGGATTTGCATCTGAACACCCACTGCAACGCCCATGGACCACCTCCCTTACGCAGAGTAAGGCAATGCAGCGATTTGTCTGCGTTGCCTTACTCCAGATTTATGAAGCCATTCAAAGCCACGCAATGTGGCTTTGCGTGGCTTCATAATCTGACTTAGAGGCTTGCGTCACGCTTGTACCACTTTGCGTGGTGCAAACTTGATGCCAGCCTCTCATAAATCTGCCCCTTAGAGTCCAGTTGTGACTCCTCCCCTAGTCCACAGTGCACGAGGACACAGGCTCCACTTCAGATTGTTTTCTGCCCAAAAAGTTAGTAGTATAATTTGAGATTAGTGTCAAAGACAAGAATAATGCATATTGTGGATGGTAAAATTAACAGAACAATTTATTAGACATTTGTGATCACCGACCACTTTCGGTGAGGAGGAGAACTAGGCACATGTGAATCTACAGCACTACACGCTACGAACAGATGGTTGCAGGGTAACATTTTTAATTCGTAGCATGTGTTGCTGTAGATATACGAGCTCTGCACAAAGTGTAACACAGTTCCCTGAGAAACTGTGGCTAGCAAGCAGATGATGCAGATGTTTGGAACAAAGCTCTTAGCACAGTCTGGCCAACCATCACTTGTTGGCGGGCTAGAATATCCATGTATGGTGTTAACAAGGTGACAGCTTTGCAGGTGTCGGCTAGGGTGAGGTTACCCAGGAAAGCCATGGTGGCACCCTTTTAGTGCCTGGAGTGTGCTTTGGGACGATTACGAGCACCTGCTTTGCCTCGGCATAGCAAATCTGGAAACAGTTAATCCATCATGCAATGCCTTGCAGGTTTTTGCAACGGCCACAAAACGTTGGTTTGTTTTAAGAAAGGACATTGTTTCTATCAATACAATACATGAGCACCCTTTTCAGGTCTAAAGTGTGCCTGGCCCTTTCTTTCACAAAGTGTGATTGTGGGAAGAATACTGATAGTTCAAAGGTCTGAATAAGGTTGAAAGGCGAGACTGACTTTGGCAGAATTAGGGTTAGTCCTGGGGTCCATCCTGTCCTTCTGTACCTGGAATGAAAGGTTCTTGAATTGTGAGAGCTTGGAGCTCACTAATGCTGCTGAGCAAGGTTATCACTATCAGAAAATATACTTTCCATGACAGGAACTGCAAATTATAAGAGTTGAGGGGTTCAAAGGATTGACACAAGTGACGACTAGGTTGAGGTTCCAAATAGGAGCAGAAGGTGGCCTGGGGGCATTACGCTCTTTAGACCCTCCATGAGCGCCTTAACTACAGGGAAGTGAAAGACTGGCAAACGTTCGCTAATTTGCATATATGCTGCAACTGCGGTTAAGTGTAATTGTATGAAGGTGTATCCTAAGCCATTTCTTTCGCAAATTTAAACAATGTGCAGAGACCTTAAAGGGTTCAATTTGTTAAAGGATGTAATAGTGGACAAATCTCCTCTGCTTGGCCACATGGCATAAGAGCTTGGTTGTTTTTCATACCTCATGCACAATATGCATACACTAATCTGGGAGGTTAAAATAACAAAATCGATAGGACCTCAGGTGTTAAAGTTCTAGGGTGAGCTACCTGGTTCACGATTGAATCTGATGTTGATGACCAGGCCCAGCCACAGTGGCAACATCTTATGTGGACTGATGGCCGTTACCAGAAGCATGGACTACCAGGGCTACCTGGCCCAGGTAGGCACTATTAGAATGAGGCACATGGGCACCCACTTCATCTGTAAGGACACCGTAGTCCGAGTGCGAGTGTGCATTGTTGCCTGCTGCTTCTCTTGATGAGCCCGTTTCTAAGTTCCAAAAGTCGTGAATGGTTTTTCTGTGCAGATGCACAGCCACCACCGCTAGCCACTCTGTAATACCCTGGGAGCTGTAGTAATTCCAAAGGGCAGCACTTTGACTGGTAGTGTTGTCCACTTACCACAAAGTGGAATTACCGGTGCTGGGATGGCGGTGGAAGTTGAAAAAGGAATCTTTTAGGTCCAGTGCCCTCATGAAGTCCCCTTGACGAAGCAGCAAGATGATGTCCTGCTGGGTGGTCATCATCGTACCCCGATGATGTAATGGTTCAGCAACCTGAGATTTAGGATCAGCTGAAGAGAACCATCCTTTTTAAGAATCAAAAAGTAGCGGTAGTACACTCCTTTGCCTCGTTAATGTAAAGACACCAGCTGTATTGTGCCCTTCACGAGGAGTGACTGAACTACTACTTCAAGAGTTGGAATCTGCTGAGGGAATAGTGGGATGTTGGGGGTGTGGTGTGCAACTTGATACGATAACCCTATCTTAATACTGCAAGCACCCACCACTTGGTGGGGAGCTCCTTCCAAACAGGGGGAAGGAATTGTCTGGCAGTAGAGGTTACCCTGTTGGAGGCACCGCTACCTTTCCCGTGGCTGTTGCCACTGAACACCCCCTCTGGTGTAACCCTTGCTGTTTGGGAGTTCTGAAAGGACTGCTGCTGGTACGGACAGCCTTGGGCCTTACTTCATGGAGTGGTTTTTGCTCACCTCTGGACTGCTTTTTGGGAAAAAACAGCTGTCTGGGTGGCAGCCTGGAGGTCACTCATGAACCTCACTATCTCCGAGTCTTTTTACATTTTTTCTAACATCACATTGACGTAAGGGCCGAAGAGATACTCCCCATCAAATGGAAGAGTGAGGTGGTACTGAGGTACCTCAGGCTTGAACTCTGAATTGTGGAGCCACGCATAAGAGCATGCTCGTGTTATTGACTCGGGAAGTGGTATCTGCTGTGTCTGGCGCATAGTGGACATTTGCATTTGACATGACCTTCCCCTTGGCCACAGGCTCTTGTCCTCTCTAAGGGTTTCCGGGAGGTGCTTTATCAGCTCCTCTGTTTCTTCCCAATGATATCTATTGTAACTTGCCTGCTTCATTTTTGCGGGCCGCATTGACGCGTTTGGTCTCTTTGTCTGATTGGTGGGGCATTGTAGGAAGCGGACTCTGTATATACTATACCAAAGTAAGGTATAGTGTGCACAGAGTCCAGAGTCCAGTGGAACCCCAAAGGTAGGCAGAGGTAAAAGTAGATAATATTTTACTCTCTATTTGTGGTAGTGTGGGCGAGCAGTAAGGCTTTATCAGAGGGTAGTGTTAAGCATTTATTGTAGACACTCAGGCAAGAAATGATGTCACACACAAAGACTGAACTCAGACCAATTTGTTTTTGTAAAAATATTAGTTGTATTTGGTTTTCTAGAACCAAGCCAGGCCTGGTACAGGTAAGTATAATAATACTTTGCAATAATAATGCAGTTTAAATACAATTTGAATCCAATTGGATTGGTTACAGGTAAGTCATTTGTTTATAAAGCAGTTTGAATTACTTTTCAGATTACTTTGCAGATTACTTTAAGTTACTTTCTCTACTCAGTGTGATATGCCTAGATATCACAATCGGACATTTCCTAGAGGAAAGGTAAGTAAATCAGTTTTTGTACTTTTGCAGTTTCTTAAGGTTTCATACAAACAAACTCCACACTTGCAACAATTTCCACACAAAAAATCTGTAAATGCAGTCCTATGGGAGAAAACAATGTTATTGACTTAATGGTAAGTACTTACGTTTGGGAGTTGGTTTTCTGGGGTTAGAACCAGGGTTCCCCCAGGGTCAAGGATGCACACTCAGAACCAGGGTTCCCCCAGGGTCAAGGATGCACTCTCAAAACCCCCTCAGCGGCACTAGGGCGGCCGGTTGCAGAGTGCTGAGGCCTAATGTTATCCAATGCGGGATAGGGTGCCTCCGGTTGGTGGCTGCTCACGAACACGCCACAAGGTTGTGGGAGCAAAGCTCCTGGACTTAGGCTCAGGGCAAAGAGGGATTCGATTTAGCACACAAGGTGCATCCACAGCGGCGCAGGGGCGGCCGGGTGCAGAGTGCTGTTTCAGCGTCAGGTGCCCTGTTGGTTTTAATGGGGATTCTCCGGTTGCAACAAACACTGCAGGCTCGGGGACGAAGATCTTCTGGAGGCGACCACCGGTTGGAGATGTAAGTTGGGACGTCTTGGGATGCCGGGACACAGTCAGTTGGGCCACCAAAGGCCGTGGGACGTCAGGTGCAGGGGTGTCTTTTGTCGTTGAGTTTTTCTTACCGGCTCCGGTCGCGGTCGGGGGGGATCCTCCAGAAAGGGGCTGCAGGCATTGGTTGGAGACTTGATGTAGGTCAGGGATCACCAGATCCCAGGTCAGGATTGCCGGGGAGACCTCCTCGTGGTGTGGGGCCACTCGAACTCAGGCCGCGTGCACAGTGGTGCAGACTCGTGGATTTGGCTGGAGCCAGAGTCTGTGGGTGAGCAAATCCGGCGCTCACGGGAGACAAAGTCTGGTAGGGAAGGCAGGGCAGGTCCTCCGGGTTCTTGGGGGCTGCTGGCTGCAGGACACACCGGGATTTCGCTGTAGTCGGTCGAGGTAGGCCAATAGGGCTGGGGCCAAGTCAGTTGGTGTCCTCCTCTTCTTCAGCCCCTCTCTTTGGTCCTTCTTATTTCTTCTTGTCTGAGGAGGCAAGGTTCTAATAATGGACTTAGACACTGTGGGGGCACAGGGCTCATGCACTTGTATCCTCACCACCGGTGTAGTGCACCCAGCTAGAGGGGTGGCTTCCCTATACCAGGGCAGTGGATTGTAGGCATGGCACACAGGGATGTGTGCCATGTCGACTCTTCAATTTTTCTCTGCACCAAAACACACAGCCTGCCATGGCAGTGCTTGTGTGTAAAGGTACAGGGCCTCTAAGGGTGGCACAATACGTGCTGCAGCCCTTAGAGGCCTTCCCTGGTCACAGTGCCCTTGGTACATATGGTACCTTTTACAAGGGACTTACATGTGGCCACAGTTGCCAATTGGGTTTTGCAACAGTACAGTTTAGGAAAAGAACATAGGCCCTGGGTACCTGGTTGGCAGGAGCCCACGGCACACTCAGTAAAAGTGCATCAACATTAGGCAAAAAGTGGGGGGCAACCATGCAGAAAGGGGCACTTTCCTACAGGCATCACCTGTTTTTTTGTGTAGAGGCTCACTTCTGTGCCGTATGCACACCTACAGAGTTTGGGGTACCTGGCCCCACATGTAGAGCAAGTTAATGGCTGAGGCCTGGAACTTTTTGTCTGATCTTGGAGTGACTATTTTAGCCTTTATGGGATCTTTGAAGTTTTCTGGGGCAGTCTTCAACAAGCACTTTAGCATGGGTAGAAATAACACCATTTTTTCAGTCTTAGAACGTGCTTCTACAATGAAATCCTCTTCCTCATGTAGGTTGTGTCCACTTGTGGTGATGACTAACTCTTTGAATAACCGTGTAGTAGGAGGTAGTGTCACCAGGCGGAGATGGTTTGGCGAGGTAAGTCTCTGTGTCTTGGTAGTCTGTAGGGACAATTGCATAGTCCTCCCAGGGTTCATCCCCATCTCTGGGCACTACAGGCTTGTCAGTGTTTATGGCTCATAGAGGCTGAATATGTATGCAATGACCTCTCGCTTGTTCAGGTGGTGTCTGAGTTTGTGAAGGTGGTGGCATACACAGAAAGGAGAGTGCCTTGGTGTAGTAGGTTGAGGTGGTGGGAGTATGCCCCTAGCCCTATGCTTTTTTAGGGAGAGGAGGCCTTGTGGGGGAAGAAGGTAGTGTGCAGCATGTAATAGATTTGAGTGGATCTGTGCTGTAAGCCACCTTGTGCAGTCTTGCGTGATCCACAAATGATGAACGGCGCAAGATGTGCAGTGTTGAACATGGAGTGATGAGTCCTTGTGGAGAGGCGAGTAAACTAACAACTGTAGAGTTCTAGCTACACTCCTGTTCCACCTTGGGATGTAAAAGGCACCTAGAAGCAGGCAAACTTGTGCTTCAATCACTACAATTACAGCTATTATCGCTATTACTAAAATTTGCAATTTTTAAGTGATCCAAATTCAGGCTCGTGACCCAGAAGAGCCACTTAAAAAGAAATTAAATCTGGAGATTAGTTGCACAATTTAAATAAAAACCAAATGAGTGAACCTCGTTTTTATTTGGAGCTCACCTTGAGTCTAAAATTAGTTTGAAGGAGGAGATCAATTTGACAAAACAACTTGCCAAATCAATTGTGTCGTACTCTACTGGATTTCCCATCAACCGTAGGTCAGTCTGTCCACCCCCACTGGCTTTGTTGGTTGCTGTCTGTGGGTGCTACTAACTGGCGCCATTGTAGAGTATCAGGGTTGATACCAATAAACCAGCTCCAGAACACCTATAGAAAGCTACAGAAAGGACATCGAGGGAAGAGTTGGCCCTAGTACCAAGTACACAGATGCACGAGGATATTCAAGCTCAGCTCACGAGCTGTCAAAAGAAACTGCAAATAACACTGGAAAACATAACTCAGCAGATAAAGTAACAATGGATGAAAAATACAGAATAAAAGTGGTGCGCAACAGCTCATATTACCCCAGACCACCCCAATTATGCCAACTGTAGTCCAAACCAACAAAATCTGAACTACCCCGATGCAAACGAAGTTGAAAACAACTACTACATATAAAATCACCAGCTACTTCAAATCAGAGAGCTCGCCCATCTCAAGTAACTAGACCAAGAAGAGCAAAGGTAGTGCAAACCCAGATGAAAGAAGCATAGTACTGTGATGAGCAGAGGAAAAACATAATGCCCTATATAAAGATGTGAGGAAGCCCACCAAGGAGACAAACTGAGGTTACAAATTCCAGAAGAGCATGTGATTGTTTGCTGGTAGAAACACACAAGAAACCTTTAAACAGATTCTTCCCTCTCCTCCAAATAGATCTTCTAGAGCAGGGTTCCCCAACCTTGTGTGAAATCAGAGCTACTTATGTTCGATGAAAATCTTCCCAAGCTACTAATATTAGTGTTGCATAGTGCCCACATCAGACAAAATTACATTAGTGGGAATCACATGCAAAGTTACAAGCAGTGATCACCTATGTCCATTAGGCATGGTTACCAGCAGTAATGTAAAAGTGGCTTTATCAATGTGGAATGCCTCTACATAGGTGCCAGGTCCCTGCCACCAAGGTAATAGTAGTGATAAATCTCCCCATTGCTGCATGATTGATCACTCAAATATCAGCTTTAAATTTAGTTTGGAAATTCCACCATGTTCTCTAAACATCAACTTATGAGCTATGAAAATACACACATTTTCATCTCGAATGCAAGCTTTTCAATTTTGGTACACATATATTAAATGAATCAAGTAATGTCTTCTAATTTAGTAGGCATGACTGCACACAGGAGAGCTACTTGTAGGTAGCTGGAGAGCTACCAGTAGCTCACGAGCTACTCGTTGGAGAAGCCTGTTCTAGAAGAACTTTGGTTGCCAACTTACGCCAAAGCGAGAAATCATGGATTGGGGACTTCTTGCCTGGGGTAGACAACTTAGAATCAGCCCAGGCTGATAACTGTTGAAACCACAGACTCCATTTGAACAAGGAGGAAGATGCAATTCGATAGTTCTGCCTTTCACCTCGAAGCGAGACTGGTGAGTTACTAAATACTTGAGAACATATAAATATCCGATGTGACAAACACCCTGTAAAACCTATATATATTGTTTTTAATCAATGTGGAGAGCTCTGGGAACAATTGTTGGAGTGTTACATGGTCAATCCGTGAAGCTAAACACCCAAGATGTGGTTCTGCAAGAGATATCCAATCACACTCTGCCACCAGCTCCCCAACAATGTCCAACCTCCTGTTGATGGCAGAGTCTACTTTGCATCAACCGGAAAAAGTAGAAAACTGCAACCGCTCAGCAATTGTGGCAAAACTGGGAAAAGCCCATGATTGGAAACAAAATCCAAAAAGAGGAGTAAAGTGAAGTTATGTCAGGCAAAGGATTATATTCCAAACTAATTAAATCCAAAGGTATAACATAACCTATGATAGAAATACATTTAGCAAAACAGAGAGGAGGACTTAGGATATTTTAAATCTATATATATCGTGCAGTGGTGAAACATCCACATTCTCAAAGTCTCTTTAAAAATACGCTTACCGTAAATCGTAATCAGTATGTCAATAGTAGTCGTTTGAGATGGTTTACTGTAGTTACAGCATTCCAGAGATGGAAACACAAGTTACTCCAAGAAATATATTATATAAACAGTGTAACCACCCCAATCAATATTTCTCAATTATACCAAACATATCAAAAGGAAAGGCCAACATTGGCACACTCCACAATACTGCTGGGTTCATCTGTAAGTATGGGATAAATGTTCGCCTATAGGGACAAGACACCAGAAATCAAAGTTTCTCTTATAACAATGTCCCATGTAAAAGACATATGAGCAATAATAACCACCATTAGTCTTCCCATTGCATATTGCACCAAATGTGTATTCCATTTTAACTAGTGGTACATGGAAAGATCTCTTTAGATCAGTTCTGTAATATCCCAAAATAAATTATTGCTTACCAAACATATCGTAATGGTGTACCTTATTTCCATATTTCACAATGGTATTAAAGGCGTTTAAACCGTTCTAAAAACATGAGTCCCTAAAAGATAAACTATGAGCATATGTCACATGGTCCACCCTTTAAACAAAAACGCGCTAGAATACTAGCATGTTCAGAATCGCACAGGAAATTATGGTTACAATGCTCGCTCATGTTGATCAACAACATTTTTCATCTTAATACCATAGCTTTCAGCCACATATTATCGAGCCATCCATTTATCAGGGATAGCAAGGCAAAATCGCCTCCAATAGCTCGGTAATTATTTCTATCTTGGCCTCCAATCATACATGACTGCATCACTGTATCCCAGCACTTACAGTCCCCTAGCACATGATATTAAAATTGCAAAAATAGCTCATATAAATCTATAGTCTCTTTTACTCAACTGTTAAAGCAAGCAACTACACATTATTAAGCCCACTGTCCACCACGGCCAGAAATACAAGCTGACCCACTCCTAAGAACCGATAAGTAATTTCATTTATCCTTCTAAATTTTACGAGAAATGGCAGTCAACAAACGCAAGTCCCACATCCCCGAACAATTACTAGTGTCAGGTCCCATCCGACATCACAGCATCTTCAGTATACGCCCAAAAAAACCCAAAACCACACATTTGAACTCGGCGCCATTTAAATACCCAAGATATTAACATAAATTAAAGTCACGTGAGGAAAAGCCCTTCAATCATATCCATGCAATTGTTTCGACCATTACAGATTGATATACCTAACTGTATTCCCCATACAGTTCAGCTGAACAGTACTACAAAGCAGTGTGAGGCATAAATCCGAAACCTATTATTTAATGTTTTTCTCAACCACAGAAAATTATTTTAATACATCATTTGTGGGGACGCATGAACAAAGTGAAGAAGATATTGGCATCCTACCTCATATTTACGGGCACTCAACAAGCTCAAAATAGTTTGGTCTTGTTCCCACAACATGTCGGCCATTTTAAAACGGCGAATACTTGAATAGAACCAAATCTAGAATGTCTGACATTCACAAAGTTCACACATCATAATTCCTAATATATAATTTCTCAATGTTGTTAATTTGTGTCTAGTAGCCTGATAAAGAAGTGGGCATTGTTCCTAACATAACAAATTTATTCCCAAAACGTTATGGTCCAATAACGGCTAATTGGTAAACAGGTATCAGAATCTTGTCGGCCATTTTTAAATGTTTTGTTTCATACAGTCCTAATAGGTCTATCATCCACAAAGCGGAAAGCACATCATCCTTACTTTGTTGTTCCTAAGAATTATTGCACCACCAAAGCGCGCCGTCCTTAATTTCCCAAATTCCATCAACAGAACATAAAAAATTTTCTCAACATGTAACACAACATACATTCATTCATAGGAGGTTAAACCTTATCCAGCACACAAGCGAGCAGTGTGCCTAGCATTCCCCCATTGAGTTTGTTCTCAACAAAATGGCTAATTGATAAACACGCATTCAAAAACGTGTCAAACATTTTGGCTTTTTTTTGCATATGGCTTAAATCGGTCCATTAACCACAGAGAGAAAGCAGGTCATCCTTAATTAGCCATTCATAAGTATTCCTAACATTCATTTTCAGGAGGTCAAACCTTATCCAACACACAGCAAGTGAGCATTGTTCCCAACATAGCTTCATTGAGTTAGTTCATAACAAATTGTTGTTGATAACACCTTATCTGGTAGAGAGACTCTATATAGCAGCAGATTCCTTACCTCGGAATATTCCCCAGGCGTCAGACTGGATCCGGAAGCTTTTGGTGAGTAATACCCCTGCGCCTGTAGGTGGCATTGCTTAGTTCTACGTGGCATCAACGGCGTTGTCCGTGCCTGAAGTGACGTGTACTGTGCCTATATAAGAGCCACCTCAATGCGCTGACAGTTTCTTTTGTGACTTTCCACACTGGAAGTACTGAGCTACAAGGAACACTGATCACTGGTGTGCAAATCACGTGCCGTTATAGGGATTAACTCTATAATCTGGTCGCAGAGCAGGGAGGATGAGTGGGTCACTAAGGAATCTGCGGCTAGATAAAGTCTCTACCAGATAAGGCGTTACTAAAGGTAAGTAACTTGTTCATCTAATAGAGACTTTATAGTTGTCGATTCCTTACCTTAGTGTAGATACCCAAGTAATTCCTCCCTGAGGAGGAACTGTGATACAGATTATACTAAGAAGTCCTGTAGGACCAAACGGGCAAAATGACTGTCATGCCAGAGCTGAATGTCTAGGCAGTAGTGTTTCGTAAACGTATGTAGGGAAACCTACATTGCTGCCTGACAGATATCCAGGACAGGAACTTCGCAAGCTGACGCAGTGGTCGCAGCTTTGGTTCTGGTGAAGCGAGTGCGCAAATCCTCAGGGGGTTGCTTTTTGGCCAATGCGTAGCAGATTTTGATGCAGAGAACTATCCATCACGAGATGGTCCACTTCTGCACCGCCTTTTCTTTCTTGGCTTAGACATACCCTACAAAGAATTGATCGTTCACCCGGAACTCACGAGTACAATCAAGGTAGAAAGCCAACGCTCATTTTGGATCCAGCCGGTGGAGTCTCTCCTCTTCTTTAGAGTGAAGAGGCGGAGCGTAAAAGGTAGGCAGAGTGATGGACTGGCTTACATGGAAAGGAGTAACCACCTTCAGTAAGAAGGATGCTCTAGTTCGAAGAACCAGTTTGTCAGGTTAGAAGGTAAGATATGGAGGATGCGCAGAGAGCACCTGTAGCTCACAGACCCTCTGACAGATGTTATTGCCACTAGGAAGGCCATTTTGATGGTCAGAAGCCTGCGTAGACAGTTGTGGAGAGGCTCAAAAGGAGCACAGATCAGGAAAGTGAGAACCAGGTTGAAGGCATAATAAAAGGCGCTGGTGGGAACATGTGCTGGAGACCTATCAGGAACCTATGCACAATAGTCTACTATGTACAGTCTGTCAGGTCCAGCCCACATCTTATGAATTTGGCTGCATACCTTCCATCAGCAATAGCCTGCGAGAGTATGGCTTGGGCCTCCTCGGAGATCATGGGAAGCACATGTGCAACAGAGTCCCAGATCGTATCGGAGTATCGGGCAAAGAGACACAGTGTTCGACTGCATTGCCAGGCTGGCAGAAGAAAAAATCCTCTTCCCAAAGGTATCAAGCCTTTTGGATTCCCGATCCAGTGAAGTAGTAGGGAATGCGCCGGGGTTAATTTGGAAGTGGAGGCCTGGACAACCAATCTCTCCAGGGTGAGGTGCTGGGTGAGGAAACTGGGGTTTCCTGGGGTGGGTCGATGGCGGTGGGCCATTGTCCTATGCACAGGAGACCCTGTGCAGAGCTTGGACCAGGCCCAGAGTAGGGCATTATTAAGGGCTTCATTAAATGGGAGTAATCGTTCTGTGTGGGCAACTCCCAGATGAAGCACTTCTGTCAAGATGTTCATCTTGACTACCACTAAGGGTAGTGTAAGGTCCAAGACCTCAGCCGCTCGCTGCACCTCCATTGCAAATGAGGCACCCTCCTCAGCCATGGTAGGGGAGAGACCTGCCAGTGTCTGAAGAGTTGTACAGTCCACTGGCATCCGCCACATCCCCATACCAGGTGTCCTCAGGATCTTCTAATGTTTGATAACCATAAGTGTCCGCCAACCTCTCCCACTCATCACCCAATCCAGGCCTGTCATAGCAATAAGGCACTGGCTCCAATATGAGGAGTCTGCCCCTGGTCGGCATCAGACCACGCCCGTCTGTCTCCATATCGGAGTCAGGAATGATGGCGGCAGCATCACAGCTACACGGTGGTGGTGCCGGGACTGGAACGGGTGCCGGGGAAGGTCGAGGTCCCTCGACTGGCACAACACCACATTCTTCAATGGATCCCTGAGGCCTGACTGGCGCAGAGGACAATCTCGCAGGCAGAAGACCAGAAGGGGCCCCTCCTGGAACCGTGGGTCCCAAGGGCGCTCCAGAGGGTTTGGACCGCCCAAAGATGCGTTGCATAGCCTCATGGACTTCTTTAAGTTAGATGGAGGTCCCTCTGGCTTCCAGAAATTCAGGGAGGCACAGAGAAGACCCAGGAGCAGGCTCCACCACAGAGCTAGGCCTCGAGTGCCAACAGTCCCGCGACTTGTCCGAAGACTTGTAGGGAAAAGTCAAAGACCTCTTTGACTTCTTCTTGTGGGACTTACCAAACTTCCCAGGCTTGTAATGGGACAAGGATTGTCCAGTATGGCTTTGCGAACGATCTCGGGACCTTCCTTGCAACCGAGATCTGGAGCGTCACGGAGCCGTTCAACGTAGGCGGCGAGGAGTTTGCGGGATTGCTCCCTCAGCTCCTTGGGATGCATGGTGCTGCAATCCTTGCATGTCTTGGCATCGTGATCTCGCTCAAGACACCAGAGGCAAACCAAGTGCGGGTCCGTCACTGACATCTGATGGTGACAGACTGCACGGTTTAAAACCTGCCTTTCTGGTGGACATCCTGCACACATGGGGGAAACTATCTCCGGATCTGCACTGAATGGCGAGGAAAGAAAAGAACGGCGTCAGCGCGCTGGGGCGGCGTCCATAAGGGCACTGGGCATGTCACTTCCGCTGCAGAGGACGCCACCTATCGGCGCACAGGGGTACTGCTCACCAACTTTTTCCAGATCCAGTTTGACGCCTGGGGAATATTCTAAGGTAAGGTATTTGCAACTAGAAGTTTATGAGATCATCCTTTTTTACATTTAACGTGACAAATCCTGCTTGACTGTCAAATCCTGCTCGATAGGTCTGCTGGGGTTTTTCACAGGATACGTGGGATGCGCTTCAATGAGGCCTCCCTGTCACAGGCAAATATTAGCCGACACTTGGGTAGGGCCCTTCTTTTGTTCCCCCAGCCAGGCCTGCTCCAATCACTGTGGGCCTGTTTTTGACATTACAGTGTCAAAGCCTGTTTGGCAGGTCTGCTGGGTTTATATAGAACACTTGGGGTGCATTTCAAAGGAGAGAAACAGGATGCCAAAACAATTCTTGTGTATCTACTTCGTTTGCTGAAGACTCAGCTTTTGTTCTGCCAGACGTCTGCTTCTGAAGTTGTTGTGGGTACAGGACCTGCCTCAAACTGGATTTTAGTGTTAGATGTGAGAGGACCCTAAAATTACCATAGTACACCGTGCACACGCACACCCCCAGCCCTCTGAGCCTAAGTTTAGTGTGGTCGAAGACTTCAGCCATTTTGAAAATGTCCAAAGGGTGTAGGGTTAGCCGAAGAAATCTTTATCTCATTGGTTATGGCGTTCCCAGAGGTCGTTCCCACTCATTACCTTACGCCAGGCATAAATGTGGCATCTCCAGGCACCCACTTCAGAACACTCCTGGACCTATGGAAGGTCAGAAGAGGACTGAACATGCTGTCTGAGACCTGACACGAGCCCAGAAGACTGGACTAGCACTCCTTCTTGTACCCATGACAAAGAAGTAGATCCCAAGGCTGACCTCCTGTTAAAACTATAGTGACAAGTCACAAGAGGTCTTTTCCTGCAACTGCCCAAGTGACCAGTGTCACCTGGACCCCATGTTGGCCTCTGCCTGCCATCCTGTGAGTCTCTAAGTGACACCCCAAGAGGTCCTGGGGGTGTTAATAGTGTACTCCTGTGATGGTCTGGAACATAAAGGACTAAAGTCAGAAAAATGTAATCTTTGACCTGGACGAACCCGGTTAGTATGCCCAAACCATGCTCCATTGTGGTCACCGTTAAATTTGGCCTAGGTCCTACTCTAACTCGACCATTGCCTATCATTGGCACTTTGTGCTTCTTGGAGCTATTTCTACGTAAAAAAAATGTACATTCTTATCTCTGATTCCCCTTATTGGATGTTTGTCATTTTTTAAAATTACATTTTACTCTATTTTTCGAATTTATTTTGTTTTTTTTATTGTTTTGCATTTTGACTTTTTTTTTTACTGTTTTAGTACTGCCTAAATACTTTACACATTGCCTTTGAGCTAAGCCTTCTACTCTGGCCATAGCCACCAGATGATTGAGCTCAGTTTAATTTAGTGACTTTGAGGGTTTACCAGGACAAAGATTGCGGTTATTACCCGAGATGGGTACCTACCCTTTCAGCTAAAACCCCAATTTCTTACAGTTATCTGAAAATAAATCTGACATGCTGCTGCCATGAGACATTGGCTGTAAAGGAGATCCCCATGGATGGTTTCACACCTTGTGTACCACCAACGAGGTGTTGGAAAGAGAGGCCAAACAGAGTCTTTGTGATCTGGGTTTATATTACTCTGTCAGCCAGTGTATAAGTGTTTAACACTAAAAGGAGATGGTACACTTTAAGTTGCATCTATAATATGCATTATCCCCCTTGGGAGTGCAAGGGAGAAGAATCTGCTCTGCCAATACTCAAAACAGCTGTTACAGGTTCAAGAGAAAATTTCCAGGGCCTGGACAAGTTAATCATCCTAGTTTATGGTTACATCACCATTAGGCCAGATCAAAAAATAGTGAAAAAGGAGCAGACTGCGGAAGAAAGCATATATTGTCTACGTGAGGTTGATATGCTGTGGTGTAGTAATAGGAAAAGGGGTAAATTCATAAAAACAATGGCTGCCAAAGATTGAGCATGCTTAATGGGCAAATTAGGTCAGATGCCCCATCTAGAAACATGTTCAGTGCGGGCAATAGAAAGAGCATTACTGGTTATGTACTGATTAATATGGAAATGTGGCATGCAGTAACAGACATCGTATACAATCCAAGATGGAAAGTGACCATGATCTGCATGTTGTCTATGTGTCTTTGCCTTGGCTAAAGCATACCGCCCCTACTAACGAGCAGTTGGTGGACCCAAGTAAAACTTGCTTTAATTTCAAATAAGATGGTTGTAAAGTGGAGAGTTGAAAACCAAGATTCTCTCAGCCTGGTTATTGAAAACGTGTCAAAGAAGCTGTGCATGGTGATTCTGAAACCGGGGAGGGTGTAAAGCAGGCACGAATGTAAAGAGTTTACTTGAGCTGATCTTCTAAACTACATCGCAAACAAATATCGTGCACCAGGTAACATCAGCATAAATAACCTAATCTTGTTTGAAGAAGACGGTTGTCTGGAAACATCCAGACATGCAACTCCAACAGGGAAGTAAGCCACTAGACTGTGTAGGAGAGAGTATAGGAATGTAATAAAATGAAAGAAGCAGCAGATTCAAATTAGGGCTTGGGAAACCTGAAGAAAACCTCATCCATGAGAACAACAGGAGATTCTGAGAGCAAACGAGGGTCTGAAATATTTCATAGCCCTATACAAGAGTAACAATACATAAGATAGCTGGTGTCTAGACAAGCAGGGGCCAATTAACACAAATGAAGTTGATGTTCCAATGGATGACTAACTGATGGATCTCCCAAGAGACCAGGCGAGACAAATCTGAACTGAGGTATCTGAAGTTCACAGGTAAAGAGGTTTTTGTTGTAATTCACAATCAAAAGCCAAAGGCTTCTAAACCTTGGCCCGGACAGTATTCCAACGTTTACCGTGCCTGGGTCCAGCTGTGGGCACAGGTCTTGACTACAATCTTCAATATAGTTTATAGTGGTTACATTCCCCGTTCCTGAAGACAGACAATAGTTTTCATAATTTACAATAAAGTCAGTCGTTTCAATCCAGAAAATTATCACTTGACCTCCTTGTTGGTTGAGGTGGGAACAATGTATGGAAAACTCCTACAGGACCAAATATAAGCCTAGGCCAAAACCCAAAATTCATTGATTGGAATCTAGGCCAGATCAGGAAAGGGCGGAGTAAAATAGAATAGGCTAGGAGGCTCTCTTCTGATATGAATAAACTATATTTAACTGAAAAACCCTCTTTGTACCTTAATTTTATAACTACTATGACAGCCTTCTGCTCGGTCGACTGAGTCTCCTGTGGGGTACACTGCAGGAGCAGGAAATGTGTTCGCAGCTGCTCAAGGCCTTGACATGCCTGCACCAGCAAACATCAGCCAAGGTTAGGTATAGGTAGGGTGGAGTATGCACTATCAACATCACATAAATCAGTGATGTGTACTGACTCCACTGCATTTAATTTGTACGTAAACAATGTGGGCAGTTTCATTCTGTACTTGAATTTAGACACACCGAATTTGTGAAGAGAAATAGTAGCAATCGTCCTTCTTGCAGATGATGCCGTGCTTTCATCTCTGAGTAGTTGATGAATCACCTACTGATTCTGAAACTTACTGTCAAAAAAGGAGAGAACATCAATGTAAGCAAAACAAAGCTCAAGTTAAAGTGAACCTTTAGTGTAAATGGACCACTGCTCGGAAAGTTTCAACATTTGATTACTTAGATATAAGGATCAACCTCAAATTAATATGAACCCAAGAAAAGATAAAATGACATGCATCATCAGTTAGAATATTGGTGCTTTCCTCTGCTGCAAACACAACTGATGGAGGCAATCCTTGAAGTATACAGGATGAAAGCAGTTATGGTGGGCACCTATGGCACAGACTTATGGTGGTTCCATAAAATTCCAGAGTTACAAAAAATAGAACATGTTTGCCTCATAAGTCTCTTGTGGATGGGGCCAAGCATTCCTCATAAGGACCCAAGACTGAACTTGGGTTAACTGTATAGAAGACGCGATTCAATTGAGACCTGTGCATTACTTAGGACCAGAGAATAAGTGAACCCCCCCCTACCAACTTGTACCTAAATACCTTTCTCCTTGGACGGGTCTGCAAAGAATTTATGGCTAAGGCATATGGCAAAAACATGCCTTGGCCAAAAGTAATCAGCTGTGTTGATTTTTAGGACAAAATTGGCATGTCACATAATCTGGCCTTTAAAGCAAGTTACTGGCAGACAAAGCAAGAGAAAAACATTGAACGTGCCAAAGAAGGTTCTTTATTACCAGATTATTTAATGAAGTCTAATAATGGCTGCAAACCATACCTTTAAACTGGCTGTGACCCTGGACTACAATAATGCTGCTACAACCACCAATCGCCACCACCACAACTACATATCGTGGGTCGTCACTCAGAACAGAAGGGAGCACACTTGGGGTGCCCCGACAACACTCTCTGATGTATACAAAACCTCAATTCACATGGAGAAGTTCCAGTGGGGTCACATGATTTGCATGCTCACTGAGGGGTGGAAAAGTAGTTCAGAAAAACATTCAGTGCAGAACACAGCTTTATGAAAGTATGAGGAGGCCATTCAATCCAACACTGAGGTATAGACATTCTATGTCATAGGCACCAACAGCAACATCCCCGAATGATATGGACGACATTGACAGGGAGTAGTGCTTTTTGCTGAATTTTCCTGCGATCCTTCTTGACTTGCAGGTTAAAATATTTCAGCATATTAATCAGAGAAGATGGCATGCTGAGGAAATACATGCTCCTCGGCACTGTTCAGAATGCAGCTTTTAGAGATGGAAGCTTTCAAAAGGCTGGCAATTAACAGAGACAGACCTGCTTCACTTCACAAACTGCTCCAAGTCAATGCTGCAGAAACTATTAAAGACATAACAGGTTTCACTGGATTACTTTCTCCACAAAGTGCAATTGAGACTCTTCACTATATTTGATGTATTCAAGTAGGAAATGGCAGCAGGGGGACACGGCCTGACGCAAAAGGCATAACACACAGGCCAATTGCCTCCTGGCTGGCCACCACCATCCAACATCATCCTGCTAAGAAACGGATACCCCTGATGTATATGAGCTGAGGGGGTTGCCAGGAACAATTTGGTGTGGAGAGATAACTTATGGCTTCCGCACAGCTTTAATATTCTTTTGCAAGGAGTGCAGCGCTGGTGGGAGGCTGATTCAAGATGGCAGTCACCAGTGAATAGAGGAAAGAGTAATAGCGTACATTGGCGGAGAACCTGGGAGTTTTACAGAAGCAGGAGCAACCTCTGGTGAAACACGGACCCCATTGGGACTTGATTGTGATCAGAGTTAAAAATCTATGACCAGGGAGGTGATCTGATTTGGTGCTGGGCCAGCCTCTGGTGTGACGGCCAAGAAAAGCTGATGGAATGAGAACGCTGTGCATCAGCAGAGGGCTGGGACCTCTGGAGAAGCCATGTTCCTTGTAGCTATATGAGCCCTCCCAACCTCCACTGGACTTAGGAGACAGGTGGAAGACGGTGGAGGTTGTGAGAGCATAGTACTGGGGAGGCAGCCAACAGGTTATATATAAGAAGGCGACTGACTATGATTGGAAGGAGCTGAAAGCCAGTGCAAAGGACAGCAGGGTTGGCTCATCCTCAAAGGACAATGTGAGAGACTGTTAAAGGGGAACTCGGGACTACTATGTCAGTTCGGTTATGAAGGATACATTTTGAGCACTGAAGACACAGAGCATCATACGAAATCCGACACAGATGGGAGAAAGGTCTGAAAGTGGGAGTAAAATGTCCAAGAAAGTCTAGGACAAACCTATCCCTAAGATTAATAGAGTAATTGGTCTGAGGCGGCTCTATGGGGGATAAGGTCTGGATTTGAAAAATGTGCCAATTCTCGAGGCCAAGCACAATACAATACCTGTTGCCTTACACATGGAGAGTAAATGCAGCAGCAAGTGGCAAAATAGGTTTGGTTGGAACCGAATGAGGGTACTGTCTCCTGGGCTGCATACTACGACATGACACATTGCACTATATAAGCACGAAGTCATTTTTCCCAACATCCCTCCTCTAGAAGTCTGGCCTTTGGTACCGCTGGCCTGGTCCACCACCTATTAACTTTTCACCTGAAACTTTATTTTCCTCAGGGCCCCAAGAGAAAGAAGGCTTTTTTTTTATTTATTTTTTATCACCCATGGCACATTTTATCCGACCTAACATTAAGTGTGGCCTGTTTGCAAGTTAAGGTCGATCAGTCAGCAGATATAGCGGTCACCTCATTTGACGCCGGGCTTAAGGTGAGTTTTGACAAAATAGCGCATTTGAAGGACAGCAATAAACGGACTTCTACCACTGCCTTGTGGTTCTCTGCAATCTGAAAGATTGAAGTGCAAAAAGCTGGAGAGGACTTGGCAACATGATTTCACTGAGGAAGGTAAACTATCTATAAAGCTGCCCTTAAAAAATACAGGAAAAAAAAAACAAGGCCTGTCTGTTTGCTAAACAAATAGATGAGGCAGATAACATCCCTGGAATAATTTTCAAAAGTGTAAAATCCTTCCTGAACCCCACTTAAGGCAATCAATCCCTTCCGTCAACACAGGAGTTTGTCAATAATATGTCGGAATTTTTCCATGACAAAGTTTTCAACATCTACTCAAAAGTTACTAATAACAAAACAGACCTCCGTGCCTTGCTTCCTCCTGTTTTTCAGACTAAGATCCCTCAACTCACTTCTTTTGAGCAGATGTCCCGTAAGGACTCTGAAAGCCTCATCCACAAAGCCAAATCTGGCTCCTCTGTGCGCATCTGCCCAAAGCACATTCTTAAACGGGCCATTCATTCACTACCCCGCAGATCAATTCCCTACTTAATCTTTCCCTGGAGCCTGGCTCCTTTCCTTCCTGCTCCCTCTGTTAAAGACACCAAACTTGGATCCGCGTCGCCCAACTAACTACAGACCTATTTCTCTTCTCCCAGTCTTCGGAAAGATACAGGAGTCTTTGGTCAATCTCCAGGTTACAAGATTCATTGAGGAGAAAAATGTCCTTCATCCTTCACAATCTCGTTTCCACGCCTGCTTCAGCACAGAGTCGGCTCTCCTAGAAGAGTCTGATTTTATCAAAACTCGACTTGACCTAGACACAAAATCCACAGTCATTCTGCTTGACCTACCTGCCACTTTCGATACGGTGTCACATGATATTCTTCTTCAACGGCTGGGAAACGCTGGCATTGTGGGCATCGTTTGGGAATGGCTAAGGTCCTTCCTCTCCAATAGAAAGCAAGCAGTCTACCTTCCTTCCTTTTCCTCAGGCTGCAGAGAGGTCAGCTGTGGAGTGCCACTCAGCCCCATTATTTTTAACATTTATATGGCCCATCTCGTACAATCTTGGGGCTTCAACGTGATGTCCTATGCAGATGACACTTCATATCTCTGCCACAAGATTAAAAGGTACCAGCCCCACAGAGCCCTCCGATCTGCAAACCAAAACTTGTTATCTATCCCCAGGATTTTTAAATCAAGTGCAGGTGGCCGCTCTTTCTTTTCTAGCCCCACAATTATGGAATTCTCTCCCGGAAGACATCAGGAGCGTTACTTCAGAGGCCACCTTTATGGCCCTCTTGAAGATGCACCTTTTTAAGAGCGCTGATCTGGCTTAATGGTTTAAATTTGTTAGTGGTCTCTCTTGTGCTACAACCCAGGGCCGGGACACTCCCGCTGGAGCAGCTGTTGCGCTATAAAAGACTGTTCATTCATTCATTCAAGCAGGCAGAGAGGATCTAGGGCACTTGATTGTCAGCATCTGGTCTATGGAATTGGCACTGCAACTACTGAGACCAGGATAATAAATTGCAACAAGTGCAGGGAGAAAGGGGAGAATGCAGTTGAAAATCGGAAAGTGATGATATTCCTAGACTTTATGGCTGCGGAGCAGCAACAACAAACATCCTTCATTGAGGAGAGGTGAAAATTATATGCTATGGGGGAGAAAACTGCCATGCTTTCCAGAAAAATTGAGAATTATAACTGATAAAGAAACCAAGTTATCCCGCACACCCACATGAGTCGCGGGAGTAAACAAAGACTCAATCAAATTGGGAGAAACCCAGGACTGACAGACTAAGATCCCAGTTGCAACGGAACAAAAGGAACAATATTACTGGAGTGCAACAAGGAAGTCCTTTAAGAGGTCAAGCCTAGAAGACAGGGAAGATGGATCAAGATCAGACATCATTCATGAGACAGACTCAATACAGGACTCTGAAAAGCAAATGAACTTGTGCAGTATCACAGTGGGATCAGCAGATGAGGGACAGTATAACAAATACAAGATAGATAGTCAGTGCTGTGCTGGCTGACCTGGCAGTATAGTGCATTACTGGTCCTCCCCACCACTACTGACTGGTCGTAGATATTCCTAGATGGGCTCTAACAGCATATCCAGATATTGTTCAATACTAGGTTTGGATAGGGGGCCCATTGCTAAGCTGTCCTAGGTGAGGTGTGGTGTAAACATTTGTATGCTGCCATGGTGGGGAACTTTGAGATGGCAGAACACTGGAGGGAGGGGGTTAATTTAGGGGGATGGAAGTGGACTATATCCTCTTGAACAATGTACACAATTGCTTTTAACTTTTGTAAGGATGGTGAAATTCCTAGACTCAAAATTGTACCATGGAATGTACAGAACTATATATATATATATATATATATATATATATATATATATATATATATATATATATAACCAGATGTGAAGAGAAGAGGGGCACAGATAGTGTTTCTCCAGGAAACCCTTCTGATATTATCGCCCGGAAAGGCATCACAGAAACATTGGCGAGGGCAACTTCTTTAATACTGATTATTCTGCTTTTGCAAGGGATGGAGCTTATTTGGATTAGGCCAGGGATTCCCTTTAATGGAACAAAGACAAGGATGGTCGCTATATAAATTGTGGGAGGGAAACTGGACGGGAGAGATTTAACCATAGTTTATTTATTTGCTCCCAATACAAACAAGCTGGGGTTCCTAGAAACAATTTCCAGGCAGATAGCTTCCTTTATGCCACATTCCTTAATCAAAGGGGGTGATCCTATTTGTGTGGCTGACACAATATTGCATCTATCTCATCTGCCCCAGCTCATCCACTATGAGACTAGCTAGGAAATTGAAGTCACAATAGGGATTGATTGTTTGAGGTTGGCACATCCCACTGTCAGGGATTACTTTGACTATTCTATATTACATGATCTCCATGTCCGCTTGGATACATTTTTATATAACGCTCCACATGTATACTGAGGTAGCAAACAGTGAGTACCTTGTCAGAACACTGTCAGATTGCAATTCCCTTCTTCTGACCTTATCCTGGGAGTAATCCTAGAACAGCAATACTAGGATGGAGGTTAAAGGTTTACTCTCTGGAGGATCAGTCAATTAGACAAATAATTGGAGAGGCCATTTGTACCTACTTTGCAGAGGATAAGCAAACAGCTTCATCTGTCCTAACACAGTGGGGGGACTTCACAACTGTAATCTGTGGGCAGTGCATTGCCTACACTGCAGGTGTTAGACCATCATACAAGTATGTGATGTTGGGGAACATGAGCAAGTCCTGAGGGAGGTTGAGAAGTGGTACCCTGGACGCCCTGAACCACAAGCCCACTTACTGACAGAAAAGGAAATGTTGGCAGGCCTAATAGGAAGACTACATTGATTATATGGAGCATATGATCAGAGCACATGATGAACGGGACAAGGCATATGGTCAGAGCACACGATGAATGGTGACAAGGCTGGTGCATTACTAGCTTGGTTAGCCATTCCACACAAAAGGGATTCACAGATACTATGGATCAAAACTGAAAAAAGAGTGTTTTATTCCGCTTTAGGGGTCCATATATAGGTTTTCCTGAATCATGTCCTTATATAGGCACAATTCACATTGCCCTTATATAGGCATAGAATCCCTGTCCTTATTTAGGCATTAACCGTGCACTCCAAATACAGGCATGGTCACCGACATCCGTCCACCCCAACGTCACAACGAGTTCTTAGAAACCAGACCCTTAAGCTTCGGGAGTTCCCCTAGCACAGGACTATTGATTTCTCCAAGAACTCATCTATTATGTATGAACCGTTATACCTTAAGGGTTCATTCCTGACGTCTTCCTCTGTCCGACTTTACGTCAATGCCAACAATCCAAGACACCTACCAGTATAAATATACCTTCCCAAGCAAGTTAGAGGAGACCTCGACTTTAGAGGAGACCTCGACTTCAGAGGAGCCCGTATCCCGGCCTGACGCACTGAGAAGACGCTGTCATTCCTGCACGCAGACGAATCCAGCTTCCAGTGTTCTGACTCCCTTCGCGGGGTGTTAGAGTTCCAAGATCCGGCAGGAGATTCCCACCTCTCTCATTCTCAAGGTATGGAGCCGACTAGAACCTAGAGGGACTCTTGGCATACCATACTTGGCATACTAAACTTAAACATACTTTTAGTATACCAGACTAGAGAATACTCCACCTACTTCTACCTTTCCCTACACCTAGACTAGGTTAGGTACATTGGGGTAGAACTAGCTTAGAGACGCATCGTATGAGTACTCGCATTTTTAGCTCATGTTATTTATGTACGTGAATATATGCTAAAAGATAATGCTAGCGCAGTATTATTTATTTCTACTGATTACGCTGTACATTATTTATCTTGCATACGGTCTTGTGATCATAACAGCACATATCTCTTACACGAGAAACAAGACTGTTCAATAAAACCTTTTATTGAAACGCCCGTCTTTCCTTTCTGTGTAACTCTGTAGAAACTAAGCATGCACGATTGACTGAGTGAAACTTATCTATTGTTTCCACGATTCTGAGACCTGTTCCGATTCTAAAGGGAAACAAAAGTTGTCATGTTTTTCGGTTGCCAGAAACTACTCCCTTCTTGTTCAAGGAGTTTCTAGTGGCCTCTGAGCTAGCTGGCACAAGTAATTAAGTTTAATATACTCGATAGGGACATACCGACCGTAGTCCTATGTCAAGCCTATAGGTTATATTATTCCAATGCGCAGAGCCCATTAGGGAAATAGGAACTACACTACATGGCGCCCAAACGTTTGGTAAGGCAGTAATTTAACGCTAGATACTGAGTTACTCAGTCGTGCTTTTCTCAGAGACCCCATCTCACATACTCCATAAGACGTCTGGAGTGGGTAGGGTTAAATATCCGCCATAACTAAATAGGGAAGCACCCTATATATTAGTTGTTTGGTTTGTTCAACGTTGAAGGATACAGTGTTCCAAAATATTGTGCACCTTATCTTTTTTGTTTCCTTGAAACTTGTTCTGCATTTTTCAAAAAACAAATGTCCAACAGGGACAATGCCACCGACACCGGTGGAGCTGCGGCTGACCCAGCCATAGCAACAGTTTTTAACTTTACAGGTTTGAATGAACCCGAGGAGGGTGTTATAGACATCAATCCAAACTTAACAAGAGCCACCACTCTAAAACTTATAAAACATGGCCTACCACCAAGAGGCGGTAGAGCAGTTTGTCACAGAGGCACACGAATCCTTTCAGACAGAGGTATTCTATTCATGGGTAATATTTCCTGAATCAAATTCAGTAACAAGACTGTTTCACTTCTACAAAGAAGATGAACCACCATAGGAATATATTCCTTTCGAGGATATTGAAATTCCACTAACATACCAGGAGCATCAGCTCTGGTTTAAAGGCGCCCTAAAACATCACAAAAACATTACCAGGCTCGGTCCACTAGGTAGACCAGGAGCAACATGGCCGATTCTAGCCGGCTACACTCCTCATCCTGACCTCGAAATAATGTCAGACGAGGAACTACTTACTCAACTTACAGAGTTAATAAAAATTTACAGACAATTAGTCCAATATGTCATGCGGACTTTCACAGTCCAACCACCATTAACCATTCCAAATCAAACTCCTCAACAGGGGAATACACTAAAAATTACACCACAGACTCTATACGCAGTCATGGATAAAATGCCCACAAAACGTGAGCAAATTCCATTCTGGATAGCTCAAAAAATTACTCAAATTGAAGCAGTATTTCCAAATACTAGCCCTTATGAGAAACACAGAATATTAACAATCTGTTTACCAATGGGGATCACACCACAACTGGAAGACTGCACCACTTGGGGCTCAGTCTTTGCTGCCATCTATACTAAAACACATGGTATTCCGTCAAATGCAGTAATACCGGATGTCCTGAAACAAATTCAAAACGAATAAGGGGCAGAGCCTGCTCTGAATTTAGGTATGAAATTACTGAAAAACTTCGACCAGGTCTCAACAATAATATTATCTAATGTTAAAGGGGAGGCAGCAGCAGTGGCGATCCGCCAACGATTAAGGGAATTCGATGTTACAGAACATCAAACTGAGCTACCCAGAATAATTGAACAATCTTATCAGAATTAGGCAGAGATAGTTTGGGTGGAAGACCATTGAAGCCAAAACTATCTGAAAGTCCTGAGAAGGACTCTATTAAACAAACTCCTACATCTTCTAAAAAGAAGTGGGAAACTAATAAACAAAATTCAAACGAGAGGTAGGTCTCCTAAAAAGGAGCCCTCTGAAAGGAGGTATAACCTCAGGAATAGGGATAATTTGAAAAAGCCTGACAGGTATCAAGAGACTGATACACGTTCCTCTCGTACCTTTCAGATATCGTCACAGACATCGGAAAGAAGAGGACGGTCAGAACATAGAGAAGAACGCGTGAAATCGAAAGACGACAAACACGTTCCGAAAAATAAATCCAAACCTCAATTCTAAAAGAAGAAGGTAGCAGGTCTGAAGGTCAGACATGCCAAGGATACTGAAAACACAACTCAAGAACGGAGAATGGGCTCAGACAATGCTGGACAGTGCAGCAGAAGTCACAATAGCTCACCAGAACCTGAAGGAACTTCTGGAGATAGTGGACTTGAATGAGTACATTACAGTTGAGACTGTAGACACCAGGGTTAGTACTCCACAAAAGTTATATGAAATGACACTCCGGATGGAGGGAGACATACCTAGACAGGTGAAAGCACTTTTTTGGGAAAAACTTTCAAGGGGCTATGACATACTTCTAGCAGAAAAAGACTGGCCACCACAATTTGTCAGGGAGTGCCCACATGGCGAGGACATTATTATGCATGCCTTCTCCAACCATATTCCAATTCACCTTAAATATACTTATGCTAGGAAATGGGCAGTAGCCCAGGCCCCAGCATTATATAAAAATCATGTAGGATGGGATGAGGACTCACCTCACCATAAAATACATCTAAAAAATGAACCTACTGCACAGAGGCAGTATCCAATAAAGCAAGAAGCTAAAAAACAGGTCAGGGAGATCTTAGATCAACTTGAATACCAAGGGGTGATTGAAACATGCACCTCTTCAATGAACAATCCTTTGTTTCCTGTCTCCAAACCAGACAACACCTATCGTCTAGTTTTGGATTACAGACACTTAAACACTTGTTCAAAAACATTTGCAGTGCAAAATGCACATAGTACAGCATTAATGAATAACATTGTGCGTAAAAAATATAAAACCACATTGGATATCTCAAATGGTTTCTTTTGTCAAAACATAGCACCTGGAAGCAGGTACTTAACAGCTTTCTCAATAATGGGGACCCAGAGTCAATTTTGTCGACTCCCACAAGGGTTCAAGAACAGCCCGGGGTTATTCTCAGCGAGAGTGACGGAGTTACTACAAATTTATGATAATGAGGCATTGTCATATGTCGATGACAGCTATCTGACAGACGATGACCTGGACAAACACTTGAACAGGGTGAGTACCATTATATTGGGCTTCACCTCTGAGGGCTACAAGTTCAACTTTAAAAAGTCCAGAATTGCCCATCTCAATGTCCTTTTTCTAGGATATGAGCTTTCAAGTGAAGGCAAGAGCTTGGCAGCCAACTTTTTAGAAAGGTGTGCGCTGCTCCAACCTCCTAAAACGCTGAAAAATTTACAATCCATCCTGGGTTTTCTAAATTTTGGAAGAACATACATTCTAAATTACGCAGAAAGGGTTAAACCTCTCTACGCACTAATCAAACCTGATTTTTCAATCAAAAATTGGACACATGAACACACAGAAATCTTGCGTTCACTCCAAGCTAACATGTTCGCAACAAATCACTTACAAACACGCGTAAGTCAACGCAATTTAGTCATCCGAATAATTTCGGGTCAATGCGGATTCACCTACTTAACATTTAATGAGGGTGAAAAAGTACCAATAGCATACAAATCACATTTGTATACACAAGCAGAAATGTGCTTTACTTCAACTGAAAAAATAATGACAGCAGTTCAAACCGCTGTAGCAAAAGAAAGAGCTCTAGTCCAAGGGAAACGCATTATTGTCGTAACCCCAGTTCCGGCCTTAGAGGCTGTAACTAAAGCGAGCATTCCAAATGCAAAAGCATTACATCCAAGATGGATACAATGGGTTAATTCTCTTGCTGCAACAGATGTTGAATATGTTTTTGATCCGGATTTAAAAACACAAGCGTTCCTGCAATATGAACATGAATGTCCTCTGCCCACTGAGATTCTGCCTCTCGATCAGTACGAATTCATAATTTACACTGACGGATCCGCACATCCTGCAACAGGGAGTAAGCAAGCTTACAGTGCAGCGTGCGCAATCGTTAAAGGTCGCATGCGCGATGGCAACTTCAGACCTATGGTCACAAAAACCCAATATCTAGGAGATTGCACAGCTCAGCGAGCTGAACTACAAGCATTCAAACTGGCACTTGAAAGTACAGATCGAGAATTCCCCACCCTCATAGTGTGCGATTCTTTCTACTGTGTGCAGTCGTATAATGAATATATACAAACTTGGCTTGAAAATGGGTTCAAAGATGCAAAAGGTGGCACAATAAAGCATAAAACACTTTGGGAACAAGTAGTTCAGTTAAAAAACGAACTACCATAGGCTCACGTGATACACACACTGAGTCATCAACGTGATGGCGTTCACGTTGCAGGGAATTCATTGGCTGACGAAGCCGCAAAGGGGGCTGTTCAGACGGCTTCCGTAGCTGCGATCACTCGTTCAAAAACAAGAATAGACAGTGAGATAATGTTGGCTATCAATGCTACGAGCAAAGGCAGTGGTGCAGCGTTACCAAAAAAGTTTCCACTCAAGTACTCTTATGTAATTGATGCGAACAACGTTCCTTTTGCTCAAATCCCTGGAGTGGGGGATAGGGTAATTCCAAACATGGAACGTAGAGCAGCTTTGATTTATGAAACACATCTGGGAGAGGGTCTGTCACATCAAGGGATCTCTAAAACAATATTGACATTAAGAGATGTACTGGTGGCCTGGCATGAATACACAGATTCACATCTTCATCAATGACTGCATAGACTGTAAGGTACAGCGAGATGCAGAACGCCACCAGACACCATGCTACGAAGTAGCCTGCCAGGGACAGACACCATTGTTAGACAGCATTAGACTATCTATGCACAGGCGTCCTTGTGGACAACTGCAATCCCACAAATACTAAGTCAAGGTTCCTATGGATATGGCCTCAGCGCTCGGCTGACGCTCGAACTGTTATAAAAGATTTGCGAGTCTTTATCGGCACATACGCAATAGGCACGCTACATTCTGACCAGGGCCCTGCGTTTAGCTCTCGAGCTTACAAAGAAGCCATGGCCAGTCTGGGCGTTGCATTGCGGTACTCCTCTCCGTTTCATCCTGAGGGAAATTCTGTTGTGGAAAGGAAAAACCGGGACATAAAGCAGTCTATAACAGCTAGGGTATTCGGTTCGGGTGATGGGTGGGTCAAACATCTTTATAGGGTCCAACGCTCATTAAACAAATTTGCCAAGAAGTTCTCTAGGGGGGGGGGGGGGTCACTCCATATGAGGTCCTATTTGGGACAAGAATGTGGGTGCCAAATCTAGAATGTAGTGGCACAGTGGTGGAAAATAAACCCTTTGATATCAAAGATCGTTTGGCTGTTTTACAGGATCTAAATGAACTAAGATCGAAACAAAGCAACGTATTCCTGCAGCCAACCACCACTGGGGAAAAACCGGCAGTCCCAGCAAGGCCTGTCTGGATTTTAAAAGTTGGGGATCTAGTCAGAGAAACAATTGCGGACAAGAAGGCATTTGGACCTTCTTACAGACAACCAGTAACTGTCCTAGCCGTCCACGGAACAAGAACAGTACTTCTGCCACCCCTTGCTGGAAAAAAGGAGAAAAGATTTGTGTCCATCGACCTCATCAAACCACAGTATGTGGCCAATACTAAATAGTAGGCCTCGTGGACTCCTACCTAGTAGCAGACACACTCCTCTCGCTAGTATCAAAGAGGTTCAGACTGAAAGACTGATAACCATCGAGAATTCAGCAGTAACAGATGAAGGACTGAGCAACAATGCTATGGAACTCATCCCTCTTGAAACTCAAGTAACAGTTCGTCCAAATACACCTGTCTACACCAATGTAACAAGTGATCAACTGGTTCCAGCGATTTCTACAAATCCTGATGCAATTCCAACAAATGACAGAACTGCTTCTGGCTATTTCATTAACTTTGATACGTTTTCTGAGGATCTGAGTGAGCTCGAGACGTCGCCAGCATCAAAACCTTTTAAACAGCAAGTACAAGACTTTTTACATTTTTTGAAAAAGACTTATCAATCATGTCACTTATAAAGCGCACTACATACCCGCGAGGGTCTCAAGGCGCTGGGGGAAGAGGGGGGTGGTGCTGCTACTGATCGAAGAGCCAGGTCTTGAGGAGTCTTCTGAAGGCCAGTAGGTCTTGGGTCTGCCGAAGGTTGGTGGGGAGGGTGTTCCAGGTCTTGGCGGCGAGGTGGGAGAAGGATCTGCCGCCGGCGGTCGTTTTCCGGATGCGGGGGACTGTGGCGAGGGCGAGGCTGGTGGAGCGGAGCTGGCGGGTGGGGGTGTAGAAGCCGAGTCGTCTGTTGAGGTAGGCTGGTCCGGAGTTGTGGAGTGCTTTGTGTGCGTGGGTGAGGAGCTTGAAGGTTATCCTCTTGTTGACAGGGAGCCAGTGCAGGTCTCTCAGGTGGGGTGTGATGTGGCTGCGTCGGGGGATGTCGAGGATAAGACGTGCAGAGGCGTTCTGGATGCGTTGCAGCCGTCTCAGGAGCTTAGCCGTCGTTCCTGCGTAGAGGGCGTTTCCGTAGTCCAGCCTGCTGGTGACGAGGGCCTGGGTGACTGTTTTTCTTGTTTCGGTGGGGATCCACTTGAAGATCCTGCGGAGCATTCGGAGGGTGTTGAAGCAGGATGAGGAAACGGCGTTGACCTGCTTAGTCATGGAGAGGGTGGGGTCGAGGATGACCCCTAGGTTGCGTGCGTGGTCGGTGGGTGTCGGGGCTGTTCCCAGTGATGTCGGCCACCAGGAGTCGTCCCATGCTGAAGGGTTGGAACCAAGGATGAGGACCTCCGTCTTGTCCGAGTTCAGCTTCAGGCGGCTGGTACTCATCCATTCGGCGATGGCCTTCATTCCTTCGTGGAGGTGGGCTTTGGCGGTGTGAGGGTCTTTGGTGAGGGAGAGGATCAGCTGGGTGTCGTCGGCGTAGGAGATGATGTTGAGGTTGTGCTGTCGGGCGACGTGGGCGAGGGTGCCATGTAGATGTTGAACAGCGTTGGGCTGAGGGAGGAGCCTTGGGGTACGCCGCAGGTGATCTTGGTGGCTTTGGATCGGAAGGGGCGAGGCGGACGCTTTGTGTTCTGCCGGAGAGGAAGGATGTGGTCCAGTCCAGGGCCTTCTCTTGGATCCCGGCGTCGTGAAGGCGTGTTCGTAGTGTGTGGTGGCAGACCGTGTCGAAGGCGGCTGATAGGTCCAGGAGGATGAGGGCTGCTGTTTCTCCGTTGTCTAGCAGGGTCCTGATGTCATCGGTGGCGGAGATGAGGGCGGTTTCGGTGCTGTGGTTGCTGCGGAAGCCGGACTGGAAAGGGTCCAGGATGTTGTTCTCCTCGAGGTAGCGGGTCAGTTGTTTGTTGACGATTTTCTCGGTGACCTTCGCGGGGAACGGGAGCAGAGAGATGGGTCGGAAGTTCTTGAGGTCCTTGGGGTCTGCCTTGGGTTTCTTGAGTAAGGCGGTGATCTCGGCGTGCTTCCAGCTTTCCGGGAAGGTTGCTGTCTCGAAGGAGATGTTGATTATTTTCCGGAGATGGGGCGCGATGGCTGTACTGGCTTTGTTGAAGACGTGGTGAGGGCACAGGTCTAGCGGTGAGCCGGAGTGGATGGTGTTCATGATCTCGCTGGTGTCCTCGTCGTTGATGTTGGTCCAGGAGAGCAGGCGGTTGGTGGTTGTGGGGGCAGTGGTCTCGGTGGTTGCCGGGGCGGTCGTGGTGTTGAAGCGGTCGTGGATGTCGGCGATTTTGCGGTGGAAGAAGGTGGCCAGTGAGTCGCACAGGTCTCGCGACGGCGGGATGTCGTTGGTGTTGGAGCTGGGGTTGGAGAGTTCCTTCACGATGTTGAAGAGCTCTTTGCTGTTGTGTGCGTTGTTGTCTAGGCGGTCTTTGAGTGAGGCCCTTTTGGCGGATCTGATGAGGTGATGGTGACTGCGGGTGGCGCTCTTGTGGGCGGCGTAGCTGTCCGCTGTCCGTTCGTGGAGCCAGATCTTCTCCAGTTTTTGGCATGTTCGTTTGGAGGCCTGGAGGTCTTCGGTGAACCAGGTGGCTTTCTTGCTGGTGTGGCTGTTGGGCGGATTCTTGAGCGGGGCGAGGGTGTTGGCACAGTCGTCGATCCACTGTCTGAGGTTGCGGGCGGCGGTGTCGGGGTCGGAGGGTGGGCTCAGGGCGAGGGCTGTGGTTAGCTGGTCTTCGGTGAGACTGCTCCAGCAGCGGCGAGGCATTTGTTCGGTGCGGTGGTGCGTGGTGGGCTTCCTGTAGGTGAAGTGGATGCAGTGGTGGTCAGTCCAGTGGGGTTCGGAGGTGTGGTTGAAGGAGACGTGTGGGCTTGCGGAAAAGATGGAGTCTAGCGTGTGGCCGGCGGCGTGGGTGGGTGTAGTCACGAGCTGTCTGAGTCCGAGGGTGGCGAGGTTGTCGATCAGGGTGGTGGAGTTGGTGTCCTTGTTGTTCTCGAGGTGGAAGTTCAGGTCCCCGAGGAGGATGTAGTCCGTGGAGGCGATGGCGTGTGTGCTGACGAAGTCAGCGATCGAATCGCTGAACTGTGGTCGGGGTCCGGGGGTCTGTAGATGAGGGTTCCTCTGAGGGTGGTGTTGGGATCGGTGTGGATCTGGAAGTGCATGTGTTCGGCGGTGCTGAGGGTGTCGTCGGTGTTGGTTGAGACTGAGGGTGTTCCTGTGGACGATGGCGATGCCTCCTCCGACTCCTTTGGTGCGGTCCCTGCGGGTGATCTTGTAGCCGTCCGGGATGGCAATGGCGATGTCGGGGGCTGAAGCGGGATTCAGCCAGGTCTCCGTCAGGAATGCGACGTCTGGGGAGGTTGAGTCGAGAAGGTCCCAGAGTTCGATGGCGTGTTTGCGGGCGGAGCGGGTGTTGAGGAGGATGCATCTGAGGTAGTTGGGTTCTTTCCTGGGCGGTGGTTTGGTGGGGCGGGTGCTGGCGAAGCTGCAGTTCCGGCAGGTGAAGGGCCCTTGGGTGCGCTCGGGGTGGCCAGGTAGCAGGCGTGATCTTTTCCGGGGTTGAGTGCGTGGAGGGTGCTGGCGTCGTATCGGCGTCTGTTGATGTGGCGGGCGCGGGGGATGCCCGGACCAGGGGTTCTGGCGCTGGGCGCGGTCCCGGCGCGGACGGGCGCAGACGGGCTTGCCTTCGGCGTGCCAGCGGCGCGCCCGCTGCGCACGTCCGCTGCGCGGCCGCACAGCGGCCGCCATAAATGGGGAGGTGGGAGGGAGGAGCAGGGAATGGGGCAGCGAATGGGCAGTGAGGGGGCGGGGCCGCAGGGGCGCAGCGGCGGGAAACAGGCACAGAAAGGAAAAAAACGAGCACAATCAGGGCAGCAAGGGGGCACAGAAAGGAAAAAACTAGCACAATCAGGGCAGCAAGGGGGCACAGAAAGGAAAAAAACGAGCACAATCAGGGCAGCAAGGGGGCACAGAAAGGAAAAAACGAGCACAATCAGGGCAGCAAGGGGGCACAGAAAGGAAAAAACGAGCACAATCAGGGCAGCAAGGGGGCACAAAAGGAAAAAAGCGAGCACAATCAGGGCAGCAAGGGGGCACAGAAAGGAAAAAAACGAGCACAATCAGGGCAGCAAGGGGGCACAGAAAGGAAAAAACGAGCACAATCAGGGCAGCAAGGGGGCACAGAAAGGAAAAAAACGAGCACAATCAGGGCAGCAAGGGGGCACAGAAAGGAAAAACTAGCACAATCAGGGCAGCAAGGGGGCACAAAAGGAGAAAAACTAGCACAATCAGGGCAGCAAGGGGGCACAAAAAGGAAAAAACGAGCACAATCAGGGCAGCAAGGGGGCACAGAAAGGAAAAAACGAGCACAATCAGGGCAGCAAGGGGGCACAGAAAGGAAAAAAACGAGCACAATCAGGGCAGCAAGGGGGCACAGAAAGGAAAAACGAGCACAATCAGGGCAGCAAGGGGGCACAGAAAGGAAAAAACGAGCACAATCAGGGCAGCAAGGGGGCACAGAAAGGAAAAAAACGAGCACAATCAGGGCAGCAAGGGGGCACAGAAAGGAAAAAACTAGCACAATCAGGGCAGCAAGGGGGCACAGAAAGGAAAAAAACGAGCACAATCAGGGCAGCAAGGGGGCACAGAAAGGAAAAAACTAGCACAATCAGGGCAGCAAGGGGGCACAGAAGGAAAAAAACGAGCACAATCAGGGGCAGCAGCAGGGCACACAGACGGAGCTGTGTGGTGGGGGAGCGACCTACCAGTCAAGGTCAGGGGTCGCTCTCTTCACCACGCAGCGGCCGCCATAAATGGGGAGGTGGGAGGGAGGAGCAGGGAATGGGGCAGCGAATGGGCAGTGAGGGGCGGGGCCGCAGAGGCGCAGCGGCGGGAAACCGGCACAGAAAGGAAAAAACGAGCACAATCAGGGCAGCAAGGGGGCACAGAAAGGAAAAAACTAGCACAATCAGGGCAGCAAGGGGGCACAGAAAGGAAAAAACGAGCACAATCAGGGCAGCAAGGGGGCACAGAAAGGAAAAAACGAGCACAATCAGGGCAGCAAGGGGGCACAGAAAGGAAAAAGCGAGCACAATCAGGGCAGCAAGGGGGCACAAAAAGGAAAAAAACGAGCACAATCAGGGCAGCAAGGGGCACAAAAAGGAAAAAAACGAGCACAATCAGGGCAGCAAGGGGGCACAGAAAGGAAAAAAAAAAACGAGCACAATCAGGGCAGCAAGGGGGCACAGAAAGGAAAAACGAGCACAATCAGGGCAGCAAGGGGGCACAGAAAGGAAAAAACAAGCACAATCAGGGCAGCAAGGGGGCACAAAAAGGAAAAAACGAGCACAATCAGGGCAGCAAGGGGGCACAGAAAGGAAAAACGAGCACAATCAGGGCAGCAAGGGGGCACAAAAAGGAAAAAACTAGCACAATCAGGGCAGCAAGGGGGCACAGAAGGAAAAAACGAGCATAATCAGGGGCAGCAGCAGGGCACACAGACGGAGCTGTGTGGTGGGGGAGCGACCTACCAGTCAAGGTCAGGGGTCGCTCCCCCACCACATCTGGTTTCACCATGGATTGAACTTTGGGTTATTTCTGGAATATTTTTCTTCCTGCTTTGGCTAGCTTTGGTTAGGACTATGAGCGTGCTTATAAATGGCAGATACATCCATTTGGACACTGAAAGAAAAGAAGTGAACTTACTTTTAAAACCTCACAAATCATCCCATCGTGAAACAAGAGACTTGTCTGCAGTGAACATCACAGCCATTCCTATACAGGATGGTATAGTGTGGGACAAAACAGATTTCGATATTTTTGGCCCGACGGAACATTTGAACATTCCACATTTATTTAAGATCTCACTAAGTGATTTTGTTTCATCCAGTACCTATTCTGATGATTGGGACTTTGAAACTGTAAATAACATGATGTTTGACCTAGAAAAATCTGCTGCATTTTCTAATAATGAATATTTAGAGGGTTCATCAGACTATGAACAGCTGTATTGCTATAACCACTATGGTCATCATTTCTTGCATAAATCTGCAACACCTAGAAATGTGTTTATGTTTAACCAATGGGAGCATTGTCCTACACCACCAAAAGGTAGTTCTGAAAAATATGGAAACTTTTTAGCAAATGTTTTTGGATACAATACATCTGATCCAGAAACGTTTTACTATAGAAATGTAAACAAATCAGGACTGAAAATTATGTTAACCGATACAAAACAGATTTACTTTGCAGCATTTATTGCCCAACTGTCTAGACATGGTTTCGACTTGTGGAAAGAGAAAATAGACACAAAATCTGTCTGGGGTACTAAAGATTGGCATGTGCAGGGGATAGAAGCTTTATTTAGAGCCTGTATCGTCCATCAACAAATAATGTTTTTGAATGACACTGTGCAACAAACGTCTTGCCTTGGGTTAGCCAAGATTAAAGACATGAAAACTCCTTCTGTACCAACACCTGCAAGTGATAACAATACACAGGCAGCGGTTACAGTTGACACCATACTACAACTCAACAGAACAAATCCTGATTGGAGAAAATGGTTGATCTGGCCCACAGACACAAACAACTGTCAAGAGAGATTCCTGAATAAAACACAGGGGTTTACTATTCATAGGCCAGACCCACGATACGTCCAAAGACAGCATCCGGGGGTAGTAACAACATACAGTGTAGGAAAATTATGCCTCGATTGGCTGCAAAAATCTACACTTAAGGATGTGAAACAACACTTATCTTTACTTAAAGACGCAGACCGTAGGGAATTCTTGCTTGGACCAAGTAAACCGCATCAAAAACGTTTCATATATGCCGGCATTTATGCTGCTTATAATGAAGCATGGAAGGTGTCACAGATGGAGGCCGCAGAACGAATACGTGAACTTGATCGTATTAACTTAGAGAAAACGCTCTCTGTGGTCGACAATGGGTTAACAACTTTGTCCTCCAGAATTTATTCATTGGACAGTATTGTATCCTCTGCTATCGACATACTGGAACAAGATTTAGCCATGTTACAGCAAGGCCAGTCTCAGTTACGTTCTATTATGTTATTAAGCTGGACGCTGCAATCTTTGCGTGCGGGCTATGTGCCTTGGCGTTTTATCAACACGACGGCTCTGTTTGCAGAATACAATCTAACTGATAAAACAGATCGAACTGGCACAAAGGGGAGCAAAGTATACAGTACTGAGCATTGAAAAACTTGAAAAATTACCATTCACAGTGGCAGAAAAACCAGCTACAGAATGGCTTATTCATGGCAAAATTAGTCTACCTGTGACTACTTTCCAGTTTCAGTATTGCCTTAAACAGATGCAAGCAGGCAAATATGAAAGGTTGGGTAAAGAATACATTAAGGCATCCTGGAATTTACCTTACACCTATAGATGTTGGAGTGGGGATCGTGAAGTGTTTCTAAGCGGTACACACTGTGAAAGTGCACTGAGCGGTTCACTGAATTGTCAGGACATATCTTTACACAGGGCTTGTAATGGTTCTGTGGCAAATTTGTCCTGCCACCAGCAAGGTACACCAGCTGCTGTGATTAATCCAACGTTTGGCCAACTTTCTAATGGGAGTTACCTCATGTTGAATGATCAGAGTTGCTGTGGCATGTTGCCAGGCATCCCATATCTAGTAACGGTCAACTCCAGGGTCACTTGCTGTATGGCTGAAAGCCATGCTTATACAACAATCAGTGCCTTTGACCTCGGCCAAAGAAACCTATGATCTACAAGTTGCAAGGACTTCGGCTGAGATACAGGCTTTAATTCGTACAAACTGCTCTATACATTTCGTAGAAATGATGGGACGTATCTTAAACATGTCTGATACGAGCAGAATTGTACATATATTTAAGACCATCTGTTCCGGACTATTAGCACCTTTCCAGGCTGTCCTCGGAATCATCCCAAACTTCGCACATTCGGTGTTTGGTGGTGTGCCGTTAATTCTAGCACTTGTTGCAGGAATTCAGTTTCTATTCCTCCTATACGCTATGGCAAGCCTCTTCGCCAACATCACCCCGAGCGATGTGGAGAGAGCCCTCCTTGAACGGAAATGCCGTGAGCGAATAGTACAGCTTTTGGGCATGCCTCGTCTACGGGAACTTAATACAACGTGGTTCCTGTCATTCAGACCAATCTGGCAAGATTGCATCTTACCTGTTCTACGCTGCCTGTTTTGCGGTGAAGAATGCGTGCTAGACACCTGTCTAACACTCCCATCAGTCATGCCAATGGATATCGATACTCTGCTGGACCCGATAACGGCCCATGCTGTGTGTTGTCCCCAGAGGCTACCAATCCTGATGACTGCATTCATTGAGATCTCACAGACGCTTCCGGCTGCTGCTGAGGTACGAGATGGATCAACAGGCACACAGGTAACAACGGACGCGAACATTGCATCTTCTACTGAAGGCGTTGTTTCTCATCTCTGTGCAATTAACCTTCTGAACGAGGTGTTCCAAATGTCACCAACTTCGGTGGACGATATTTTGGCTACGGAAATAGATGGTCTAATGTTTACGCCAGACCCATACACTGACTTTGATTCGGCTCATAGTGTACCAGGGCAACAATGAAATTTGACCTTCATATTTTCAAAACTTGGAACTTTTCCCAGAATTGAACTTTTTCTTTTAAATTTTTGAAATGACATTGCAAAGAACAATCTGCTTACAGTAGAACTAGTCTTATAAAACGGACTTCTTTGAAATCTTCCAGGGACACATTGTCACCTTACTTGTCTAACATTTCATTTAATTCCATGATATGCAATGGCTTTGATTGAGAACTTATTGACCATTTCATCATATGTATATATTTGTTTCATTCACGTTGCATTTTACTTCCATTATATGCTTAGAATGAAAACGATGCTTTAAATGTACAGTACCTATTGCATTTCAACAGTTTTGATCTTCTTTTAAAATGCTTTTAGAAATGTTTTTAGCAACATGTGGTACTCAATTTTATGTTTAGCATTTAAATGTTTAGCATTTAGTATTATCGTTCAATCGAAAGTGGAGTGGGTGTTGTATTCCGCTTTAGGGGTCCGTATATAGGTTTTCCTGAATCATGTCCTTATATAGGCACAATTCGCATTGCCCTTATATAGTCATAGAATCCCTGTCCTTATTTAGGCATTAACCGTGCACTCCAAATACAGGTATGGTCACCGACATCCGTCCACCCTAACGTCACATCGAGTTCTTAGAAACCAGACCCTTAAGCTTCGGGAGTTCCCCTAGCACAGGACTATTGATTTCTCCAAGAACTCATCTATTATGTATGAACCGTTATACCTTAAGGCAGAGGTCTTCAAACTTTTGTAGGTTGAACCCCCCCCCAGCTGAATTTTTTTAGATGTTGGGCCCCCCCACCGCCTGACAGAAATTTCAGGAATGTGGTACACTAATCGACCGCCACGCGCATATCACGGGCCATATCCGGCAAATAATGTTCAACACAATAAGAGTGTTTAGTAAACTGCAGGTTTGTGAGTGGATGTGGTGAAATGACAGAGGCTTATTACACAGCTCAAAACACAATTTTTCAAGATAAAATGTGCGTAAATTGTTTTTACTAGGATGCTTTGTTTTACACATGACATAGATTAATAATAACACCACCAACATAAATGTGATGGGTGTGCCAGTTTTTAGCCACATAGACTGTCAATCTGTGGATGGATTTTTGCCACTGCCATCCTCAGGTTGTGCTCCACATCCAGTCTCGAACGGTACTTAGTCTTTAATACCGCAACTGCTGAGAACCCAATCTCACATAAATAGGACGAGCTGAAAGGCAAGAGAGTTTTGATAGCAGTTTCTCTCAAAGCTGAATATTCTGCAAACATTTTCAGCCAAAACAGTGACTGTAAAGGAGACAGTGTTATTAGATTTTTCGAGCACTCCCTAGCTCAGAGTTGGTACACGAGAAACAATTCTTCTCTGGAAACCATTAACAAACGTTTTAGGCAGCATTATAATGGGATAATTGCCCACCAACCAGTTATGGATCCGAAGACAAAGGTCCACAGGAAAAAAGGACAAAGGTCCACAGGAAAATCCACAGAGAGGGCGCTGAACGAACACCTAATTGAGAATTCCTTAGTGGTACGATAAATTGCTTGCCTGAAGCAGTGGGGGTTTAGGACACGTCGGGCTTATGTTTAAAAAAAATAGAACTGATAATAAATGAATAATGTTGCCTATTTTACTTCAGAGCAATGTTGTCTAACAAACTTTGTGGTGGCAGGGACATGTTAAGGATTTTGGGTGCCCTGGGCCAATACTATTTTGGGGGCCCCTGTTCAGAACAGCTTTGAGATTAAATGATTCACTTTCAGCTCTGCCATACCCTCTTTAGCCAGGCTACTAAAGGTGCACAGGCGCTATGGTCGAAATTCTAATAGTTTACATCTAATATTCAGAGATAGTGATGTGTGTTTTCACTGTTGTAACAAAGCAGCAGCCCACTAATTTTACAGCAAATAATATCTGTGATATCCTCCAATTTCTCATATGTGAGGACCCGTTTTGATCTAAAATAAACTTTTTTATGGTTGTTGCATGAAACAAAAACATTTCTCTGCAAATAGTAATAGAGTCTCTCACATCAATCACATAAAAAGAAATGAAACAAAACGGTATTTACAAGAATCTGTTTAGGAATTATTCCAGGCCATCAGGGCAAAAACAGAGCTGCCTCTATCAAGTGGCCCCCTGAAAGGCTGGATTGCAGTGCATGTATATGTGTCCTTTTGTAATTTAGGACAAAAACCTTGATGGGGCACGACATGCCCATACTTGTGTACAGGGGCGCAACTAGACCCGAACTTCGGGTGGGGGTTAACACTCCCAGCCAGGGCTGGCCCTAGCACTGGTAGCACACAGTGGAACGGTCTGTTTTGGCGCCCCCTCCCCCATTTGCTCCTTCTCCATGAATTTCCTCACTACCACTCACCAACAAAGCACCTCATCTCTCTATAGCACCTTTCTGGCAAACATTTCATTTTTTATAGCACTACTCGTAGTTTACTCACACTCAGTTCTTTGATCTGCATGGTACACTTTCTTTGTAGCAGGCACATTAAACCTCTGCGCTGTGTGGGTGGCAGGAGTACCCATGTGAGTGCAGGGTGAGCCATGCAACAGTGTGAGAGTAGGGTAAGAGGAGTGACTGCAGGGTGAGTGAGGTGACCATATGAATTTGGGTGCGGGTGCAAGTGCAGAGTGGGACGAATTAATGTATGGTTTGTGATGGTCTTATTTGAGTGAGATTGCAGATTGAGCTGTCAGAGGGACAGGTGGGTGAAGTGTCACATGAGTGCGGGTCAGTAGTGTGCTTGTGTGACTGCAGGGTGAGGTACAGGGTGAACAGCGCAAGTGCATTGTGAGTGCACAGTGATCACTGTGAGTACAGGGTAAGCGGGTGAATGGTGTGAGTGCATCGGGATCACTGTGAGGGCATTGTGATCGCTGTGAGTGCAGGGTGAGTGAAAGTGAAGGGCGAAAATGAGGAACGAGTTGTCTGAATGCAAGGCTCATTTCCAGACACTTGAAGTAACTCAGCAGGTTATTGACGGCAGCGTAGGGTTTCAGATATGTTAAACTATTGCTATTATGGCATTAACCAGGGATCAGGGTGGAGGAAATAAATGTGCTGATCTTACAACAAACTTCCAGTTTTATGATTAGGGTTGCCAGCTCATTATTTTGATGTCCCAGGCAGAACAAAAATAAACAGTCACCTAAAGCTGTATTGTCAGCACTTGTGTGTGCATACTTTGAACAGCAAATATAAATAGAAGCACTTTTAATTGTGGGGCTGCCTGAATGATCCATGCCTGATAATAAAATGGAACAAAGACTGAAAAGTCACATTACAAATGTATACATACTTCTTTATAAGCATATTTAGTGTCAAGACAATCAATTTGCAAGCTGTTGAAACAACACATGGGTGGCTGGCATTTTTCTTTTGGCAACTTGAAGCCCTGTGGGCGTTGCGCGCCTGCCTGTGTAAATTTAAAAGAAACTTTGTCTCCTTTCTGCTCAGAGCTAACCCTCCCAGGACGGGGTTAAACTGGTAGAGTTGAAATGCTTCAGCTGCAGTGGGAGGCAGGATGTCTCCTCTGCTAAAACTGAAAGAAAGGAACAGGCAGTCATTTCAGCTGCAGTGGGAGGCACTGAGTCTCCTCTGCTATGAAATCGAACGTGAAGGAACCGGACTGTCTGATCGTTTGTTTTCGGTTTTAGCAGAGGAGACCCTGCCTCCCACTGCAGCTGAAGCATTTCAGCTCTACGAATTAACCCCCTCCTGGGAAGGTTAACTGTTAGCTCTTTACTTAACAAATGCACGGGCACGTCGTGCCTTATCTATTTCATCTCCCTCCCTCCTCCAACCCTCTGTTACCGGAGCTCTACAATAAACAATTCCCATTTGAAATGGGTGCAGACTTGCGAAGTTGCGACGCGGGACAGTAAAAGACCAACAAAGGGAAGATCTTAGTGCGGAGTGCGCGCCCCCCCTGAGATGGTGTCGCGCCCCCCTGGGGGGGGGGGGGGGCGCCCCACAGATTGAAGAACTCTGCCTTAAGGGTTCATTCCTGACGTCTTCCTCTGTCCGACTTTACGTCAATGCTAACAATCCAAGACACCTACCAGTATAAATATACCTTCCCAAGCAAGTTAGAGGAGACCTCGACTTCAGAGGAGCCCGTATCCCGGCCTGACGCACTGAGAAGACGCTGTCATTCCTGCACGAAGACGAATCCAGCTTCCAGTGTTCTGACTCCCTTCGCGGGGTGTTAGAGTTCCAAGATCCGGCAGGAGATTCCCACCTCTCTCATTCTCAAGGTATGGAGCTGACTAGAACCTAGAGGGACTCTTGGCATACCATACTTTGCATACTAGACTTAAACATACTCTTAGTATACCAGACTAGAGAATACTCCACCTACTTTTACCTTTCCCTACACCTAGACTAGGTTAGGTACATTGGGGTAGAACTAGCTTAGAGACGCATCGTATGAGTACTCGCATTTTTAGCTCATGTTATTTATGTACGTGAATATATGCTAAAAGATAATGCTAGCGCAGTATTATTTATTTCTACTGCTTACGCTGTACATTATTTATCTTGCATACTGTCTTGTGATCATAACAGCACATATCTCTTACACGAGAAACAAGACTGTTCAATAAAACCTTTTTATTGAAACGCCCGTCTTTCCTTTCTGTGTAACTCTGTAGAAACTAAGCATGCACGATTGACTGAGTGAAACTTATCTATTGTTTCCACGATTCTGAGACCTGTTCCGATTCTAAAGGGAAACAAAAGTGGTCATGTTTTTCGGTTGCCAGAAACTACTCCCTTCTTGTTCTCAAGGAGTTTCTAGTGGCCTCTGAGCTAGCTGGCACAAGTAATTAAGTTTAATATACTCGATAGGGACATACCGACCTTAGTCCTATGTCAAGCCTATAGGTTATATTATTCCAATGCGCAGAGCCCATTAGGGAAATAGGAACTACACTACAAGAGAGAGTGCATTCTCAATTAGTTTGCACAGTAATACAGAACACCATAGGTGGAAAGAGAGGGGGGGGGACAGTGAATAGATTAAGTGTTCTAGGAGAAGTGTCGTTAGCAAGGTTGTCGTTGGAGGGAGGTAGCTAAGTAATAAGGCAATGAAATAACTGAAGCAGAAATAAAAGCGTCAGTAAAAGGGATGGAGAGAGGGAAGTTTCTGGGGTCGGCTGGCCTACCAGTTAAGTTTTATGCGGAGTACATAGAACAGTTAGCCCCTAAATTAATAAAAGAGTATCAAAGGGCTAAGGGTTAAAGAGGACAGTGGCCACCCTAGCACTACTAGAGAGGCATTCGTGATTTCCTTGCTTAAACAGGGCAGGGACCAGGAAGACGAGGCCAATGTCGATGCTTAACGTTGATGCACAAGTTACTACTTGTGTAACGATATATCTGTAAGAGACATTAGTTAGTGATAGATTCCTTACCTTAGAATATCCCCAGGCGTCAGACTGGATCCGGAAAGTTTTTCGTCAGCAGTACACCTACGCGTCGGTAGGTGGCGTTGTGCGGCTCCGCGTTCGTCGCTGGCGTCGTAAGCGCCGAGATGACGTCACAGAGACTACTTAGGCGCCACCCATGCGCGCTGAAATCAGTTCTGTACACGACTTTCCGCGCCAGGAACGCAGAGCCATGCAAGAAACTGACCACTGGTGCCATGAAACTAGGGCCCTGAAAGGGATGACCTTAACCCTAGAATCAGTACGCAGAACGGGGAGGATGGGTGGGGCGGTAAGGAATCTATCACTAACTAATGTCTCTTACAGATATATTGTTACACAAGTAGTAACTTGTGCATCTGAAAGAGACACGTTAGTGATAGATTCCTTACCTTAGAATAGATACCCCAGCAATACCAACCCCGGTGGTGGGTCTGCGAATAGATTACACCAGAAAGTCACGGAGAACAGAACGGCCAAAGAAGCCGTCTCTCCGGACTTGACTGTCAAGGCAGTAATGCTTGGTAAATGTGTGCGGCGAGGCCCACGTGGCTGCCTGACAAATATCCTGCAAGGGAACGCCAAGGCAGTAGTGGCTGCTGTCACCCTGGTAGAATGGGCACGCAGCCCCACAGGAGGCTCCTTCTTTGCCAACAAGTAACATGCTTTGATGCACAAAACGACCCACCGAGAGACGGTGCGTTTGTGCACGGCCCGACCTTTTTTGGCGCCCACGTAGCCAACAAAGAGCTGGTCATCCACCCGGAACTGTTGTGTGCGCTTCAGATAGAACGAGAGCGCACGTTTTGGGTCCAGACGATGGAGCCTCTCTTCCTCTTTTGAAGGATGCGGAGGCGGAAAGAAGGTGAGCAAAGTGATGGTCTGCCCGATGTGGAAGGGCGTGACAACCTTTGGCAAGAAAGAAGGACGGGTCCTTAAAACCACCTTGTCCGGATGAACAGAAAGGAAAGGAGGTTTAGAAGAAAGAACCTGGAGCTCACTCACTCTTCTGGCAGAGGTGATGGCTACCAGGAAAGCAGTCTTTAGAGTAAGAAGACGTAAAGGACAGTTATGAAGGGGCTCAAAAGGAGCGCACATCAGATAGGTCAAGACAAGATTTAAAACCCATTGAGGCATTATGAAAGGCACGGGAGGAAACGTGTGTGTAATGCCTTTCAGGAAACGGTTAACAACCGGGGACTTAAAGAGAGAAGGCTGATCTGGAAGCCAGAGAAAGGCGGAGATGGCCGAAAGATAACCTTTGATAGTGCCCAGAGCAGAGCCCTGCTGGGCCAAGGATAGTAGGAACAGAAGGACCTCAGAAAGAGGGGCAGAAAGGGGATCCACAGACTTTGCTGTGCACCATGCCACAAACTTGTTCCACCTGCAGGCGTACACCGTCTTAGTGGAGGGACGCCTGGCTGCCAGAATGACATCACAGACTTCGGGAGGAAGATCGAAAGCTGTCAACTGTCGCCGCTCAATCTCCACGCATGGAGGTGGAGGCTGGACAGGTTCGGGTGGAGGACCGTCCCCTGCTGCTGCGACAGAAGATCCTCCCGAAGAGGCAGTCGGATCGGGGGATCGATCGACATGTTGAGTAGCTCGGGATACCACTATCTTCGTGCCCAATCCGGAGCCACAAGGATGACTTGGGCCCGGTCGCGCCGAATCTTCTTCAGCACTCTGGGCAGAAGTGGTATAGGCGTACAACAGACCGCAGCTCCACTCGCGACGAAAAGCATCACCGAGCGAGTGCCGCCTTGGAAATTCCAACGCGCAGAACTGATGCCATTGCGCGTTCTCTTCGGTGGCGATAGATCTAACCAAGGCTCTCCCCACTGCAGAAAGAGACCTTGCGCCACATCAGAGTTCTAACGCCATTCGTGATCCATCAAGCACCGGCGGCTGAGTTCGTCCGCCCTGGCGTTCAGAGAACCTGCCAGGTGTTGAACCACCAAGGTAATGCCTTGATGTTCCAGCCATGTCCAGAGGCGCAGAGCCTCCTGACATAGGGTCCACGACCCCACCCCGCCCTGTTTGTTGCAATACCACATGGCGGTGGTGTTGTCCGTGAACACCTGCACTACACTGCCCCGGACAGAGGGAAGGAATGCCTTCAGTGCAAGTCGGATCGCCCGAAGCTCCAAAAGATTGATATGGAGCCGGGACTCCGCCGGAGACCAGAGGCCTCTGATCTCCGCCTCTCCCACGTGGCCACCCCAGCCCTGGAGGGATGCATCCGTCACCACTGTGTGCTCCGGTTGGGGGAGGGAGAGGGATCTGCCATTGACCCAATCGCGATTCGTGAGCCACCACCGCAATTGTCGTGCAGTGCCCTCCGAGATCTGGACATGATCGGACAGGTTGCCCTGATGCTGTGCCCACTGGAACTTCAGGTCCCACTGCAGAGCCCGCATACGACACCTGGCATGTTGCACTAGCAGAATGCAGGAGGCCATCAGGCCCAGGAGCCGGAGGGTCATCCTGACCGAAACCCAGGATAGAGGCTAAAAGATCGGAATCATAGCCTGAATATCCAGGACTCGCTGCTCGGGAGGATAAACCCGAAACCGCGTCGAATCCAAAACCGCTCCGATGAAGGGGAGCTTCTGAGAGGGACTCAGGTGCGACTTCGGCACGTTGTTGGAGAACCCCAGCAATTGCAGGAGGTCGGCCGTAGTCTGAAGGTGGGTGACGACGGCTTGGGGCGAGCCCGCCTTCAACAACCAATCGTCGAGGTAGGGGAAGACTGACACCCCTGACCTGCGCAGATGAGCTGCGACCACCGCCATCACTTTTGTGAACACCCGAGGGGCGCTTGTAAGGCCGAAAGGGAGCACAGTGAACTGAAAATGCTCCTGGCCCACCGGGAACCGCAGGTAACGCCGGTGGGCCGGCAGGACGAGAATGTGAAAATATGCGTCCTGCAAGTCCAACGCTACCATCCAGTCTCCAGGGTCTAGGGCAGCCAAGACCTGAGCCAGAGTCAACATCTTGAACTTCTCCTTCCGAAGGAAGCGATTGACGTTCCGGAGGTCCAAGATGGGGCGCAAGCCCCCTTTGTCCTTCTTGGGGACCAGAAAGTAGTGGGAATAACAACCATGTCCTACTTCTGGCCCAGGAACGCGCTCGATGGCCCCCTTGGCCAAGAGGGCCGTGACTTCCTGTTGGAGAAGCGCTAAGTGATCCCCCGAAATGCGGTGGAACTGAGGTGGCATGGACGGGGGGGGGCAAACTCGAAGGGGAGGGAGTAGCCCCTCCAGACTATTTGCAGCACCCAGCTGTCTGAAGTGACAGAGCGCCAGTGGGGGAGGTGATGTTGAATCCTGCCGCCCACCGGCGTGGGGTGCACCCCAAAGCGCGGACTAGGACGGCTTTGAGGTGGATGCTGCGGGAGCGGAGGTGGGCTGACCCGCACGCTGGCCCCCTGTGCCGCCACGGCAGCCACCACGCCCTCGGCCGCGCTGAGGCTGGTTCTGCGCAGGCCTTTGGTTGAACGGAGGTGTAGGGGCGCCCCTTCCGCCGAAAGATAGACGTGGCTGGGCGGGTGGTGGAGAGACCGAAGGACTTGGCTGTAGCCCGAGAGTCCTTAAAACGCTCCAGCGCACTGTCTGCCTTATCGCCAAATAGGCGAGTACCATCAAAAGGCATGTCCATGAGGGAACTCTGGACATCCCCTGAAAACCCGGTGGACCACAGCCAGGCATGTCGCCGCAAGGCCACCGTTGTGGAGATGGCTCTTACCAAAGAGTCCGCGGTGTCCAACCCACACCGAATGGCGAAATTCGTGGCATCCTTCCCCTCTGCAACAGCTTGGGAAAGCACAGCCCAAACCTCTTCTGGGCACTGGGGCAGAGTTTGCGCCACCGTGCCCCACACAGCGTGAGAATAGCGGCCCAAGAGGCATGCGGTGTTGACCGACCTCAGCCCCAGGCTGGCAGAGGAAAACAACCGTTTGCCAAGCTGCTCCAGCTTTATTGATTCCTTATCCGGCGGAGCGGTAGGGAATGCTGTTTGGGAAGTGGAAGCCTGAATGACCAGGCTCTCCGGTGTCGGATGAGACGTCAAAAAGGCAGGGTCACCTGGTGCCGGGCGGTGATGCCTGGTCACGTTTTTATCCACAGGAACCCCTGTGGCTGGCCTAGACCAGGTACCCATCAAAACATCCGTTAAGGCCTCATTAAACGGAAGCAGAGGTACTATAGAACTTGCCGCCGGCTGAAGCACTTCAGTAAGGAGGTTAGTCTGGAGGGTAACAGTAGGCAATTCAAGGCCAAGAGCCTCAGCTGCTCTGCGGAGCACCACAGTGTATGTTGCGCCTTCCTCCATGACAGTGGGAGGGGACACAAACCCAGGCTCAGAGGAGAGGTCAAGGCCACTTGCATCCTCCGAGTCTTCTGCCCACTCCTGTTCGGACTCACACTGCCGTGCAAGAGGGTCCTCTGACCCCTCCCAGTCCTCCCCTTCCACAACAGCCCGAGGCACAGGCTGCAGCGGCGAGGGAGGCACAGGGGAAAACAAATGCTCCACCGGCGCCGGGAACAGCGCTGAGAACGGCGCCGGTCAGCGCCGCTCCGGCTCCAAGGCCCAATCGGGGTCCCAAGATGGAAACGGGGGCAAGGGCGGAGGTGGGACGAACAGCACCCAGGGCGGCGCCGGGAAGGGGGCTGCAGGGGGGCGCCGGAGCCGCCGGCGTAGGACCCTGCGGCGCCGGAGCCGCCGGCGGAGGACCTTGCGGCGCCGGAGCCGGTGGCAACCAAGGGCCCCCAAGAGGGACCGCGGGGCCCGAAGGCGCACCGGCGGGAGCCCTAGGCCTGAAAAGGCGGTCCATGGCAGCAAGAAACTCTTGCACCTGGGCTGGAGTCGCCGACGGACCCGGGTATGGCGGGTAGGCCGCGGGACTGACAGGCTCCAATGGAGCCGCGGGGGAAAGACCCGCGCCCCCTCGTCCGCGTCCGAAGACCGACGGGGGGAGGTTGGAGAGCGTACGCGCTTCTTCGACTTCTTTTTGTGACGTCGCTTACCCGAATCCGAGGGTGAAGACTTGGACCCCGAGGAGCGATGATGACGACTCCGCGGCCGGTCCCTCGAGCAACCCCTGGACCTGGAACGGCGCAGAGACAACTGTCGGGCCTCCAGCAGCTTTCAGGACCGCTCCCGCAAAGCCTTCGGAGCCATGGCCAGACAGTCGGAACATGACCGGGAGTCATGGTCGCGCTCCAGACAGTAGAGACAGACGCCATGGGGGTCGGCCACCGACATCATACGGCGGCATCCCTACGTGGCACCAGGAGTCAAGATTTAGAAAAGTAGAGACAAAAGTCCCAAAAACAACTAGTCAAAAAGTGACTAAGGTACGTGCTCTAACCGGATCTGCGCTTGCTGGCGCAGAAAAAGAAAGAACTGACGTCAGCGCGCATGGGTGGCGCCTAAGTAGTCTCCGTGACGTCGTCTCAGCGCTTACGACGCCAGCGACGAACGCGTAGCCGCACGAAGCCACCTACCGACGCGCAGGGGTACTGCTGACGAAAAACTTTCCGGATCCAGTGTGACGCCTGGGGATATTCTAAGGTAAGGAATCTATCACTAACGGGTCTCTTTCAGATTATAAAATTTTGAGTGAAATACTAGCTTGGAGGTTTCTGCCTTATATGCAGTGCCTCATCCATCCAGCTCAGAATAGATTTATCCTGTGGAGAAATACAACAATGAATGTAAGGAGTGTAGGAAAGTACCCTTTTTGCATGGTTACCCAATAATGTTTTGCCAGATACTTGATGCCAACTTGACTGAGTGTGTGCTGGGATCATGCTAACCAGGCCCAAGCACCTGGGTTCTTTCCTAAAAACTGGAACTTTGTACCCACAACTGGCACACCTCTGGGCCACCTGTAACAGGTACCTCTGGTATCAAGGGCCTAGTGACCAAAGAAGGCCTCTGAGGGCTGCAGCATGTATTATGCCACCCGTGGAGACCTCTCACCTGTACACCCCCACCCTGCCAATGCAGACTGGGTGTTTTGGTGCAGACCAAACCAAAGAGTCGACATGGCACACATCCCTGTATGCCATGCCCACCAAACACTGCCTGTGGCATTGGTAAGTCACCCCTCTAGCAGGCCTTACAGCAGTAAAGGCCGGGTGCACCGTGTCCAGGTGAGGGCACAGCTGCAAGAGCAATATGCCCCTACAGTGCCTGTGCAATTCACATACAATGTAGGTGCAGTGAAGTCATTCTGAGTACATGGGCTGGGAGTTTGTTACCACGAACTCCAGAGCTCCATGATGGCTTTACCGAAGTCTGGGAAGTTTGGTATGAAACCTCCCAGCACATTAAACCCACACTGACGCCAGTGTTGGATTCAATGAAAAATGCACACAGAGGGCATCTTAGAGATGCCCCTGAAAAACGACCAACTCTGGTGTGGTTGCTGACTGGCTATTAGCCATCTGCCACCACCAGACAGGTTTCTGTACCCCTGGAGAGAGACCCCCTCCGCTCTCTGGGTCTGGAAACAAAGCACATCCTAGGCAGAGGTGTCATGCCTCCTCCCCCAGGATGGGCAGGGTCCTTGAAGGAGCTTCAAATCCTGCCGCCTTTGTTAGCTACCCCCAGCCTTTTGCTGCTATCAGCAACTGGCTCCCACCGGTTCTGACCCCCATTTTGAGCGAGAGAACCGTCGGGAAAACCTAGCCAGGAAGGGAGGTGTGCCCACTTTGCCAACAACACCCCTCAGGTGGGGGAGGCGAGGTGAATCACACATCTCAGCCCCCACCATCTTGTAGATGGGGGGACCCCTCCAATCAGGAAGAGGCCAATGCCCCCTCCCCCTGGAGGGTGGCATACTATGGGGGTGTAGACACTCCAATGAAAGGACCAATTGGTCCCAGCCTGCACACCCCTGTAACACCCCTGAATCTAATATTTAGGGGCACCCCTGAACCTTGCCTCTTCAGATTCAACACAAAGAAGACCAAAGAGCCGTGCTGCAGAAGAGGAGAATGACGACAACTGCCTTGGCCCCAGCCCTTCCTGCCAGTCTCCTGCTCTGAACCCCTGCAAGCTAAACCCGGCGTGTCCTGCAGCCAGCAGCCTCCAAGAACCCCGGGGACCTGCCCTGCCTTCACAAAGAACTCATATCTCCCATGGACACCGGATTTGTCCAATACCAACCCAAGCCAAGGACTCCGGATCCGCGAGTCCTCACCACTCTGCACCCGACGCCCACGGCCCGAGTTCGAGTGGCCCAACACCCCAGCGAGGTCTCCCCGGCGATCCTGACCGGTGATCCAGCATTGGCCTACCTCCACTGACCTTCACCTCGACGCCTGCTACCTCAATCCGAAGGGTCCCCCAATCGCGACCGGAACCAGTGAGGAGAACCCGACACGAAAGGACACCCCTGCATCCTTAGATCCTGTGACCTGAAGTGCCCGACCGACGGTGTCCAGCAACTCTTCAACTTCATTCTCCAGTCGTTGGTTTCTTTCGTCCAGTCTTCTGGCTCCACCCTGCAGTCCTTTTTCATGACCAACATCCTCCATTAGATTGCATTGGGCTACTGACACCTCCTAAGCACCCTGCACCCAGCCGCCTCTGCGCCTCTTGTGGTGTGGGCTTGGTGCTCATCTGGGACCCTTTGCCCTGATCCTAAACCTAGGAGCTTGGCTCCTGAGACCGAGTGGCATGCCCGTGAGCAGTCCCCAACCAAGGTGCCCCATTGGCTAACAGTGGCAACCTGCACTCTGCAACCTGCCGCCCTAGTGCCGTTGGTGGTGACCCTTGAGTGGCAACCTGAACCGTGGGGAACTTTGGTTCTACCCCTCAAAACTCCAATCCTAAAACCGGTTTACTCACCTGTAACCTACACTTCATTTTTCCCATAGGACTAAATGGTGGGCTTTTCTTTAAAAACTATTCTAAGTGTTGAATTGTCTTGTACTGCACAAACAGTAATCTATTGTTTGCCCAAGAGTTAACCTGCTTACAAGTGTCCTATGTTGTGTAAACTGTGTGGGGAGTATGTCTCATACCAAACCACAACTGTAATCTAAAAGTAATCGAAAGTACTTACCTGCATTTTTTAACTGTTTACTCAACTGCAAAAAGTAATCTAAATGTTCCTGCAAATCCAGTCTTCACTGGTTTACTGAATGTAACAATGTATGAAGAGTTTAACTTACCTGCTAGTAAGTGAATCTCGGTTCTAGAAATAAAATAACAAATTAATAACTTTTTATACAAACAATTGGTCTGTATTCAGTCTTTAGAGTGTGTGACAATTTCTTGCTTGAGTGTGTACAACAAATGCTTAACGCTACTCGCCTGATAAGCCTGACTGCTCAACCACACAACTGAGTAAGGTATTACCTACTTTAGCCTTTGCTATACCTCGGAGGATTCTCTGGACTCTGTGCACACTATACCTCACTTTGGTATAGTATATACAGAGCCAGATTCCTACAAGGAGGATGACTGAAATCCTAGAATACCTCACGGACGCACACCCTGTGTGTCCTAATTTTGCCACTAGATGTCAAAAAAGCATTCAACAACCTGGAATGGCATTATCTGTATGCTATTATAGATATTGACACCTACTACTCCGGTCAAAACAGGGGGAGTCATTTCTGGTTCATATGCGGTGGAGAGGGGTACGAAGCAGTGTCGCCTCTGCTTTTAACCCTGTAGGTAGATACTCTGGTGAGTAGTGAGAGACAGGGGAATATTTATAGAAAAATAATGCTAAGAGATACATCTCATCAAATATCACTTTATCATGATGATGTGTTTTTATTCCTTATAGGTGTATATATGGTAATAGAGATGGCCATGCAGGTTTTGAACGAATTTGGGGACTTGTTAGGATTACAAATTAATTATCATAAATCCTGCGTGTTTCAGGTGCGGAAGCTACAGGAAGGGGAACCAACAGTGCAGTTATTTAGAGCCCACTAATGGGAAACAACGTCCATATGGTACTTGGGGATCTGTGTGTATAGATCAGAAACTGATTTACTAGATGGGAATATTACAGCAGACATTACGGCAAAGAGAGTTTAGAAAGCCTTCTGGAACACGCCGTCAGTGTGCTGGGAGAGTAGCTAATGCCAAAATTGTGCTTCTCTCCCAACTCTTGTTTACTTTACTACTCTTCCGATATTACTTTACTACTCTGCCGATATTGATTCCCAGGGGGTTGTTTCGTGAAATAGATGCTTTGGTTACAAAATAGACATGCCTAGAAATTGACATGGGGTTGTGGCAGACAGAGTAGCATAGGCTGAGTTTCAGCTCCAAATGAAGGGGGAGGCGGGACTTGCAGCCACAGACTTTTAGACTTATTACTTAACTGCGCAGTTGCAGCTAGTAACAAGATGGGTGGTGGAGCATAAAGGTATTGCCTCAAATGCGCATTGCTCTGTACGTATGTTGCAGGAGATAATACGGCTCCTACTTGGACCCAAAAAGAGAAATATAAGAAGGGGAGTAAAATATTGCTGAAACAGATGTCTATAAAAATCGCATACGTTGGTCCTCTACACACCTAACAGCCCATTGAATTGTCTGCAAGCTTTGTCTTACAAGGCATAGTTATGTATAGAACATGGTGTGTAAAGAATGGGGATTTTTTTTTTTTTTGTACTCTTGGGGTACAAGAAGTTAATCGGTGGGGGAACATGGCGGCGGGTTACCTCAGCCGCGAGCTCCGTCGTGCCCTCTCCGGATGTAGCTGTACTCTTTAGCCTTTCCTGGGTCTCGCGCTCCCATTTTTTCTCCCTTCCTCTCCTTCTGCCACACTTTTACTATCCCGCACTTGCATTCCCGTAACCCGGGTTTACTTACTTGCGGCCTCCTGAGCTCCCGCTTCCTTGGCCGGTGGTGTGCGGCGGTTGCTCGCGGGTTCGCCCTGGTGTCCCACAGGCTCGTTGCTCTGTCGCGTCTTCGTTTTCCTGGCCCCCCCGGGCTTCGGGCTCGTAAACGTGGCAGTGCTGGCCGGAGGACACGGATTGGCCCCGGGGGTCCGCCGGGGGGAGTTTGCTGGACGCAGCAGACAGCATTCGCCTGGACAGGCGCGCTGCTTTCAGGATCTCCTTCCGGGACACGCCAGGCAGAGTTAGTCCCTGCCGGCTGCCCCGTTTTTCGAGCTTCGCCACAGGAGGCTCTCAGGGGACTGACTACAGGGAAACACAGACATTGCATTGTTGCAACAGCCCCCTGCAGATCACCTCCGTTTACCCAGCTCCTGCTTTGCCATCAGTTCTCTCTCTGCCCATGAGCTTCAGACGGACTAAGCGCTTGGGTAGTAGGGAAACCAGCATCGTTCTTCGTGATAAACAAACTCCACGAAGAGGAAAAGCGAAACTGAAATCGGTAAACCTAGATCCTGCGCAGGAGGAGCAAGTAAGGCAGGGGGAGGCAGGGGGCAGAGCTTGCTCATCACGAAGATGGCCGCTTAAACCGCTGGGTCACATAGACCAGACATCAGCGGCAATCAATATTGCGGCGGCTCCGGCACGAGATGAGCCGTTCCTGAACCCCCTACCCCCCCGGAATAGAGCGAGCTGCCTGCTGCGACCGAAGGAGTCGTCGAGCTAGGCCGTGAGCCGCGGGCCGGAGTAGTACGAGAAAGGCGGCCGGCACTTGGTGGCTATGTGAAGCGTGGGCGCATAAAACATCACGGAGTGCAAGACCTACCCTGACAAGCCTTGCGGTGAGCCCGGCGAGTCCTGGAGTTAGAGTGCTGGAGCCGAGGGCAGTCTGGGGGCAGAGTCGGAGGACGGCGGGCTCCGCTGTCTGGTACGGAGGGCCGTGGCTGGCGCAGAGGTTGGCGCCCGCCCCTGACGCGCTTCCTCACCAGCGTGAAGATCCCGGAACACGCAGGAGGCGGTGAAGAGACAGGCTGCGACAGACGATGGCACCCTGCTGCCGGGAGAGATAAGCGGCTGGTTGGCTGTGGGGAGAGGATCGGGTGCGCACGGCTGTGCTGCGACCGGTGCAGTCGGCCATCTTGATTCAGGCTGGCAAAGCGGCTGCCTGGAGTGGAGCCGCGGTCCCTGCGGCAGACTGCGAAGAGTGATCACCGAGCGGCGCTTGTAAGGAAAGGTGCGTTGGGGATTGCTGCGAGTCTGCCTAGCGGTGGAGCTGGGACACCGGGAGGAGAGACATGATGAACTGAGACGATCCATAATGCCCTGCTGCTCAATTAGCGGAGGCTGAGGCACTATACAGCGAGCTGCGCTGTGCACCCTTGATTCCTGGTGCAGCTGCGAGTGGTAAAGGGCGGAAGTACCGCCACCTGACACTTGCTTGCCCATCTGTGACAGCCTGTGGGTCCCACAACGGTGGTGGCGAGGAGTGTTGCTGCGAACATTGGTGCACTACTGGGTGCGAGGTGGGCAGCCTGGCTGTAGTTGGTGGCGCACCCTGGCGGGCCCTGCTGCCCTCCCTGCGTCGACCCTCGACTGATGCCTGACCTATTGCGCAGGAGAGCGGCTGATTAGAGGGGCTGCAGCGCGGCGACCACACTTTGTTTTCCATTGGCAGTGCATCCTACTTGGGAGTCTTGTGCTGTCCCCTCCCGAGAGGACTTTCCTTGTGGGGATTACACGCCCAGAAAGACTGTTGAACGTTGGTCGTGGGCTCCGGCGGCTGCTTGGCAACAATGTGTAGAGTGGATAAGACACAGCCTAAGTTAACATTCGACCAAAGGAAGGCTAAAGGGAGGGAGACTGCCGCCGACGGAGACAACTCGCAGGAACAGGTCCCCGACGACGCCGATGGAGATATCCGCGCCATGCTGGTGGCAATGGAAAAGGGCCTGCAGGGCATTCTCTCTACTCTGGGGACAAAACTCGATTCACTTTCCTACCGCATGGATAGAATGTCGGAATGCTTAGACAAACAAGCAGAACGGCTTGAAATGTCAGAACGCAGGATCACGGAGGTGGAGGAAGCGCAGACGGCAATTGATACAGAGCACAAACAACTGGGAAGAGTGATGCAGCTCCTGCAGGACAAGACCGAGGACCTTGAAGTGCGATCCCGCAGAAACAACCTGCGAATCACGGGCCTCCCGGAGTCCACCCCGACGGGCAACATGGAGAGGCTCGTGGAGCAGTTGCTGGTAACATTACTAGGTAGTGATACCTTCTCCCCCATTTTTGTAGTTGAGAGCGCACCGCTCACTGGGGCCCCGCCCTGTCCCTGGCGCTCCGCCCAGACCAATAATAGCGAGGCTCCTGAACTACCGAGACCGGGACTCAGCCCTGAGGGTGGCTAGAGAAAAACAGTCGCTCCAATATGAGGGATCCAACATATCTTTATACCCCGACTTCACGATCAGGGTGCAGGAGGCGTGAAAACAGTTCGCCCCTCTGAAGTGACAACTGCGGGATCTCAATTTGGACTACGCTATGCTGTACCCGGCAAAGCTTCGAGTCAATCGGAATGGCCATTAAAGAATATTCACGGACCCGAAGCAGCTCCAGAAAGCCCTGAAGGAATGGTCTAAAGAGAAGCGTAGCAGTCCGGAGCGGAGTTCCTTGGAGGGAGCGACGGGTGGCAACTTGGATGACCAGGACTGACCGCTGGCCTCCCGGTTTTGCAGATAAGAAAGTCCGGATATCCTTTTGAATGGTGATAGGCTGGGGGTGTGTACGGGGGGGGGGGGTATAGAGGCCACACGGCAGAAGCCTCGTCCGCCTGCGGGACAGTGATGAAGGACACCATGGTAACCGAAGGGTCACGGAGCTCATACGGCATGATTGACTCTTGAAGGAGGTGACACTATCCTGCTACAGGCATGTTGTATGGGGTGAGGGGGATGCGGGGTACATGGAGATGCAGATGCTTCCATCTGGCTGGACGGCGAGCGGGGGGGCTACTGGGTCTGGTTAGTTCACACTACCCGGCCGGACGGGCAACATCTGCCCACGAGTGTATAACACACCCCCAGGTCTGAATTGAGTGAGGGTGGTTTCTTTGTTAACAAATTGCCTTTTGAGGCCTGCTCGATGTTCAGATGTTATATTGGGTAGGGTTTGTGGATACTCGTCGAGGCACAGTTGGGGATTGCCTGACGTGGGTGGGGGGGTGGGATAGGTTTGAGACTGAGAAGATATGACAATCTGAATTTTGACAAAATGTTTTGGTTTGGTGCACACACATTAGGTTACAGAATGGCAAGATGGGCGTCGTAGACAGTACACTCCCCCATGATGACCTCCATTGAGTCCAACACTCACAGCGCCCCTAGTCTGATCCGAGCGCTCACTTGGAATGTGCGTGGCCTTAACGACCACAGGAAGCTCCGGAAGGTCCTAGCCTACTTGACTCGGCATAAGATAGATGTTGCACTGCTGCAGGAGACACTTGCCTCCTGACAGTCCAATGCTGTGCAGTAGGGGGCTGCGGGGACGTATACACGCTTCTGGGTTCACTACACATGCGCGTGGAGTGCTCACCTGGGTCAACCCTAGGACTACTCTCACATTAGAACCGCTGCACACTGATCGAGATGGGCGGTTTGTGGTCTCCAGATGTAAGGGAAAGGGAATGGAACTACTCCTCATTAATATTTACGGGCCGAACTTTGATAACCCAACCTTTTATTCTACTCTGGCGGAGACGGTACGTTTATGCGGGGAGGGGACCCAGCTCTGGGGTGGGGATTTTAACTTGGTTTTGAACCCCCAGAGGGATAGATCGGGGGGACCGGATCGACACGTCACGTTGGCAGCGCGCACAGTGGCGGATATACTGGTACAGTTTGACCTAGAAGACGTGTGGCGTCAGAGGTACCCGGAGAAGGGAGGCTATACCCACTATTCAGCGTTCCATGATCTGCACACCCGAATTGATTATTGGCTGGCTGCTAGACAGCTGCTAGAGCGAATCAAGATCTGTGAGGTGTTCCCACGTACGCTCTCAGACCATTTCCAGATTCTACTCGTGGTAGACGCCCCGAAACGTAGTGTCCCGCCCTTTACGTGGCGGTTCCCGCCTTATTCCCTGCTAGATACGGTCTTTAAGGAGGAATTAACGATAGCGATCAAAACGTTTTTTGATACTAATGTTGGGTCTGTAGATAGCTTCCAAGTGGTCTGGGAAACATTCAAAGTGTATATCCGCGGTATCACAATGTCCAAACATTCCGGTGTCCTCAGGGCGCTACGCAGACGGTTGGCGGACTTGGAAGGGTTATTGGTGGCACTAGAGCAGCAGCTTCTGATCAGGTCCGACGGTCCGCAACGGAGGAATTAAAAAAACTATTGGGAGAATATCATGACGTGGCTGACGCTGAAGTAAAACACCTAGGGAAATACGCTACGGCTCGCGTGTACAGTGAGGGGGGGAACGTCCGGGTTCAGTATTAGCACAATTCCTTCGGAGACGGAGAGAGACAACTACAGTGGCGGAGGTCAGGACGGCGACGGGTGATGTCTAAACGGAAGATGCTGCCATATCGAATAGGTTTAGGCAATATTATGCAGAGCTTTACTCCACGCGGAGTAATAGCACGGAAGCCGAAACATTAGATTACTTAACGCATATACAACTGCCATGGCTTACAGACTCTCACCGCGAATTCCTTATGCGGCCCCTTGAGAGAGATGAAATTATATTTGCGCTGTCAGGCATGAGGGAGTGGACGGATTGACGGTCGCCTTTTATAAGGCGTTTGCTGATTTGTTGATCCTGCACTTGTCTACACTATTTGATGACGTGTGTGACGGGAGATATGCCGCCTTCGATGCGAGAGGCAATAATTGTGGCTATCTTGAAACCTGGCAAGCCACCAGACGACTGCGCCTCATATCGTCCACTCTCATTGATCAACGTGGACACGAAAATTTTTGCAAAGATCTTAGCCAACCGGCTGGTCCCACTGGTCCCATTGTTAGTCGCGCCGGAGCAGGCCGGTTTTGTACCCAACAAGAATTTAACTTATAATATACGAACGGTGTTTTGGGCGATCCAACACACTAAACCGGAGATACAGGCAGTAGCGATATTTCTCGACATGGAGAAAGCCTTCGATTCTGTTGAATGGCACTTCATGAGGCTGGTCCTCACAAGGATGGGGTTAGGACCCGTGTTTCTGCAGCTGGTAGGAATAATATATAGGGCGCCCACCGCCAGAATCAAAATTGGCAACCTTGTGACGGATGCTATAAGAGTCACTAGGGGCATGCGTCAAGGCTGCCCATTATCTCCGATCTTATACGCTTTAGTCGCTGAGCCCCTGGCATGCGCACTCCGGGAATATCACAGATATAAAGGCATAAGGTTTCCAGGTTATGAGTTGATTGTCTCCACATACGCGGACGACACGCTACTATATGTACGGGATCCCGAGTGTCATCTCTCCTCAGTACTTCGTGAGGTGGTTAGATTTGGGGCGCTATCTGGACTTCAGGTAAATTGGTCGAAATCCATAATATTTCCTCTCACACAGGCTACGACCCAGTTCGAACTGGATTACCCACTACAGTGGTCAATTGAGTTGGTGAAATACCTTGGGATACAAATACACACAGACTCTGACATAGTATTCCGGGAAAACTACGGGAGGGCAATAAGCAAATTAGAAGATGATATAGAGGGTTGGATTAGATTACCACTGTCCCTGTTGGGCAGAGTGTCGATAATGAAAATGATGATACTCCCCCGCTTTTTGTTCCTTTTCACTAATATCCCTTTGGTTCTCCCCAGCTCCTTTTTTCGGCGGCTTAAAACTCTAATGCTCAAGTTAGCTTGGGCCGGCAAACAGGCGCGGGTCAGGTGGGACGTCCTTACACTGCCATACCATATGGGAGGACTGGGCGTGCCGGACCTGGACTTATACTATAGGGCAGCACAGAGTGCCCATGCATTCCACTGGATGCATGGCTCACCGGACACCCCTCACCTACGGATAGAGGCGGTGGTGGTGGCACCGCTCCCAATGCCAACTCTAATGTTCGCTCCGGCCGATCGCAGGACTGGCATTCTTGACTCAGTGAATGCTACAACACATGCTTGGCACCACCTTTTGAAGTTGCAAGCTGGTGCCATTCTATACTCTCCGCACGTGCAGCTATCTTGGTGTCATTGGCTACCACGTGCAGAGACAAAGGGGTCACGAGAGCGCTTAATTCTCTAGGGGTACGAACGATAGGCGATTTATTTGTGGGCGGCATGGCATAAAGCTGGGAGGAGCTGGAGGTTGAAGATACTGCGGTAACTCCCCAGGCCAAATTTCAATTTGATAGAATACGACAACCAATGCTACACATATTAGGTAGCGATCTGTCAGAACCGCCGGATGTCCCCTCTTTATCCTATGTCATCAAGACGGAAACGCAGACTCATATTGTTTCTAAGATCTACTGACTGTCCATGGCAGATAGGGAACATCACTACACTAAAGCTCGTCTGGCGTGGCAAAGAGACTTGGGTAGAGACATTGATGATGCGATGTGGAAATACTGCTGCGAAAGTACAAAACGCATCTCATTGAATGGTAGGCATAGATTGGTCCATTTCAAATACCTAAATAGGGTTTACTACACCCCGGAGCGCCTACATAGGTATGGTCTAAGAGACGAGACAAGTTGTGAACGCTGCAGCGAGCAGAGGGCAGATTGTTTCCACTTAGCCTGGCTCTGCCCTGGGATTGCAAAATTCTGGGACCTAGTTTTTAAGGAACTGGCACACATAATAGACCAGGTGCTCCTGCCGGACCCTACCTTGGCATTGCTGGGTTACTCTAAAACAATACCGAAGGGGACCCGTAGGTTGGTAGATATGGGATTGATGCTTGCTAAGCGCAGAGTAGCGATGTGTTGGTTGCGAGGGCCGACCCCTACGACAAAGCAATGGGCAAGTGATATGCTGCATTGTAGTACACAAACTGAACTCTTCAGTGAGCTTCTTCCGCCACGCAGTAGGCCTAAGAATTTCTGGGCGTTGTACCATACGTATACAACCACTAGAGTGAATGAGGAAATAGTAGCTGACACTGGGGACTGTGTGCTAAATGAGAACAATGAAGTCTAATTGCGCAGCGATGTCTGACAGGATCTACACAACATGATAGGGGGACTCTGCGACGTAGCTGTGTGAAGGCTGAGGATTGTAGAGCCCAATAGAATATTGACACGCAGGTGCTGAGTTAGGTTGATTGCGGAGGGGATGGGGCTGGGTGGTAGTACGGGAGCGAGTCATCACTTGAACATGTCTTGCCTGACTATTGGATTTATATTGCAATTTATTGGAATGAAGTGTGTCACTGTGAATGCCAAAACAAATGTAAAAGTCTCTTGTTTGTTTGGAACAAAAATTAATAAAGAAAATTAATTTAAAAAAAAAGGCAGGGGGAGGCATTGAATGTGAGTGACTGCTCAGAATCTGCTAATTGTATCACCCTAGCTTCTCAAACAGAGGGTTCAGTTGGTAAAAAGGGAGTAGAGCTTCCTAGTAGGTACGCCTTACGTAATAACAACTTTAGTGTCCCGGGTGCCCCTGTAAACTCCTCCACGATTCCTCCTGCCCCCATTTTTGGGAAAACCCTTTCTAAAAAATCTAGTAGGAAAACAGGGGGAAGCCCACCTTTTATTCCTCAGAACTCCTCCTCAATATCCTCGGTGAGACAACGAAAAGAAGCTCACCAAGTCAGAATTACTCCATCTCTTAGATCCTTTTTTAAGGTGCATAATAAAGTCCAACAGGTTGGTTTAACTGCCTTGGGAATGACTGAATCGCACCAGAATATGGAACCATCTACGGAGGCAGCTGGGGTAAGCATAGACAGCGTAGATTCTATCAATGCAAATCCCATAGCGGAGGGGACAGTGCAGTTGAATGTCACCACTTCTAATAGGTTTCAGGTTCTGGGCGGCTGCGAGGGCGATCCTCATCTCTTCTGCTGTAATGTCCCAATCGCCCACTTCTTCGGCCGCTGGAGTCCCCTTGTCATCAATCAGTCCTAAACAATTGGATCTGGCAGCCATGTTAGAGGCTCTCTCATCAGATATCAGAAATAAGTTTGCTGTCTCGGAAAGGAATCAGGCTAAAATTCAAGACTCCTCTGAGACTTTAGAAGCTAAGATGTCTGCAATTACAGAGACATGGAAGCTACAGAGGTGGCCCTCAATAAGGAAGTAGAGATTCATCGGACTGAGATTCAAACTTTGAAAAATGGGAAAAAGTTATGCTAGACAAAATTGAGGCACTAGAAAATAATGCGAGGCGGAACAATATTAAGGTTCTCAATGTCCCAGAAGGCCTAGAGGGGGATAACATCAAAAGCTTTCTTATAAACTTATTAAAGGAGTTTATTCCCACTATTGATTCCCACGACCTAGAGGCTGATATCCAGAGAATTCATAGAGATCCTTTACACAAAAACTCAAATAGGAAATCCCCCAGGAGAATCTTGGTTAATTTTAAAACCTATACTTTAAAAGAGCGAGTCCTGTCCAAGGCTTTAAAAGCTGGGAGTTTCTCTAAAAGGGAGTGGACATTTCGGATAAGATCGGATCTCTCAAGAATCACGCAGGATAGGCAGTGGGAGCTGGGAAAATTTATACCGACTCTACAGTCTTTAGGGGCAACAGTTCAGCTGAGGTTCCCAGCCCTCAAAGTTATGTGGAACAATAAAATGTTCAATTTTAGGGATCCCAAGGAGGTATGGACTTGTATCGACCAAATAAAGGCCCAGGGTTAATTTGCTATTCTTTTGTTGTATTTGCTACATTCCGGAGGGCAATGTGAGCTCCAATGGGTAGTCCATCTTACCCAGGTTATTTTTGGGGAGGGTTCCCTTGTGTGGGGGTGGGGGTTACAAAAGAAGCGATTTAATTATGTATTTCATCTGGGTGGGGAGAATATTAGGGAAAAAAGAAATAAAAAGTCCTCACTTCTTGGCAACACTAAATGAGATGAGAATTAAGAGAGGGGTAGGTCTTGGCCTGGTCTCCCGAGCTGAGGGATCTAACCTGATAAAACCCATACACTTATGCCTGTCCTAATCAAAATATTAATTTGGAATGTTAATGGCCTTAGAGTAGCGGGTAGACGTAGGAGGATCCTGCAATATCCGAGTCAATCTGACTGTGATATTATTATCTTGCAAGAAACTCACTTAACCATTGATGAATGGGAGACTGTTCGTGCCAAACAAAAGTGGATTGAAATTTCACTTCATACTACCCAAACATGCTGCACGAAAGGAGTAGCCCTTATTTTTAAAGAAATCGGCAAAGGCTACCTTAGGGACCTACAAGGTGGATGTTAAGGGGCGTTGGATCATTGCTGAGGTTAAGATTCAGAACGAATGGGTCATTATAGTGGGCTACTATGGTCCAAACATAGATGAGGCCCCCCTAAATTCCATCTACAACCATCTACTACAATCCACGTTCCCCATTATTATGGGAGGGGACTTTAATGTCCTTCTGAATCCGATCCTTGATAGATCCAAAGGGACGGGAGCAGTAGCATCTAAAATGGGCTCCGTTATCAGAGTCCTCATAGAAGATCTAGGTTTGGCAGGTATATGGAGAGTAAAAAATAAGGCAATAACTGGCTCCTCACCTTTTACATTTCACAACAAAAAACATGGCCATTCGTCCAGAATTGACTTTTTTTTAGTAGATCAGACTGATTAACTGTGTTAAAACGGTAACACACATTCCGGAGCATCTCTCTGATCACTCGGCAGTCTTGATGGATCTAAAAATAGAGATAACTCAGTCTATGAGAAGATGGACTTTTGATAGATCTTAACTCTCCGACACATCAGTAATCACGCAACTTAAAAATGATACCCTGTTATTCTTTGAAATTAATGATTCTTCTGCCCCTTCACATGTAGTATGGGATGCTTATAAGGCATTTATAAGGAGAGTTATTAGTTTGGCTGCTAAAAAGCATAAGGAGCCCAAAGCTATGATAGGAAAGCTGGAAGAAGACATCTCAGTCGCTCTGAGTGAACTTACTCAACAAGGTGATGGGGAGCAGAGGGACCAGACTAACGAGGTCTTAGCTAAAAGACAAGCACTGGCTGATTACCTTGATAGCATCATAAGGAAAAGATGGGAGGCTAGTAAACTAGCTAATTATGAATATGGAGAAGGATGTGGGAAGCTCCTGGCCTGGAAATCCCGCATTAATCAGACCAGGAATTTAATCAAGGAAACTGTTGACGTTGATTTAGGGGAGGTCTGGACGGAGAACTCCAAAATAGAATCAGCCTTTGAGTCCTTCTTCCAAGATCTATATACAGAGGACCAGGTAGTGTTTGACTCCCAGATGCACAAGTTACTAACTTGTGTAACGATATATCTGTAAGAGACAGTAGTTAGTGACAGATTCCTTACCTTAGAATATCCCCAGGCGTCAGGCTGGATCCGGAAAGTTTTTGCGTAGCAGTACCCTTGCGCGTCGGTAGGCGGCGTCGTGCAGCTCCGGTCCGTCGTCGGCGTCGTGATCGCCGGGATGACGTCGCGGGCAGTACTTAGGCGCCGCCCCTGCGCGCTGACGTCAGTTCTGTACACGACTTTCCGCGCCAGGAACGCAGAGCCATGCAAGAAGCTGACATAGGTGTCTGAAAAATACTAGGGCCCTGAAAGGGATGTCCTTAACCCTAGAAATCAGTTCGCAGAACGGGGAGGATGGGTGGGCGGTAGGAATCTGTCACTAACTACTGTCTCTTACAGATATATCGTTACACAAGTTAGTAACTTGTGCATCTGAAAGAGACACGTTAGTGACAGATTCCTTACCTTAGAATAGATACCCCAGCAATACCAACCCCGGTGGTGGGTCTGCGAACAAAGATCAGACAAGGAAGTCCTGGAGGACAGAACGGCCAAAGAAGCCGTCCCTCCGGACCTGACTGTCAAGGCTGTAATGCTTTGTAAACGTGTGCAGCGAGGCCCACGTAGCTGCCTGACAGATAACCCGGCAGCGGAACACCGCGGCCCAAGGCCGTGGTAGCAGCCGTTGCCCTGGTGGAATGGGCACGCAGCCCAACAGGAGGCTCCTTCTTAGCCAAAGAATAGCAGGTCTTGATGCACAAGGTAACCAGGCGGGAGATGGTCCTCTTGTGCACCGCCCGACCTTTTTTGGCGCCCACGTAGCCAACAAAGAGCTGGTCATCCACCCGGAAGTGTTTTGTGCGGTCAATATAGAAGGAGAGCGCACGTTTTGGGTCCAGACGGTGGAGCCTCTCTTCCTCTCTGGAAGGAGGCGGAAAGAAGGTGGGCAAAGTGATGGTCTGCCCAATGTGGAAAGCAGTAACCACCTTTGGCAAGAAGGACGGACGCGTCCGAAGAACAACCTTGTCTGGATGAACAGACAGAAAGGGAGGTTTGCAAGACAGAGCCTGGAGCTCACTCACCCGCCGAGCGGAGGTGATGGCCACCAGGCTGTCTTCAGAGTCAGAAGACGAAGAGGACAGTTATGTAGAGGCTCAAAGGGAGCGCACATTAAAAAGGTAAGAACCAAGTTCAAGTCCCACTGAGGCATCACAAACGGAACAGGAGGGAAGAGGTGAGTAATGCCTTTTAAGAACCTGTTTACAACAGGGGACTTGAAAAGGGAGGGCTGATCAGGGAGCCTGAGGAAGGCCGAGATAGCACAAAGATAACCCTTGATGGTACCCAGGGCAGAACCCTGTTGGGCCAGAGAGAGAAGGAACAGAAGGACCTCAGAAAGAGGGGCAGAAAGGGGATTCACAGCCTTTGCTGTGCACCATGCCACAAATTTGTTCCACCTGCAGGCGTATACCACCTTAGTGGAGGGACGCCTGGCTGCCAGAATCACATCACAAACTTCGGGAGGCAAGTCGAAAGGAATCAACTGCCGCCGCTCAATCTCCACGCAAGCAGGTGTAGACTGGACAGGTTCGGGTGGAGGACCGTCCCCTGCTGCTGCGACAGAAGATCCTCCCGAAGAGGCAGACGGATCGGGGGATCTACGCTCATATTGAGTAGCTCGGGATACCAAACTCTTCGAGCCCAGTCCGGAGCCACAAGAATGACTTGGGCCCGGTCGTGCCGAATCTTCTTCAACACTCTGGGTAGAAGTGGTATAGGCGGAAAGGCGTACAATAGACCGCAACTCCACTCGCGACGAAAAGCGTCGCCGAGCGAGTGCCGCCTTGGAAATTCCAACGCGCAGAACTGATGACATTGCGCGTTCTCTTCGGTGGCGAATAGATCTAACCAAGGCTCTCCCCACTGTAGAAAGAGTCCTTGCGCCACTTCCGAGTGAAGACGCCATTCGTGATCCATCATGCACCTGCGGCTGAGTTCGTCCGCCCTGGCGTTCAGGGAACCTGCCAGGGGTTGAACCATCAGGAACATGCCCTGATGTTCTAGCCATGTCCAGAGGCGCAGAGCCTCCTGACAAAGGGTCCAAGACCCCACCACGCCCTGTTTGTTGCAGTACCACATGGCGGTGGTGTTGTCTGTGAACACCTGCACTACCTTCCCTTTGACAGAGGGAAGGAATGCCTTGAGTGCAAGTCGGATCGCCCGGAGCTCCAGAAGGTTGATATGGAGCCGGGACTCCGCCGGAGACCAGAGGCCTCTGATCTCCGCCTCTCCCATGTGACCGCCCCATCCCAGAAGGGACGCGTCCGTCACAACTGTATGCTCTGGCTGGGGAAGGGAGAGGGATCTGCCCATGACCCATTGCCGGTTCGAGAGCCACCACTGCAACTGTTTTGCAGTCCCCTCCGAGATCTGGACGTGATCGGACAGGTTGCCCTGGTGCTGCGCCCACTGGAACTTCAGGTCCCACTGCAGAGCCCGCATATGCCATCTGGCATGATTGACCAGCAGGATGCAGGAGGCCATGATGCCCAGCAGCCTCAGGGTCATCCGTACTCAAAACCCAGGATAAAGGCTGAAAGATCGGAATCATAGCCTGAATATCCCGGACTCGCCGTTCGGGAGGATAGGCCCGAAACTGCGTCGTGTCCAGAACTGCTCCGATGAAAAGGAGCTGTGGAGAAGGAATCAGATGCGACTTCGGCACATTGATGGAGAACCCCAGCGAGTGCAGGAGTTCGGCCGTAGTCTGGAGGTGGGAGACGACTGCCTGGGACGAGCCCGCCTTCAGCAGCCAGTCGTCGAGGTAGGGGAAGACTGAAACCCCTGCCCGGCGCAGATGAGCTGCGACCACCGCCATCACTTTCGTGAACACCCGAGGGGCACTGGTAAGGCCAAAGGGGAGCACGGTGAACTGAAAATGCTCGGGGCCTACCGTGAACCGAAGGTAACGCCGGTGGGCCGGCAGGACGGGGATGTGGAAATATGCGTCCTGCAAGTCCAACGCTACCAACCAGTCTCCAGGGTCGAGGGCAGTCAAGACCTGAGCTAGGGTGAGCATCTTGAACTTCTCCTTCCGGAGGAAGCGATTGACGTTCCGGAGGTCCAAGATAGGACGCATGTCCTCCTTGTCCTTTTGGGCACCAGGAAGTAGTGGGAGTAGCAACCACGCCCTACTTCTGGGGTCGGAACATGCTCGATGGCCCTCTTGGCCAAGAGGGCCGTGACTTCCTTCTGCAGAAGTACCAAGTGATCCCCTGACATGCGGTGGAATTGAGGTGGCATGGCTGGGGGGTGGTCTCGAAGGGGAGGGAGTAGCCCCTTCGGACAATGTCCAAGACCCACCTGTCCGAGGTGATGGTACGCCAGTGGGGAAGGTGATGGCGGACCCTGCCCCCTACTGGCGTGCTGTGCACCTGAAAAGAGGGACTAGGAGGGCTTGGAGGCCGCGGACGGGTTGGAGGTGGTGGCCTGACCCGCACGCTGGTTGCCCGATCCGCCACGGCGGAATCCACGTCCTCGGCCACGCGAAGACGCCTGCTGCGCGGGCCGGTGGCTGGGCTGCTGACGTGACGGGGCGCCCCTACCGTGGCCACGATAGGGGCGAAAAGCAGAAGTCAGCGGAGGGCGTGTAGCAGAAAGGCCCAGGGACTTGGCAGTAGCCCGTGAGTCCTTAAAGCGCTCCAACGCATGGTCTGCTTTGGACCCAAAAGACCGACTCCATCAAAGGGCATGTCCATGAGAGTATTCTGGACATCCCCTGAAAAACCAGTGGTTCTCAGCCAGGCGTGGCGTTGCAGCGCCACCGTCGTTGCAATAGACCTGCCCAGCGAGTCGGCGGTATCAAGGCCACATCGTATTGTGTATTTGGCCGCATCCCTTCCTTCCGCAATGGCGCGGGAAAGCAGTGTCTGGACCTCCTCAGAACACTGGGGCAAAACAGTCGCCACCGAATCCCACAAGGAGTGGGTATATCGGCCCAAAAGACAAGCGGTGTTGATGGACCGCAAGCCAGCACTGGAGGAAGAAAAACCCTTCCCAAATTGATCCAGGCGTTTGGATTCCCTATCCGGAGGGGCGGTAGGGAAGGCGGTTTGGGAAGCGGAGGCTTGGACAACCAAGCTCTCAGGAGTGGGGTGGACAGAGAGGAACAGGGGGTCGCCCGGAGCTGGGCGATTGCGTCGGGACACGTCCCTATCCACAGGAGCCCCTGTGTTGGGCTTGGACCAGGCGCCCAAAAGAACGTCAGTGAGGGCGTCGTTAAACGGCAGCACAGTCTCCGTAGAGGAGGCTGCCGGCTGAAGCACCTCTGTCAAGATATTAGTCTTGACCGCCACAGTAGGGAGTTGGAGACGTAAGGCCCCAGCCGCCCTACGCAACACCGTTGCAAAATTGGCTCCCTCCTCCGTAGCCACGGGAGGAGACAGCATGCCAGTGTCAGGGGAAGTATCTAGACCACTGGCATCCCCTAGACCCTCTGTCCAGTCCTCATCGTACTGACACTGTTGTGTCAGAGGGTCATCAGACCCCTCCCAGTCCTCCTGGTCCTCCTCTGGTTCAAAATAAGGAGGAGGAGGAGGGACATTTGGGACCCAAGGTCCCATCGGCGCCGGAACCGGCGTCGAGCGACGTCGGTCCGGGTCCATGTCCGGAGCCGGAAGGAACTGGGGGACGACGCCGCCCGGAGCCCCAGGCGGCATCGAGAACGGCACCGGAGACATCGGCGCCGGCGGAGGTGTCGTTAGGTCGACCGGCGTCGATGGGGGTTGTGGAGCCGGGATCGAGGCCGGAGCCGGGATAGAGGCTGGAGGCACGGGCGACGCCGGGGCCGGAGGTGACGCCGGAGCAACCCCATCAGGGACCTTGAGGCCCGAAGAGGCGGGCCATGGCCGACAGGAATTCCTGTATTTGGGCCGGATCCGCCCCCGAACCCGGGAAGGACGGGTATTGCGGGGGCGACTCCACAGGCATGTCCGGGGCCGCGGGGGCGGGGACGGTGCCGGGAGGGGCCTCAGCCGAGTCCCGAGACCGGCGAGGCGAAGTCCTAGAGCGACGATGCTTTTTGGACTTTTTGTGTTTGGACTTACCGGACGAAGAAGACTTCGATGCCGACGACCGGTGAGGACTCCGCGATCGACCCCTGGACCTCTCACGCGACCGGGGCTTGCGCGGAGCCGAATGAAAACAGTGAAAAAATTCACCCAAAAAGTTAGTCAAAAAATGACTAGGGCACTGCTCTTCCCGGATCTGCGCTTGCTGGCGCGGAAAAAGAAGAACTGACGTCAGCGCGCAGGGGCGGCGCCTAAGTACTGCCCGCGACGTCATCCCGGCGATCACGACGCCGACGACGGACGCGGAGCCGCACGACGCCGCCTACCGACGCGCAAGGGTACTGCTACGCAAAAACTTTCCGGATCCAGCCTGACGCCTGGGGATATTCTAAGGTAAGGAATCTGTCACTAACGTGTCTCTTTCAGATAAAAGAGTATACTGACAGGATAACAATACCATCGCTGACGGATGAGCAAGCTTTAGGGCTTAATCAAAACATTAGAAGAATTGGAGGCCACCATGAAACGCCTAAAAAGAGGTAGCGCAGCAGGGTTAGACGGTATTCCTAACGAGCTTTACATCTCGCTTGCTGAGGAAATTGCTCCGGTTTTGGTGAGACTGTTTAACTGTATTTTTTCCGATGGCCTCCCAATTCCTAAGTCCTGGGATGAGGCTGCTATCAGCTTAATCTTGAAGCCCAGTAAAGATCCTAAAGAATGTGAGTCTTATAGGCCCATCTCCTTGCTGAATTGAGACTATAAAATCTACGCGCAAATTTTAGCTGGGAGATTAAATCAGGTAATGGGCTCCCTGATTCAACCTGATCAGAAGGGGTTTATTAAGGGTCGTCAACTTCATGATTTAACTCACGAGTTGATCGGCGCAATTGATATTGCCTCCTCAGAAAAGCTACCTCTTACCATCTTTGCGTTTGACGCAGCTAAAGCCTTTGACAGGGTGCACTGGCCTTTTCTTCACCATATGATTCACATTTCTGGGCTAGGGGATAAATTCGCTAGCGCTGTTAGTAACATCTATAAAACCCCCACAGCGAGGATAGTGGTTAATGGGAATTTAACCAGTTCAATCAAGTTGGAGCGGGGAACTAGACAGGGTTGTCCACTCTCCCCGTTACTTTTTGACTTGTATATCGAACCCTTGGCATGTAGTATTAGGGCCAGTCAGATGTTCGCTCCGTTTGAATGGAATGGGTGGGTAAAAAAACTAGCTCTTTATGCTGATGATTTTTACGAGGGAGAGTCCCAGTATCCTACCGAGTTTAGAGCAGTTGTTGATTGAGTTTGGGAAGGTTTCAGGTTATTTAATTAGGTCTTGGAATTCGCAGTCAAATGTCTCACTGGTCAAACAACAAATTAGATACCTGGGTGTACAGATAACACATGACATCACTAGGTTAGCTCAGGTAAATCTTGAATTAAAAATAAAAGAGGCAGGAACACTATTAAGATCTTGGAGTAGCCTTCCACTTCCCATCTTGGGCCATTCCAATTTGGTTAAAATGTAAATCCTGCCTAAGTTCACTTTTATCTTTGATGCGATCCCTTTATCCTTTAACTATAAAATTTTAAAATCCCTACAGAGTGACATATCCAGCTTTCTTTGGGCTAATAATGGGGTGAGGATCTCTTGGAGGAAATTGCGGAGCACTAAGGTAGACGGGGGTATAGCAAGCTCTGATTGCCGCCTCTATTGCTGGGCCTTTCAATTAAAAAATATAAGATCCCTCCTGTTTGAATCCTCTTGCTTCCCTCCTCTCCTTCAGGCTATGTCCAGAAATATCCCTTTGGGTGGATATGGGTTTCTTTTTAAGTTCGGCCATCCCAAATATTTAAAAAAAAAGTTAAACTGAAGGTAATGAGATCAGCCTGTGAGCTCTGGTATCAGGTCAGGAAAATTCTTAAGATCCCGTACTACAGTGCTGGCGCCCCTATTTGGAACTCTCCAGGTACACCTTTGTGTCTTAAGGATAGTTTGTCAACCCCATTACTGGAAGAAGACATTAAGAAATGGGACCAATTGTTGCAAAACAATAAACTATTCTCTTGGGACTACTTAAACAACATTTCGAACCAGAGGTTATCCAGATTCAAATTTTACCAACTATCTAGCTGGGCTGCAAAAATCGGGATGGAGATCATGAACATGAAAACATCCTCTTAGGTCCGCTCCACCAACGTAAAGAAGTTTCCAAATGGTACTGGTTACTAGTGAAAGGGGAGCCCCCTCCAACACCGATGGAGGAGCCCTGGAGAAGAGACCTGCCTTCGATCGACATAGCATCTCTATGGCAAGTCTCGATGCGCACTTTATGGAGTGTTGTCAAAGCTGCTCCCCTTAGAAGAAATCATTTGTTTACACTCCACAGGGCCTCCTACTGGACCCCCAAGAGGCTGGGAGGTGAAGGCGTGAAGCCCTGTTTGAAGTGTGGTCAGTGAAATGTGGACGATCTGCATATGTTTCGGCAGTGTTCTCGGATTCAGGGCTTCTGGCACGATGTTGGTAAGACCTTGTCAGAGGTTCTGGGGCAAGAAATTGAGGTAAACCCGGTTTTGGTTATTTTTCGGAGTCCTCTTAGAGGAGAGTACAAGTTGTAAGCTTTCTAAACTCCAAGCCTCACTGGTGTTTATTTTAATCCTTCTGGCAAGGAGAGAAATTTGCTTAAAATGGGTTTCTCCTCAGCCGCCAGTATTTCTGGATTGGGTTGCTTCAGTTAAAAGGGTATACAAGTTGGATCATTGCTGTTTTTCGAGAAAAAGAACTAGATTTTGGGTGGCCTGGGATGAATGGCTTAGCAAGTTTGACAATGCACCATCTCAATAAAGTCTAATGATAATTAAATAAGCGAGATTATGGGAAGAAGGTCGAATTGGGGGAAGTGGATATAAACTCAATTCTCCTCTACCTAATAGTCTTGCGGTTGGCCATTCTAGGAACCCTGGAGGTGGCAAAGATACAGGTGAGCCCGTGGCCTCCCTCCGAGGGAACCAGGAAGGAGCCTATATCCGTTTAAGGACAATCTGCTTATTTATAAATGAGGACAATAAAACAAAAAACAAAAAAAAGTTAATCGGTAAATTTGATATGCCTCATGAACATTTCCTGTTGAATGGTTTTGTAGTGGCAGCATTGAAAGACACATGGAAGACCGAAATGAGTGAACCTCTCATACACCTGGGCCTCCACATGATATATTCCACCTCGGCCAGCTGTAGGGCAATAATGCTATTGTAGCACGCACTGATGAAACACATTAATGTCTCTTTGGATTTACTCTGGGATAAGTAGCCGAAAAATCTGAACAAACCAACTGGTAAAGAATACTGGATACGAGTGCTGGTTTATGCCCCTAAGGTCTGACGGAACTTACACTTTAACCAGACTCATCATTACCATATTCACAGGGCCTATCTAAGCCTGCGCAGAATTTATAAATGCTTCACAGGTACACCTGCTACATGCCCTAGGTGTGGGCAGACCATTACCACTTGGTTTGCGACAGTTTCAATTTTGCTGCATATTGGAGGAGGTCGTTGGCCTTATTGATGTAGCAACTGATAGACATATAACCTTCTCTGAGACTTCTGGGATTTTAGCCACACCCCAAAAAACTAAGCCTACAACCAGGTTTATAGATTAGGCACTAGCACCAGCCAAGAACTAAGTAGCGATGAAGCAGATATCTGTAGTGGGACCTAGGTATGAAGGTTGGAAAAGGAAGTTAATTGTATGGGGAGGATATAAATGTATACTACTTCTTAGAGAGGCCAAAGGAAGGAAAGGTAAATTGGAGTTCACAAGAACATGGGACATAATACGTACTTCATTAGTCGATGATGAAAGTGATCAGAAGACTAATACTTTGCACAAGAACTCCTCCATGACTGAACAGATTTGCTTGTAGGGATTAACCTGGTTTGGCGTGCGCAGGGTGGCGGTGCTATTTGATTTTGGGGTGATTCTTGCCCTTCCACTCATCTTTATTTTCTGGGGGTCATGTACATAGTTAGGTTGGTTGAATTAGATTGAAGTAGTTAGTTTAATAAAAGTGACATTGAAGAAAGGTGTGCTTTTAACAATGGCACCATAGGTTTACCGTACAGAGCATTAGCAATTTTGCTAAGATGGGTTGCTATGTCAGAAAGTAGGGCCAATGAAGACTTCTACTGAATGATATTATGTGCAATGTTGAAGTGAAAACTGTACTTTGTTGACATGTTGTGCAAGCTACTGCTTGCATATTTCTTTGATAAAAAATTATGAAACTTGTATTTAAAAAAAAGTATGGAAAATGTAGAAGCAGAGAAAATGCATTTAAGACGCAAACACATTAATGAAATCATGTTTCTCACTACTCAAAATGTGGGTCAGAACTCCTGCATTTAGTTAGAGCATAGAGTTAGTCACTTCTTGCACTATGAAAATTAAAAAAATTTAAATCATGTTTACACAGTTCCAAATATCCACAGCTGCTTGGAACACCATTTCTCCTAGGTGTCGCTCACATCAATTGCATACTAAACCGATTGTATAGCCCCTCCTTTTATAAATGGGGAGACATTATTTGGGGGCTGCTAGTATCTGCTCTTATCTTTGACAAGACATTTGATATACTGAGACATTTGCAAGCTCCTACCTTCAAGGAACTAATTTGAAGTCAGATGTTTAAGTGCCATCCTAACCACTTTACTGCAACATGGTCAAGACTACACTCGCTGTACCTCAGTTTCTCAGCTGTAAAATGAACACATTAGAATGGAATCAGGCTTTATTAAAGTATTCCATCATTTCACAGTTGCTTGGCCATGATGAGATATGCACATTAATAGGCATCATTTATTATCACGCAGGGGTGTAGAAAAAATACATTATCTTACATAGAACCAGACAGTTTTTGTTCTGTGTAACATTATTGTGATAGGAGACAGGTTACTGTTCAGCTTTCTGGTACAGAAAAGATTGTAGACTGAAATGACGGATGGGTAGGAACCTGTAAAACTGGGAAGGGGGGGAAAAAAGTCTTGTAAGATGGCACAGGCAATGAGTGTGCACAGTTCACAGAATAGATTCCAGGAGTAACAGATGAACGTCAGAATACAGTTTCCAGGGAAAGAGACAAAACATGCATTGCAAGCTTCAAGAGAGTTAGCATGTTCCAGAAAGAAACTTCTTGCAAGCGTTGTAGTAAACAGACACTCCCTTGCTGTGCCTCCGCAGGGTGTCCAGTGCCGCCTGCTTTACATCATCTGGCAGATCCCAAGGGTGTAGGGATCCAATGTGCAGCAGCACCAAACAGCTCTCAAGCACATCCGGGAATGGGAAGAGCTAAGATCAAAGACACAAGAGACCACCATGTCATCAGATTGCAGAATGAAATGCTTACCGCCTCTAAGCACCCCAGTGCCTGCGAACAATGCAGGCAGCATGCACATAAGACGTAGATTCAAGTATGTAGAATGCTAAGATGGGAGGCTGGTGTTTTGAAAGGATCCACTGCCTATCTTTCCTGCACCTTCATCATTATACAATTTTCTCATTTTGCATGAACCTTCAATCTAATTTACCATCAGGTAGTTACTGTTGAGATATTTTCTCTAGTTTGTCCATGTCATTTCACACTTTTCTTTCTCTGTTGATGAGCCTTTTTCATTCCGATTTGAGCAATACACTGCTGATCTGCTTACCTACTCCATCAGCCCTTCCAGTGCTTCAAACGTTTACAGCTTTGTTCATCAAGGTTTAGGTTCTTTCTCCCTCTTCTCTTCTGCCAGGTGTCAACTGGCCTCCTATTTCTTCTCAAATACTTCATAAACTCTACTTTCAAATAAATCTATGGTCTTGATCCACCAGCCTAACGTTTGCATTCTACCATCTGATATGCTGTCCAGGATCATTAAGCTGACAGTCTTGCCCCTAGTGTGCTTTCTGCTCTTCTCTTCCCTGATGCTCTGCTTCTACTCTCTGCTCTTTTTCTTTACATATTACACCACTGAATAACTTTTGCTTTTTTTATTCATACTGGGCATTCCATTTCGCCTTCTCTCCTGCACACTGTCGCTTAAAGTAGGAATTCTGGTACATTCTACAATTGTGTTTGTTCATGGATTAGCTTCAATAGTTAACTGTGAAGCACCAGAGCCATAAACATTAAAAATGCACTTGGGTGATTATATTCATGTGCTCAAAGGGAGTGGACACTATGTAATTAGAGTGTGATATTACTGGTGGCCCTGAGACACTGTGGTGAGCCCAGAACTCAGTTACAGAACACAGCCCAGCAACCACTTACTACCTCCGGACTCCAAGAAAATGCCTCACATACATTTGTAACGTTTACATGCAAACTGAAAATATCCAAAATAAATTATTAAGGAATAGGTAAATATTAGATTGATAGAGTAGCTCTGTAAAATGGAACACTTCCAAAAATAAAAACTGGCAACATACAAATTAATTGGATCAGATGTTTTTACCCAACAAAAAATTTATTGGATTGCCTATTAAGAGGTCCATAGATAAGACAATTTTCAAAGATTCATATCTGTAGTGGAAACTAGCATTGAATTAGTCAAAGGTTAACTTATATTATATATGTAACCTGAAGCTAAGGCACAGTTCTATTTTTTACTGTCAATAAGAGGAATTGGTGAACTAGGCACAGCTGGTGTGATGTAGCAAACCATGTCACTAGATTTCGAACTTTAACTCGCCATTCAACAGGCTGATTCACATAAGTAAATAGTATTCTGCAAATATACCAGTGCATGTGTGTATGAAAGTAGTGAGATCTTTTGTAGAGGGAGGTGAGCAGTCCTGCAGATGAATGTGGTATCCAGGCTACTTTAGGTCTTCCTTGCTCTCCTGACTGGGATGAGTACAATAGTGCTGCAAGCACCACAAGCAGAGATGATTAAATGTATATGGCATGACGCATAGACTGGCAGCTGAAAGGCTAACGCACTTGAGACAGAAGGCTATTAGCCACCCCAGTCATGTCTCTGTTTCACAAGGCCCCAGGGCTGTGTGTGTATGGGGGGAAATGGTCCTGAGAAACGTTGGAAACTAGGTTCATCTGGACCATGCATTAATAGTCCCTTTGGGATGCTATGGAGATGCTCAAAAAGGCCACAGACCCTGCACAAAAGCTACATAACAAGACCCTATTAGATATGTGTGATACCATAGGATTACAAAAACTGCTAACCACATATCCATTCCTACTAAAAGCGATCTACAAATTTTTCAGAAGCGAACTGGAGGCCGTACCTATCCAAATTACAGGAGTGGAGAATGTAGGAAACTTGGGCACATGTTTGAAGGTGGAGCCCTTAAGGCTCTATAATAAGTAACACCAAACTAGATTAAGACTATCCTTCAAGACTTTCAGAATGGTGGCTCAGGGTACGAAAGGCCTAGTGTTAGGACTCTCTCAGAAACAAATCTGGACCATGAATGGAAGTCGATGAACAAATGAAATGAACAAAATAACTACAACTTAAGATGATCAGTGTGTGTCTGTGGCGGAGAAGGGGGGTGAAAGGGTCTTTTGAAAGACATTGCTACAACTAACACATCCCCTCAAAGCAGGGAAAGAGCAGACAAGGAATGGATGGAACCTAATGCTAGACAAACTAACTTATTTCCAGGAACTACAAATAGATATTTAAGGCTTTGTGTAGGTAAGGAGACTGCAGTTCTCATACAAGGATACTGAAAAATATTTACTTCCAGCTATAAAAAAGCATGAGCTACCCTGTTCTGGAACTCTTGAAACAATCATGTCTTTCAAACCAGACTCAAGTTAGGGGAAAATGTCCTCTCATTTCAAATATTATTGACAGCCAAAATGATTACTGCTAAATGATAGAAGAGGGCAAAGCCTCCAACCCTGGAGAATTGATACAACAGACTACGGGATGTAATGACTAGGAAAAGAACCACAGAACGAATCGGTGACAGAAAGTCAAAAATACTGGATGGCTGGCAACCAGTGCTGCGCTATAGAGGCAAAAATCCAGAAGTTGCATATCCTGTCTAACCGAGACTAATTGAAGTGATTGTGCTAGCGATGGATAATTATGCTAAATGTGATGTGCATGGGACTTTTTGCAAAAGGAACATGCTTTGGGGTGGGATGTAGAGATTGGGTGGTTGGAAGTGTGGGACAGGGGAAATGTACCAGATGAATCATGTTAGCTAGAAGGGGAGGTGACCCATCATGTCATTTCAAGCAATTGCAAATGTTTTATATTTATAGTCTTATCTGCAAAATTTAAATATAAACATTATGGGAAAAATTAACCTCAGTGTTTCAGTAGTAAAGCTAACACTAGCGTGGCTGACACTTTAAAGGGGAGAAAATTGTATCCTGTACATTTCAGAGAAAACAAATGTTGCTGAAAAGCCATTTAACTGAAAAAGAATTGGGAGCAATATTTAATTAAAATTTGGATAACAAGATAAATAAAAGGGTAAGGATTAAGGTCACCTAGAGAGTGAGTTTTAGTTGTAAAGTCAAAGTCATAGTTTGGGACAGGATTTGGGATAGGGTCAGGTTGGTTTAAGTGTAAGCATCAAGTTTAGTGATAGAGCCAGCGTTAGGATTGGGATTAGTTAGGAAAGGATCAGAGTTACAAGGTTATGGTCAGCGACTGTATTGCCTTTGCTATAGCAAGTCTTGATTCATTTGACAATCCACCTTACCATAATGCCTTCTTTGGAACTGTGAAAAGTAAAAAAAAAAAAAAGCATAGGCAAATATCCCTAATCAGTTCATCAATAGTGCATTGCCTATGGAAACTGGGATTTCCCAGTTCAGATTATGGTTGGCTTGCCATTGTCCTCACACTTTCTGAAATTTCCTTGGGCAACCCCTAGCCTCATAAACCACCCATCTCCCTCCATGCAGCGCATCAAGCCAGTCTCCCACTGGCTTTTGTTTGGGGGGAGGGGACCTACAGCTTCGCCATTTACTATGTCCCTTTTTGCTATGTAGAAACACAGGGCACATAGTACGAGTTGCCTTCTGACCGTTATTCCCAGAATTAAGAACTGTGTCGTAGAAGGGATATCAGCTTCCAGAACATCCACTAGCTCTTCAACTACCACCCTCCAGTAGGCCTATATGTGTGGACATGACCAAATAATATGTATAAAGGTGCCAAAGTCCTCACTACATCTTAGACAGTTGAGGATTTGTGCCCTTCCCATTATAAACAATTGCGATCTATTATAATATACCCTGTGAAGGACCTTAAGCTGTATGAGGCTCAAGCTTGCTTTAATTGTCACCTCCTGGGGTGCATCAGTGCTGCTTCCCAGTGTAGGAAAGTAGGATCTGCTTCTATGGTTATCCCCACTTTTTGCCTGATGCTAAGCTGTTATTGACTAATCTGACTGGGAGCCTGCTAATCAGTACCCCAGTATATCTGCTTTCTCCCTAAATTGCTATGTTCAGTACTTAGGTACATCCCAGATTGGATACTGGGGTACCCTTATAAGTCCCTAGTATATGGTACTAAGGTACCCAGGGCATAGGTACCCCAGAGGTTTCCACTGGGCTAAAGCACGCATTATGCCACCCATGGGAGACCATTCAAAATGGAACTACAGGCCTGCCATTGCAGCCTGTGTAAGCTGGTGCTAGCACCACTTACTAAAGATATAGGTTTCCTATATCTAGGGTCACTGCACTTAAAACCTATAAGTCACCCCTAAAGCAGACCTTTGCAATCCTGAAGGCAGGGTGCTTGGTTCTAAGTGAGAGGGTGCCCCTGCATGAGCAGGACATCCCTGCAGCCTACGGAGTCCATTCTCTCGGGTTGTCAGTGAAGCAGCCATATACCATATAGAGGGGCACCGCGTAATTACGCGATGACCATCTCGAAACTGGCTGCAACGAATAAACATGTTGGAATCATACCCCCACACCGTAAACAGTGTGGGAGGTATGATTCCAAGCACTGGAAGAGCCCTCCGTTAGGCTCTCCATGTCCCCGGTACCAGTCTTCCAGGCCCAGACAGCACAAAATGGTTGCTGCCGACCAGAGACACGATTCTGCCCTCCTGCTACTGAGCCAAGCTCGAGCAGGGGAAGGCAGAACAATAGGCATCCTGTCACAGGGAGATGTGACCACTTCCCAGACAGGATTTAGTGTATTGGGGCAGGGTGGGTGCGCTTGCCAGCGCCATTCAGTCTGCATGAGGGGCACATTTAGTGTCCCCATGCATAGTCTCCACCACTCTCCTAATCTTTTCTTCTGCTAATCTCGCTCCACTTTCATTTGCGATAAGCTGGGCACACGTATCACAGCGCCAGGGTACCCATACGGTGATAGTGCGCTTTATAAGTATCGATAATAATAATAATAATAGTCCAGTTCAAACCAGTCCTGGGAGAAGTTGGCTCCCGCTCTGGCGCGAAACTGGACAAAGGACATGGGAGTAACCTCCCTTCTGTCCAGACCCTCCCCTGGGAGGGTCCCCTGAATCATCCCAACCCTTTCCCTAGGGTACTTAAGGTCTTAACTGGGTGTAGGTCCCTAGATTAGTCGTGGGATAAAATTCAGATCAGACACCACTTCTTCTACCGTCTGGGCACTCTGGACTTCGCTTGGGCTCGACTTAGTCTCCCTTCCAGTCTGCTGCATCATCTGTGCTATGCACCTTACAGGAACCTTCCAACGCCTGTGGGCATCAAAGACACCTGACGGAATCTCACTTGGAGTGAAGAAGTCACTCCCCTGCATTCGCAGGCACAGCAACTAAGTCGACCGGTCTGCTGATCCTGAGCTCCTCCGGACTCCGAAGGGTTCTGCAACACTGGTGGTGGTTTCCCACAGCTCCCCAGGCCTGCCCTGCCCTCTCACTAAGTTTGAGGCCAGTATCCCTCGTGGGGGTAGCAATACCCGAACCCCTGTGCACTGTGTCAACTTGCAGTTGCAAAGGCTTGTTGGCTTTCTTTCAAGAAGATCTTCGAGCTCCAAGTATCCCCAACCTCGAGCATCTCCTGTGACCAGAATCTTCAGCCACACCGCATCGTGTGCATCGTGGCTTGCATCTTTTGGTGAGCTGCTTAAGGTCCTCTCGAGACTCCAGTGCCTCTGTGGGTCCATTTGAGGGTCACATTTGCTTCTCTTGGGCTCCCCCGATTGCTCGGGGCTTGCCCTGACTCCCCTGCTTGTGGCGAGGCCCCTGGACCTTGCTGGTCCCGACGTTGCTCCTTCTTCAGCGCCTGATTTGGTTGCATTTGCCAAGGCTTGCTGGTGCTCCCGCCGGACACCGACCCCTCAGCACTCAACAGCCTTTTTGGGACAGCTCGTGCATGGCTCCTGGACATCCTCAGCGTCGCCTTGTCCTCACGGCTACAGAGTCAAGGTCCTTGTCAACTTTTCTGCAACACCCGACATCGGAGGGCATTCGTCTTCCAAGTCTCCTGGTCACTCCTGAGTGACAGATTCTGTCCCCTCTGCCTGCAGGTACCTCTCAACTTGAATCCACCTTCGGATTCCACCGGACACTTTCTCCTTCTTCAGCAGCGGCACTTTCCTGAAGTCCTCCATTGGGTTCGACTGCGGTTTCCGACACCACTTCACATGTATGCACCCGACTTCCCTGGTGTAGGTAACGTGGGTACTAGGGTATCCACGGGTGGGGTGGCTCGCTCTCCAACCTTCTGTCTTCCACAGGGTTTCTTCAGGGTGCACTGGGAAGGGTCCTTAATCTTTAAAAATCCAACTGCGACTTACACGTAGACTTGTACCGAGCACGCGGTCGTGTTTCCACACCACACGCTCTCCGTGGGGTTTCTAGTCACTCACCTTGGGTGGTTCCTTGGGTCCCCAGCACTTCTACGTCCTCTCGACACTGTCTTGATCCGAGTCTTGGCTCTTATACCACTTTCTTAGTATATGGTTTGGTCCCCCCCTGGGGTCCACTGTGTATTACGTACTATATAACGTGTTTCTTTGCAAAGTATTGTGTGCATTGTGCATATCTCCGGGTAGGAGATATTTGTATGTGTTAGAGAGTATTATATAATAAATACATATTTTTATAAATACCTTGTGTGGTTATTTTTTACCTAATCTATACTATAAGATCGCATTCTGCTAAAACAAACTGCTTTACACTCCTTCTGGATTAAGCCTGAAGGCAGCTCTCTACAGCTACCACTTAGAGAGTTTTCTAAGGGTGTCGAAGACCTCTTAAATCACCATAAGGGTTGTCTGGACTGGTGCACGGTGTCCACTTACATAAGTGTACATCATATACCAGCCAGCTTCTCACATTGGTGTGCAGCGGTTGGGATTCAAGCCTGCATTGTTTTACCAGATAAATCTTTGTGTTGATTAACTGAAAAAATATCACTAACACTAGGCACATATAATACAAGCTTAGAATAAGTAAGTTCTACTGAACTTAGGGTTGGGTAGTTAAGGGTATTGCACACCCTTTCTCCAACCTCAGAGAATTTAGTTCCCACTAGGTTAGGTAGTTGCAACACCTCACCACACTTAGTATGTCTACTAAAGGAGATGCCAGTGGCTCACTGACTGCTAGATACAGTGAACTTTCGTTCCAAGAACTGAAAGCACTGTGTGCCTCTAGAAAGTTGAAGACTGGGAAAGGAGCCAACACTCAACGCCTTCTGGAGGTGTTACTGTTAGATGACCTCAGGAAAACTAGTGGGTCAGATGAACAGGAAAGAGTAGGTGGGCAAGGGAATGAAGATAGGCCAGGACGGGAGCCCCTCTTTGACCTTGAATCTAACCTTGACCAGGAGGCGCTTAATAGCTCCCAGCTGGAAAACTTAGACCTCACAGAGGATACAGAAGGTGGCCTTGAGGAAGCCCCCTTTGTTCCTCCTGGGAAAGTGCAGAGTAGACCAAGGAGGTCTAGATCCTCCTCTGCAAAATCCAATGCCTCAGGACACTCAGTAGGGACCTCCATTTCTAGTAAGAGGGGGAACTCTTTGGATAGAGTACCAACTTCTTGAGCTTGAGAAAGGTAGGCTTAGGCAAGAGCAGTTGGCCCTTGACAGAGTCCATAAAAGTCAAGAGAGCAAGGAAGAAATTGGGACTAGAGTCCCATGGTGGCAGCAACAGTGTCCCTAGAGTTAAAGAACATTCTTTTGAACATAGGAACCTGAACACGATTGTCCCACCCTACCATGTTGAGGATGACATCCACAAATGGATAACTGCTTTAGAAAGGGCCTGTAAAGTTCAGAGGGTCCCTCAAGAGCAGCGGGCAGCTATCTTGTGGATCTCCTTTGCTGACAAAGGTAGAGATAAGCTCCTCACTGTTCGAGAAGAGGATGCTGATAATTACAATGTTTTGAAGAGTGTTCTGATTGATGGGTGTAGCTTAACCACTGAGCAATACAGGATTAAGTTCAGAGACACCTGGAAAGCACAAACCCAGGACTGGGTAGATTTTGTGGATAGTGCCATTAAGACTCTGGAAGGTTGGTTACTTGGCAGCAAAGTGCATGACTATCAAGGATTGTACAATTTGATTATGAGGGAGCAGATCCTTAATTGTCAGAACCAGCATTTGCAATAGGACCTGGTGGACTCAGATCGGACTTCTCCCCAAGAATTGGGAAAGAAGGCAGATAAGTGGGTTAGAACCAGAGTTAAGCAGAAAAATCAGAGCAATGGTGGTGACCAGAAGAAACAAGATTCTTCTAAAACTCAAGATAAGGATGGGGACAAGGGCAAAGATAAAAAAGAGCCTTGCCAAGGGCCCCAAACTCCTGCAGCTGGCGGGGAGGGGGAGGGGGAGTCAAACATCCAAGAAAGGCAAGAAGAAACCTTGGTGTTACTTTTGTAAGGTGAAAACCCATTGGACAAAGGATGCCGATTGTCCAAAAGCCAAGGAGAATACTCCTACTACAACTGCCCCCAAGGCAACTGTGCCCCCAGCACAGGTACAAGTGGTAGTACAGGAAACAAGGGATCAGTGGGGTTAACCTTGGGTTCTGAGGTGGGTTCTGACTTAGTCAGAACTCCAGCTCAGGCTGTTTTGGTCTGTGATAGTGGCATAGATCTTGCCACCGTACTGGTAAGTCCCACTAACTTGGGCAAGTACAGGCAACAGCATTTGATAAATGGAAAGGAGGCCATGGCCTACAGGGACACAGGTGCCAGTGTCACTATGGTGACAGAGAATCTTGTGTCTCCTGACCAGATCATACTTGGACAAGTGTACCAAGTGACCAATGCTAGCAATGTCAGGTCTGACCATTCCTTGGGAGTTGTGAATCTCAGCTGGGGAGGGGTAACTGGACCTAAAAATGTTGTGGTATCTTCAGACCTACCTGTAGATTGTTTGTTGGGCAATGATTTGGAAACTTCAGCCTGTGCTGAAGTGGAGTTCAGGACTCATGCAGAAATGTTGGGCATCTCTGCAAGTGTGTTTGCTGTGACCAGGTCACAAGCCAAACAGCTTTCCACTGAACAGGCCCTGGATCCTGGAACAATGGACCAGGTGCCGTCCAGGAAAAGGACCAGGAGGGGTAAGGCTATGTCTTCCCCCCAGACTCCGAGTGAGGATCAATCTCTTGAGGGAGATTTTAGCATCTGTGACGGTACTGTCCCAGATGAGTTTGAACCTGATCAGGTTGAGTTCTTGGGGGCAGGGGGCCCTTCCAGAGCAGACTTGAGTTTGGAACAGCAAACCTGCCCCTCTCTTGAACCCCTCAGACAGCAAGCTGCTACTGAGTCTGCTGGGAATATCAGTGGGTCCCATAGGATCTGCTGGGATGAAGGACTTCTTTACTCAAAGGGTAGAGACCCCAAGCCTGGTGCCACCAGGAGGTTGGTTATACCCCAGAAGTTTAGAGGGTTCCTACTCACTCTTGCACATGATATTCCCCTGGCGGGACACTTAGGGCAAAGCAAGACTTGGGACAGGCTTGTCCCTCACTTTCACTGGCCCCATATGTCTGGGGACACCAAGGAGCTTTGTCGCTCCTGTGCCATTTGCCAAGCCAGTGGTAAGTCAGGTGGCATCACAAAGGCCCCCTTAATTCCACTTCTAGCGGTTGGGGTTCCCTTTGAGAGGGTTGGAATTTATATCATTGGTCCCATGAACCCTCCAACAGCATCTGGGCACAGTTATATTCTAGTGGTGGTAGACAAGGTCACTAGATACCCAGAAGCTATTCCCCTTAGGACCACTACAGCTCCTGTGGTGGCAAGGGCCCCGTTAGGATTTTTTTCCAGAGTGGGCTTCCCTATGGAGGTCTTAACTGATAGAGGTACAAACTTCATGTCAAGTTATATAACTGCAATGTGGAGTGAATTACAAATTCACCACACTCTGACATCCTCAATGCAATGGGCTAGTTGAAAGATTCAACAAGACCCTAAAGGGTATGATCATGGGCCTTCCAGAAAAGCTTAGGTGAAAATGGGATGTACTGCTACCCTGCCTTCTCTTTGCCTACAGAGAAATCCCTCAGAAGAGGGTTGGCTACAGCCCTTTTGAACTTCTGTTTGGGCATCCAGTTAGGGGGTCCCTTGCGTCTGGTGAAGTAGGGATGGGAGATACCTCTCAAACCTCCCAAACAGGACATAGTGGACTATGTACTTGGTCTGCGCTCCCGCATGGCTGAGTACATGAAGAAGGCCAGCAAAAACCTGGAGGCAAGCCAAGAACTCCAAAAAGCTTGGCATGACCAAAAGGCTGTCCTGACTCTTTACCAGCCAGGTCAGAAGGTGTGGGTGTTGGAGCCGGTGGCCCCAGCAGCTCTCCAGGACAAATGGAGTGGACCCCACACCATACTTGAACAAACGAATGAGGTCATCGATTTGGTAGACCTTGGCACTGCCAGAAGTCCCCATAGGGTACTTCATGTGAACAGGCTAAAACCTTTTGTTGACAGGGCTGACATGTGCTTGCTCATGGCAACTGATGAGGGACAGGAGGAAGAGAGTGACCCTCTCCCTGATCTCCTCTCACAAAACCCTGATGATGGATCAGTTGATGGAGTAGCCTTGGCAGGCAGCCTCGCTGATCAGCAGCAGATTGATTGAAGGAAGGTCCTCAATCAATACAGGCATATGTTTTCTCTGACTCCCAGTCAAACCACCTGGTGTACCCAATGAAGTGGACACAGGTGAGAGTCTACCTGTTAAGAATAAAATCTACAGGCAGCCTGACCATGTCAGAGATTGCATCAGGACAGAGGTCCAAAAGATGCTGGAGCTGGGAGGGATTGAGCCCTCAGATAGCCCTTGGGCTAGCCCAGTAGTCCTAGTACCTAAACCTCACACCAAGGGTGGAAAAAGAGAGATGAGGTTTTGTGTAGACTACAGGGGACTCAATGCAGTCACTAGAACTGATGCTCACCCAATTCCTAGGGCAGATGAGCTTATTGATACTTTGGCCTCAGGCAAGTTTCTAAGTACAGACCTAACTGCTGGCTATTGGCAAATCAGACTAGCTGAGAATGCCAAACCAAAAACTGCATTTTCATCCCCTAGTGGGCATTATCAATTTATTGTAATGCCCTTTTATTTGAAGAATGCACCTGCCACATTCCAAAGGTTGGTGAACAAAGTTCTCACATGTCTGGAAGCCTATAGTGCAGCATATCTAGATGATATAATTGTCTTTAGCTCCACCTGGGAGGATCACCTGGTCCACCTGTAGAATGTTTTGGAGGCTCTGCAGAAGGCGGGCCTCACTATCAAGGCTACTAAGTGCCAGATAGGGCAGAGTAAGGTTAGTGTACTTGGGCCACCTGGTAGGTGGAGGGCAAGTTCAACCACCACGGAACAAAATCCAGACCATAATGGAATGGGTTGCTCCAACTACCCAGACTCAGGTCAGAGCTTTCTTGGGCCTGACTTGGTATTACAGAAGATTTGTAAAGGGATATGGGTCCATAGTGACTCCCTTGAATGATCTCACAAAGAAAAATGCCCCAGAAAGTATAGTGGACAGTTAGCTGTCAGAAGGCCTTTGATGACCTCAAGCAGGCCATGAGTACTGCTCCCATCCTGCAGAGTCCTGATTACTCAAAAACTTTCATTGTGCAAACAGATGCATCTGGGTTAGGGGCTGTGTTATCACAACTTAATGCAGAGGGCCAGGATCAACCAGTAGCTTTTATCAGCAGAAGGTTGACCCCCAGAGAAAAACGTTGGCCAGCTATAGAGAGGGAGGCCTTTGCTGTGGTCTGGGCCCTGAAGAAGTTGAGGCCATACTTGTTTGGCACTCACTTCATTGTTCAGACAGACATAAGGCCCTCTTATGGCTTAAACAGATGAAGGGTGAAAACCCCAAACTTTTGAGGTGGTCCATTTCCCTACAGGGGATGGACTATACAGTGGAACATAGACCTGGGAGTAACCATGCCAATGCAGATGGACTCTCCAGATTTTCCACTAAGAAAATGAAGAATAACCTAGGCAAGGATAGTCTCATCTCCTTACGTTGGGGGGAGGGGGGTGGGGTGGGGGTTGTGTAGGAAAGCAGGATCTGCTTCTATGGTTACCCCCACTTTTTGCCTGTTGCTAAGCTGTTATTGACTAGTCTGACTGGGATCCTGCTAATCAGTACCCCAGTATATCTGCTTTCTCCCTAAATTGCTATGTTCAGTATTTAGGTACATCCCAGATTGGATACTGGGGTACCCTTATAGGTCCCTAGTATATGGTACTAAGGTACCCAGGGCATAGGTACCCCATGGGCTGAAACATGCATTATGCCACCCATGGGAGACCATTCAAAATGGAACTACAGGCCTGCCATTGCAGCCTGTGTAAGCTGGTGCGAGCACCACTTACTAAAGATATAGGTTTCCTATATCTAGGGTCACTGCACTTAATACCTATAAGTCACTTCTATAGCAGGCCTTTGCACTCCTGAAGGCAGGGTGCTTTGTTCTAAGTGAGAGGGTGTCCCTGCATGAGCAGGACACCCCTGCAGCCTATGGGAGTCCATTCTCGCGTGTTGTCAGCGAAGCAGCCATATACCATATAGTGGGGTACCACGTAATTACGCGATGACCATATCGAAACTGGCTGCAACGAATCCCATCATGTTTGGTATCAAACATATTGGAATCATACCCCCACACCGTAAACGGTGTGGGAGTATGATTCCAAGCACTGGAAGAGCCCTCCGTTAGGCTCTCCATGTCCCCGGTAACAGTCCTCCAGACCCAGACAGCACAAAATAGTTGCTGTGGCAGAACAATAGGCATCCTGTCACAGGGAGGTGTGACCGCCTCTCGGACAGGATTTAGTGTATTGGGGCAGGGTGGGTGCGCTTGCCAGCGCCACTCAGTCTGCATAAGGGGCACATTTAGTGTCCTTATGCATAGTCCAGTTCAAACCAGTCCTGGGAGCCGTTGGCTCCCGCTCTGGTGCGAAACTGGACAAAGGATATGGGAGTAACCTCCCCTCTTTCCAGACCCTCCCCAGGGAGGGTCCCCTGAATCATCCCAACCCTTTCCCTAGGGTACTTAAGGTCTTACCTGGGTGTAGGTCCCTAGATTAGTCATGGGATAAGATTCAGATCAGACACCACTTCTTCTACCGTCTGGGCACTCAGGACTTCGCTTGAGCTCAACTTAATCTCTTTTCCAGTCTGCTGCATCGTCTGTGCCTGTGCACCTTACAGGAATCTTCCAAGGCCTGTGGGCATCAAAGACACCTGAAGGAATCTCCCTTGTAGTGAAGGAGTCACCCCTGCATTCGCAGGCACCGCAAATAAGTCAACCGGTCTGCTGATCCTGAGCTCCTCCGGACTACGAAAGGTTCTGCAACACAGGTTGTGGTTTTCCACATCTCCCGATGCCTGCCCTGCCCACTCACCAAGTTTGAGGCCAGTGTCCCTCGTGGGGGTTGCAATAACCGAACCCCTGTGCACCGTGTCAACTTGCAGTTGCAAAGGCTTGTTGGCTTTCTTCCAAGAAGATCTTCGGGCTCCAAGTAGCCACAACCTTGAGCATCTCCTGTGACCACAATCTTCAGCCACACTGCATCGTGGCCTGCATCTTTTGGTGAGCTGCTTGAGGTCCTCTCGCGACTCCAGTGCCTCCGGCCTTTAGGTCCATTTGAGGGTCACCTTTGCTCGGGGCCTACCCTGACTCCCCAGCTTGTGGAGAGTCCCCTGGACCTTGCTGGTCCCGACGTTGCTCCTTCTTCAGCTCCTGCGTTGGTTGCATTTGCCAAGGCTTGTTGGTGCTCCCGCCGAAAACCGACCCCATAGCACTCGACATCCTGTGTGGGATAGGTTGTGCACGGCTCCTGGTCGCCTGGTCCTCACAGCTGCAGAGTCAAGGTCCTCGTCAACTCTCCTGCAACACCCAACATCGGAGGGCATTCGTCTTTCAAGTCTCCTGGTCACTCCTGAGTGACAGACTCTGTCCCCTCTGCTTGCAGGTACCTCTCAACTTGAATCCACCTTCGGATTCCACCGGACACTTTCTCCTTCTTCAGCAGCGGCACTTTCCTGAAGTCCTCCATTGGGTTCGACGGCAGTTTCCGACACCACTTCACACATATGCACCCGGCTTCCCTGGTGTAGGTACAGTGGGTAGTAGGATATCCACGGGTGAGGTGGCTCTCCAACCTTCTGTCTTCCACACGGTTTCTTCAGGGTCCACTGGGAAGGGTCCTTAATCTTTCGAAATCCAACTGTGACTTACACGTAGACTTGTATGGAGCACGCGGTCGTGTTTCCACACTGCACACGCTTTCCGTGGGGTTCCTAGTCACTCACCTTGGGTGGTTCCTTGGGTCCCCAGCACTTCTATGTCCTCTCAACACTGTCTTGATCCGAGTCGTTGTTCTTATTCCATTTTCTTAGTATATGGGTTGGTCCCCCTGCTGGGGTCCACTGTGTATTACGTGCTATTTACGGTGTTTCTCTGCAAAGTATTGTTTGCATTGTGCATATCTCCGGGTAGGAGATATTTGTATGTGTTAGAGAGTATTATATAATAAATACATATTTTTATAAATACCTTGTGTGGTTATTTTTCACTTAATCTATACTATAAGATTACATTCTGGTAAAACAAGCTGCTTTACACTCCTTCTGGACTAAGCCTGAAGGCTGCTCTCCACAGCTACCACGTAGGGAGCTTTCTAAGGTTGTCTAAGACCTCTTAAATCACCATAAGGGTTGTCTGGACTGGTGCAAGGTGTCCACTTACATAAGTGTACATCATATACCAGGAAAGCTTCTGACACCCAGTCAATGTCCTCCATCAGGCCCCAGGTCCGTTTCTCACTTAGTTCTTAGTGAACAGAGGTTATCAGAGCTATTGTTGAGGAGAGTGCGATACGTTAATGAAATGGCTTTTGAGGGCATTTCATCCCATAGTATCCTACTTTCTAGGGGACTGCTGTCATCCAGCGTATCCCACGGGATTTCATCTGCTTGCAGGGCATGGTCTATTTGAATGTATCAGAAAATGTGTGTGTCATGCTGCCTGTAGGTCCTGGAAGGGTTTAATCACTCCCCTTCCCTCCCAGCTCATCGAGCTTTGAGATCCCGATCAAGTCCCAAGGGGTCTTCCTTCACAGCCTTCTGAGCCTTTTTAGTGTGTCCCCAATCCAGAGTGGGGTCATCAGAGTTGATCTCTCTAACCTACATAGGTGACAGCTTTGTCCCAGGCCTCCAGAGTACTTTCTGTGGGGCCAAGTAAGTGTGAACGGAATCTTTTGCCATATATGTAGTGCACATGGGACTTCTACTCAATGACTGACCTCTCCAGTCGCGTCACTGGGTCAGATCGAGGTTATGAATCATCACTTATTGACTGCATGGGGATGCCCTGTAGTATGCCCTAAGATCTGTAAGCGAAATTCCCCCATTATATACGTTTTTCTGCAGGGTTTGGAGGGCGATTCTCGGAGTTCCCCTGTCCCAAAGTAAGGTCTGAAGCATACTGTCAACTTTATTAAAAAAATTATTTGGGTATCGGCCATGGGGTGTTTTGCATCACATACAGGAATTTGGCCAGGGTGATCATTTTAAAAAGGGCTGCTCTTCCCATGATCGACAGAGGCAATTGCCTCCAGTGGCCGACGTCCTGCTGAAAGGTCTGATAAGCAGCTTCCTTGTTCTCTTCAAAGAACAGCCATTAACAGACCTTTTTTCTAACCCCATGTAGCGAAAACCCTCCCTGGTTGTCACCATCTGAGGTGAGATCAATATCTCCGGGGCCATGCAGCCATTTGGTATAGTACTGATTTATTCCAGTTGATTTTGTAACCCGCATACTTCCCAAAATTTCTAAACACCAAAAGAACCACTGGGATTGAAATAACCGGGTCGGAAAGGTACAATAATATATCGTTCGCATACAGGGAAACTTTCTCTAATTTTCATGTGACTTCCAGAAAGCCTATCACATTTCCTCTAATGCTCAACCAGCAGGCTAGAGGCTCCAGACACACAGCAAACAAGAGCGGCCAGACGGAACTTGCCTGGAGTGTCCCCCTTTCCAGTCCAAACTCCTCCGAGAAGGTGCCTTTCACCTTGACCCTTGCCACCGGTTTGTGGTATAAGAGTGCTACCCAGAGACAGAAAGTCGGGTCAATTCCCATCCTGGCCAAGACCCGAAGGAGATAATCCCACTGTATGGACTCAAACGCCTTTTCCGCGTCCAGAGATGCAATTACCAGAGGTAGCTGAGTGTCCCTTTGATAGTCTGGCCAACAGTGGAGATGGCAGAAATTATGTAGCTGTTTTGAGTTATAAACCCAGTCTGGTCCCAGTGAACTATCTTTGGGATAACTTGCGCTAGTCAGATCACTAGTGCTTTAGCCAGGATCTTTACCTTTGTGTTCAGAAGGAAGATTGGCCTATATGAAGAACAGTTGTTAGCCAGCTTTCCAGTTTTGAGCAACACCACTGTCATTGCTGTATGTAGGTCTGAGAGGAGCTCCCACCTCTTCAGGAACTTTATGAACACGGAAAGAAGGTGGGGGCACAATATCGATTTTTTTTTTTTTTTTTTTAATAAAATTTCGCTGGGGTGCCCTGGAGTCTTGCATTCTCATCGACTGAATCAGACCTAGTGCCTCTGTCATGGTCCGCTGCCTATAAAGCTCTTGGTAGTAATGTGCAAATGCCTCTACTAAGCCCTCATCCATCATAATCTGGGAATCGTCCGGCATCTCCAACTCTCCCACCCATCTGGGTGCTAATTCCCCGTCTACTAAGCCATGCCAGCAGCCGTTTGATCTTGTGCCTACCTCATACAGTCTTCATTGGGTAGCTAGGAACTGTTGGTTAGCCAAGTCATGAGTCAGGTTGTGGTATTACCTCGTTAGGGCCTACAAGCAGGTTCAGCTGTGCCCTGTCCCCAGACACAGCGTAGTCCATCTCAGTGGTCCTGATGTGGCGTTCTAGTGTTAGTAAGTCAAGCTCAAGGCATTGTTTCTTGCGAGAAACCATGTTCTGGGCTCTCTCTCGAAGTACCGTCTTAAATGTCTCCTAGAGGATTACTGGGCAGCTGAGTCCTTGTTCCCCTGGAAGTAAAGCTCGGAGTCAATTTGGAGCTCGCGCGCTACCTCACTGTCCTGAAGGTCCCAGCTGTTCAGTCTCCACGTAGCCCACCCCCCCCATGACCCAGATCCAGCCCGGAGCACACGTTTAAGTGGAGCATGGTCTGAAATGCCTCTGGATAGGTATACTACTGCTCTATTATCTGGACACTCCATCATTGGCACAAATTTGTAATCCAGTCTGGAGAATGATCTGTGAGCCTCGGAGAAGGAGTAGAACCTCTCCTCATGGTGTCTGGCCCTCCACATGTCTAAGAGACCCAGTGCAAATGCAAACTGTGCCTGTGGTGACAGATTCTGCACAGGTGTGGGGGACCAGTCCATTATGGTGTTGAAGTCCCCGCCCACTATGTTTAAATCAGTGGCCGCCTCCAGCAGGATTGGGCTCAGAGCCAATAACGTTATCCAGGCTCCAGTGTCCAAAACACCTACAAATCTGCTCAATGGGTCATGCCATGTCTGCACAACTTGGAACGGAGGATTTTTTTTGGCTAGGACTGCAACCCCTGGTCTATTTGGCGTGGACCAATACAGTATATTGGTTGAGTTATTCGTTCTGTAGGGTGGCTATGGAATCATCGTATTTGGTGATGTTTGCCTCCCTCTCACAAGAGGTCGCTGATGTAGTGGTCATTCGTTGGCCGGGTATCTGTTTTCCTACCTCGGAGTGTGGTGAGCGCCCACTGCCTAGTCAATGCCTCTGGTATAGCCAGGGTCAGGACTCTTACCGCCCCTGTTATCTGCAACTCTTGTGGGTGTTTCCAGGGTGTTTTGAAACATCAAGTGAAAAAACATGAAGCACAACAATGTAAGCTTAAAAGAACTCTCTCATGTGTCAGGGTGTAAATGTAACCATTGGACAAATGCCCCCTCCCCACACTTCCACAGTGGAAGTATCTGCCGCCCCATAGTACAACTTCCCCAATGTAATGTTGGAAAAACAACAGTGGTGAAGGAAATACCCCCACACGACTCTTGTTCACTCAACACATCTGTTCAGGGGCTTTCTCCCCCAGCATGTTGGTCTTTTCAGTCGACAGTTTTGCTTGTGGCTCCCCACTGGCCAACCTCCCCCCCACCTGCCCTCCTCAAGGTTCTTCAGGGTCATACTGATCAATGTGGTCACTCCTCTGGACCGGTGTCTGGCAGGGGGTCAGTGCTAGTACGCCCTGCCTAATGAACTCTGGTCCATCCGAGTGTCATCCTTCTCTCCTGATGGGGAAGAGTCCTGGGGCCTCTACCAGCCTCATCTGTGAGGGTTAGTCACTGACCTTGCCCACCTCTGATGGCCCCGAGTGGCAGGGCCCTTCGCTAGGTGTCTAGTTCCAGGGGAGCTCCTGCAGTGAACTTTTTTTTAGTTAGCAGTGGCTTCACTGTGGCCCATCGCCATGCGTTCTCTGGAGCATTGAAAAAATGTGTTTTTCCCTAGTAGATCATCTTAGTCGGGCTGGGTACCGCAGCACATAGCTCATTTGCAACGTTTAGTTCAGGAAAAGCATAACCTTGTTAGACTCGATCAGCACAAGTTGTTGGCAATGGGCCTCTGCGAGGATAGCATTCCTGTCAACTCAGTTTAGAAGGCGTAGAATAATCTGCTTTGGGGTAGCTCCTGGTGGCTGTCTGGCAGCCGGGTGGCCATGTATCGATGCGCCCTTTCAATGTTGAAGCTGTGAAAAAGGACCCCCTCTGGTATCCAGGAGAGGACCCAAAAGGTGAAATACTGTTCTGAAGAGCACCCTCAGCCCCTCCAGGACCCCCTCCAGCCGGACATTGTTCCGCTAAGAACGGCCATCAGCATTCTCTGCACGTCTCTCCAATTGCAGCGCCACTGAACCTAGTTTTATGAGGTCATCTTTGAGGGATCTTAGTTCGTCTTCTGCTGAGATGACCGATGCCTCCACCTCTGTCATGTAGTCAGTTACATTTTGGAAGTCATAGCGTAGGAGGGAGACCTCCGTACCTACTCCATCAATGAAACTTGATTTAAGTCCAATAACTACTTTTAAAGGCTTTTTGGTCTACCGCCCCCCAGGACCAAGAGCTAGTTTCACTGGAAACTTAGATTCTTTGTTGGAACCCTTTCTGACCACCAATGAATTTACAATCCTGGGCGATTTTAATTTTTATCTTGAAGATCAAGTAGATAAAGATACAGCTATACTAATGGAAACCATGGGTTCGCTGGGGCTAACTCAGATGGTTCACAAACCTACGCATGAGGCAGGGCACACACTCAATGGGGTTTTTTCATCGGTACCGGGTCTGGCAGTTAAAGAGATCTTTCCATTGGTCTGGACAGACCACTCACTTATTTTAATGGACTATGTAGTCCCAAAAATAAAAAAAGCCAGAGTCACCAAATCACAGCAAAGCACCTATAAAGCATGGAGTAAATTAGATATAAATAATCTAAAAATTCTGCTGGAAAACACACAGCCTTTCTTGAGTAGCCACACAGACCAAGCAGCAGAAGATTATACCAATTGGCTCAATGACGCCTTTAGGACTACAGTGCCCACATGCACAAATGCAGGGAACCGTCCGCAACCATCTGCCCCTTGGTTTACTGAAGCCCTGCGTCTAGAAAAACAGAATTGTCGTCGAATGGAAAGACGTTGGAGACTGGAATATGAGACAATGGATAAAAATAACTATAAACATGCCCTATCTAACTATAAATTATTACGGACCACAGAGAAAAGGTCTTATTTTTCTCAACAGATTGAGAAAGCAAAAAACTCAACTAATGAACCTTTTGGGGTAGTTGAGAAACTCACCACTGCACCCAAAAATAAAGTTTCAGTGAACTGTCAATCTCTCTGTGATAGTATTTCTAGTGCTTTCAGAAATAAAGTTGATGACATATACAACATCTTCAAGTTGACCACACCCAATAAAACAGCGAAGAAACCCTTGAGTAATGAGACTGAAAGGAGCGTCTTTTCAAACTTCTCAGAGGTTTCAAACGAGCTGGTAGAAGAATTGATTCAAGGAATCAAATCAGGATCCCCACTTGATCCCTACCCGCCTGCGGTGCTAAGTGACATTGCAAGGGAGGTGGGCCCCATTTTAACTAAAATATTTAATAATATGTTCGCCTCAGGTATTTATCCGGCTATTTGGAAAGATGCAGCCATCTTGCCGCTAATAAAGAAAGCCAATCTGGATCCATTATCAACTAGCAACTATAGGCCAATTGCTAGGCTGCCCCTCCCAGCAAAAGCAGTGGAAAAAATTATGAACAGCCAATTAACCGAATTCCTACAACAAAACGATTTACTTGATCCATCTCAGTTCGGTTTCCGTCCAGGTCACAGTACAGAGACAGCACTGATTAAGGCAACAGAGGAGATGAGAGCAGTGATGGACAAAGGAGGTGCGGCGGTACTTATCCTTTTGGACTTGTCAGCGGCCTTCGATACCGTACATCATGACATGCTGCTCCAGAGCCTTGAAAAGCTAGGGATCAAGGAGCTGGCACTGTCTCTAATATCTTTTCTGAAAAATAGAAGACAGACAGTGACCCTTGACCATTTCAAAGCAACACCCTATGTGCTCCCATGTGGTGTTCCCCAGGGCTCCTCGTTGAGCCCTTCCTTATTCAATATTTATGTATCGGAACTGGCTCCGTTGGTTCGAGACTTTGGTTTCGACCTAACATCATACGCGGACGATACCCAGATTGTGATCGCGGCGTACAGAAATTCCCCCTCTCCAGCAACTCGGTTCCAAAATTGTATGAGAGAAATCAGCGGATGGATGGGAGGGCATTGCCTCAAACTGAATTCGGATAAAACCGAAGTGGTAACCTTCGGCAACCTCCAGCCCGGCTGGGACGCTCAGTGGTGGCCGGCAGAAATTGGAGAAACGCCAATACCAGTAGGAAAAGCCAAAAACCTAGGGGTGTTGATAGACAGTAAACTAACCTTCACCCAACAAACGAATGCGACAGTTTCAGCATCTTTCTATTTGATAAAAACAAAGGTTCTCCCCTTTATTCCCCCTGAATCAAGGAGAACAGTGGTCACCACCATGGTGCTATCGAAGCTGGATTATTGTAACGGCCTCTATCTTGAACTACAAAAACAACTTTAAAAAAAGCTTCAGATGGTGCAAAATGCGGCAGCTAGGCTCCTACTGAATATACCTAAATATGCATCAGTTAAGGAAGAAATCAGAAGACTCCACTGGTTGCCAGTGATAAAACGAATTAGGTTCAAAGCGCTTTGCTTAGCCTATAAAGCCCTGAATAACATAGGACCAGCTTCATTGAAAAGCCTATACTTATGGTATAACCCGGGCAGACTATTGAGGTCCTCTAATGTTGGGCTGATGGTAGTTCCCAGGATTCGAACAGCGAGCTGGGGCGGTCGAAGCATAGCATACGGCACGGCTAAAATCTGGAACACTCTACCAAAGGAAATAAGAACCTCCAACTCTCTGGGCGCTTTTAGGAAAAAGTAAAAGAAGTGGCTATTCCAGAATTAAGATACGCAGGAGCGGCAGAGTTGGTTCAGTTCAGCGCCAAGACACCTCCGGGTAATCGTGCGCTATAGAAGTTATAATAACATAACAATGTACATTCTGTCTGGACTGGCTGTCTGACGCTCCTGCTGAGGGTGCCTGTTTGGTGTATTTGTCTAGACTTTGTAGTACCTTCTTCACGTGGGGCTCTCTGATCCCCGTTTTTGGGGCTCAGGCCAGGGGCACAGCGGGTCTCAATGCACCTCCCTTGTGGTGTACTTAAGGGTCCCATCAGTTGGAAGTGGCACAGGGAGTCAGTGCCCCATCCCGCTCCAGCAGTCCAGTGTCACTGGAAGGGGGAGGGTGGGGGGGGGAGGAGGGGGCACAAGTCATCTCCTGAGTTAGATAGCAGCACAGTCTATTCCCTCTCGCTTCTCCTGCTCTGGGATCACCTAGGAGGTGCGCTGTTTCCTCAGGTACTCCGCTTCTCCAGTCAGCCAACGTCATCTCTGCAGCACCCGAGGGGCATGTGCAGCCGCTGGTGCCATGGGGCCTCCAACTATTCTCTTGGTCTGCTGCACCTCTCCCTGCAGTAGGTCTCTCGATGCGGGCCAGGCTTCTCGCCCTCTGCATCTGGACCCCCCCTCTCACACTCCAGGCCCTGGCGGGTCTATGTCAGGGCATAGTCACGCCGTCCCGGGCCACCTGGTGTATTCCTGCTCTGGCGATGGGGATGCGTGCGGTGCCAAAAACAACGGGCTCGCCACCTCCTTGGGATGGTGCCCTGGAGGGCCGCCACGGCAGCAGCAGCCCGCAGCGGCATTTTCACTCCTCCACAGCAGCCTCTTGCCCACTAGCATGCCGCACCTCAACCAGCTGGTGGAGAAAAGTGAGGAGGGGATGAACCCCCACACCCCTGACAACAAGTCCAAAAGCTACCACCGATCCATCCACACCACAGGCCTTGGGTTGCCTTTGCTCCACCCTGGTCCTTGAGGCGTTCACTGCAGGGTGGGTGTAGCTTGCACTCCCCCTCTCCTCCACAGGCAAACAGGGGCAGGAAGGGTCCCCTGGGGGCCAAATCTTTGCACTGGTGAGGGTTGCCCCCATGGATGTCAGATTTGTCAAGTCACGGCGGGAGCTCAGAAAATCTTGACCGTCCTCTTCATCTGCTAGCCCACACCCTTCCAGCTCTATATAGTTGATGTGTCTACCTTAGTGCTGAGGGGTCCAGGTACCTTGCACAGTCATATCACCAAGATGTGCACCTCACTCCGTGAGAGATGCGTTGGGTGTTAATGGTCACCTGTGACTGTGGGAGAAGGTCTAAGAAAGGCCTGCTGAGCAACAGTTTATTTCACCATTGCAGAAAGCGCGGAGTGCTAGCCTTTATCAACATTAGACCTTCCAAGCTACCCTTCACTTGTGACCATTGCCTTGCGAGGCACCACTGGAGCGAGCACCTGTGTAATCTGGCATGCAGCATAATAGCTATGGATGACACCATCATGCCCAAGAGCTTCATTACAGTCAACAGACGAGGGACTAAAAAAGAAGCAGCAGCAGTTGGAATGCCATCACACTCTGCTGGTTAGAGTATGCTTTTCCTGTAACAGTGTTTAATATCGAGCCCAGAAATGACTGGATCTGCTGGGGCTGAAGGTGGAACTTATTTGCACTTATGGTGAATCTAGGCAGTGAAGCAGGGTTAGGTCTGAGTGTGTTATAGGCACTGTTGTCTGCTGCTGCTCTTGATCAGCCAGTCGTCGAGGTATGGGAAGATGTGGATGCCATCTTCGTGTAGATGAGCAACAATAGCCAGACACTTGGTAAAGAACTTTTGAGCCATGGTAAGTGAAATGGTGGTGTTGCCCACTTACCACAAATTGATGGTATGGGTGGCGGGTGAAGTGGATGGGGTTTTCGAAGCAGGCCTCCTATAGGTTTTACACAGCCAAGAAGACCCCTTGGTAGAGCAGCAGGATGACATCCTACATCATGGTGATATGGAAGTGCTTGGACAAGATGTACTGATTTAATGCGCTCATGTGTAAAATGGGCCAGAGTAAGCCATCCTTATGAATGAGGAAGGACAGCGAGTAAGTGCCTTTGGCCCATTGATGTGGGGGCATGGGCTGTATTATGCCCTTTTCGAAGAGCACTTCGACCTCTTCCTCTAGGAGAGTGAAGTGGTCTTATCTGAGAACATGGTGGTTTGTTGGATGGGGTGGTGTGGAACTGTAAGCTGTAGCCCTGCTGAACTACTACTAGTACCCACTGATATGAGTTAAGAGTGAAAATCCTTTAGTCTCCACTCTTAAGGTGTTGCGTGATCATCAGTGTGGGCAAGTCAGTGCTATGGATGGAGGCTTATTTTCCAGAGCCAACTCAGTACCTGCCGCGGTTACCCCTGCAACCACCCAGAGTATCCTCTACCTACCTTCGACTCGTGTAAGACATGTCGCTGATACATCAGGGCAGTCTGCCCTTGGAACGGCAGACTGCCGGGTGCCAATGGACTTTCTGTATGTCTCAGAGAGGTGCTGCACCAGTGAAAGCTGTCAGACCTCAACAGGAGACCAACTTAGTTGGTGATATTTCACTGGATTTTTGCACCAACTGCTATGCGCTGGCCAGTGAGTGTGAGTGTGTGTGTGTGTGTGTGTGTGTGTGTGAGTGTGAGTGTGAGTGTGAGTGTGTGTGTGTTTCCCCCCCCGTCTCACATTTACTGAGCTGAGGCTGCATTCTTGCTGTATATACCACCAGGGAGTTGGGGAGACCTGACATCTGGAAGAAGCCTTAAATGTTTCTTGACCCGTGGCATGACCACCCTCGCCCTGACCAGGTCTTTAAAGTTGTCAGGGGCTGGCTTAAACATTGTTAGAAATTGGATGGTGTGTTCGGTCTTGGAGAGGATCTCCATGAAAAAGTTGTCTTCATCCTATATGACTTGCAGTTGGCAGGCTGCTCTCTGAATGGCTGTAGGATACTCAGTGGTATCATCCAGTAGAGATGTCTTGGCCGGTTAAGGCTCTAGATCTCATCATCGGTAAGGTTGACATTGTAGTCATCCTAAGGGTCATCTCCGCTGCTTTCCCCAGCAGGCTGGTCACACGTGTTCCCCTTTCTGTATGGGTTTGCCTGGGTCAGAGAAAGAATGAACTGACATCGGAGGAGATTCTGATAGAGGTGGAGGGGGTGGCGAGTATGGCTGTGGCAGTGATGGTGGTGAATGCCTGGGTGTGGGAGGTTGGGGAGGAGATCTTGTTGCCTTGTCCTTATGCCGGGTGTAGTGGTGCATTGAAGGTGAGCTCCTCCTCGAAAATTAGCCTTCGTTTCTTGGGAATTGCGGCAGTGCATGGTCGATGGCTTTCCTGAGAGCAACTTTGCCGACATTTTGCTGGTTTCTTGATGAATGATTAGCTTCTTCGATCTGGCATAGAGTTCTTCTGCCAGTCTCTCCAGGCTGGAAGTCTCAGATACCTCCAATCTCTGCTTCGACTCTTAGAGGCCCTATTAAAGTGTAGTACAACAATTTGATCCAGCACTCCTTTTTGTATCACATTAAAGCATTTATATTTGAATTGCATGAATAATGCTTCCTTCATATATTAAAACACATCAGTTCAGCAGGTGTGTTTCTGTCTTTTTTTTTTTAAACATTTTTTATTGACATTTTGCAATTAACTATAATCGGTGCATTACAGTAATATTCAATGGTGCATACACGGTGTGTCAAGATATTACACATGAGTTGTTTATCTTCCACATTAGTCAGTAAGGTTTGCCTCTTGTGTATTAACCATATAGCTGTAAAGGGTTACATTACACAGCATAGTACCCTCGCCTTGGTCCTTTATTCACTGACATCTGACAATGATTCCTCTTGTGGGGGCTCACAGATATTACCCCGGGAAGCATTCCACCTGCCCCATACCCGAGTCCATTTTTTGGGGCATCCCCTGTGGACATAGACAATGCAATGATAATAGAGAAATCAGTCTGTCACGACACCATTGGCGATGGTTAGGAGTCTGTCTCGATCCCCAGTGCTGAGCTATATTCCGCTTCGCCAACGCCATACCCAGTGTCGCCCAGTCTTGAGTCGTATGATTGAGGTCCGTAGGCTCCCAAATGTTGAGTAGACATCTCTTTGGTTCCGGCGGAACCGTAACTCCAGTAACCTGCGAAATTGTGCTCATTACCGCCTCCCAATAAGGTGTGATTTTCGGGCAGTGCCAGAGCGTGTGCAAGAATGTGCCTGATGCGCCACACTATCTCAGGCAGAGCGGTGTGTCCGTATTGCCCAGTCTATTCAGAAGTGTTCGCGTATACTAAGTGCGATGCAGAATTTTCAATTGTATCAGTTTTAGTTTGGAAGGTATCGCTACCTCTTTTGGGGACGCGATTGCCTCCTGCCAATCTGTTTCGTCCAGTTCTCCCACTTCTGTCTTCCATCGCTCCTTAAGGGCTGCAGTGGGGTCCGGCTGATTATTATTTTCCGGTAGGTTTGGGAAATGGCTTTTTTGCTCAAGTGGTCTGTCAGAAGTCTGTCCTCTAGCGGTGAGGCCTCTGACAGTTGTGTGCCTGGTGGAATTACTCCCATGAGTGCGTGTCTAATCTGCATATATCGGAAAGTTTCCGTCTGTGCCAGCCCATAAGTGACTTGTAACTGGGCAAACGGGACCACCTCACCTTTTTTCCCACACATCTCCCACCTTTGAGATACCAATCAGATCCCACTGTCTAAATCCCTTGGTATTTCGCAGTTTACCTAATAGTCGGGTTTCCCATAGTGGCGTGGCCTGCGTTATGACCCCCTCCCAGCCCATCGTTTGTGTCTCAAACCAGACTCGGACGGTGTGTGCCGTCGGACCTGTGAGCGCAGTCCTCCTAGTTTTATTGTATAGTGCCCCCATAATCCTTTCGGCTTCTAGGAGGTGCCTATCCATGCGGAACGCTGGTTCATCTTGAGGTGCGTGAAGCCATTGATTTATTACAGTGAGCTGGGACGCCCAGTAATAAACTTTTATATTGGGGAGGGCAATGCCACCGTCATACCATCCCCTCACTAGTTTATGCATGGCTATACGGGCAGACCTCCCGTCCCACAACAGATTGGTCACTTCGGCGTTTATCGCTGCAAAGTATGCGGGGGACAACAGAATCGGCGTATTCTGTAGGACGTATAGGAATCTGGGAAGTGCCATCATCTTAAAGAGGGCTGCCCTTCCTAGTAGCGTGAGCGGTAGTGATCGCCAGTGTTTGACATCACGGCGGAATCGCGCCAGGGGCTGCGTGAGGTTTTCTGCGATAAACTGCGTGTTTTGGTGCATTATATATATGCCTAGATATTTGAAGCCTTCGGCTGCAATCTGTATTTCGCAGTTACGCGGGGGACCGTGAGGTACATAGAGGAGCGATTTTGCCCAATTTATAGTGTAGCCTGAGACCCCGCCCATATGCCGCGCATATACCCAATAGGCGATTAATAGAACGTGCAGGGGATGCCAGGTATAATAGTACATCATCCGCATATAGCGAAATGCGATCTTCCCATCCCGTAGCCCATTTCAAACCACGGATGACCGGATCCGGTCGTATCCATGCCGCCAGTGGTTAAAGCACCAACGCAAAGAGGAGCGGTGACAGGGGACAACCCTGTCTCGTCCCTCTGCCCAGAGGGAAGTCTGCCGAGATGCGACCATTTACCACAACCTGCGCCAGGGGTTTTGTGTACAGCAGCTGCACCCACTTGCAGAACCTTGGGCCGAATCCCAGGTGGCGGAGGACCACGAAGAGAAAGAGCCACTCGACGAAGTCGAATGCCATACGTGCATCTAGGGACAGAATGACCGCGTCCTCCTCGATAGTAGTCCTGCGCGCCATGACACTATGATCTCCTTAGATTAAGCTATGTGTTGCGTTTCGGCATAAATCCGGATTGGTCCGGGTGGATCAGTGTTGTGAGATACGGCTGTAGCCTCATGGCCAGTGCTTTAGCGAGTATTTTGGCTTCCGCATTTATCAAGGAAATCGGCCTGTTAGACATGCATTCCTGCGGCGGCTTGCCCGCCTTATGTATTGCAACTATCGTCGCTAGTCGCTGATCCCTTGGCAACTCCTCCTTCTCCAAACTATCTTCGTACATATTAAGCAGATGTGGTATGAGCTGAGTTGCTGCTTTCTTGTAAAATTCTACAGGTATACCATTGGGTCCTAGGGCTTTTCCCGTATGTAATGCGCCTACTGCTAGCGTGAGCTCGTCCGGAGTCAGATCTGCTTCCAGAGCTTGAGCTGCATCATGGGTCAGTGTGGACATCTGTATATCTTTTAGGAAGGCTAGGTTTTCTTCTATTGTGGTTGTGGCCATGGGCGTGTATACCTTTTCGTAATGGGCTGCTAATGTATCAACTATTTGCTGAGGGTCTGTGGTTACATTCCCAGTCTCCAACCTGAGTTGCGCCACCCACCTGCTAGCCCTTTCCCTTCTGTCTAGCCAGGCTAGGAGCTTGCCTGCTTTATCACCTAATTCATAAATATTGTGCTGCGTGCTGGTGAGTTTGGTTTTCGCCTCCTCCCATGCATAGGCCCTGTATTCCTGTTGCGCTAAATGTAACTTATGTGCCGAGTTATCATTGGTGTTCGTGGCGTGGTCATGGGATACCCCCTGTTCCAAAGTCTCAATCTGCTGTCGTTGGACCGGTTTATGACTTGTAACTAGGGAGATTGCATGGCCCCGTAGTACAGTTTTATATGCCTCCCACAAAGTCGTCGGAGATGGAACGGAGTGTTCATTTTCCGCGAAGTACTGCTCTGTTGCTTTCATTAGACCTTTCCCAATCTTACGGTTTTTAAGATATCCGGGGTAAAGCGGAAACAAACAGCGTCGTCCCGGGGGGTAGGATGCATACGCAATGAGCACCGGTGAGTGGTCTGAGATGCCCCTGGGTAAGTGTGAGACCTCTAATATCCCTTCTAAACCCGTTGCCAATGTAAATATGCAGTCGATCCTTGAGAGACTGTTATGCACTCCCGAGTGGAAAGTGTATTGTCGCTCCTGTGGGTATCTGGCGCGCCAGATATCAATGAGACCAATTGCATCAATAAATTCCACTAATTTAAGGTTTACACTACTGGGGTCCCTAGGGGGCTTTCTATCTATGGATGCGTCCATCGTAGCGTTGAAGTCGCCCCCCACAATGAGATCGCTCCCGCAGGGCGAAAATAGGAATTTTCCCAGGGCCGGGAAGGTTGTCTGGTGTAGCGTCGGTGGGATATAGACTGATACCAGGTTGTAAGATCGTCCCTCCCATTGACATGCTATCGCTGCAAATCGTCCTTGGTCATCCGTCCAGGACCCAGTCTGTATCAGTGGGAAGCGTTTATTAATCAGTATCCCCACGCCTCGAGAACCGGAGGTGAATTCAGAGTGTACCGCCATTTATTAACCCCATCTATCCAGGGCCCTACAAGCCGAGCCCACCAAGTGTGATTTTTGTATCAGCGCGACAGCCGGGCCCTTACGTTTTATGTATTGGAGGACAAGTTCCCTTTTTATTTTGTCACCCAGACCATTTACGTTCCATGACATCACAGTGAAAGGAAGGTGCGACGTCCTAGAGGTCGATGACTGTGTGGTCGAAACGTCCGTCAGTGTATCTATTCGTGTCGCATGTGACATCACATACGCGGGAGTGAAGAGCGCCCTGTGATGTGCGCGTCATGCTGTCACCATGTATGCCATCAAGTATCGCACCATGTTTCTGCACCAAAACAAACAATAACCCATTGAACTGATTCCTCCCCCCCCCTCCCTACCTCCCTGCATGGCGGACTTAAAACTACCCGCCACCCCAACTTAGCAGAGTGCTTATTTCCCATAACTTTATACTTGTGTAAGGGGGAAGAGCTCTGCAGCGATCTCCGTAAGTCACCCCCTTAAACTTGCATTCTGCGGCGGCTAAATGTTCACATCAAAATGTCTCCGCCACAACAGCAAGTGTCTCTGGTGCCGCCATGCATGATGTCCAGTGTGATCCAGGTCAGTGGATTTCCAGCAACGAATTGTATTGTTGTCGGTTCCTCGCGCCCCTGCCATTGGGGTTGCCCCCCATTCAGTCCTAAGGTCCGTTACGCGTGACAGTCTGAGTTCTCATCAGCGTTCTGTTGTGAGCCACCCGATGCTTCCGCCTCCCTCGTTCCCGACGACGCCGATGTCATGGGTTGGTGCTTCTGTTTCTGTCCCTGCCTCCTGGGTCCCGCGGCAGGGCGCCATCCCTCCAGCCAGTCCTGGGCTTCTTCCGGTGTCGTGAAGAACCAGCTTTTCCCTTCTGCCTCTACCCTCAGTTTCGGAGGGAACAGCATTGCGTACTTAAGTTCTCGATTGCGCAGTTCTTTCTTGACGTCCATAAAGTTGCGACGCTGCTTGGTCACAGCTGCCGTGTAATCTGGATAGAGGGTCACAATGCAGTTGTCCACATGTAGTGGGGGGGCAGCGCGCGCCGCCTGCAGAATCGTATCCCGGAAGTTGAATAGGCATGCCAGTATGGGTCTGGGGGGGGCCCCCGGCCGGGGCCTTCCCCCAGGTACTCGGTGGGCCTTTTCCACCGAGAAGAAGCTGGACAGTCCACGTGGCTGCAGTTGAGTTTTAATGAGGTCTTCTACAAAGAGATCCAGGGCCGGCCCCTTGACGCTCTCCGGCACCCCAACCAGGCGTACATTGTTTCGCCTCGATCGGCCTTCTTGATCATCAAGCTTGTCCGCCATTTGCTTATGCGCCAGTTTCAGCTTTCGCACCTGCCGCTGCAAAGCCGCCGTGTCTTTGGAGAGAGCTGCCGTGGTAGTTTCCACCTCTGCTATCCTTGTGTTCATTTTTGAAACATCGGCACGCAGTAGTGTAATGTCTGTCGAGATCGTACCAATAGACGTTTGTACCTGGTGCAGGGTGGTCATTCTATCCTGCAGAGTGACCTCCCTAGGTTTTTCAGTCTGTGGGCCATCTCTGCTTTCTGCGAGCATAGCTGGTGTGTCCGGTTGTTCCTTGTGGTATGCATATTTTTCCAGCTTGTTGCTTTGCACCGTGCGTTGGCCTCGGCCTCCCATGGTGTCCAGTTCGCTGGGCGTCGCCGCAGGTCACTCGGGGAGGGGGGGGGAGGGGGGGGGAAGATCAGTAGTCGCCGCTGCCTGCGGGAATTTAGTCCACGCGCAGCCTTTCGGTTTTCCTGTTTCCCACTACCACCCCTCCAAGAGCGGGTACTGCCACATGGGTTCGCACCAACCCGGTCTAGTTTTCAGTGCTGTGTCGCCGTCTCCACTTGGTATCTCCTGCTGACTATACAGCACCCCGAGAGTCTATTAGGCTCCATCGTTGTCGCAATGCCCCCCTGTTCAGTCGCTGTTTAATTGGGTAATTAATTGTCTCCCTCAGGTGCTGCGGAGGTCAATCTTCTTTACTCCAATTATCAGCTGGAATCGAGTGCAGGCGTGAACACGCGGCCGGCAGAGTATGTTGCGCCACCCTTTAGTACCACAACAGGACGGCCCAGTGAGGAGTTTATGGCTCAGGGGGTATGGGGTCACGCTGTCTTGGTGCCACCAACCTTAAGGATGTGCGCGCTGCCGCTCCTGCATGAACGCGCCCCTCTCCTCCACAGGCCCGCACTGCAACCGCTGCGCCGGATGTCCAATATTCGGAATTCGCTTCTTATGTGCGTGGCGGGTAGCCCGGGGTTTGGCGGCGGCACGAGGGCCTTCTGCAGGTCGACCAGGTACCCCCCGGACCCTGCCCACGTCTGTATTGTCCTTGCGGCGTAGTTGACAACGTGTGGTCCCGGCCCGGGCCCCAGCGCGGCTCTCGAGCGCTTTTTGCCCCCGTTTCGGTCTCTTTATTCAATAATTCTCATTCACATTAGATACAACCGTAGCCAACGCGTTTCGTCCTCTCGTACTTCTTCAGGGCAAAAGGAGTATAGCTGTACTCTTATCTTGAATATTAAGTGTGTTGTTTTTAATCCATTTCCTGAGTGCATTTCATGGTAATGGGAGCAGTGATCTCACAGGGTGATGCTCTTCCTCAAATTAGTATCTATTTAAGATGGATATTATGGTGACCGGTCTTATATTTAGACCTTAAGCCAGGGCGTACACAGCCTACCGGGACTACGTCTGTCACCAGCGACCGCATACCAGAAGTTGGTGAACGGGGTAACACCGACTATAGTGTCACGCCCTGGCTTAAGGTCTAAATATAAGACTGGTCACCACAATATCCACAATACAGCTATACTCCTTTTGCCCTGAAGAAGTCTGAGAGGACGAAACGCGTTGCCTACGGTTTTATCTAATGTGAAGGAGAATTCATGAATAAAGAGACAGAAACACACCTGCTGAACTGATGTCGTGTTTTAATATGTGAAAGAAGCATTATTCATGCAATTTCAATATAAATGCTTTAATGCGATACAAAAAGGAGTGCTGGATCAAATTGTTGTACTTTGCTATTGTGGGGTTTCATCCCAGGAGGCTTAGGGGTATTGAGCCTCAGGTCCTGTGCACCAAAAGTACATTACCTTACTACTAGATAGGTACAGTCACGGTTGCCTTAATCCCCACAAAACTGTATAAAAAAAGGCCCTATTAAAGTGTATTTTGGCTCGAAGGGGGCAGTTCAGTGCCCTTTAGGGAGGGGGATGGAGGAGTGTCACAGCTTGAAGCCCTTTACTAGGACCTTGCTGAGGCCTTCTTTATGCACTGCTAAGAGCTCAATGCCAGATTGCCAGGGACCAGTGATCTGCCTCATTGTAAGGGTGCTTAAATGAGCAGGATTTCATTCCTCTGGAGTAGTAATCATGCCCTTCAGTGTCTTTGTGCAGGAACCTGCTGGTGTCAACACCAAAGGCACCCAGTACCCTGATCATCTTCTGCGTAGACACTCCCGGACATCATCTTGGGGTGGACATCAGCTAAGCTGCTGACATCCCAGAGGGACCCACCTCTTCCTCCTCAATGCCAAGCGGTCGTGTTCACTAAAGATGGCATGACTACTGCTACAATTTCTACTGAGCTCAATGCCTTTCCCTTTGATACCTCAAGGTCTTTTTACACCAATACCTCAAGGTCTTTTTACACCAAAAGGCAAGGCAGAACTTGCAGGAAGTTCCGTTATGTTTGGGGTAGAGGGAAAGGTTGCAGATGCCGTGCTGGTCTTCCCATGGATATTTCGCATAGCACCTTGGACAAAATTGGAAGGGTGCACATTCTCTGATGCGATTTTCGCAGCGACTGAAAAAGACTCAAAGGAGAGGAGGACCAGGTTGTTACTTGCAGAGGTTTTGAGGTGAAGGAACAATAGTCACTAGAACTAGAGCAGTGTTACTGTCATGAGAACTGTGGAATAAAGGTTGATCGCGCAGTGACTGTTAGCAGTCGTTGATACCGAAGAGCGGAGGTGTTAGGCCTGAAAAAGCTGCAAGAGAAACCAGAGCTTAACACGTCCGAACCTGGTGGCTGACAAACAATCTAAGATGGAGTCAGTGTTCATGCGCACTGTGGACAGAGGGAGAAGTCACAGCACATTCCTTGTCTCAAAGGTTCTTTGACAAAAAACAAGTAGTAATGTCCGAGCCCAACACAAGACTGCAGGAGTATGCAGATCATGTATCATCTACAGCCACACCTACTATGAATATGAAAAAAACTACACACACACACACACACACACACACACACACACACACACACACACACACACACACACACACACACACACACACACACACACACACACACACACACACACACACACACACACACACACACACACACACACACACACACACACACACACACACACACACACACACACACACACACACACACACACACACACACACACACACACACACACACACACACACACACACACACACACACACACACACACACACACACACACGATGTCAGGGTGGCCCAGACAAGTTAAAACGTCAATATGCGCCAGGTTTCGGTCATCCGCCAGCCATGGCATCAGTCCTTGGAGGTGGGCTGCAACGTAATACAGTTCATAGTTGGGTGCTCCCAGGCCTTCCACCAACCGAGGTGCATAGAGTTTCACTAGGGGCACCCTACGTCTGCCTGCAACCCATAGTGCTGAAAGCAGGGAATACAAATCTCTGAAAAAAGGTCACCATATATCCCATTTGTGCACTAAAGCGAAGAGTCATGCAAATGGGCTGAGAACATTTTATAACACCCATGGTCGTAGACACTCTTTCTTTTTACTCCAGATGTATTGTTTAAAAATCTTTTCAAGCCTATTGCACGTGATGGAAGTTGTGCCAATCGTCAGATGGTCAATTAGGGATTCCATTGAGAGAAAAATTCCCCATAGATTAAGTAGTTTGAATACATTAGGTCTTATAGCTGTTCTCCATCTAGAAATGGGTGTTGTAAGTACCTTTGTTATGGGTTTGGCAGCAGTCTTACACTGGGGCTTTTGGATGATTCAGTCAGAGGATAAATCCTTTAGGAGATTACTCTGGAGAGATGTTTTTATTGACCATAGACAAGATAGCACTTTTAAGAGAAATTTTTATGCTGCCCTAGACTTTTTTTTAACTAAATCAAGAGACATTGGCTACCATGTCCGTGTAGGAGCTCCAGTTATTTCTTAAAAATTCAAGTGTAGCACTTAGCGTGGAATTAGAAATAGCTGCCTGCCTTCCGAATGGTAGATGCAATATGGTTTGCGCTTCATAGAGCATTAAGCAAATGCAACTGTTTTTTAAATGGAATATAGAACATAAAGTTCGGAAAAAATTAGTAGAAATAAACAAATATATAATTTATGGACTCCAGGAATCCAAGATTTTTACCAGGTTGTTTACGTATGTCCTGCTCGCGTGTGTCTTGCTGAAAGTTTTTAAAGCTGTTATTTATTTTTAATTTGTACTCTTACTGAAGATAAATCACACGCACTTTTAAATAATCCAGCAAATGAAATGACCGGCTTTAAAATTACATTTTTTTTGTAGTTTAAGGGAAGAGATGTTTGTTTTAATAAAATTTGGGACTAAAACAATAACTTATTTGTCTGCCATTGATGGCAATATCGTCTGGGCAAAGATTTCACATAATTTGTACCAGTTTAACAACCAAATACAGCAATAAGCAACTGAAAGATGACCAGTCAACTTTTACGAAGGACTTTCCACTGTGCAGGAATAGGTTGCAACGTTTTCAGTAACTTTTGATCCATTTGAGCAAGAAACAATTTTTGTTAAAACCTGCAGATTAATGAGCAGATGGATTATGTTGCAAATGCAGCAAATCCACAATTACGTAGTAAACGCCACAGCCGTGAAAACACATTTCAGTGGCCCTGAAATCAATGCAGTTTATGGAGCCAGAGCTAGTAAGCAGGAAATAAGATCATGCCAATCCTCCTCCAGAAATCTCACAGCCACTTGTAACATGACAGCAGTAAGATTGGTAAAGCATAAACAAAAGGTAAATTTTCAAGAATTTTGCTCTGTATTTTTGTGTCCATCACTTAGCTGGAGATTGTGAGGGTACTGCTAGGCCCCTTGCTCTGAAAAAATATTTTCTGGGTCTCTACTATAAACTACTCACCACACTATCAAATGGGGCTCCAAATAAGATTTCTGAAGTGGAAGTATTTTACCCCAACCTTTTGGAAGCTGAGAATAGAGATTTCTAAGGGAGTAAAAAAAGTGATCTGGATTTCTCATCAGAAACTTTTTTGTAATTGCGGGAACAAATTTAGATACATCTGCTTAATTTTATACCATATACAGGTTTTTAATTTTTTTGAACATTTGCATTCTTGGCAATTAGAAAGTCATACAAATGAAAATGAGCATTTTTCACCTTAAAACCCCTCCTCATACCAGGCAGCAAAAATAAGAGACTTATCATATGTATCCATTGGTCTCTGTTTTATTCTGTTGAGTGTTATCTGTCAGATTATAGGAAGTACGAGGTTTCAGACACACATGCGTAATTCAGTGAAAGAGTGTGGCTGAAATCTAGAGACTGGGAGCGGTAATTTTTTTCTTCATATCTGCCCAACAGCAAAGTGCTGGACATTCTTCATGTGGTCACTTTTATTAAGTCGACCATTGCAATTGCCACTCACACACCAAGTAGATCTTCCTGTGGAGTTCTGCACAGGGGGTCACACACTCACAGATCTTTGCATGGGGCATCCCTCGCTTACAAATCCCAGAGATCTTTACAAAGGTTGTCACTCGCTCACAGATCTCAGAGACCTTTGCATGGGGAATCCCACAGATCCCAGTAACTTTGCACAGGGCTTCATTCGATCACAAATCTCTGCACAGATGATCACTCACCGCCACCGACTCAGGAAAGTCTGCCAGCTTCTGCTTGGCCTGCTCCAGCCTGTTCATCAGCACTGGCAAGGACAGGGACTCCTCTTGCTCAGTGTTCCTGTGTGAGGTGAAGAAGGGATGCAGAGTTAGATGCCGAGTGATACGCGGTATAAAGCACAGGCAGGCTGCACCCTGGACCACAGTATATAGTGTGCCCATTCATTATGCCGAGACATGGAACAGCATGTAAGTGCATGCACACACAAAGCACACAGTGACATACTACACGAGTGTACACACACACACACGCGGAACCCAGTGCCACGTACTGTACATACACACTTGTGCACATTCACATCAGCAAATGTACAAATTTCCCTTTCACTGACTCGTGTCTCTTAATACACCTAAATAAACACAGAGCCCCATGGCTGCAGTCACACTCAGTGGCTCATCACATCATGGCGGATGAAACAAAGGTTGCAGTGCCATAATGCTCTGGTGCGCACACAGACGTTATAAACTTTCAGGTGTGGTTCCACACAGAGCTCCAGGTGTAAAAGAATAAGTACCGGGCCCAATCTTTTGTTCAGAAGCCCGAGGGAGGCGCTATGAAAAGGTCGGGTGCCAATACCTAGTCTTGATTCCACCTCCTGCCTCTTCATGCCACCACCAGACACATCCTACATAACTGTCAAGTTCTTTTTCAACCCTTCTTTCCTTCTCACAATTCTTGTGCCTTGCTCTTACTCCTCAGTTCCTATTTTTGTTTTTATCTTTCTCTCACTTTTGTTTTTTCTCTCTCTTGCACTGTGTCCATATCTAGTGCCTAAAAATAAGTGCCAGTCCCCAATAATGAGTACCAGCGGGCCAAATCTGTAACCATCGGCTTAACTTAAACCCTGGTTCCAGCTAGTATTAATAAAATTGCCTAAAATGTCGCGTTTTGAGTAATACGCCTCGCTTGGAGTTTACTCAAAACCAATGTTTGTGCCAGGAGTCGACCATGTCGGAGGGCCATTATTAATAACCCTGGGCGTAGTTCGCGGAGTTTTGCTACGCGAAACTACAAAAAAACTCCACGAAGTTCCGCGAGTAGCGGAGTGCAGTGCGAACTGCAGTTTGTGCTGGTATTCCTGCAGCTCGGGTAAAAATTCTACCCGAGCGGCAGCTCGCACTTGCGAACTTACTGTTTGCGATCGTGAACTTACCGTTCGCGGAAAAAACCCTGCTGCACATCGCGAAGCGGAATTTTCTGCACTCTGCGAGCTCCGCGGAGTGCAGAAAACTCCGCGAACGGAGTGAAGTTCACCGCCCAGGCCCAATAATTAACAAAGGTGGTACAAGTTTTTGTATGAGTATTAAACCTGGACCACGTTTGTTGGCGTTCCAGATAATCAAAATATGTGATATTTATGCACATATTGCGTAGTAACTATCCTATGGCAAAATCTTCAAGCACAGAGAAAATACCTGTTGATGCTGTTTAATAAAATGCAATATTCAAATCTGATCAGGACATTTTGTTAAATTACGACTAATGCAATTTTTTAAACATTAACAAAGTAAATAATACAATAACATAAAAAGTGTATTTATAAACTACACTTACACCTGTGTTCATTTTTCTACTCAACCCAACGATCCCAATTTTTGTCAACCTCGAGATGGAGGTTGAGCACATATCCCGGTAGCGGATGCATTAGTTGAGTGACCATAATATGTACATGTTATGATGAATATATATATATATATATATATATATATATATATATATATATATTAGAATACTGATAATTACAATTCGTGCTTTTTAGACACTTAAGGCCACCTCATTTACAAATGAAACCTATTTTGTTAGATTTCAAACAACATTTCTCATTATATCAGTGTTGAGACCTGCTTACTTCAGCACTCAGTGGACGATCACACTTGACTTATCTTGGGGCGAGGGAGTACATGTAAAGAGATGGGCGAACCAACAAGTGTTGCTGCTGTAACATTCATAGCCCCCAGATGGGCCTCGGTGTGCTGGTGGAAATGCTAAATCCGTTGCTGCCCCACGAAGTCGGCCTGCTCGATAACAGACCGCGTGGCCCCCACATCCTGGGGTGGTGCTCCTTCGCGGCAGGGTGTGCCGCGTGTTTATCCAAGCTCCAAAGTACCCAACGTATAAGGAGAACTCGAACGGCGTATACACATATATATATATACATACATATATACATACACACATATATACATACACACATATATACATACACACATATATACATACACACATACACACACACATACACACACACATACACACATACATACACATACACACACACACATATATACACACACACATATATACACACATACATACACATACACATATACATACACATACACATACACATATATACACATACATACACCTACATACACATACACATAAATATACATACACATACATATACACACATACATATATACACATACACATACATATATACATACACATTTACTATTCACGCATGCATATGCAAGCGATAGAAAAAATAAGGGTACCCCAATATGTGAACCGGGGGTGGTAATGCGTTTTTAGGAAAACAATGGTTCTGGTGTGGCCTAGAGGTCCATTCAAAAGTGACCCTGAGGGGGGCACTGCGTGTAAGAGTAGGAAGTTAATTCTTTAAGGGAGCGGTAATTAATATACAAAGGGACATGTAGGTCAGTTTATGACCGGTATTTATTTCCAAAACAATAGTATTCAGGTGCTAACACAATAAGTGACAATAAGCGTGACGTGAAAAGTGAGGGTGATATTAAAATAAAGGCATCGCATTGACAACAATCGTAAGAACTCCTCTGAAAATTTTTACAGAGTAAAAGGAGTTCATGTTGTAGGGGGTCGACGGCGTTTCGATCTCAATTAGTCGAGATCATCTTCAGGACATATAGTAGATGAGCAAGCTGAATTAGGTATTTAGGCGGTTAAGGCAGCTTCAATTAGGGCTGGAGCCTGCCAGCCGCTGCGGTGTTGTTCACGAGAGCGCGTGATAGAAGTTTAGTATCAGGAATGAATCGCCAGATATAAGAAGAACAGCTGGGTTGTTCAGAGGCGTCGCTCTGGGCTGGTTAATTATTTTAGGATGAAACCAGGGCACTGAATGAAACCTGGGACCTGAGAGCAGAGCGGGTCCTGCTGCTTCGGGAGCCTGCGCTGAGTGCGAGACTATAAAAATGCATATGCAAGCGGGCACTGACAAATACCTTGGATTTTTACCATTCCAAAATGGCTGTTGCAAGTGTGTTACAATAGATTTCCAAAATATTGCTCCAACATGGCGACCAGGTTAGAATATATACAACTGAGTGATAAAACTCACTCCCGATAGACATCAAGAACAGCCCTACGTTGCTTTCCTTCAGGAAATCACTAAAAACCTGGCTGTTCTCCAACTAAGTTTCTCGTCTCTGTTATTTCCAGCAATCTACCGCACAGCGCCTAGACGCCCCCGGGCATTCGTGCGCTATATAAATTTAAAATCAAAACAAACAAAGTAGCCCAGAAGTAGTACACAACTGACAGGTGCTAGCAAAAAATTATTTAAAAAAACAAACAAACAAAAAAAGCTCTGCTGAGAAGGGCAGGAAGCAACCAAGAGGGAAGCTAACGGCACGGCAGCAGTGGTCAGCTTCCGCACCCTCATAGAAAAAACAGAAAAGCGAACTAAATAACGCACTGGGAGAGGAGCAAAGGATGGGGAAGTGAATGGGCTAGCAGCTGCTGGGCACTCACACAAGCAATACCTGGGGGAGGGGGAAGATAAATATATACAATAATGCAACAGGAGGGGCGGGAGAGCAGTGGACACGAGGAAGATGGATGGGGTAATATGAAGAGAAGAAGTGCAGCCCCCCAATGGAGTGCTGAAACAACTGAAAAACTAGCTCCCCGCTGCAGAAATTAAAGGATACAAGTCTTCCATTTAGAACTGATGCAAAGAAGCTATGCTCTAGGGGCAGGACAAACACAAGAATAGGAAGGAATGCCATTGAACGGAGATGGACAGTACGGCCATCCAATCATTAGAAAGGCGTTGACCCAGATCGGATTGTATTTTGCATTCTACACAAAAGAGCTTTGAAAACAGACCTATGTTCTCATCCACTCACTTCACAGAAGGCTTCCCTTCACAAGGTGCTTCCCTATCCTATCAGTATCAATTTCTAGTCACTGATCTTATGGCCACTCTCGACACCCACTAGCCTTGACTTACACACCTACTTATTTATTATCCAACCCTCTCCTTCCCCACTTAGACAATATCACAAACCACCATCACTTTAACTCATCTATCATCCGCGAGTCAATGTTTCTCAGACTTATCAATTCAACAACCGCTCTGTGGTAACCATTTACTATCGCCTTCTGCCTTCGGAATGTTTGTTCAATATGTAATAAAACCAAATACATCACCAAAGACTGATGCTCTTCTCTTCACTCCTCTATACTTCATGCCAATTACTCAAACTTGGATTGATACGAGCAATGCAGCCATGCTCACACACTCTTCGTACTGAATTTGCCATTTTTACCAAGAGCAAAAATAAAATAAATAAATAAAGGTGGTGGAATAGACCTACTTAAATTATCAGAACCATTCCTACACCTAAACTCTAACATCCACCACCCTCTTTTGAACATCACTCCGTCACAGCCACCACTCCATTAAATATGCACTGATGAAATTTACTGCTCACCTACAGTCAATGGGTCATTCTTCGACAACCTAGATGCTGTAGTAGTCATTATGAACCAACACACCTCACATCATTTTAGATGACTTTAACCTTCACCTCAACAACCAAAGACATTTTACACTACTTAAGTGACTCCTCTCTGATCACAAGTTAAAGAAAACCTCTTCCTCACTCACTGTTGTTCATGGGAAACCACTCAATTTGATTTGTATTGCCAAATCTCTAATTCCCTCTCCTCCTACTCTGACTGGTCTCCTTCTGACCATGCTATTCTACATGCAAGTTATTACATGACCCTTTCGAGAGGCAAAAAACATACAATCATAAAGGAAATTTTCTGATCTTATTAGCATTGCTAGAGCAACTACCGAAATACATTGAGACTCTCCTTTACATATTCAATGATGCCTTGAAAACTACTTTTGAAACATACTATCCTTAGGACAGTTCCTCCTTAATTCTAATGGCATTGTGTCCCCCATGACTTTCGATTCATCTGTTTCTGCCCCCTTGATTAGAAGGCACTGGATTTCACGTTGGTCTCACAAGGTGGAGAGTGCCTGGCTCTGTCTCACTTAGTTTCTTACCGTGGGCTTTATCCTGCCACAAAATGCCTTTCACTCCTAGTTATGAAATCTCTTAGCCATTCTCCCACCCCAGCTCCTCACATCTTCTATATCCCTCACCCAAGCTCCAGTCTGAATTCTGCATGCTCGCCCCATCCCAGGTGAAAACACCTGGTTCTGTCCCCAGGATTCTTATACCTGGCTATATCCTTAGTCTGCAGTCCAGTTAATTTCTTCTGTTTCTTCTGTTTCTGCATACCCTCCCGCACTCCATGACACCTTGACCCACTGTCACCAACTTCATATGATTGATTATGCTGCCTTCCCAGATCACTATGACTGGTTCTACTCCCATCGCACACCTCCAAACACCTGGTCTGCTCCTTAAACCTGCATCCACCTGCATACTTCTGATGCTATCCTCATAGACCTCACCTCTGGTTTACACTAGAGCTCTTGAAACTCCCCTATCATCATATCAGTTTCATATTCCCATACTGCTGGGCTCTGCCCACTGCTCCGCTTCAAACTCCTGGTTTTGCCTTTTCCCACTTATAATACTCCACACTATTTATTTAGAGTTTGCTTGCAACTGTCTAGCAAGTGCCATGACCAGTGTAGCAGCTGCTTACATTTCAATTGTATTTACTCCAGTACACTCATTCTACACATACACTCTCCAACCTACCTTTGGCAACAATCTTCCCCCATTGTGTATAATTAGGAATCCATACGCACTATCACCTACCTCTGAGTATTTTGCTGCAGTGTACCAGATACCACTTGGACCGGAAGTTCGGCTTCCGAACTGCTCTCCTGTACAGAGGACTGAAGTTGGTTTCTCTGGTGCTGTTGTATAAGGCCTGCAAACATCTCCTGCACAGAAGCAACCTCTCTCTGCACACTCTGGAATGCAGCATGGAGGTCAGAAATCAGCACTTTGCAGCCCTGCAACCACAGCGGCTTCTCACAACTGGGGTGCGCACTGACTTTTATGCCCAGAGCTGTCCTTTGGTCCTTGCTCGGTGCATCAGAGTGCCAAACCCCCATATCTGCACTTGCATGCTCAGTCTTGCTTGCTTGCATGTTTGTGAATATATCAACTGGACAATCACCCACTCCTGCCAAGGGCCTCGCATCGCCTGCTTCTGTGTCTGTGCTCTCAGCGGCTGTGACAGGAAGGCTGTTAGTCTGGCCTGCTAAAGTGCTATCCATTAAAGTTACTGGGGCAAGCTGCACATCACTGCTGCCAACTAAACTGCTGTCCATTTCCCCTTCTTTTATACCTGTGCTCCTAATGGCTGTGACAGGCAAGGAATCCCTTTTGCCTGCTGAGGTGCTGTCAATCTGCCCTTCTTCTACGACTTTGCAATCAGGGTGTCTGATAAGCAGGTTGTCTCCCAAGGGTCCCTTAGTGCTCTCAGTCTCGCACATTTCTGCCCTTATGCTCTCATTGGCTGTAGCCTGTGCGCCTTCTGGGCAAGATGCACTTATGTCCGTGTTCGTTGCTTCAACTTCAATGTATTCGCTTGCTGAGACAGAACTGTCCTCTCCCAGAGCTACATGTGATGGGTCCAAGTCACTTAGATTAACTTCAATATTTTTAATGTCAGTGAAAGGCATTCCACCTACCATGCCTGCTACGGTTACATCCAACCTGTCTGGGTCAACAGTGGTGTGATCACAAGGGGCAACAACTTTATGCTCCTCTGCCTCGTCAGGGCAGTTCTGTACGGGACTGGAATCCAATTCAGAGGTATGCTGTTTCTCAAGACTGGGGGCAACTTTTACATCCATCCCCAGCTCGTTTCCAGGGGCCTGCTGACTCCACCATTGCTCGTAAAGTAGTCCATAAGAGATGAAAGCCTGAAGACTTCTCAAGGCAGCCATACTCCGATCGTTGCTCTCATCCAAAACACTTGTAAGGAAATCACAGCCTGGCATGCAAGAAAGAAAACAGAATTTCAGCTTAGAGAAGAACAGGAAATACTACATATTATGAAGTGGCACTCACAGGTCTTCTAAGCTGCTAACCTGAGAAAAGCATAAATCCCATAGGGCAATCAAAGTGGTAGTCTGGAAAAAAGCATAAGGCACCCTGGATCCCTCTTCCTCAAGACTCATGGGACTAACAGATATTTTTGCCCAAAAGTTAATTTAAAAAAAACAAAAAGATTAAGGAACATAGTTATGTGTGGCCAGGCTTTGTCTAAGTTCTCTCTCCCATGTGCACACACACAGGCTGCCAAATCCTCACTATGCTTTCAAATAAAGGCAGAGCCACTTAGGTAAGAGCAGGGTAGGTAGGTGGCCCTCTGCAGAAAAGGGACCTATGGACTACTCGTGCTAAGTTCATTGACTTCTACTAACCAATCCATCCAGCTCAGCCTTCATCCAGAATTGTGGGAAGAACACAAAGCATATTTTCAACAGGCCACCGAGAAACAAAGAGCAGTAAGTGTTTTGAATGAACATGGATGTGAAGCTTACATCCTGCAGGTCTAATAAGGTTAGAAATTCTCCCTCTTGAAGCATCTGTAAGACTAATTTGTAGGGTTACCATATAAAACAATGGTTTGTTCATGAATTTATTCAGCAGGTGAGGTTCAAGGATGGAGTGCCAGACCCCTCTTTTCTTTCTCACAAGGATGAATCATATTTAAACTGTTGGTTTCTTTTAGCCAATAGTCAGTGGTTAGTTTGTAGAAAAAATAAGTGCCGGTGCTCAAAGCTCTGCTCAGAAGCCCTCAGCCGGCATGGGTGCGCAGAATACCAAGGCTGCGTAATCTGGAATTCACCGCACACTGGAATTCACTGCACACCTCTTTAATCGACTGCCAGATGCTCCCTGTCGCTTTATCTCACTCTTGCAGATTTCTACTTCTCCCTTTGTGATGATTTTTTGGTCTTTCTCATTCTCCTTTCCTCTTTGTGTGATTTCCCCTCCCTTTCTCTTGAGAAATGTACAATGAGTTAAAATAAGTGCCAGTCACCAAAAATGTGTGCCGGTAGGATCCACTGGCAACCACCGGCTCAAATTAAGCAGGGATGTGAAGGGTATAGCTAATCTTTTGCAGGCTCCTTCTGCCAGGCTATGGAACTCTGCAGGAGCCAGGTTGGCTGGTGACCAATCAGACAGATGTTGGTTGCCCTTTGATGGGGGCCATATGGGCCCGCTTTTCATCAGCCTCTGTATCTTTTGAGATTTATCACCGCCCTTATCATTGGGAAATGCACCTTTCCCTTCATTCACTCTTCTTCTGTTGTGCCTTCTTCAGCATGCAGAGTGCCAGGTACCAGAGGTTAAAGGGGTTGCCATGATCATTGGGGATGTAGTGGAACTGGTGAATTAGCATAAAGGGCATGTTCTGTAAAGTTGTTATAAAGTCTGCCAGGACCAAAATCATCCGAGGTTCCTGGTAATGAGGATGTTCCTCAAAGACATAGCCGTAACCGTATTCCAAGTACCTTCCCTTGCAGGTAGGCATGGCTGCTCTCTCCTAACTCAATTTCTTCTTTCTTATGACGGTGTTCTGGATCTTGTAACGCATTTCCTTTCCTCTGGCATATATTTCACAGTGTAGACTATCGGAGGCATCAAAAGCCTCAGCATCATTGCGGTCATCTGAACTTTGTTTCAGTTTCCCAAAACTAGTTTGGCTGATTCAAAAGTAACTTTACTAGCTGAGGTGGGGCCAGGAAGAATGGGCATAGCTAACCCTGTAAGTGTAATGGGAACTCAAAATCTTTCCTTGAGGATCCTGCAATGTTTTTCGATGGTTTGTGAGAGGTTCCTTGAAACAGGAAGCCAGCTCTCCAGGCGAGGTTACTTATTCTGGTACCTAAGATTTACAAATGTTAAATTCACATTTTCTTTTTTGTGACTTCAAGGAAGGCACCAGGGACAGAACTCCTCGCTGAAACCGCCATACAAGAGACAGCATCTTTTGGGGGTACTGCTCTAAGGAGCTAAAGCCATCCTCTTTCCCTACTAACTGACAATATTTGCTGAGGAAGTGCTGCATAATTGTAATGAGGGTGCACACATTACATGCTCTTTGTGAGGATCGCACAGTACATCTTCTTGAGGCCACAGGTAGCACAGGTCCTGTAATCAGATTTCTTTGCCTCTGAAGTCTAACTATGATCTGAACACAATTGCCTGGACCAAACCCCCCTGAAACAACACTCATCAAAGTGGGTGTTCCACAGGGCTCAATTTTGAGCCCTACTTTGTTCAATCTCTATATGGCCCCTCTCGCCCCTTTGGTCGAAGCTTGTGAGGCAACAATCATTTCTTACGCTGACGATACGCAGCTGCTGTTCATGTGTGAGAAGGGTGAAGACTTTGATGGGGAGCTGATCAAAAATTGCTTGAAAAAAGTCTTCTCCTGGCTCAGACTTAATGAACTTAAATGTAATCCTGAAAAATCCGAAATCATTTTTTTCGGATCTCCGCCCCAGGATGTATGGAAACAATGGTGGCCAGCTGATATGTCACCTCCTCAGTCTTCGGTCAGGACAGTCCAGAACTTGGGGGTGAAACTGGATGATTCCCTTTCCATGAAAACCCAGGTTCAGTCTGTTGCAGGCTTTTGTTTCGGTCTTCTTAAAATGCTCAGGAAATTCCTGCCCATGTTATCTTTCGCTCACAGAAAGATAGTGGTCCAGGCCCTCATTGCCTCTAGGCTGGACTACGTAAATGTTTTATATTTAGGTCTTCCGGAGTTTCTGATAAACAAGCTTCAGGTTGTCCAAAATGCGGCAGCCAGGGCAGTTCTCAGGCTGGGCCCTAGAACCCGGATTTCCCCCCACCTGACCGCTTTGCATTGGCTCCCTATCCGAAACAGAATTCTTTTCAAGGCATTAGTTCTGGCTTTTAAGGCTCTCCATGGTTTGGGGGCCCACTATATCAGGAAGAGAGTACTTCGTTATGCACCTGGGAGATCTTTAAGATCCTCTCACCAGTCTCTTCTAGCGGTCCCTAAATTCTCCAGTTTGTGCAGAGGGGGACGCTCTTTTCAAGTTCAGGTTGCCCGTAGCTGGAATAGTCTGCCTCAGCATCTCAGACAAGTACCCGATTTGCTGACTTTCCGTAAACAACTTAAAACCTGGTTATTTCAGCAGTAGTGTTTGCCTGGTATTATCAGGATAGTTCAGGGCTCCGTCTAGCGCCGGGACACTCTTCTGAGTAGCCGAGCGCTTTACAAGTACATTATAACATAACATAACATCAGCATTAAAGGATGCAGCAGAGTATAGTACGTGACTTCTAGGAAAATGTTGGACATTAATACAGGAAAACAGACGTATCTGATGACATAAGAGCAGAGCTCTGAAAGACACCCCCTCACACGACATGCAGTAGACATGTGAACTATGTGACTTTTTGAGGCAGCGAAGTGATCAGTACATTCACTTCACTGGCTGACATTTGGGCAGTTTTCAATTTGGTAAATGTGCTACTAAACAAACTTCTTTATTTGCCAAAAGCATGCTAATACTGCTTACTACTAATATTGGTTAGCATAAGTTCCAGCCACATTATCCTTGGCATGAAGAATGAACTACCACGTAAGAACTGCTTCAGTTTTTGTTGATGGGAACATGGAGGAGCATTTATTTGGATTTTAAAACGTGTGTGTGCCCGGCCTAAAAAACTGAGCACAACTGTATGCTTTTGGGAAAGACAGAAAAGAACAAGTGCTTTACCTTCAGTAACACCTTATCTGGTAGAGACTACCTAGCCGCAGATTTCTTACCTTTGAATATGCCCAGGTGTTAGATTGGATCCAGAAGATTTGAGCAGTACCCCTGCGCGCCGGTAGGTGGAGTCATACAGTTCATGCGCCTCAGCAACATCGGAATCCGAGAGAAAGCACTGGAATGGATCATCTCGTTCCTCGCCGGAAGAACCCAGAGAGTCCGCCTCCCCCGTTCAGATCCGAGGCCACCGAAGTCATCTGCGGCGTTCCACAAGGATCCTCACTCAGTCCAACCCTCTTCAACGTCTACATGAGCCCCCTCGCAGCCATCGCACGCCAACACAACCTCAACATCATCTCCTACGCCGACGACACCCAGCTGATCCTCTCCCTCACCAACGACCCCACCACCGCCAGAGCCAACCTACACGACGGGATGAGAGACGTCGCCGACTGGATGAGGAACAGCCGCCTTAAACTGAACTCAGACAAGACGGAAGTCCTCATCCTGGGCTCATCACCATCCGCCTGGGACGACTCCTGGTGGCCCCCGGCCCTGGGCACCGCGCCCAAGCCAACGGACCACGCACGCAACCTGGGCTTCATCCTGGACTCCTCCCTGTCGATGACCAGACAAGTCAACGCCGTCTCATCTTCGTGCTTCAACACCCTGCGCATGCTCCGCAAGATCTTCAGATGGATCCCCACTGAAACCAGGAAGACCGTCACCCAGGCACTTGTCACCAGCCGACTGGACTATGGGAACACCCTCTACGCCGGAACCACAGCCAAACTTCAAAAAGACTCCAGCGCATCCAGAACGCCTCCGCACGACTCATCCTGGACATCCCCCGACACAGCCACATCACCGGACACCTGAAAGACCTGCACTGGCTCCCCGTCAGCAAGAGAATCACGTTCAGACTCCTCACCCACGCACACAAGGCCCTCCACGACCTGGGCCCAAAGTACCTCAACGACCGCATGACCTTCTACACGCCCACCCGCCAGCTACGATCAACCAGCCACGCCCTCGCCACCGTACCACGCATCCGCAGAACCACCGCCGGAGGAAGATCCTTCTCCTACCTGGCAGCCAAGACCTGGAACTCCCTCCCCACTCACCTTCGGCGAACCCAGGACCATCTCTCCTTCAGGAAGCAGCTCAAGACCTGGCAGTTCGAGCAGTAACTTACCCCCTCCCCCAGCGCCTTGAGACCCTCCCGGGTGAGTAGCGCGCTCTATAAATGCCGTGATTGATTGATTGATGCAATGACGGCGTTGTCTGTGCCAGAAGTGACGTGTGCGGTACCTATATAGGCGCAACCTCGGCACACTGATGTCAGTTACTTTTGTGACTTTCTCCGCCTGGAGTGCAGAGCCACCATAAGAAAGGATCACTGGTTTGGAAAAGACTAAGGCCCTGAAAGGGCTTGTCCCTCATACCCAACCAGGTACGCAGAGCAGGGAGGTTGGGAAGGTCGGTATTGAATCTACTGCTGGATAGAGTCTCTACCAAATAAGGCGTTATAGAAGGTAAGTAACTTGTTCATTTGATAGAGACTTCTAGCCACAGATACCTTACTTTTGAATAGATACCCAAGCAATACCTCCCTAGAGGCGGGTCTTCGAAACCGATTAAATCAAAAAGTCCTGCAGGACCGAACAGGCAAAGTGCCTGTTTCAACAAAACTGACTGTCTAGGTAATTTGCGAATGTGTGCAGGGATGCCCATGTCGCTGAGATGTCCAGGAGAGGAACGCCACGGGCTAACGCAGTGGTCGTCGCCTTGGCTCTGGTAGAGTGAACAAGCAAGCCCTCAGGGGGCTGTTTCTTGGTGAATGCGTAGAATGATCTTAATACACAGGACAATCCATCAAGAGATGGTTCTTTCATGTACAGCTTTCTCCTTTTTTGCTCCCATATAACCCACTTAGAGTTGATCGTCCACCCAGATCTCCTTCGTGTGGTCAAGGTAGAAAAACAACGCTCGTTTTGGGTTCAGGCGGTGGAGTCCCTCCTCTTCTTAGGAGGGATGAGGAGGAGCAAAGAAGGTAGGCAGGGTGATGTTTTGGCCTACAGGAAAGCGGCACATGTTTGGAGGACCAGTTTGTATGGGTAAAACGTGGTAGAAGGAGGGTGCGCCCAGATTGCCTGGAGTTCGCGGACCCTTGTGGCCAATGTTATTGCCACTAAAAAGGCAGTTTTGATGGCCAACAGCCTAAGAGGACATTATGTAGAGGCTCAAAGGGGGCGCACACGAGAAAGGTAAGGACCAAGTTGAGGTCCCACTGAGGCATAATAAAGGGCTTAGGTGGAAACATGTGCAGCAGGCCTTTAAAGAATCTAGCCACAACCGGTGACTTAAAGAGAGAAGGTTTGTCCGGCTGCTGCAAAAATGCTGCGATGGCAGACAGGTAACCCTTAATTGTGCCCAAAGCAGAGCCCTGCTGGGCCAAAGACAGTGCAAACAAAAGAACTCATGATAGAGTTGCAGACAAGGGGTAAATATCGCGAGAGGCAGACAATGATACAAACTTTTCCCAACGGCAGGCGTATACCGTCTTGGTGGAGGGACGCCTGGTTGCCAGAATAACATCACAGACTTTGGGAGGAAGGTCGAATGCAGTCAACTGCCGACGCTCAATCTCCACTGATGGAGGTGGCACGTGCGCAGGTTTGGGTGTCGGACCCTACCCTGTTGCTGTGACAGATCTTCCCAAAGAGGCAGCCTTATCGGAGCACCGATAGTGATGCTCAACAGCTCGGGATACCAGACTCTCTGTGCCCAATCCAGATCCACAAGAATGACTTGGGCCCGGTCGTTCCTGATCTTCTTGAGGACTCTGGGCACTAGTTGTATTGGCGGACAGATGTTCAGGAGGCCGGAGCCCCACTTCAGTCGAAAAGCGTCTCCGAGCGAAACCCGCCTTGGAAATAGCGCACAGAACTGCTGACACTGCGAGTTCTTGGCGGTGGCGAACAGCTCTAACCATGGCTCTCCCCACTGCTAAAAGAGACCTTGGACCACCTCTAGGAGGAGACACCATTCGTAATCCGCTAGGCATCTTCGGTTGAGTTCATACCCTGGCGTTCAGAGGGCCAGCCAGGAGTTGAATCACCAGGGAAATTCCGCCCTGATTGTAGGAAGGTGGAATCTGACTGCATGGTTGCCCCCACTTTTTTCCTGGCGTTTTGCTGGTTTTCGACTTAGTTGGACTGGGACCCTGCTATTCAGGGCCCCAGTTTATCTGCTTTCTCTTTAAAGTGATTCCATGTACCTTAGGTACACTTCAGATTGGATTCTGGGGTGCCCTTATAAGTCCCTAGTATATGGTATACTATGTACCCAGGGCATAGGTACCCCAGAGGCCTACCAGGGGCTGCAGCATGTCTTATGCCACCCCTGGGCAGCCTTCCAAAATGACACCACAGGACTGCTACAGCAGCCTGAGTGAGGTGGTGCATGCACCCCTTACTGAGATATAGGTTCACTATATCTCACCCTATCACTGCACATAGAAACCTATCAGTCACCCCTATGGCAGGCCTTATCAATCCTGAAGGCAGGGTGCTTGGTTTTATGTGAGAGGGTGCCCATGCATGAGCAGAGCCCCTCTGCAGCCTTCGGAATCTATCCTCCGGGGTTGTCTGTGAGTGCAGCCTGACCATATACTCTTAAGTGCATTATAACAACGTTAATGCTAACTTTGGGATGGCTGCACGGAAACATGTCGTGTTTGGTGTCAAACACCTTGGAATCATACCCCCACACCAGTAACTGGTGTGGGAGTATGATCTCACCCTTCTAGAGAGAGAGACATGACAGCACCGGTATACCCGGTACCAGCTAACAGAGCCCTGGCATCACAAAATGGATGCTGCAGCCACAGACACGAGTCTGGCCTCCTGCTGCTGACCGAAACTCCGGCAGGGGAGGCCTGGACAATAGGTTTCCTGTCACAGGGAGGTGTTACCACCTCCCAGACAGGCTTTAGTGTATTGGGGCTGGGTGGGTGCACTCAGTGTGCTTTGAAGTCCTGCACTGGGGGCACATTTGGTGTCACTGTGCATAGCCCAGTTCAAACCGGTTGCAGGGGCTACCAGCCCCTGCTCTGGCGCGAAACTGGACAAAGGAAATGGGTGTAGCCACCTCTCTTTCCAAACCCTCCCATAGGTGGGTCCCCTGAGTTAGTCCAACCCCTTCCTTGGGTATAAGATAGGAACCCCTGGCAACAGGATTTTAGATATCCCTGGACGAAACTCTGAAACTGAATCCTGGACCTTCGACGATCTGTTAAACGCCAGATGACTGAAGAATCTCCCTTGGAGTAGAGGAGTTACTCCCCTGCTTGGCAGGCACCAAAGACGCATCTGTCCAGTCTGCATCTCCGAAGCTCCCGCCGGACGCCGACGACCCTGCAACCCAGGAGGTGGGTTTCCAGACTTCCCAGAGGCTGACCCGAGTCCCCAGCAACGCTGAGACCCGTAGCCCTCGCGGGTACCGTGGAACCGGAACCCCGGAACACCGTGCACATTTGCAAGTGCATAAGCTTCTGGTCGATCCTAGAGGCTGTGCTTTGGGTTACTTGTAGCCCCGACCCCGAGCAGTGAATCCACCGAAGATTGCCGGCCTGGCCACTCCGAGTGACTCGTGGGCCGCCATTTTGTGATTCCGCTCGAGGTCCCTTCACGATCCCTTGTCCGTCGACTTGTGGGTCCCTAAGAAGGACAACTCTAATTTCAACGGGCCTCCCTGGTTGCTCCAGGCCTGCCCTGACTCTCCCTCGCTTGGGGAGTCCCTCGGACCTCGCTGGTCCGCTCCGAAGCCTTTGTTCTCTTTCTGCGTGGGTTGCTGTTGCCAAGGCTTGTTGGGTCCAATCCGGGCACCGACACCGCAGCAAGCTACTACCTTCGTGGGACAGCTGGATTCCAGCTCCTGGTCGTCGACACCTCCTGGTCCTCGTGGCTGCAGAGACAATCTTCACCTCATCGAACTTGAAGCACCCGGCATCGGTGGGCATTCGACTATCGTGCCCCTGGTCACTGGCTAGTGACCCAGACTCTGTCCCCTCTGCTTTCAGGTTCTTCCCATCCTCGATCCAGGCTTGGATCTCTTCGGACACTTCGCAGCTTCCCGGCAGTAGCACTTTCCAGCCAGCGGCCATTGAAAAAGACGGCGCGGCCCGACAACATTTGACACCTGTGCACCCGGCTTCCCTGGGTGAGATAACACGAGTACTTCAGTGCTCCCGTGGGTGTTGGCCCTAGAATCCTCTAAGTCCAAAAGGGTTTGTTCCTAGTCCACTCCGAAGTGTCCCTAAACTTTAAAACTCTACCCGCGACTTTCCCCATAGACGCTAACGGAGCTCGCGGCTGTGTTCACACACTGCACACGTCCCCCGTGGGTCCCCTGTGTCACTATCTTGGGTAGTTCCTTGGGGTCCCAGCGATTCTACAGGCTCTAGGCCTTGTGTCTAGTCAAGTCGTGGTTCTTATACCACTTTCTTAATATATGGTTTGGTACGCTCCTAGGGCTAATCGTATATTGTGCTAATTTACTGTGTTATTTGACTTGTAACTTGTGTATTTCGACCCCTAGCCTCATAAAGAGACTAGTGGGTAGTGTTTAGTAATAAATACATATATTTTATATATATATACCTGGTGTGGTTCTCCTTTCATTTGGCCATTCATGAAATTATAGACTGGTAAAACAAACAGCTTTACACTCCTTCAAGACTTAGCCTGAAGGCTGCTCTCCATAGCTACCACTGGGATAGCTTTCAATAAAGTTAGTCTTTAAACCTATCAATAAAGGTCGTTTGGACTGGTGCAAGGTGCCCACTATAACTAGTGGACAGCATATACCAGGCCAACTTCTCACACTGATGTTCCAGCCATGTCTAGAGGCGCAGGGCCTCTTGACACAGGGTCCATGAGCCCACCCCGCCCATTTTGTTTCAGTATCACATGGCAGTGATGTTGTCGTAAACACCTACACCAGTCTTTCCGTGATTGAAGGAAAAAAGGCTTTTAATGCCAATCGTAACGCCCGAAGCTTCAACAGGTTTATGTGAAGCTTGGACTCCACTGGAGACCAGAGCCCTCTGATCTTCACCTCTCCCAGGTGGCCACCCCAGAAGTGACATGTGTCACTACAGTCACCTCTGGTTGGGGAACGGAAAGGATTCTGCCACTGACCCAATCGTGGTTCGTTAGCCACCACTGCAGATCCTTAGCAGATCCCTCTGAGATTTGGACCATGTTGGAGAGATTCCCCTGATGCTGCACCCACTGGGCAGTCCGGTCCTACTGCAGAGCCCGCACATGCCAGCGGGCATGTGTCACCAGCAGGATGCAGGAGGCCCAACAGACTCAGAATCAGTCTCACCAAAATCCGGGATAGAGGTTGAAACACTGGTATCATAGCCTGAATATCCTGGACTCGCCGCTCGGGAGGATAGGCCCAAAACTGCACCAGGTCCAGAACAGTCCCGATGAACGGGAGCATCTGAGAGGGAGTCAGGTGTGACTTCAACATGTTGATAGTGAACCTCAGTGCGTGCAGTAGGATCGCCATAGTCTGAAGGTGGGAGACGACTGCCTGGGAGGAGCCTGCCTTCAACAACCAGTCATTGATGTAGGGGGAAGACTGAAATCCCTGACTTCCGCAGATAGGATGTGAAAATAAATGTCCTGTAAGTCCAACACTACATTCAGTCTCCTGGATCTAAGGCAGACAACACTTAGGCGAGTGTAAGCATTTTGAATTTCTCCTTTTTAGGTCTCGCTGCTCTAGGAGGGCCTTTAGCCATCGGTCTTCACTTTTCAAGCACTGCACTCGTGCTTGTGGCGGCATCCACCTTGCGGGAGCGAGCAGCAGCGCGCCACAAGCACGAGTGCAGTGCTTGAAAAGTGAAGACTGCTCTCCCAAGCGTGCGCGGCACGCGCAGGGGCCATCTTTGTTTTTTTTAATGAGCTTTCACGCGCGCGCTTGTTATTCAGAGTGCGTTTTAACATGAAAAAACTATCCGAAAAAACACGCTTCTGAGCTAGTGCTGTGTTTGCTCCGTTATTTAACTTGGAGCTTTTATATAGCGCCGCGTATCCTCGGTTTCTACTTCAGAAATAATAATAATGATAACAATATAGACAAATAATCCTAGAGCGCTGTGCGAAAAGCAAACTAAATCGTATCACTCTGTTCGGCTATAGGGAGCGCCTTGAAGCCCCCCGATAAGATTAGCTAGGCGTGCCATTTGGCATGCCACCGTGAAGCCTGTTGCTGCTCTGTTAGCGTCTAAAGAGGCGGCATGTCTGTCTGGTTGGAGGCTTTCACCACCAGAACATGTGGATTAGTGGTGGGCGAGCCAACACATTAACTGTGGGAGCCGAGCCATGGGTCCGCCTGGCCTGGCTCTAAGAGCTCGCGCTGGCATGCAAACCATGCAGCAACATCTTATAGAAATATGTAACGTTTCTGCAAAGCTCAAAATAGGTGTACTGCTTTAACACGTGCTAATACGAAATATTCCTGCTCCGCAGCTCTGATGACAGTGACATTAGTGAATTAGGAGTTAAGTCAGTTGTCATTTGTACACTATATGCGAGCCAGTTTGTTTTTATAGATGGAGCAACATTAATGAACTTGAGGTTTTTGTACATCGCACATCCTGAACACACTTATTTAAAGGTGCTGTCATGTGTTAATGAAAAAAAGGAGGCTCAATGAAATTAAATATTTACCTAGGATCACACTGTTTGTTCGAGCCAGGCTTGAACTTCGGTTTTCTGGTTCTTCTTTTAATTGGCTCCTGCATGTGTTACTGTTTGCCTATGGCGCTTGCTTTACAGCCGCCTTATCTTTCAGCATAGCGTGCTCCAGCCAGACTTTAGTACCAGAGCACGCATTAACCATCTACACTCCAGCACAGAGCAATCCAAAGCACACGGCAACCGACGTCAACACACAGTCCCTTGTAGGAACATAGACTGTGCCGGTAAGACTGCTACTTGTTCGGTAGTGTAGGGCTGTGTTCACACAATAGTTGCGATATCCTAAAAACCCTACTCCGAGTGCACAGAAATGCTCAAGTTCCTACGGACACCACGGCCTTAGAAAAGGCTCACTGTAACAAATCAGCTTAATTTCGGTCGCATGATGATGCTACTGAATAGAAATTAAAACTCATGAGAGAAACGAGAGAAAATGAAAGCATGATTTAAAAATAAGCTATGTGGAATCATGTTTTCATGTAACAGTTCTATATATGTATGCTTTTATTCTACCTAACTTTCATTTCTTCCATCTTGCCGCTGCCTCCCCTCTGCCTCCCTTCCATTTCTGTCGGCCCTTTGTTCTGTTTCATTCTCTTTCATTCACCATCATTGCTGGAGCTTCCTTCACGTATCTCAGCCTCCCCTTCTGCTGCGTGCGCATTGTCCACATTACTCCATTCTCCACCTATGGACTTCACTCCATGCCTCCTGGAAGCTGTGTGCCATCCCACGGAGTTCAAACGTTCCCCCCCCCACCCCTCCCGCCCCCAAATCTATGAAGGGATCCGGTGTCAGCGCTACTTTAAATTCCACAGCTAGGTCAGTGGGCGTCAGAGGTGAGCCAGGAAGCGGGATTCTGCGTTACTCTAGGCACTTTTGCTTTGTTAGCCAGAAAACAACGCCGGCCCCCCTGTAGGAAAGGCGGCAGGCTTAAAGTTCTTTCATGCGTGCTGCAGCGCTTCTCTGACACGGATCCGGTGTCAGCGCTACTTTAAATTCCACAGCTAGGTCAGTGGGCGTCAGAGGTGAGCCAGGAAGCAGGATTCGGTTTTCACGGAAACTTCAATCAGCCTTTCAGTCTCTCCTAATGGCACTCCCCACGGGCTGTCTCCCCCCTCTGTGTCATTCTGTCCCTCCTTTCACTACAGGTTCTCTGCTTTTCACCCGGTCCATCTTTTCATCCCAGCCTTTTCACTCTCCATCTCATCCATTCCGTTTCTTCATGGCTCTCCCATCGGTACTTCAATCAATCAATCAATCAATCATGTCACTTATAAAGCGCACTACATACCCGCGAGGGTCTCAAGGCGCTGGGGGAAGAGGGGGTGGTGCTGCTACTGATCGAAGAGCCAGGTCTTGAGGAGTCTTCTGAAGGCCAGTAGGTCTTGGGTCTGTCGGAGATTGGTGGGGAGGGTGTTCCAGGTCTTGGCGGCGAGGTGGGAGAAGGATCTGCCGCCGGCGGTCGTTTTCCGGATGCGGGGGACTGTGGCGAGGGCGAGGCTGGTCGAGCGGAGCTGGCGGGTGGGGGTGTAGAAGCTGAGTCGTCTGTTGAGGTAGGCTGGTCCGGAGTTGTGGAGTGCTTTGTGTGCGTGGGTGAGGAGCTTGAAGGTTATCCTCTTGTTGACAGGGAGCCAGTGCAGGTCTCTCAGGTGGGGTGTGATGCGGCTGCGTCGGGGGATGTCGAGGATAAGACGTGCAGAGGCGTTCTGGATGCGTTGCAGCCGTCTCAGGAGCTTAGCCGTCGTTCCTGCGTAGAGGGCGTTTCCGTAGTCCAGCCTGCTGGTGACGAGGGCCTGGGTGACTGTTTTTCTTGTTTCGGTGGGGATCCACTTGAAGATCCTGCGGAGCATTCGGAGGATATTGAAGCAGGATGAGGAAACTGCGTTGAACTGCTTAGTCATGGAGAGGGTGGGGTCGAGGATGACCCCTAGGTTGCGTACGTGGTCGGTGGGTGGCGGGGCTGTTCCCAGTGATGTTGGCCACCAGGAGTCGTCCCAGGCTGAAGGGTTGGAACCAAGGATGAGGACCTCCGTCTTGTCCGAGTTCAGCTTCACTGCTGTTCCTCCTTTCACCTTGTCGCGCTGTTCCTCCTTTCACCTTGTCGCACTGTTCCTCCTTTCACCTTGTCGCACTGTTCCTCCTTTCACCTTGTCGCACTGTTCCTCCTTTCACCTTGTCAGTTGTCACACTGTTCCTCCTTTCACCAGAGGCTCTCTGCTTCTTAGTGGACTCCTCCTTTCACCTCAGCCTGTCGCTGTCTTCTAATCTTCTAATAGCACTTCTTTCCGATACTTCACAGGCTCTCTCTCCCCTCATTCTGTCCCTCCTTTCGCCAGAGGTTCTCCATTTCTCACCCAGTCACCTATTTCATCACAACCGTTCAGTCTCTCATTGTGGCACTCCCCACCGGCACTTCACAGGCTCTACCATTTTATCCTACCCCTTCCTTCACCACAGTCTCTGCTTCATACCGGATTCCACCTTTCACCTCAGCTTTTTATCTCTCAATGGCACACCCCACGGGCTGTCTCTCCCCTCTCCATGTCATTCTGTCCCTCCTTTCACCAGAGGCTTTGTTTTTCAGCTGGTCCTTTTCATCCTAGCCTTCAAGTCTCTCCTTCATCTCATCCATTTGGTCTCTCTTTACGGCTCTCCCATCAGTACTTCACGGCTGTCTCTCCGCTCACCTTGTCAAACTGTCCTTCCTTTCACCTTGTTTTATCTTCTCAGGGAACCTAGCAGTTCCGACCCTGAGACACACGGGCCTTGTGAGCTGGCGATAGGGCTCTGCGACTCCGCCATATCTGCCTCTCCAAGTGTTTTCACCCCTCGTCTTTCCTTTTACAAAACATAGGCCAGGCGTGTTAGTCCGGTTGGCTCGGTTTAAGCAGCGGTGTCCAACTTGGGTCCAGAAGGCTGGGTCCATGCCAGATTTTAAGGATAATTGCCTACTGAAAATAGGTTTCATCTCGGTTCGTTGTATTGAAATGAATCTTATGTGGCTATCCTGGAAACCTGGCATGAGTCCAGCCCTCCTGGTCTTTTTTTGGACACCCCGAGTCAAAGCAAACCACTCCCTGTTTAGAGCCTACCGTGTCCCGTGTGAGTCACACATGCACATCCTCTCAGGTTTTCCTTGAATTCTGACACTTGTATGTAGTCTTGCATTTTTAAAGATGAAAGGAAACAGTCCATGTCCCCTCCGCACCCACCATCGGTTGTTAATGCTCTTGCTTAATCCTGCGCAGAGGGTATGTAGGGCGGAACTATTCGGTGCCTGCCATTGTTACATAATATGTGATCGGCTGCTCTGTCTACTTTCTGATGTTTGTAAACTCGCAGCTTGTGTGCTGCATGGCTAAACACTTATAAGGTCCCAAAGGCGAGACCTATTGGCTATGCTAATGCTTGTTTAAGAAGAGGTTGAGAAGATGTAGATCTAGGACAGGTCAGAGTCCTCCGTCCATCTTTGGCACCAGAAAGTAGTGGGAACAGCAACCAAGGCCTACTTCTGATGCTTGCACCCGCTCTATAGCTCCCTTGGACAAGAGAGCCTGCACTTCTTGATGGAGCAGGGAGGGATGGTACTCTGTCAGCCGATTGGAAGTGGGGGAATGGACTGAGGGAGTGTCTCAAAGGGAAGGTAGTAGCCCCTTTGGACTATATGTAGTACCCACTGGTCTGTTGTTACTGACTGCCAGTAGGGGAAGTAATGGCGTATCCTGCCTAACACTGGGTACCCATGATGGTCCAAGGGCGGACTAAAGAGGTTTGAAGGCAGCGGCTGCCGAGGGGGTTGGTGGACTGAGCTGATGGACTGTCCCACGTGGTCGCAAGGACCCACTCTCGGCCATGAAAAGGCTTTGAAGCCTGCTGAACGTGGAGGCAGGGAGGGTATGGGCATGCCAGGGTGAGTATGGGCATGCCTGGAAGGGTATGGCCGCAGATGGAGACCCCTTCCGTAGTCACGAAAGGAGTGGAAGGCGGATTAAGTTGGACACAGGGCCATAGACAAGCCCAAGGACCTGGCCGTAGATCTGCAGTCCTTAAAGCGCGCCAGCGCTGAATCCGTCTGGTCTCCAAATAGGCAACAGCCATCAAAGGGCATGTCCATGCTGAAAACGTGGACATCCCCTGAAAAACCAGAAATTCTCAGCCAGACGTAGAGCTGCAAGGCCACCTAAAATGAAATGGCTCTGACTAGTAAAGTCGGTCATGCCAAGCCCACATCTGATGGAGAACTTTGCTGCATCTTTCCCATCGGCAACTACCTGTGAAAGTATGGCACGTGCCTCTTCTGGGGCCATAGGTAGCACATGCGCAACAAATCCCATAGAGTATGGGAATAATGGCGCAATCGGCACGCGGGTGTTCACCGACCGCAGTGCCAAGCTGGTGGAAGAGAACATTTTCTTACTGAAGGTGTCCAGCTTTTTGGATTTCATATCCGCTGGAGTGATGGGGAATACACCAGGGTGAAGGTGGGATGAGGAGGCTTGGACCACCAAGCTCTACAGGTTGGGGTGCTGGGTAAGGAAAATGGGATCCCCAGTAGTGGGACAATGGCATCGGTCAATTGTCCTATACACATGAGCACCTGTGCAGGGCTTGGACCATGCTCCAATAGGACGTCCTTAAGGTCTTCATTAAATGGGAGTAAAGGTTCTGAAGTGGAAACTGCCGGCTGAAGCACCTGTGTCAAAACTTTCGTTTTGACTGCCACTGAGGGCAGGGTAAGGTCCAGGAACTCAGCCACCCTGCGCACCACCATAGCAAAAGAGGCTCATTCCTCCATGGCAACAGCAGGAGGGGAAACCACGCCAGTGTCAGGTGAGGTGTCTAACCCACTGGCCTCACCCAGTTCCTCATACCAGTTGTCCTCCTCAACTGGTTCTTCTCCGAGAGGGTCCATAGACCCCTCCCAAACTTCTCCCTCTCCAGGTCTATCCAATTAGGATGTCCTCGGTCTGTGGCGGATGCGGCGTAGAACGATGCCTATCTGGCTCTGTATCAGAGCCGGGGATGACGGTAGAGATGGCACTGCCTAAGGGACTGGAGTAGGCGCTGAGGAAGGTCTCGGTCTCGCCTGCGGCTCTCAATCAATCAGAGTTTTTAAAGCGCAATCTACTCACACGGAACTGGTCTCAAGGCGCTGAGGGAAAGGGGGGGGGGGGTTCCGCAGGTCCTGGTAGCTCACCGAGTTCCATCGAAGAGCCAGCTCAGCTCCATATCCACAGAGGGATCCTTGGGACCAGACTGGCATCGAGGCGAGGGCGAACCCACTGACGTGGTTCCAGTAGGGGCCCCTCCCGCACCCACAGGGCCTGAAGGTACTTCAGAGGGGCCGGGCCATCCAAAAATGAGGCTCATAGCCTCATAATACTCCTTAACTAGGCAGGGGTCACTCCGTCTCCGGGAAATTCGAGAAAGCGCAAAACAGACCCAAGTTCAGACCCCCGCCGACTCGCGGGACCTGGAGTGCCGACGCTCCCTCATCTCGTTGGATGACTTTGACAGACATGAGGAAGTCTAAGAACTCTTGGGCTTCTACGACTTCATGTGCGACTTACTAGAGTTCCTCGATGAATTACACTGAGATGAGGAATGTCGGGAAGGGCTCCACGAACGGTCCCAGGACCTCAAACAAGAAAGGGACCTTGAGTGTCGCGGAGTAGACTTGCGTAGGGCCCTCGAGGAGATTAAGAGATCGCTCCCTCAGCGCCTTCGGGTGCATGTTGCAGCAAAATCTCACACACCTTGGAGTCGTGTCCCAGCTGCAGCCACCACAAACACACCAAGTGGGGGTCTGTCACCGGCATTTGCCCATGTCAGGCCCCACATGGTTTGAAACTAGCTAGTTTCTTAGGCGACATCCTCCCACCAGAAAAATGGTCAAAAAAAGGCCAATCACAAAGTGAATGAGAGGTAGCTCAATCCGGATCAGCGTTATATTGTGTGGAAAGGAAAGAAATGACATCAGCGCGCCGAGTTGGCGCCCATAAAGGTACAGCGTACGTCACTTCTGGCGCAGAACTGAACAACGCCACCTACCGGTACGCAGGGGTACTGCTCGAAAATCTACCGGATCCAGTCTGATGTCTGGGGATATTCAAAGGTAAGGAATCTGCAGTAGAAGACCCTATCAGATCGGAGTAACTCGGCAGGATGCTGGATAGCATTCTCCTGTACTACATTTCACCTTCGTGGCACTAAAGTAATTGTAAGGCACTAAGTAAAAATGATTTATCTTTAGACCTTGAAAGAAAAAACAATGAAAGTTAAAAGTATCAACCTGGGATGATAATTTAGCAGAAACAGATCCCTGTATCAAGACAACTACCTTTGATGATGTCACACACATCCAGAAGGTGGTAAACTGAATTGTGAAGACCCAAATAGGGCCCTCTGAGATAAGGTGCTCAGATGAAGTTTATTTGGTGTCAGTACCCCTCCTGACCGCCATGTTATCAGATGCTAGAAAAGTGTACAGAATGCCACTGGTGGTACTTCACTTCTCTTCCTCTCACATAGTCGACACCCCCTCCCAGGGCTAATGGCAACACAAAAAAACCTTCACACTGTGAGAGGGTGGCAAAAGTGGAGGTTTACTCACATCAAATAATTACAGCGATGGTTTCTCTGTATGCGTGTCAAATATACACTGGTAAGAAATAGAGAGGAAAACTTTACTTGCCCCTAACACCAGTTCTCTTTCAAGGGTATCTTCATTAATAATTCTAAACATTCGAATGGTGGCTCACAGAACACTTAAAAGCAGAAAGAATAAAACTCTCCAAATATGCAGAAAACGAGAAAAGCCTACAAAAAGGCAACATTTGCTAGGCTGCATGCCTATGACAGTTTACTTAAATTTTCTTAATTTAAAAATATGACAAGAGGAGTTGTTTCAGAGCAGCAACGCTGCTATATGTTTAGTTTGAAACCTCTAAGTTTATAATGGAATTTTAAAATATTTGACTGTTTAACTTGGTTTAAAAAAGAAAAAAATCTGAAAGCAAGTCATGCCCATTTAAACGATTAACTTTTTTTGTATTGTCTTTTTTGTGGTCTTTTCTTTCCACCTTTATAAGTGTTCTGGACCTGTGCTTGGGTGGGCTAGTCAGTGTTTATGAATATTAATGAAAATCTTTAGACAGAAAAGTACTCATTTCTCGGGCTTTCGAATGAAGCTATAAGCTTTGGCATATGTGTTCCACCCACCTTCAACCCATGCATACCTTGAGGAAGAAGAAGGGAACACATTTCCTGCATGAGGTTGAATTGTCCAGCATCATAGCACCGTGTCACTACCCTGAGGAAAGCTCTTACTGCTTCATCCCAGATGGAAGTTAGGGAGTTGAGCACTGCCAGGGTCACATCGTATGAGAGATGAAACAGCAACTGTAAGCAGTAGAAATAGAGATACAAAACGTAAACAAAACATGCACAGCATTGATAGCAAAAACAATAACTGCCTATATTACAATGCTCCAAAGCTGGCATCTGTCATATGTTCACATGCTTTGAATTGTTTACAATCCATACATATTAGTAGCCAAAGATTATTAACATCATTGTTCAAGTCTGTCAGGCAGGAAATAAGTAGCATTTGAGAACTCCACACTTTCTGGAGGTTATCTCCTTAAGATTTCCAAGCTGTAGTATGAAGGGACTTACCAAGGGCCTCACAGGGGCAGTTAGATATTTGTAACCCTGTACTGTATATTGCTGAGGAGACGCCCCTAAAGCCACAAGAGGGTCAAAACATGTCGACATTATGGAAAGATAACTGCTTTGCATTAATCCTCATCTGACTTTTCCCTGGGGGTATAAGAAATAAAACTCGCTTTCAACTCCAACGTCCTGTTAGAAAAGTCCCAAAGCTTTGGCAATTGACTGTTTTGCCCTATCCAATACAAGCAATACTGGTGTTTGTCTTGTAAAAATCTTGATCATTTGATATATATTTGCTTTGATACACTGCACCTTTTCAAGGTGGCCGGAACCCTCATTTTATTGCTCGAATCATCTGTCGGCTTCATTACAAGCGTGTATTTTCTTTTTTTATGTTGTCTTTTTTAGTTACACAAATTCTTACTTACGTTTGTGCAATTTATGTCGGTCTGATTCGCTGCTGGAGGTCACTTATTTTAATTGGATTAATTGTAATAACTTTTATAGTCAACTCTTTTCATTAATTTGTTTTCATTGAATGAAACATGCATCCTCATTTCCTTTGCATTTAAATATTTAATAATCCAACTCCTTTATTAGCCCAGTCGGATTTGCTTTTATTGTTAGTCAATAAATAGAAGTCTTTCTGGTAGTTGACGAGTTGGAAGGAGGTCATGAATGACTTTTTGACAGAGCAGTCATCGAAAAAGGTACTACTGAAGAGGAAATAGTTTACAAAGGTTTTGTTAACACAGAAGTCATTTATAAGGTAGTGATAGAAGATGTGGTATACTGAGGGTCAGGAGAAGGAAGACTGTTGACGAGCAAATGGGTAATTTTAAAAGCACAAGACATTTTGGAGCCTTTTTAACAGCAGTCTGTCCTGTCGACAAGAGATTTCTGAGAAAGCACGCTAAGGTCAAACTTTCACCCAGAAACTAAGTTTACAAGTACTTTCTCTTTTGTATCTGCCAGAGAAGTTGTGTTACTCATCTGATAGGCAATTCCAAAGATGGGGATGATCCTTAAGAACTAAAATGTCTCTTCTGTGAGCTTTTTTTTTTCTTCAAAAGAATACACATTCTTGAGAAACATGTTTGAATACAAACAATGAATACATTCCTCAAATAAAACGGATACTATCCTGAGTCCCTGGTCCTCTAATTAGAGACTTTTACCTTTGGAAGGAATTCACCAACTGAAACAGACTTTCTTCTGGCTCAGCAACTCAGGTACAGGCACTACCGGGCAGCTGAGAGGAGAAAGAGAAAACCTCTGAATGTCTCTTATCTGGCAGGTAAGACTAAGACAACCTCAACTAGAGTGTTTTCTCCCAACATGGCTTGCCCAGCTGAAATCTTTAAAAGCTGAATCTGCTTCACAGATTTCCTTCATATGTCACTTGGGAGAAAACCTCAAGAAATGTCCTGCCGAGGAGTTTTAAGCATTCCATGTAGATAGGCGACACATACTATTCTGTTAATTTTAAAGCTTCTCTTAAATACTGTGATCACATTTTAACAGGGATTTCCGTCTTTACAGTGAAAAATTCAAAGCATGAGATGTGAATCTGTGATCTATCCAGTGCTGGATAACAAATTCAGATGCGGAAGGCATGACTTCTTGAATGGTGGAAATACTTTCACTGTCTCAGAGGAGCTACCAATTTTCCACATTATTTCACAAGACAATGTGGGTCATAGCACATCATAAGAAGCACTTCCTTACCGTACCTTCCTCACCTTTAGATTACCCACAGGAGTCTGACTGGATTTTGGGAATTTTACAGCAATGCTCACCCAAGTCAATAGGTGGCTGTGTCCCACCCACAAGTGATGGAGCAGAGCTGCATATAAGCCTCATCCCTGCGTGCTGACATTAGTTCCCTAATTTTTCTCCTTCCACACCTTCTGGTGTGTAGCATTTCAAACAAATTGCAGGTGACCGTATGCTAAAATCAAGCTTGGAACCTTATTATGTTGTTCAAGAGTTCACTTCACAGAAAGGGGTGGTGAGAGCAGTGAGAATTCTACAATTAGATAGTCTCCACCACAAAGAGCAATACTGAAAGTAAATAACTTCTTCTGATGGATACTTCTAACTGCAGATTCAACATCTCACCTTTAGAATAAGTACCTCAGTACCTACCAAAGATGGAGGGTTGAAATTTAAAAATCTAGCAAGACCAAGTAGGCAAAATGGCCTTCCCCACAGATCTGACTGTCAAGGTAGTAGTGTTTCGTGAATATGTACATTGACTCCCATGTAGTAGATTGGCAGATGCACAGAACTGGCAACCCCCTTGCCAATGTCCACAGCCTTGACCCCGGTGGAATGAGCCAGCAAGCCTTCAGGAGTGGATTTGTGGTCTGCACAAAGCAGACTTTGACAGCGCACAATTCATCTTGACAGGGTGCTTTTCAGCACCACCTTCCCTTTCTTCTCTCCAGAAAATCCCACAAAGAACTAGTCATCCACATGATGTTCTTTTATGCAGTGAAGGTAAAAACTTAAAGCCCTCTGGGGGTGAATGGATGGAACATCTTGTCCTCTTCTGGTGCAAAAAAACATTGGCAGAGTGGCGGACTGCTCAAGGTGAAAAGGTGTCACAACTCGGGTAAAAAGGCATCCTCGAGTCCTCAACACTAATTAGTCTGGGAAGAAAGTGGTGTTTGGCTGTTGCATGAGAGTGCCTGCAGTTCACTCACTCCAAAGGTGTGCATACAAGAAATAGCAACACCTCGCTCAAATTCCATTATTTGATAACAAATACCTGGGGCAGGTTTGAGGGTGAGGAGGAACATGCGAGACAGACCTGTATTAGAATGCCTAACAAGAGGTGATTTAAATAGACAGGGTTGATCAACACAAAAAGGCTGAAGGGGCCAACAGATAACCCTAACTGTGCCCACTGCAATGCCTTCTTGGGTCAACAATAGAACAAACATTATTATACATGTGAAAGTTTGGTCTGCAGAGGGCCAATATGAAGAACGCCACAGCAGGTAACAATTTGGTCCCTGTGCCCTGCGTTGATGGACTTTGTTGAAGGGTTTAGGGGTCTAGAGTGGCTGGCAGATCGAACTCATTTAACTGCCGCTGCTCAACCACTGTGCATCGATGAGTAGGTTGCGGAGACTCGAGTGCAGGACCCTTCTCTGTTGCTAAGGCAGAAGGTCTTTCCGAAGTGGTAGCCAGATTAAAGGGCAAACACTCGTGCTAAGGAGATCTGGGTACCATACGGTCTCCCCCAATCCAGGGCTATTAAGATAACTTGGGCTCTGTCTGTCCTGACTTTCTCCAGAATGCGAGGCTGTGGCAGGATTGCATACAGGAAACCCATGTCTCATTGCAGTCTGAATGAGTCTCCGTGACCTTTCTGGAGAAAACTCCAGAGCGCTGCATTTTTGACACTGTGCAGTAGAGAATCAATCTAACAAGGGTATGACTCACTGATCAAAGGCATCCCTTGCTACCTCTGGATGGAGATGCCACCCATGATCCACCAGATTACTTTAGCTCAGTTAGTCTGCTCTAGCATTCAAAAACCCAACTAGGTGGTTGGGTACATCAAAGATGTCTTGGTGGCCAGCTACCTCCACAAACATAGGGCCTACCGGCACAGGATCCAGGTCACCACTCCACCCGGTTTGTTGCAGTTCCACATGGCGGTCGTGTTGTTTGCAAGGACTGGCACACGCCTTCACTTGATGGATGGCAGGAAAGCTTTCTAAGTCAAATGGATCCCCTCTAGAAGACTGATATGAAGCGGACTCTCTGCCATAGACCAGAGGTTCTGATCCCCACCTCCACAAGTCGACCATGCCTCAACCCAGCAGTGATAAGTCTGTTACAATTGCACGGTCTGAGTGGGGAAAGGAGTGGCCACGTCAGGTTGGCGCTTGACTGCCACCACAGAAGATTCCGAGCCATCTCCTGTGAGATATGGATGGAGTCGGAGAGGCAGCACTGGTACTGGGCCCACTGAACATAGGGTTAAACTGCAGGGTCTGCATATACTAGCTAACGTTCGGGATGAGGAGGATGCACGAGGCTAGGAGTCTTAGAAGCCTCAGGGACATCCTCACTAAAACCCAGGATTAAGCCTGAAACATGGTCATAATCTGAATGTGCTGGACTAGCTGCAGCGGTGGAAAAGCCTTCAACGCCTCTGTGTCTAGGACAGCCCCACTGAAGGGAATCCCCTGCGTGGGGCCCAGGTGAGACTTCAGCTCATTGATGGAAAATCCCAAAAGAGATCAGGAGGTTGTCCATCATCCATATGTGGTCTATGATTGACTATGAGGAGCCTGCTTTGAGCAGCTAGTTGTTGAAGTACAAGACACATGAATCCCCGAGTTCCGAAGGTGGGCAGCAACGACTGCTATCACGTTCGCGGACACCCGAGGTAAGATCAGAGGGGAGTGCAGCAAATTGTAAGTGTTCCAATCCCATCGTGACCTGCAGATGCCTGTGGGACTGGAAGACTGGTGTATGAAAATATGTGTCCTGCAAGTCCAGGGACACCATTCAGTCTCCCGAGTCCAGAGCAGAAAGAATCTGAAACAGTGTGAGCATTTTAAATGTCTTTCCGCAGAAAGATGTTCAGTAGCCAGAAGTCTTTCTCCAGTCAGAGGAAGTAGTTTGATCAGCGCCCCCTCCTCTCTGAAGCTGGAAGCTGCTTAGTGGCGCCATTTGCTAGCAGACCATGGACTTCTTGCAGCAAGATTGTGGAAGGGTCCACTCAAAGTTGCTCTGACATAGTCCACAGGGGGGGGTGAAGGGAGAAATAGAGAAAGATGAAATAAAAGGCAAGGCGTAGCTCATATGAATGAGTTAAGATTTATAAGACCAATCTCTCTGATGTGATTGACCTTCAGCCATTGAGGAGAGGAAATACAACATCCTACACTCCACCAGCTGAGTATGGGCCCCTGAGGGCAAGTTAAAGCAGCTTAACATCTGCTGCAATAGGGAAGCTAGAGGAATTGGCCCCAGTTGCCACCACAATCTCTGCCCTTAAAGTACTGGGTCTACTGCTGCTACACAGGTTGGGAGGGGTGCTTGGTCTGCAAGCTAGCCCCCTGGAAAAACACAGAAACTTCCTACACTGTGGAGCAACTGCTTGGCAGGTTAATGAGTTCCACTGATCTGAGGGCTCTCCGGGAGTTGTGGGAGGCCGAGCTGGGGGTACGTGAAGACGACGACTGGGTGGAGGCAATACAGAGCCTTAGTGAGGTGGCAGTTCGGGCACGATTCTACCTTATACAATTACGTATCCTACACCTCAAGGGCACAGTTACACCGCATAGGCCACACAGATACCAACCTCTGTACACAGGAACGTGGCTAAGTGGGTACTTTTTTCCACATACTGTGGACAAGCCCCCGAATTCAGCAGTATTGGAGGGAGGTAACGCAGATAATGTCCAAACTGGTGGAGCTGGAGGTCTCACTAGACGCTAGATGGCACATACTGTGTGTGACGGGCGGAGAACGATGGCCCAAGTATTCTAGGATATGGCTTATGTTAGCAGGTATAGTGGCAAAGAGAAATGTAGTGCGCACATGGGGGGCACACCAGCCTCCGGGAGTTGCAGAATGAATGGGAGAACTAGACTGGTGCTGCACAGCTGAAAAAGTGGTGTTCCAAAGTAGGGGGTGCCTGAGGAAACGGGGAAAGATCTGGAGTAAGTGGGAGGAGTATAGAGGCTTCCAAAGTCAGTGCAGCTAGCGACGGCTGGATGGGAGGCAAGGTTGACCAGAGTCTCCAGCTGGAAGGGACAGTTTACACAGTTTGAATGTCTATTGTATTGAATTGGGAAATAGTGTTGTACATGGAAGAAGTCCCAACCACCCTCATGAAGAATGAATGAAAATACTGTATCAGTGGTTGTACTGCCAAGCTTTTGTTTAATAAAAAGATTTTTTTTTTTTTTTTTTTTTTTTTTAAAAGAGTTTCAACGATCATGCTGTGGCCAAATTGACCTTAAATCGTTTGAGCTCTGACTCAATTATCTCTCCCAACAACCTGGATCCCTCAAAGATTCTTGGGCAGCTCCTGAAAACCTGGCTAATCCGATTCAGACGTGGCGTCTAGGCAAACCACTGATGTCAATAGCTCTGCCAACACAGTCTGTGGTGTCCAAGCCAGCATGTAAAACCCGCATGCTGGCCGTTATGCATCGGTTAAGCCTTTGGGGTGGCTAGCAAGATCTTGCTGACCATGTCCCAAAAAACATGGGTAGACCTGCCCAGAAGGCGGGGGGAGGGGCTCCATTTGGGCGGAGGAGCGTCGCCCCAAGCTTTCTCTTTTTTATTATAAATACCATTTTATGTTCCTGCTTCTCGCACTGCGAGAAAGCAGAAGGGTTTGGTTGGGGGCAGGCGGGTGGGCGGTCCTGCTCTAAGGCGGGGGAGGAGTGGCTTGCCCACTCTGAGGGCGCTGACTGTTTGGTCGGCCCCAGGGCCGACCAAACCAGTCATACGCACTCTCCCTTTTCTACATGTAGGCTGCATGCAGCCTACATGGAGAAAATGGCCTCCCCATAGACACCTGTGTGGTCGGCGTCCCAGCTAATCACAACGCTGCCCTTGCAGCGTTGTGATTGGGTTAGGGGAGAGGAGGGAGGCTGCCTGCTTTCTGTGAGCAGCAGAGACAACGCGGGACCGGACCGGGCCAGTGAAGGTAAGTTAACTATTTTTTTTTTTAATTTAAAATTAACCCCCCCGTCACCCCCCCGTGCGACCCCCGCCCCCCTCACCTGCAAGTCATGCCGGCCGTGACTGCCAGAAGGCACAGTGCGCTCAAGGATCTTATGGCTAAAGTAGCAGAAGAGAACCTTCTCTTTCCAAAGGTGTTAATAAATTTCTACTCTCTATCCGAAGGACTGGTCGGAAAGGCATTAGGAGTGACTTTACTTGTAGCACAAGGCTTTCAGGCGTAGAATGCTTTGTCAACAAATTGGGATCACCAGGGACCTATGTTGCCAGACTACAGATTTGACTGACTGCGGGGCCCGAGCACAGCCTATTTCAGATGGCCATTAAGAGTATTTGTGGTAGCCTCCTTGAATGTCAGAAAAGGCTCAGAAAAGGTACAATCTGGTTGTAGGATCTCAGTTGACAGATATGCCTCAGTTTCAGAAGTAGGCAACTGTAATCTAGTACTTCTGCCCTTCGCATAACTACTGCAAAAGAGACTTTCTTCTGTTAGTGGCCCAGGTGGCCTGTACAGCTCAAGCCTCTAGAAGTATCTAGCCCACTGGCATTTGGTAAATCCAGGTAAAGCCCACCTTAGATACCCGAGAAGAGAGCAGGTGGTCGTGACCAAAGTCATCATTATCATAATCACCTATTCTGTGGAAGCATTCTGAATACCCTGAACTGCAGCAAAGTCCGAACTGAATACGGTCTCTAGCCTATTATACTACTGGTGTTGAGGTAGTAGTCACGGCTTAGAGACACTTTGTATAGTAACTGACAGATTTTTTCTAATCTCACATTATTGCATAGGCATGAAGTTGTTTGCCGGTGGGTCTGCAACCACCATAGGAGTCTGGCCTGGGGCCCTAAGACCCGCCAGATGGAGCCAGAAGTGTCTGGAAATACTGTGGCATGGCATCCTTGAAGGTTGCTATTTGCGGCAAGGCCGACAACGGCCCAGATAATTCAGGGTGCACCAGTTGAAGGACTGGATTAGAGCCAGAAGATGCTTTTGGGGTATGATCTTTCGTTTGACGCCTTTGTGCCTTCTCGCCTGATTAACAGTGGTGGGATGGGGTTAAGCTATGCTTGGCTTTCTTATGCTTATGGCGTGTCTTCAACTTACCTGAAGACTGAGTGGAAATGGGACTTCGTGCAGGACTGGCATCTTGAATGTTATAGCGAGTGGCCCTGCAACCTGGACTTGTAGGTCGATCATTACATCTTCTTATGTTCAGCTATGTTGAGTTTAGCCTCCTGCTCCTAGATCTCCATTGGGTACATGAGGACAAATTAGTCACACAACTTCGAGTATGACCAGAGCTCATGCACCAAAGACACATATTGTGAGGGTCCACGAACACCATCTGCTTACTGCATTCATGGCACAGCTCGAACCTTGTTTTTGGAGCCACATCATCCCTCGCACATTGCCCGAGGTCAATTTTGAGTTGTCAGAAGACTGACAAGGTTCAGAGCAAAGCTCCAGACCAGAGTCAAGGGCGGCACAGAAAGAAAGAAACAGACATCAGCACACAGTGGTAGTGCTTATATCTGGCTCTTCTCCATCACTTCTGGGCTGTACGGAGTCAGTGCAGAGCCACATGAAGCTACCTTTTGGTGCACAGCAGCATTGCTGTAAAATCCTCCGTATCAAGTCTGGTGCCTAGGGATATTCTAAAAGCGAGGCATCTGCAAAGTATTAATCAGAATGTGAGATTCTATTTTTATCACCAACTCCAGGCACATCTCTGCAGACCATGAAATGTCTTTCTCAACAAGAAATGCCTCTACAAAGTGTGCCCCACAGATAATTGAATCACACTCACATTACCTGTTTAGCGCTGGTGTTGATCGTTGCTGGTGGATGTTCCTTGCCATAAAGTTGCAGTGCTGCAGCTCTCAACTGATCCGCAGTACTCACACCAAATTCACTTTTCCACAGACTTGCTAAAGCCTCAGCAAAAACGTCTTCCTGCCTCACTATCCATGTGTGCAGGCAGGGTGGGGACTGGCTCTTCCATTCCAATGTAGATCCCTCCTTCAGAAGCCTGTACAGCACCTCACTTGTGCAGAAAACAAGTCTCTGTCCCTGGAATGTCAAGAAGTAGACAGATGTGAGAGAAAATAGTTTGTATGACTCCAAGGGAAACTAACTACAGATTGGTGATGGTGCATCTTTACAGCTGAGAATAAAGAAACAATGCATGACTTCAGTTACTTTATATAATTTCAGAAACTTCACCTCGAGAGGCGGGAAATCACGTTTGCAGAAGCAGCACTTGTTCACAGAAAAAGTATATCATGTGATCCACACAGACTGAGCACAGCCAGCGCCTAATGTTAAACCAGGGACTTCCTCAGATCTTACAGAGGAATCAGAGGGTGATGCAGAAATAGTAAAGAAATAGCATGCGACTGTAGGCTGAACACAGTGCCTTATCTTAAAATAATTATTCTAGCAATGGCGAGTGATTACTGAGATGGTGTGGAAATTTGAGCCCAGGTATAATGCATGATCAAAACGCACAGATCAGGTGTGATTAGAGACAATAAAGGAGCTGGATCTCTCCAGCATGGAGAAAGAAACATTCTGATCGCAAGAGATCAAATCATTCTCTCTACCACAAAATAGTAAAATGATCTTTACCGCTTGTGATGGAGGAGTCTTCGATACTAGTAGCAGTGGAGCACTCAGCAGCATATACACGAAGAATCCTCACCAGCAAACAATCGAAAAAACACACACAAGCATGCTGCTCAAGGCTCTCACCTCCCCATAAGAACAGGTACAGAGTGGGTCCTTTTAAAGCAGAGAGAATCAAAGAGCGCTCACCAGTAGAAAGAGAGGCAGCTTCAGATAGAGTCAATTCGCTACCAGATTCTGCTCAAAAAGAGAAACATGGGTAAACACAGTCTTCTCACCCCCCCAGCCAGATGCACAGAGAATCCTCTCTAGCAACATTCTAGCGGTTGCCTTCGCAGATGCTAACTCACAGGGATCTTTAACCGGCAATGGGCTTTCTCAAGGGCCTATACATGCAGTCTCACAAGAGTGTACTCACCAGGAGACCTTCCTGCTGTGTCAGGACTTCTTGGGCGCCCACCCAATTTCTAACCGAGAGCATCTCTTGGCCACAGCGGATTGAGAAGGATGTAGAGAGATCATTTTCCCCAACAATCAGAGCCAGCTCAGAGGCAGCCTTAAGAGAGACTAGGTCCCCTTTTTTGGCCAACACTTTTGCAGCATCATAGGGGGAAGCAGCCCCCAGGTAGCTGTGGAAACAAAAACAAGCCCCCGGTTGATGTCACGTGATAGGGTATTAAGGGCAAAGACATTTAAAGCTTTTTCAACCACAGCAGATCACTATTCTCTCTCCTTCAGAATCTGCAATACCCATTCAATATTGAAGGAGTGACACAAGCAAGTCAGTCATAAAATGGAAAAGCTAGCCAGGTATTGGCAATTTAGGGGCAATAAAACTGTGGTACTGGGATTAATCCACTTAGTGTTGCAAGTGTGGGGCCCAAGAGGCTCTAATGCTGTACTGACTTTAGCGCGGCATCAGCGAATTTAGAGCCCCATGGTCACAGAGCCAGCGAGGTATCAGTATGGTGTGATCACAGGGTACGTATAGCGGGGAGTGCTTATGACAGCCCAGCTAATTTACGATTCGATGAACCAAAAGCATTTGTCTATCTTAGGTGGCATGCATTAAGGAGGTCTTATTGTTGAACATTGAAGGCGGCCACACCACTTTTGTTAGTATGTAGTATCTGACAGAGATTATCCTGCGGCGAGTGACAGTACGGCCAAGGAAACTATCACTTTGGACCACTTGGTTGGCATCAGAGAGTAGGATGCCTGATGTTCTAGTACTATACAGAATTACCCTGGCATTGCTGAATAAGGGCCCATGAGAAAGGAGTAGTGGGTGAAGCTCAGTTCAGCCTGTCATAATTTTTTCTGGGGCCCATAAGGCTCTAGATCTGGGGAGGAGCACAGTTAGGTGTCTTATGTGGGGAACTCGCTAGACTGTGACTTAGTATTTAGATTGCCATGAGTGAGGATTCAAAAGATTTGTATGTGGTTGGATTTAGACTAGCGTCATAAGGTCTGATCCCAATGGGGTGCAGAAGTGGGTAAAGGGAGAAGGATTTCAACTTGGCGTTCAAGTGTGAGTCATGAGGATCTAGTAGTGTGGAGAGTTGGCTTTGGTTTCAAGAGTGTGAGCCCATGAGTGTTTAGTGCTGGGAGAGCTGTCCATAAGTACGAGGATGGTAAGACTATTAATGGAAAATGTGCAGCTTTGTCAGTTTGGTGGTCCTCTGAGGTGTACATAGTAAAAGGGATGTTCACCTGACCATCTGATGCAAACAGACATATCCCAAAGTGCCCAACTTTTCACACACCTAGATTGTGTATCAACTTTCAGAACGTACCACTTAGCCGCCATGGAGTAATGGCCATCCTTTTCCAGAACTGCTGCCCAGCTAGTATAAAGGTCTTTCAGGACGGGGTCTTCTGGTAGCAGCCTGGCTTTGGCGATTGCAATCGCTTCTCTAATGGAAACAAAGAAGGCGATGGCTGAATAGAAGGCTCTTCTGTAAATAAATCTAGACACTGATTACCACTCTTCTCTCACGGCCTCCACTGCTGCAGCAGGAGTAGATAATAGTACGAAGGACACATTTTCTTGTCACACATTATCAAAGGACAGAAGAGCCAGTGAGCCATAAAGGAAAATCAGCACAATCTGTGAGCAACTGACCACAGTTTCTGAATGCACCAATACCCATATTTCAATTCCTCCGGTTTCCTGGGTCCCAGAGTCTGGCAGTGGCATTAGGAAAATAAGCTCTACGATAAGAAGGGCTCTGGCTTAGTCATGCTAAGGGAGGCCTATTCCTCATACAAAACACCCTTAGTTGGCCTTTATACAGTTATATCATCACTGAAATTTACACAGGGCTGGCTCCCTGCCGATATTAATTTCTGCAACAACCTGGAATGTTTACCACTTGTAAGCCACTTCATCATGCCAATAACCAACTTTAACAGTGTGAATGATAGTGCAGCAGATTAAAGCATGTAACCCAACCAACAAAAAAATTCGAAGATGATAATGGCTTTCAGGACACAAACATGCAGACTTGAGGCCTGGATTAGGAAACGCACTCAGTACAACTGGCTAGCTCTATGCTGAATAATAATGTACCTTTACTCTTTCACACTAAAACAGTAGAGCATGGGGGAGGTGGGAGCAGCAAGTACATTTTTAAAACATGGGCTTCAATTTATGAAACGGCTTAAAAACACAAAGCTTAAATGAACAAGTTACTTACCTTCAGTACATATCTTTCTGGTGGATACTTGAACCGCAAATTCCTCACCTTGTGAATAATCCCCAGGCATCAGATTGGAACCGTAAACTTTCACAGCAGTTCTCCTGCGTGCTGCTAGGTGGTGTCATGCTGCACTGCACCTACGTAGTTCCGCTCCAGAAGTGACATGTGGAGCTGCATATAAGCGTAACTCTTGCACACTGACAGCAGTTGCTTCCTAGGCTGTCCGTGTCCTCAGAGGCAGAGCCCATCAGCAAATTTGTATGATTAGTTTGCAGATCTCTAGAGTGAGACTTTTTAGATGTAAAAGAGTCCTGTTCACAGTACGGCGAGTTGGAAGGGTCGGTGAGGAATCTGCGAGAGTATCGATCAGAAAGATATTTAATCGGAGGAAAGTAACTTGTTCTTCTGATGAATATTTCTACCTGCAGATTCCTCACCGTGTGAATAGATACCATAGCAGTACCTCCAAAGGTGGTCGGTCTGTGAATGGGCTCAGACAAAAAAGTGCTGCAGGACTGAGCAAGCAAAATGCCCCTTTCAACAGACCTGATTGTCATGCCAGCAGTGCTTCGTAAGCGTGTGTACCGTAGCCGTGTGGTTGCCTGACAGATGTCCGGGACAGGCACTCTGCATACCAGGCAGTGGTAGCAGCTTAGGCCCTGGTGGAATGAGCTTTTAAGCCTTCTGAGCTGCCTGAACGATGTCCAGGACAGGGACTCAGCCTGCCAACGCAGTGGTAGCAGTTTTGGCCCTTAAGGAATGAGCTGTAAGCCTTCAGGGGCTGCTTTGACAGTGCACAGCACATCTTTATGAAGAGAACAATCCACCAGGAGATGGTACATTTTTGCACTGCTTCTTCCTTCTGGAAAAGCCTAGAAAAAGCTGATTGTCCACTCAATGTTCCTTGGTATGATGTTATGGGGATGAGAAAGACTGTCATTAAAGGGCAGAAGTCTCAACAAACAACTGTGCAACGGCTCAAAAGGGGTGCACATCAAGAATGTGAGGACCAAGTTCAAGTCCCACTGGGGCATCTCAAAATCGGTTTCAGTTGAAACAAGTGTTGCAAAACTTTAAAAACAAAAACATCAGAACTCGTGATTTAAATAACGAAGATTGATCCTGCAACAGCAAAAAGGCCAAAAGAGCTGATAAGAAGCCCTTAACGGTGCCAAAGGCAAGTCCTTGCGTGGGTAGGGACAGGAGAAACAGTAAAACTTTAGACAATTTGGCCTGTAAAGTGTCAATTTGTTGAGTGCCACACCAATCCACAGATTTGTCCCAATGGCTGACACACACTGATTTAGTGGAGGGATGCCTCACTGTCAAGATGACATCAATGGCCTCAGGGAGCAAGTCGAAGGAGTTCAACTTTCACTGCACAATCTCCAAATATCGAGATTCCAGGTTTGCAGCCCCAGGTGAAACACCCTGATCGTGCGACAGAAGATCCTCCAGACGTGGTAACATGTTCAGAAGTTCTGGTTACCACACTCTCCTTGTCAATCTGGTACCATTAGGATGTCTAGGTCCATTCTTCAGAACTCAGAGCGGAAGAGGCAGTGGCGGGAAGGCATAAAGGAGCCTTGAGCTCCAGTCTCCGAGTGAGAGCTACATTGGAAACTCCAGCGCATAGAAATTCTGACAGTGCACATTCTCGGCAGTGGTGAAAAGATCAAACCAAGGCTCTCCTCTTTGTTGAAAGACAGCTTGTGCCACCTCTAGGAGCAACTGCCATTAGTGATTCACTAGACACCAGCGGCTTAGTTAGTTTGAGCTGGCATACCATGTAGTTCGCCACCAGAGAAATCCCTTGCTGGTCCAGCAAGTTCGAGAGGTGCAAGGCCTGGCACAGGGCTCAGGACCTCACCCTGCCTGCCTTGTTGCAGTACCACATGGCGGTGGTGTTGTCAGTGAGCATCTGCACCAGCCTTCCTTTGATGGTGGGCTGGAGGGCTTTCAACACCAAGCGAATCGTCTTGAACTATAATAAGTTGATGTGACGTCAAGTCTCGGCAAGGACGCGCAACATCCTGTGATTCTGGGCAAATCACTTAATCTCCCGTGCCTAACAAAAATGAATGTGTCCTCATGTAACGCAACTGGTGCTCGTGTAAAGCGCTCTGATACCAGATATCTTCGGGTCTAGTTCGCGCTATATAAAACTCTGTAAAAAAAACAAAAAAACTCTTTGCCGGAGACCAGAGTCCTCTGATCTCCATCTCACCTGGACGGCCTCCCCAACCAAATAGTGATGCATCCGTGATCACACTAAGCACTGGGTGGGATAAGGCGAGGGGCCTGCCACTGACCCAATCACGGCCATTGCAGACCTTTTGCAGTCTCCCCTGATATCTGGATACAGTCTGGCAAATTTTCCCAGATGTACACTGGAATTTCAGGTCCCACTGTAGAGCCTGCATGTGCCAACTAGCACCAGCAGGAGCCCAACAGTCTCAGCAGCCTCATAGTCATCCATACTGAGAACCAGTACAGAGGCTGAAACATCGGCATCATAGCCCAAATGTACTGGACTCTGTTCTAGGGAAAAGGCACAAAATTGTACCGTATTCAGAATGGCTTTGATTAAAGGAAGAGTCTGCTAAGGAGTCATGTGTGACTTCGGTTCATTGCTAGTGAACCCTAACAATGTTAGGTGGTTTGCCGTCATTTGGATGTTGTTGACAACAGCCCGGGGTGAGCCGGTCTTCAACAGCCAGTTGTCGAGATAGGGGGGAGATGGATATTCCCGACCTTTCTAGATGTGCTGCGACCACCATCATTTCTGTGAACACCCGAGGGGCACTGGTGATCCCATAAGGGAAGCACTGCTAACTGAAAATGCTCCAGGCCCATCATGAACAACAGGGTGTGCCTGTGGGCCTGCAGGAAGAGGACGTTATAATAAGTGTCCTGCAGGTCCAGGGAGACAGGACCTGGGCAAGCGTGACTATCTTGAATTTGTTCCTTTTGCAGGAAGGCATTGAGAGGGTGAAGATCTTAAAATAGGAGAAAGGCCTCTGTCTTTCAGCACAAGGAATTGCAAGAGTAACAGCCAGTTTCTACTTCCGAGGCCGGAACCTTCTCTATGATCCTTTTGGCCAGAAGGGCCTGCAATTCCTGCCGTAAGACAAATAAATGGTCCTCTATCAGCTGCCCTACAGGCATAGCCGCGGCACACAATCTGCAGGATCCATTTGTCCATCATGATGGCCTGCCACCCCTGGAGGAAATATCAGACCCTGCCTCAGACAGGGTGGCTTTGTGCCAGCATGGACCCACTAAAGTGGCTTTGCCGTTAAGGCCGCTGGAGAGGCGGGGGACTGGGCTGCATGTTGCTCTTGCTGTCCTCTTGGTTTCTGGGAATTGTAATGTAGTGTAGTGTAAGGTAAGGTGGATTTGCAGAGCACTGCTGGTCACACGTGATGAAATCTAGGCGCTGAGTGGGTGACAGTAGGCGCCCTTAACTCAAGCTTCTGCATATAGTGACCAGTTCTACCTAAAGGATCTGGCGGTTCAATATTGACTAGCAAGCACTGCAAGGACACTACTTTACACAGGAATCAGATAAAATTGGAATTTGCTTAAAGAGGAGATGGCAGATATCATCATGAGCTACAGATGGGGGAGGGGGAGAGAGGTGAACATTATTTCTTCTTCTTTTCCTTTTTTTTCTCCTTACCTTTTATATCTTTAATTTCCGATTCCCGCCCAGCCTCCTAGATGTAGGTGGTGGCTTTGTACAAGTTTTAGAAAACATTTAACAAACAGAATTGATCCATAAAAAGAAATCTAACAAATTCAAACCTTTATTAATAAATGCACGTCTGTTCATCTTTCTGATAAAGACACGTTTTGGCTTTCAGGCTGAGCAAGATCAGTGATATAGTGGTAGGAAATACAACATAAACTAAACAAGCTTATAAACTGGGTAGGTAAAGCACTCAGAAAGAGCTTTAGATGCCCAAAACCAGCCACTATTGTGGTAGTATCAGGCCAATTCTGATACAAAGAAATATGAAGCAAAGTCTGCATTTGAATCAGTAATACCTGTAGTGTTGATGCACCTTCAGTAGAGCTATGGCTTCATAAACCTTGTGGATGGAAAGGAGGTGAGAGGCAGCCTTAACATACTGTTCTTGAAAACAAAGCTGCTTCACAAAAGCTTCTACCGTCCAAAGCCACACCTTGTACCCAGCTGAAAAATATGAGAGAAAAGCACAACACATCACTCTGCCCATTGTGCAACCAATAGCCAAAAAATGTAACTACTTGGAAGTCCTCAAGTTGCAGGCACCACCCCATACTGCTGCACACAACCTTAAAGCCAAGGCACTGAAACTCTAATCCTCATACACTACCGATAAGATCCGGCTCAGCCAAACCTATCCCACAAAATCATACTAAAACTCTGCCCCAGATTCAAAGCTCATACCCCAACCTAAAGCACAGCCCCATTACCCAAACCACAGCCCCTCAAAGCCTCACGCAAAATCCTCCTCCTCCTCCTTCACCCCCACACAAACTTGGTCCCACACCAACCCCCAACACAAAGCTCAAACCCCGCAAAGCCAAAGTGCAATCCTGACACCAAACTAGAGCTCGGTTCCCTCCAACCCAAAGCACAATCCCCACCCAAAAAAAGCACGCTTTCCCCCAAAGCACAGTCCGCCTCCGTTCACCCAAAGCCACAGCCACTACTGCCTATGCTTCAATGGAAAAGACAAGAGGGGTTCATGAACATACCCGTGGGGGACATCGCCAGCAACTGGTCCGTAAGTTCTCCCCTCTCAGCTGCCAACTGCAGAGCTGCCTTGAGATCGCCCTTCCACACCATGAGCTGGTGATGCAACTCTGGATGCCCACTTTCCAGATGGCTCTGGCCTGTACAAAAGTATTGCAAATTCAGTATAGCAGATGGAGATAGTCATGGACTACAACTGTGAACACCTGATCTACAGAGTTCAATAACTTTCAGTCCCAAAGTAAAATGCTGTCTGAATCAGGATTGTGGTGCAAGAAGCCCACTCTTCTCATTCCCCCTTCCACTCCTCCTTTGCTCCCTGGGCCCGCTTTGTGCAAGTCAGATAGCTGCAGCATTGAAAAGGTCCTACCTTCAGCTTCTATCAGGCGATAAAGTGCTGGGCGGTCTGCAAAAAGGCCAAGGTGCATCAGGGGCCTGCTCTCGGAAGAATCAGCTTCACAAGCATCTATGAGGGTTAGGAGCAAAAGACAGGAGGCAAAGGAAGGGGAAATACAAGATGGAGAGAAGACGATATAAATGGAGGTGTAGACGGAGAAAAGCAAATAAAAAAGAAGACAGTGGGTGGGCACGAAAGAGACAGGTAAGAGGATAAATACAGAAAATGTACACAGAGAAAAGGGGCATGGAGAAGGAAAAAAAAAACATTATGAAAATTCTAGACTGGAAACATGATAAATTCACAAATTACATCCTTTTGATAGATGTGGGACTCTTGTCCTCTTTACATTCTTTCAAAGTCACTAAGCAAATACAAGAAAAAAGCCATCACCTGTGCAGAAAGAACAGAAGACAAGACAATGGCGACAAAGGTTAAACTCTCAACCTATTTTAAATGGCGTACTACCATGTATTTACGAGCTGATATGCTAGAGATGAGTTGCATCTCTCCCCAGACAGTACAGGAGATGGAGTTCAACTAGCAGCTTGACATACCATCTGTGGCCAAGTCGCTTGATTTCAACTTGAAACATGTACACCTCCCTTGGGGAGAGCTTGTAGGAAATACTTTCTCACATACAAAAACATCTTTGTGGGCTGTGCCCCTCTACTCAAATCACCAAAGGGAGTTTCAGTGTTTTGGGAACAGGATGTACAAGGCCTGCAAATATTATGACATCGGCAAAAAGGCCAGTCAGTCAAAGCGCAGTCAATTTTTACTGGGCAGCATCTTGTGTCAGTACTGCTGCTTACCACCTGTGTCCCAAACCAACCACTATTGCATGACAATTGGAAACCTAAATTATAGCCTACTGGTGCTTTAACAATTTCTCCAGCCACAGTGAAGTCAAAAGCTACGCCCTACGTACACCATTTTAGGTTTAAATTTCCATTTTAGGGAGAATAACGACAATTTGAGTAAGAACTCGTGCTGCATACATATACCAATACTGTCACTTCATATTGTTTCTCACGACCCCATCCAACCTATAGACAAACCACAATCAAAGCCACATATTAAAGATAGACGAGCACAGGTCCTCCATTTTCTTTTCCCATTTCCTTTAAAGTCAATTTAATGCTGCATGGTTCTTATTAATGGTTGTTGTGTACCGACTTTATAGACTTTAGTAAAATTCTCATCCTGTGACAAAGCCTCATCTTCTCCAGCCTGAGAAAACTCCTTCTTTCCACCATTCAACACCCTTCAAGGCTCAAAAAAGTTCAGTACCTTCTTCTATCCGCCTTCACTGTTGAGTGATAAGACGTTCACAAGGTCTCAGCACTTTGCTAAGGGGCTTCACTAAAGGGTGTCTCAGCCCGACAGTTTAGTGGGTTGCAGGAGCAGCAGGGGATCGCAGACCTGCCTCCCTGCACCAGTACACTGTAAGGAAATAACTCAGATGTGCAGTAATGTGCCAGGCTAAAAGGCCACATTGGTACTGGGGCATCCGGCTATCAGGGTGAATAGCTCTCTTTCAGAAACATCACCAGATCTGCCACAGCCACCTCTAGTTTAGGACTCCCTAATTGTGTCCTGGTATTTACTTTGGTCCACTTGGCTATCTCTCCCTCTGGTAGTCTACCAACGTCCCTTGAGCCGACCTCCCTCCTTCTCCTTTGATGCCCAGGGACTCAGAGCAGAGTGGTCTGGCTTACTACAGTAGGCCTTACTGAGGGAGGGCAGCCAGCTTCAATTCTGTTCTTTTGCTCCTTCCATCATCACTCCCATGCCAGATGTAGGCATGGGGAGACCCCACAACTAATCTCAAATAGTGGCAGCTTTATCAGTCCCTGGGGAGGGGGGTTCCTATGGGCACGAGGACAGAAATCTGGCTTGGGTGGGTATTATGCCACAACACATTAATCAGTACAACTAGGAAAAATACAACACATTAATCAGTACAAACAGGTAAGTGGTGGTTGATGGTTTTTAGGGGTTGTTAGGCATAGATATAGTTTGGAGTAGCAAAGGATTTTTAGGGTTCAAAACTGGATAGAGTATAGACGGTAAAAAGAGTTTCTCAGGGTTCAGGTATGGGCAATGTATAGGGGAAGCAAGAGGTTGTTAGGGTTCAGAATTGGGGAGTGAATAGAGATAGTAAGGGGGATTTTAAGCTATGAATGAGCTGTTGCAAAGAGTAGTAGGGTGCTTCTAGGTTCACAGATGGGCAGTGGTAATGGGTAATAAGAATTTGTAGGGTTTAGGGAAGGGTATTGATAAGGGGGGCTAATAATGTGTTATAATACACGTGTATGTATATACACACGGTACGTAATCTTTATATATTAAGTATATCTAAATATATATCTCTATATATAGATGTCTATACACACACACACACACACACACACACACACACACACACACACACACACACACACACACACACACACACACACACACACACACACACACACACACACACACACACACACACACACACACACACACACACACACACACACACACACACACACACACACACACACACACACACACACACACACACACCTACCTATATCCATATATTTAGCCAGTGGCGGTTGCCACAGGGTAGTTATAGTTAAAATCATGTTTCCACAGGCCTTTTTGTGTTGCTAATACCTTTGGCATCATTTGACAAATCTCCAAGAAAAATGTGCTACTTTTTTACTAGTTTGAACATTGAAAGTTTCGGGGTGATCCGTCAAGCGGGGGGGCGAGAAAAAAAAGGGGGGTCCCAAAATGGGTTTTCCCCATTAATGTTTCCATGGGAACTTCAGACACAGCTACAGCCACATGTAGCAAAAAGCTAGATATTAGTCCAGGAAGAGTGCTGGAAACCCGTTCAGTAGTTTTGAGCAATTAATGCTCAAAAACTTTGTATATTTCACCCCATGAAGGATCTGCGGAGCAGAATGATCTCCTGCTGAGATCTAATTGGCCTCCACCACATCAAACAGGAAGTGGTGGTGACAATCTTAAGACTCGGGACTCAGTCCTAAAAAAACCCACAAAAAAGACATTGGGGTGGGTAGTGATACCCTGACCCCCTAGGGCTGGTGCAAAAAAAAAAAAAATATATATATATTTGCTGCAAATTCGCAGAGGATCTGCAAATCTGCTGCAAAATTAACCCCCTCCCAGGTGTGCTAGGGCCCTGGGAGGGGGCTGATTGGGGGGTTTTGCACCGATTATTGCTTAAGGGGGCATATGGCCTCCGCCAAACCTTATAAGGCCCCAGGCACGCCATCACCCGGGGCTGCCATTTTAATAAAGGGAAGTGCTTAAGGGGATGGGGCCACGCGGCCCTCCTGGAGCCTAATAAAGCCTTGGGAACCCCATTCCCTGGGGCCAAAAAGCTTTAAAAAGGGAAGGGGCTGCACAGCCCTCCTTCCAGAACCTAAAAATGCCCCAGGGACCCCATCCCCCAGGGCTGGCTCAGTGACTGTGTCCCAGGTAGCCCACTCCCAAGACACAGTAGTTTCCCTGCCTGTCAACCCCCGCTACGCACCGCCGAAGTTATAGTTACTTGAGATTACTATAACTGGTGAATTTCTGTGGCTTTTAGAGTTTAAAACGTTACGTTGTTACTAAACATTTCACCGAACTATGATGTTATTTTAACCTTCGTTTTTTTCAGTGAATTTCTAGGAAAACTGCTGAATGGAATTACACCACCTTTGGCAGGAAGCTAGATCTTGGTCTGCAGATTGGTTTTTTTGTGATTTGGTGTAAATCCATTGAGTAGTTTTTAAGGGTAAAAAGAAATATAGATATTTGGACGGTTGGGCTCGTGAGAGTCTCGCAAGTGTCCTGTGAGAACGCAAATTCAAAAATGGAGCCCTGTGATTGGGCGAGAGCTGCGTTTTTCCCATGAGCCTTCACGCTCTCACAGGAGCATGAAGGCTCCCGGGAATCTCGTGAGTCCCCCAATTGTTTGAAATGGCTGCCATTACTGTTTACTGTGAAAAATTGCAGGTGTTGTGGAAATAAAGTAAACAATCTGTATAAGGGGGCAGCAGAAAGGATTCCTGTTCCCCTAGATTTAGAGAGGAGGTCTCCAAGGCATAACTGCTGTGATGAAAATAAATGTATATTAAGATCTTGCGGGACGCTCGCGGAATCGCGAATAGTAAAAAGGAGTGGGTGAGATCTCAATACATTCTACTAGTAGAAATGCATATTATGGCCCTTCTTATTGAGAGGACGTTTGTAAGACATAAGTACTATAATTAGTAGAAGGTTAATTATTTTTTTCAAAAATGTTATGAGCTTGCAAGACTATTGCGGGATTGTGAAAAATAGGACGGAGTAGGTGATCTTTGAATACACTGTAGTATGCACACTTGTTACTGTCAGAAGGAACCTTACAGGAGATGGTTAGTATGAAAGTCTACTATTTACTCCAATTGGCTTGGGAAGAGTCATGAGTAGAGTCAAGGCTCCTTCCACAGCTGGTGCAGGGATTCTGCCCAAAAACAGAACTATGCGCAGGATTATAGGACCTTGGTGTATAGGGATTGAGTCATCCTACCACCTTAGTACCCATGAGCCCAAGACTGACTAGCTATAGTGTCTCACTTGCTCTCCTACTCATTCACAGAGAAACAAATGATTAGACACCTCAGAACACAACACTCATAGATCACTCAGGAATCGCGGTAACAAGACACACCCTTTCGCTCGCACTCTTGTACTTGTCCTCAATAAGATCTGACAGACACGAAACAGTTTAAAATATGTAGTTTAACTAACGTGCCCGAACATGCAGTATACGTGCCACAACAAGCAGGAAAATGCATAGTGCAAATACAGTCAGCATAGCAGCTAGTCCATATATCATGAAGGGAGCTGTCATCATGAAAAGACAGTAGAGAAAAGACAATAAAGCCTAACCTCCCTCCCCATGTTAAGAAGCAGTATTAATATATATAAGATTTCTGGGCTTTGTCAGCAGACCCGATACCTTAGCCTATAGAGAGTAGATCTACATCATAGGTGCTGTCTCGCTCTTCTCCCTGGAAAGGTCCCTCTCCAAGTGTCTGCTACCTATTCGTGTATTCCAATAAAACTAAAGTACGTTGTCCCAAACAGCTGCATCTGTATGTTTTATCTAGGTGCTAAGGCCTGACCAGAACAAAATAACAAGGGGCATTGTTTATCGACCTTGCTCACAATGTTCAGACTAAATCCCCAGGAACCTGCAGAGAGTGAACAAAGCAATGAGTTCTCATGTGAAAACTGACATAAAAGTAATTGCAAAAATAACGTAGTGTAGTAATGTGCGCAAAGCAGCAGGCAAGCTGCAGCGTGCTCATGCTAACTTAGAGAAAACAACAATGTCCCCATCGGCCATGTGACACAGCCTACTATGCACACCCATCATCAGAGAGGGGTGTTAGCAAGGAGGACAGTCCCTGGACGCAGCATACTATGCATGCCCGTCTTCCAAGACAGAGGTCTCAGCGGATAGGCCAGTCTCTCTCCACACACCCTACTATGCACACCTGTCAACAAAGGAGAGGACAGTCTTCCCACAAACTCTACTATGCACACCCGTCATCTGAGAGAGAGGTCTAAAAGGAGAGGCCAGTCCATCCACACACCCTACTATGCACACCCTTTATCCGAGAGAAAGGTCTCAAAGGAGAGGCCAGTGCATCCAAACAACCTACTATGCACACACGTCATCTGTGAGAGGGGTCTGAAAGGAGAGCCTAGTCCCTCTTAACATCCTACTACGCACACTCGTTACAGAGAGAGGTCTCAGCAGAGAGGCCAGTCCCTCCACGCACCCTACTACGCACACCTGTGATCTGAGAGAGGAGTCTGAAAGGAGAGGTCAGTCCATCCCAGAACTCTACTATGCACACCCGTCGTCCGAGAGAGGGGTCTCAGCAGAGTCCACACACTACTACGCATGCTCATCACACTGTGGAGGGGTGTTAGTGGAGAGGTTACTCCCTCTCTATACCCTACTTCGTACACCCGCCGTCCTGTGGAAAGGTGTCAGCGGAGAGGCCAGTTTCCCTAAACACCCTACTACGTACACCTGTTATCCTAGAGAAAGTCTTAGCGGAGAGGTCAGCACTGCTCTACACCCTACTATGCATTCCTGTGATTCTAGAGAGAGGTCTCAGCAGAGGCTAGTCCCTTCATACACCCTCCTACGCACACCTGTCAGCCCAGAGAGAGGTCTCAGCGGAGAAGCTAGTCTCTCCCTCACCCTACTATGCACACCAGTCATCTGAGAACGAGGTCCCCAGGGCCTAAAGAGGCTTGGGGAGGGGGGGCACACGGCCTCCCTCCACTTTAAAATATATACTGCCCTAGGGAATGGGGTACCCAGGGCCTAACAAGACTCAAGGAAGGGTTTGCATGCCCACCTCCCTTTATTAATTACTTGGCTCTGGGGAATGGAGTCCCCAGGCCCTGTGGCCAACTCCCCGCTGCGCACAACCAAAGGCAGTATGCGCTTAGGGTTGACTGCCTTTGGGAGTTGGCCACAGGGCTTGGCCACAGGCCAGGCATGCGCAGTATGTGGGTTGCTTTATGCGGAGGGTTGGCCGCAGGTTAGGCCCTGCAGCCAACCAGGGCATGTGGCCGCGCGTTGATTTATGTAGTGTAATTAAATATTAATTTATGTTAAAAAAAAAAAAGAACCCTAGAAATTCACTGAAAAAAACAATGTTTAAAGTAACGTTATAGTTAGTTGTGATGAAAAGAACCGGTTTTGTTTAAAAAAAAAAAAAACCACCTCAGAAATTCACTGAAAAAACAAAGGTTAAAGTAACATTAAGTGAATTTGACAGTGACAACATTAAAGTTTTTAACTAAAAAAAAAAAATCACAAATTCACCAGTTATAGTTAGCAGAGCTAACTAGGACTTGTGCTCCCGCTATGCACTGCTTATGACCTCACATGATATCACTCATGACTTGTTCTATGACATCACTGTCAAATTCACCTAGCTATAATGTTACTTTAACCTTTGTTTTTTCAGTGAACACATACATACATACATATATACATATACACATACATACATACATATTTATATTTATTCGCTGAAAAAAAACAAAGGTTACAGGGTTACAGAGACGTTCTAGTTAGGCTCAGATTTCACTCGTACAAAACCAGAGAAATTCAGCAGTTCTAGTTAGCTGAGCTAACTATAACTCGCGCCCCTGCAATGCACTGCTTATGACCGCACATATTACATCACTCATGACATGGTAGGCGACATCACTGATGACATCTCAAATGACATCATTGATGACATTTTCCAGTGACTGAGTGTTTTTAAAAAGTTTATGAGTGTTAACTATACATACCAAGGTGTATTAGTGAATCAGTGGCCGTATAAGTGCCTGTATGGATGATTCCTTGGGTGCGTGACTGACTGTATAAGTGAGTGATTAGGTTGACTCAGTGAATGCATGGGCAAGTGACTAAGTTGTGGGAATGTCTGTATCAGTCTGTCAGTTGGTGTCTAAGTGGCTGTATGGGTTGGTGAGTGGGTACAAGAGTGGCTGTATGGGTGATTGATTGGTTGTCCGAGTACCTCTATGGATGTTTGAGTCTCTGTGTCGGTGGGTGAGGGGGTGTACGACTGCTTGCATGGATGAGTGAGTGGGCGAGTCAGTGGCTGTATGGGTTAATGAGTGCGCCTGTGAGGGGCTGTATGGGTGAAGGAGTGTGTGTATGGCTGTGTCGGTGAGTGAATGAATGTGTCAGAGGTATATGGCCGAGTAACTGCATATGTGAAAGGCAGTATAGGTGAGTGTTGGAGTATATGTGTGGCTGAATGGGTGAATATGTGCTTGTGTCAGTGACTTTATAGGTGAGTGAGTATGTGTTAGTATCTGTATGAAATAGTGAGTGGGTGTGTGTATAACTGTACAGGTGAGTAAGTGGCTGTGTGATGGACTATGGGTGAGTGGCTCTATAGGTGACCGACAGTGTGTGAGTGGCTGTATGGGTGTGAGTGGATATATCCATGGCTGTATTAGTGAGTGTGTTTGTTTACGAGTGGCTGTATGGGTGACTGAGTTGATGCATGTGTAGCCCTATAAATCAGTGCGTGGGTGTGCAAGTACTGGTATGGGTGTGTCAATGGTTTTGAGAATGGTAGTGTGGAAGTTGGAGTGAGTGTATGAAAGGTTATATTGGGGTGTGAGTGGGTGTGTCAGAGTTTCTGTGGATGATGTCATCAGTGATGTCACTGACCATGCCATGAGTGACGTAATATGTGAGGTCATAAGCAGTGCATTGCGGGGGCGCAAGTTATAGTTAGCTCAGCTAACTAGAACTGCTGAATTTCTCTGGTAATGAACAAGTGAAACCTGAGCCTAACTAAAACGTCTCTGTAACCTTTGTTTTTTTCAGTTAATTTCTAAGTTTTTTTAAATTCAATTTCCTAACTATAACATCCCTGTAGCCTTTGGTTTTTTTCAGTGAATTTCTATGGTTTTTTTAACTAGTAGTTGCGTTTGCAGAGTGGTGGAGAAAGGGGGCTGGGCCTCCGACCTGCTCTCAGGAATCGTGCTGTGTAGGACTTACAAGAGGTACCAGGAGGGCTTCTTGGCCCCCAAGGTCCCTCAGGAGTATAGTGGACTTCATCCCCCAACCAGTAGTGCACCACAAGCTGTGTTTGCAGAGTGGTGGAGAAAGGGGGTGTGGCCTCCGAACACCTCTTAGCAATCCCGCTGTGTAGGACTTATTGGAGATAGCAGGAGGGGTAGTTGGCTGCCAAGGACGTTCTTGGGGGCCCAACCACGCCTCCTGTTACCTCCACTAAGTCACACACAGCAGGATTGCTGAGACCTGGTAGGAGGCCACGGCCCCTTTCTCCAACACTCTGCAAACACGCCTCCTGGCGCACTACTAGTAGGAGGTTGAGGTCCCCTTGGCTCTTGAGGGTCCTTGCGGGCCAACTAGTCCTCCTGTTACCTCCAGTAAGACCCACACAGCTGGATTGCTGAGAGGTCATCAGAGGCCATGTACTCTCTTTCTCCACCACTTTGCAAATGCGCCTCCTGGCGCTCTGCTGCTTGGGGGCAGAAATCACTTTAGTCCCGAGGTCCTCAGGAGGCAAGGGGACAATATTTCCCCCCCCCCACCAGCAGCATGCCGAGAGACGCATTTGCAGAGTGGTGGAGAAAGGGGGTGTGGCCTCTGACCACCTCTCAGCAATCCCACTGTGTGTGGCTTACTGGAGGCGGTTTGTTGGCTCCTAAGGACCCTCAGCAGCCAAGGGAGTGGGGCCTCTGGCGAGTTGCCAGCTTTTTATAAAAGATTTTATAGGAAGAGTGGGCCACGTGGCTCTGCTTCCCTGAACCATTTTGGGTCCCGGGAACCCCTTCCTCATGGGCCTGCCCCCTTTTTTTTTATAAAAAAAAAAGTGAGGGGGGCCGCGTGGCCTCGCTCCCGGGCCAATTTCAGGGGAGAAAGGGAGGGGGGCCAAGCAGCTCTCCTCCTGGGCCATTTTCAGCCCCAGGGACCCCATATCCCCCGGGGCCTGCCCCTTTTTAAAAAAATATATATCTTTTTTTTTTTTAAAAGGAAGTGGGCCGTGCGGTTCCCCTAATGGGCCGATTAAGGCCCCCGGAAACCCCATCCCCCAGGGCCCGGCCTGTAGGGTTGGTGCCCTGGTCCCAGCCAGGGCACCCACATTCCCGCCAACCCATATCAATCTGCAATGTCCTGGAGGTGGGCACCCCGGGACATTGCTGGAGCCGGCCCTGGGAGTTGGCGGTTCCCAGGGCCATGTATGGCTCCAGGAAGGTTTGGGGGGTGTGGGGGAGGCAGGGCGCCCCCCTCCTTTCTTCTTTTAGGGCCTGCCCCGGGGAGGTGGTGGTCCCCAGGTCTGGGGGGTCTATGAGGCTTCCCCCAAGCCAAATATAAAAAGCCCCAGGGAGGTGGCGGTCTCCGGGGACAGGGGGGTCCATGAGGTCGCCCCCCCCCCCCATCTTGTTGTAATTAGCCCCAGGGAGGTGGCGGTGCCCAGGGCAAGGGGGGTCTGCGGGGCCCCCTAATATTATTGTAATTAGCCCGGGGAGGTTGTAGTCTCCGGGGGTGCGGGCAGGCCCGCCCGCATACATAATAAAAAGTGCCCAGGGGAGGTGGCGGTCCCCTGGGCTTTGATTAGCCCAAGGAGGGATGGCCCAGGGCGCCCCCCTCCTATATTTATGACATGCCCCCGGGACCTGGCCCACCCGGGGGTTATTTAAGAGCAAGCACGGGAGCCTGAGCTTGCTTTTTTTTTTTTTTTTTAAACGCAAATTTACGAACATCGCAATTTTGTGGCAAAATTGTTTTTTTTACATTGAACATATGGAAAAAAGATATAAACTGGTACATGGTAATGGAAAAGACGGTGTATATGTCACGCGGTTGTCCCAAGAAATGGTCGCAGATCTGGAAGAATTCGAACGAGTACAGAGGGAATATTTGTGAGCCCCCCCTAGGCAAATGGACACTCAACACCAGACGTAGAGTAACACAGGGTTGGATAGCATTCAATAAGCTATAGGTAAAATATACGATAAGACGAACTGTATCATGTGGTCACAGTAATGTTTGCAAGGTATTTGGATTGTATTTATGATGTCAACAATCAAAAGAATTTAAAAAAATATATATATATTTTTAAAATGCTTTTATGCAGTGTCGGGGCCCCAGGGGGACTCCAAAACCATGGCTTGGGGGTCAGTGTATTCCTACCCTGCCCCCTTATCTTTATTTTCACTTTTATTTCTTTGGACTCTGTGAAGCCAAGTCCCAATATGGCTGCCAAAACTTCCTGGTTGAAGTGTTGGTAGCCAATAAGAGCTGTGCATTTACCTGCACAAGCTTGCCTTTTTTCGCTACGCGACCAAAGATATCACTATCTTTTTCTTCTTAAATTTCTCAACAACCACTAAACGGATTTGCACCAAATAACAAAAAGCACAATCTGCGTAACACCACCTACCTTTCTACCAAATTTGGTGCAATTCCATTCAGTGGTTCGAGCTGTAGTCGTGTTGATAGGTTCCTATGGGAATTAAAATTTCAAACTCACCCTATTTTCAACCCTACCTTTCTCAGCCCGCGCAACTTTCCATGTGCAACAAGAATCACCGGAGCACTTTTTTTTGTAACATTTCGTGAAAATTTGTCAAACTGCGCCAAAGTTATAAGCAAGTCAAAAAAACACTTTTCCTATGGGAACATGGTCCTAACTATAACTACTTACTGGCGACTGCCAGTATGTTATCTTTATATATACACACACCCACCCACACACCCACCCACCCACACACACCCACCCACCCACACCCACACACCCACACACCCACCCACCGACACACACCCACCCACCGACACACACCCACCCACCGACACACACCCACACACCCACCGACACACACCCACCGACACACACACACCCACCGACACACCCACACACCCACCGACACACACCCACCGACACACACACACACACACCCACCGACACACACACACACACACCCACCGACACACACACACACACCCACCGACACACACACACACACACCCACCGACACACACACACACCGACACACACACACACACACACCCACACCGACACACACACCCACACACACCGACACACCGACACCCACCCACACACCCACACACACACACGTGTATAGCCTGATATAGATATATTCACCTACACTGGGGGGGAAAAAACTCAGGTAAAAACGGAGTTATGTTTGAGGATCAGAGATGCAAACCAGTGAAATTTGCAAGTAACATTCTGCAGTACACACAACATAACTCACGGTCATTCACCATGTCGTTCTCAAATTAACTTTTTGTGTGTGATAGTGTGTGTGGGGGTGGGAGGAGTGTTGAGAAAGATGTCTTTTTTGCAGGGTGTGCGACTGGGAGTTCTGTTGTGTGCGCTGCAAAGCGTAAGAGGCGAATTTCATTGGTTTTGTGCGTTTGAGCCTCAAACATAACTAATTTTTTTACTTTTTAATTTTTTCTTCTAATATTACTTTATTTTCAACCACTGCTCTGGGGTCAGGAGTTCAAACTATGCTGCATACTGTGGTGCGCAGCCTGGGTCGGCTGGAGGAGAGACCCTGTGCCCAACCAGCCATGGCCATCCAACCTACGCTGCACTTGGCTAATGTCGGACCCACTTCTTGATTCCAGTTTAAGTCAGACACTTACATTGGTGTTTGGCTTTGCCTGTGCTTTTTTTTAATTTTAAAAAATATTTATTTTCTTTTGTAGTACCCGAAAATCGTGAGTCGCTGAATCAGGTACAAAATGGTGGTAGAGTTCAGTACCTAAAATGGCCACACAGAATCTCACAAGTCTGCTTTGACTTAAGAGCCCTGCTCAAACAAGCATTGGCATAGCCAATAGGTCTCGCCTTTGGGACCTTATAAGTGTATAACCATGCAGCACATTATCAGCCAGTGTCAGCGCAGGGTGAGCTATGGTGCACTACCAGACAGGTAGTCACTAGAGGTTCCTGGATAGGAATAGACAGCGCTGGGTGCACTATGTTGCACTACCACGTCGTTACTATAGGTCCCTAGAGAGGCTGATTTCAGCTCTTGGGGCTGCACTACTACAGACTGAAGGAGAAAATGGAGCCCAGAGTGCTTGCTGCAAGATTGACAGAACCCAGTGTGTTCCAAGGCTCTTCCCACGATTGTCTTACACCTCCGTACACCCCCCAGCCATGTAAGTTGTATAACAGCAATTGAAATATTTCACATCAAGGCAAAATATGTTCTCTTACAAAAGTTATATAGTTGGCCTGGTTATCAATTGAAACTTAAAAACATATTCAATCAAATTTGCGACACTCAGCACTAATAACTTGATCTACATTACATATAGGTAAGGAGCAATTGGGAAAATATTTTTTGAAAGCCCATCCAACATATAACAGACGGTGAGTGAGCAGTGGATGCTTGTTTCTGGTCCAGGGGAGGACCTGGCTTGGCAGTTCAGGCTGGACTGTTCCCATGAAGCACAGGGTCAAGACTGATTTGCATATGGCTGTGTCCAAACTGGGATGATGTGGCGAGCAAATTAATGATAGATGAAGCCTAGATCTTTGACTGGGGGTGAGTGTTTGAAAAGTTTCAAAACTCTGTCCATTTTATTTTGTGTTGGTATTAGTATATTATACATAAAAGATGTTATAAATAAAATTATATTTTTGCACAAAATAATAAAGAATGGAAAAGACTATAATACTCAGATATATATATATATATATATATATATATATATATATATATATATATATATATATATATATATTCCAAAGACCACATGAATCCTCTGCACTTCCGCACTCACGTTAGGCGAACAGAGAACCACGAACCACTGGAAAATTTGGCACTAATCTTTATTGCTCCTCAGAATGTCGCGTTTCGGACACCACTTGTCCTTGATCACATGATATATATATTATTTTGAGATGTACAGACAGATTCTGAATTCAAAGGTTGAAGGAGGGTTGTTGTTTCTATTGGTGGATGGTGAAGATGGCGTGAGATTCTGACAGTGGCCATTAGTGAAACATAGGTTGTTCTTAGTAGATGCTCATCAGATTCTTGGCCTACCTGCATAGTGCAAAGTATCGGTCACAAATGTGCCAATTGTGACTACGATTCAGCGTGAAAGTGTTTGAAGGCATTACACAGCTTTTTCAATATAGAAAGCCATTTCGCCTTAGAAAGTAGTGTTTTATATGGGATTTCATGTGTAGCGCCACCATGTCCGGAGGCTTTTCTGCTAAATTCCACTGATACAAACGTTAATGATTATGTGAGACAAAGGTGAGAACAAGCCTTCACAAATCAACATTCCTGCTGGAGAAACGCAGCCACCTGTCCTCCATGTGCCACAGCTCTAAAATTAGCATGAATGAGCTAGCTGTCCGAGCGGATGTCTTGAAGATGAATGCCTCAAACAAAACATGGAAGTCACATTCCTTTTGCTGAACACGGGAGGACAAAAGGACGGTAGCGCTGCTCGGTTAGCCCGTTTTGCACGAATAGGCCAAGGTCAGGCGACAGTACACTCCCATTGCGGTTATTTCAATCCAAGGGCTACGTCGCGCTATGTGGATCACTTTACCACATTTTTATTTAGCAGGAATGCATGAGACGCTAGGCAACGTGATAGTGTGCCCCCATGTAAGAAAACAAACAGAGTAAAATTAAATTACACGCTCAAGGAAATTATTATGTAAATGTCATTTACAACCTGGTAATTCTGGAAGAAACCATGGATGTTCACTAAGCGCTTCTTTGCCTTCTGTTTAACACTGATAAACGTACTATAGAATTAAGGAGAGTTTAATCCTTCCCGAATGTTCCCCGGTGTCTAATACCGTCCCATACCCATCTCCCCCGGCACGTTTTTCAGTTCGAAGGCCTTCACTTAGGCTGTATTATTGCCACAAAAGGCAATATTAGGCACGGTTTGTGTTGTGTGTGTGGAGGCATTGAATTAAATTATGTTGTTCCACGTTCTGTTATTTTCTGCAATATTAATCTCGTATTGCTTGACGATGTGTTATTATGTCGTGCCAGCGTAAGTTATGCTATTCTGTGTTATGTGGTACTGGTATGTTGTGCTGTGTTAGGCCACTTTAACTAGTGTTGTAAATGTTTGAAGTTATGGTACTCAGTGTTTTTTTCTATAGAATGTGTTTCTATGTTTTGTGGTCGTGCCTTGATGTGCCCTGCTAAGTCGTGTCATGCGATGCCATGGCATGTCGTATCATGCTAACATGCCATCATGTGTTTTGTTATGGTGGACTACGTTACGTACCCTACGTCATGGCCATGTTTTACGACTTTACACTATATTGCAGAGCTGTTGCGTGCTTACTTAAAACGGGACTGCTTCTAGGCACTGTGATGGTTCTAACATTCATACGACAAATAATAAAATGATCTGGAAAACAACAATCTCAAATAATCGGTTCATAGTAGCTCACATTAACACGTCAATGGTTATGGTACTAATCTGCCCAAACTCTAACGAATCTATCCATTTTCCTATACGAGAGTGAACTCATCAGTTCCCACTTTAAAAACCCGAGTCTATTTAACTGAAAACATATGTATTATTTAGCAGTCAAGGAGAAAATTAAATTTGTGAATCGAAATGATCCAGGAAACATCATGCAACTACACCCGAAATCTGGGTTGAAGTTAGAGCAGATAGTTGCCATAAACTCTCAAAGCCTTTCACGAAAAAAGCAAAGCAGTTTCACTTGTGCGTTTTCTAGTCTCGATCCGCGATCATTTCTCATGCCTTGAGAGCAGAAGTGTGACATTTCAGATATGCTATCGGAATGCAAATACAGTTCCAGTCTTTCCAAGCCAACTGAAATGTTCCTCTCCTTGGGAACGTGCCACACAATTTGGAAAAAGCCATGGATATTGTATTAATTGGCCCGACGCGCAGGCAGATGTGCCCGCTTCCCCGCGCATGTGCGTGCAATGTTCAGTGTGGGTCTTGGAAGGTTTGTTTATACTTCTGCTTTTAGAACCCTTCTCGTGCCATCTGCTCCCACAAACGAGAGAGATTGAGGATGCGGCAGTACATGCAGGATTCTGAACACACGTCATTCGCAGTTTTTTCCCCTCTGGCGTCCACGTTTACCACAGGTGAAACAAGCCAATGGGCAATCACAACTATTGCAGCGTCCATCACTTTTGTCAAGACTTTCACTCCCGACCGTTTATATATTAAAATTGTGAGAATATTCAGTCGCCTTGCTGCACAGCTGGTTAAAACTTCGCACTATTGTAAAGCGCTCTGACACCTCTGGGTAAAGTTCGCGCTATATAAAAACGCATAGATAAATAAACCCGGCAAAAACTACACTACGCAATGCAAAACAGTCAGCACAGCATCGTTCATTATTCTTACAGACTGTCACGCAGAGGCAGAAAAAAGACACCCCGTAGCAACTTTAAACAAGCCCGGGAGTGGTGCGTGCGCAGTCTTCACTTTTCAAGCACTGCACTCGTGCTTGTGGCGCGCCGCTGCTCGCTCCCGCAAGGTGGATGCCGCCACAAGTGCAGTGCTTGAAAAAGTGAACAGCAACGGCTAAAGGCCCTCCTATGCAGTGCATGCGCGCTGTCGGCGAGACCTAAAAATGACACTTAAGGGATGCTTTTGATTTTTTCACGCTTGGGTCCCTTCTACCACTGCCCTGGGAATGAGCACATTTGGAGATGGTCACCTATGGCTGTGAAAAATTTATTGCACAGAGCAAAACTCATGAATGAGAGCAGACTCAAGATTTTCAAAATGCTGAAAAAATACCAAAACATTTCAGCCCCAATGCAGCCAAGCACATTGTGTTAAAATTTGAAAATGTGATTGACTCTAGAGTTTAGATGGCTGAGAAATACGAATGTGTTAACCCTTTAATATCCTCTCTGCGCTTTTTTGAGTAACGAAATAGCTCAAAAACGTCTGAACGGATTAACGCTCAAGAAAACAAGCATGATTTGAGTAAAATTCCACATTCCTGACAAGTTTGGTGTCAATCAGTTCAGACTATAGGTGAGGGCATAATGTCCTACGAGAGCTAAAATCGGAAACCACTCATTGTTTCACTCAACAATACGTTTTGCCTTACAGACTAACTTTTACTGTTGATTTGTGTACAACCAAAGAAGTTAAAAGCTCAAAACCAGGCAGTCTGGTCTGAGGAATGTTTCTACAATCTTTGTAAATGGACTTAATCAATGGTTTATGCCTGCCAGATAGGGGGATATAGAGTACATAGGGCTCTCTGCCCAAATATCTCTAGGTACAAAGCTGAAAAACTTAAGTTTCAGGTTTGGTGCAACTTACAGCATAAAACATTTTTAAAAAAGAGCCGCCCTAACAATAAGGTCAAAACATGTGGTTTCTAGTTAAAAGGATAAACCTAGCAACTTTTCAGTACGTTGTGTCCAGCATCAGTCAGTTCAGATCAAGACCAGATAGGGAGCCTTCCCATTTTGCAGTCTCAGAAGGTTTTCCTGTAGGGAGCAAAGCCTGCAGTGAGTCAGCACTCACAATGATGCCCCGTATCTAGAAATTAGCTATTTGGTGTAAAGATTTTTAGTTGACAGACACTGGGGGACTATAGGCACTAAATGGACCAAAAGTCTCAAACAGCCCGAGGACTGTCTATAAATCAAAGTAACCATGGATTGGGGTTATGATACACCAGGCTTCCTGGAGTTGATCTCTCTGAAACTTGTATAGCATGAGAATTGTTTCAAAAAGTACCAGGAGCTTTGCAAAACTGCCAATGTGTATTCTAGTACTTACTGGTGGAAATGCTAAAGTGAACAACTTTGTAGTGATGTTAAAAATATTTCAAACAGCCAGGGATAAGGTCTTCAAACATAGACAAACATCAATTTGCATTTACTCAGAGATGATGCAAAGGAGAAACGTTGAATATGGAATCCTACCATCAAACATTTATGGGTTAATATAACAAAATGTTGCTGGTTATCAATGGCAGCCAACCACCCTGCAGGCAGCAAGAATTGCAACATACATCGCAGCGTATTCACCATCATATACATTCCAGGCCATTCTCATTTTCTGTTTACTGCACAACTGTTTAATTTACACATACCCTAGTCTTCTAGTATTACAAGACTACAGTGCGCCACAACGTCCCCTCTGTACCTTTTGTAGCACTGCCGGACCTACCTTTGCAGTGTACAGATGTTGCCAGAGCGAGACAGTCCATATGCTGCTCCTCCTTAGACCGATGGTCCATGGATGTGCTGATGGGAAGCATAGATCGAGGCTTCTTCTTTTTCACTGTAGGCTCTAGAGAAAAGAGAATTAAAGTTGTACAAATGAAATCAAGATTTTAGCCCGGAATTGCCAGCTGCTGTGGAGACTACGGAAGCATTGGCCTGTGAAGTGATGTGGATAATATTTGAAGGCGGTCGCCTGCCCAATGACTGCAGTAACCACGAGTGTTACGGCAAAGGGAGCGAGAGCTATGGTTCTGTCCACCCAATGGAAGTGTAATGTACTACGAAAGTGGCAGTGACAGCTGTGGGTTATGGCATCATCCACTGAATTGAGCAAGCTGTATTGATGGACAATCCTCTTAAAGCTGAAGCATGCTGTTTGTCCTTTGGATGGATATATTATCTCTAACCATCCTATGAAGGTGGCAATGAGAAATGCAGCTGTGGGTTTGTTCAGTTACCAGCCTACTAAGCTTAATGCTTCACCCATAAAGATTCTCTTTTTCTGGCTGCTTGACTTTGTTTAGATCATGTATTTGTTGGATCTGGTGCGCACACACCTGCTGCCCATGGGAGCGTGCATTCTTCAGCAAAAGCTATTCAATTATTCTGCAATTTCATATACTATTCAGACCTAACATGCTTCACGACTACTTCGCACTCAATCAAGAAGTCTGGCTGATGATGAGAGCTCATTTCTCTAGCTTATTTTTAATCTTTACGATTTTTGGTTGTTTCTCTCTGTGGCTTCCTATTTGTGAAGTTTCAGTACATTATGTTCATTACATGCATTCTAGAGTCCACTCTGTCAGCAGAATCCTGAGGAGACACTTCCCGATTCTTTTCCTCACACTGAAATGGGGTGTACAAATCTGCAGAACAAGTAGATTTTTAAACCTAAAGCACAAGTTACTAACTTGTGTAACGATATATCTGTAAGAGACAGTAGTTAGTGACAGATTCCTTACCTTAGAAAATCCCCAGGCGTCAGGCTGGATCCGGAAAGTTTTTGCTTAGCAGTACCCTTGCGCGTCGGTAGGCGGCGTCGTGCGGCTCTGCGTCCGTCGTCGGCGTCGTGATCGCCGGGATGACGTCGCGGGCAGTACTTAGACGCCGCCCCTGCGCGCTGACGTCAGTTCTGTACATGACTTTCCACGCCAGGAAAGCAGAGCCATGCAAGAAGCTGACATAGGTGTCTGAAAAATACTAGGGCCCTGAAAGGGATGTCCTTAACCCTAGAAATCAGTTTGCAGAACGGGGAGGATGGGTGGGGCGGTAGGAATCTGTCACTAACTACTGTCTCTTACAGATATATCGTTACACAAGTTAGTAACTTGTGCATCTGAAAGAGACACGTTAGTGACAGATTCCTTACCTTAGAATAGATACCCCAGCAATACCAACCCCGGTGGTGGGTCTGCGAACAAAGATCAGACAAGGAAGTCCCGGAGGACAGAACGGCCAAAGAAACCGTCCCTCCGGACCTGGCTGTCAAAGCAGTAATGCTTGGTAAACGTGTGCAGCGAGGCCCACGTAGCTGCCTGACATATATCTTGCAGCGGAACACCGCGGCCTAAAGCCGTGGTAGCAGCCGTTGCCCTGGTGGAATGGGCCCGCAGCCCAACAGGAGGCTCCTTCTTAGCCAAAGAATAGCAGGCTTTGATACACAAGGTGACCCAGCGGGAGATGGTTCTCTTGTGCACTGCCCGACCTTTTTTGCCGCCCACGTAGCCAACAAAGAGCTGGTCATCCACCCGGAAGTGTTGTGTGCGGTTGATATAAAAGGAAAGCGCACGTTTTGGGTCCAGACGGTGGAGCCTCTCCCTCTCTGGAAGGATGCGGAAAGAAGGTGGGCAAAGTGATGGTCTGCCCAATGTGGAAGGCAGTAACCACCTTTGGCAAGAAGGACGGACGCGTCCTAAGAACAACCTTGTCTAGATGGACAGACAGAAAGGGAGGTTTGCATGATAGAGCCTGGAGCTCACTCACCCGCCGAGCGGAGGTGATGGCCACCAGAAAGGCTGTCTTCAAAGTAAGAAGACGAAGAGGACAGTTATGTAGAGGCTCAAAGGGAGCGCACATTAAAAAGGTAAGAACCAAGTTCAAGTCCCACTGAGGCATGACAAACGGAACAGGAGGGAAGAGGTGTGTAATGCCTTTTAGAAACCGGTTAACAACAGGGGACTTAAAAAGAGAGGGCTGATCAGGGAGCCTGAGGAAGGCCGAGATTGCACAAAGATAGCCCTTTATGGTACCCAGGGCAGAACCCTGTTGGGCCAGAGAAAGCAGGAACAGAAGAACCTCAGAAAGAGGGGCAGAGAGGGATTCACAGCCTTTGCTGTGCACCATGCCACAAACTTGTTCCACCTGCAGGCGTATACCACCTTAGTGGAGGGACGCCTGGCTGCCAGAATCACATCACAAACTTCGGGAGGCAAGTCGAAAGGAATCAACTGCCGCCGCTCAATCTCCACGCAAGCAGGTGGAGACTGGACAGGTTCGGGTGGAGGACCGTCCCCTGCTGCTGCGACAGAAGATCCTCCCGAAGAGGCAGACGGATCGGGGATCGACGCTCATACTGAGTAGCTCGGGATACCAAACTCTTCGAGCCCAGTCCGGAGCCACAAGGATGACTTGGGCCCGGTCGCGCCGAATCTTCTTCAACACTCTGGGTAGAAGTGGTATAGGCGGAAAAGCGTACAACAGACCGCAACTCCACTCGCGACGAAAAGCGTCGCCGAGCGAGTGCCGCCTTGGAAATTCCACCGCGCAGAACTGATGACATTGCGCGTTCTCTTCGGTGGCGAATAGGCTCTCCCCACTGTAGAAAGAGTCCTTGCGCCACTTCCGAGTGAAGATGCCATTCGTGATCCATCATGCACATGCGGCTGAGTTCGTCCGCCCTGGCGTTCAGGGAACCTGCCAGGTGTTGAACCATCAGGAATATGCCGATGTTCCAGCCATGTCCAGAGGCGCAGAGCCTCCTGACATAGGGTCCACGACCCTACCCCGCCCTGTTTGTTGCAGTACCACATGGTGGTGGTGTTGTCTGTGAACACCTGCACTACCTTCCCTTTGACAGAGGGAAGGAATGCCTTGAGTGCAAGTCGGATTGCCCGGAGCTCCAGAAGGTTGATATGGAGCCCGGACTCCGCCGGAGACCAGAGGCCTCTGATCTCCGCCTCTCCCATGTGACCGCCCCATCCCAGAAGGGACGCGTCCGTCACGACTGTGTGCTCTGGCTGGGGAAGGGAGAGGGATCTGCCCATGACCCATTGCCGGTTCGAAAGCCACCACTGCAACTGTTTTGCAGTCCCCTCCGAGATCTGGACGTGATCGGACCGGTTGCCCTGGTGCTGCGCCCACTAGAACTTCAGGTCCCACTGCAGAGCCCGCATATGCCATCTGGCATGATCGACCAGCAGGATGCAGGAGGCCATGAGGCCCAGCAGCCTCAGGGTCATCCGTACCGAAACCCAGGATAGAGGCTGAAAGATCGGAATCATAGCCTGAATATCCCGGACTCGCCGTTCGGGAGGATAGGCCCGAAACTGCGTCGTGTCCAGAACTGCTCCGATGAAAAGGAGCTGTGGAGAAGGAATTAGGTGCGACTTCGGCACATTGATGGAGAACCCCAGCGAGTGCAGGAGTTCGGCAGTAGTCTGGAGGTGGGAGACGACTGCCTGGGACGAGCCCGCCTTCAGCAGCCAGTCGTCGAGGTAGGGGGAAGACTGGAACCCCTGCCCGGCGCAGATGAGCTGCGACCACCGCCATCACTTTTGTGAACACCCGAGGGGCACTTGTGAGGCCAAAGGGAGCACAGTGAATTGAAAATGCTCGAGGCCCACCATGAACCGCAGGTAACGCCGGTGGGCCGGCAGGACGGGGATGTGGAAATAAGCGTCCTGCAAGTCCAACGCTACCATCCAGTCTCCAGGGTCTAGGGCAGTCAAGACCTGAGCTAAAGTGAGCATCTTGAACTTCTCCTTCCGGAGGAAGCGATTGACGTTCCGGAGGTCCAAGATAGGACGCATGTCCTCCTTGTCCTTTTTGGGCACCAGAAAGTAGTGGGAGTAGCAACCACGTCCTACTTCTGGGGTCGGAACGCGCTCGATGGCCCTCTTGGCCAAGAGGGCTGCAACTTCCTTCTGAAGAAGCACCAAGTGATCCCCTGACATGCGGTGGAATTGAGGGGGCATGGCTGGGGGGGTGGTCTCGAAGGGGAGGGAGTCGCCCCTTCGAACAATGTCCAAAACCCACCTGTCCGAGGTGATGGCACGCCAGTGGTGAAGGTGATGGCGGACCCTGCCCCCTACTGGCGTGCTGTGCACCTGAAAGGAAGGACTAAGAGGGCTTGGAGGCCGGGGGCGGGGTTGGTGGCCTGACCCGCACGCTGGTTGCCTGACCCGCCACGGCGGGAGCCACGTGCTCGGCCACGCGAAGACGCTTGCTGCGCGGGCCGGTGGCTGGGCAGCGGACGTGACTGGGTGCCCCTTCCGTGGCCACGAAAGGGGCGAAAAGCAGAGGTTAGCGGAGGGCGCACAGCAGAAAGGCCCAGGGACTTGGCAGTAGCCCGTGAGTCCTTAAACGCTCCAGCGCATGGTCTGCTTTGGTACCAAAAAGACTGACTCCATCAAAGGGCATGTCCATGAGTGTGTTTTGGACATCACCCGAGAAACCAGTTGTCCTCAGCCAGGCGTGGCGACGCAGCGCCACTGTCGTTGCAAGCGATCTGCCCAGCGAGTCGGCGGTATCAAGGCCACAACGGATGGTGTACTTTGCCGCATCCCTTCCTTCCGCAATGGCGCGGGAAAGCAGTGTCTGGACCTCCTCAGGACACTGGGGCAAAACGAGCGCCACCGAATCCCACAGAGTGGGAGTATCGGCCCAAAAGGCAAGCGGTGTTGACGGACCGCAAGCCAGCACTGGCGGAAGAAAAGGCCTTCTTCCCAAATTGATCCAGGCGTTTGGATTCCCTATCCGGAGGGGCGGTAGGGAAGGCGGTTTGGGAGGCAGAGGCTTGGACAACCAAGCTCTCGGGGGTGGGATGTTGAGAGAGAAACAAGGGGTCGCCCAGAGCAGGGCGATGGCTTCGGGCCACGTTCCTATCCACAGGAGCCCCTGTGGCGGGCTTGGACCAGGTGCCCAAAAGAACGTCAGAAAGTGCATCATTAAACGGCAGCAATGGCTCAGAGGAGGTAGCTGCCGGCTGAAGCACTTCCGTCAGGAGGTTAGTCCGGACAGCCACTGTAGGCAATTGGAGGTGTAAGGCTCCAGCTGCTCTACGCAACACCGTTGCGAAATTTGCTCCCTCCTCCGTAGCCACGGAAGGAGGAGACAGCATGCCAGTGTCAGGGGAAGTGTCCAGACCACTGGCATCCCCAAGTTCCTCTGCCCAGTCCTGATCATAGTCACACTGCTGTGTGAGAGGGTCATCCGACCCCTCCCAGCTCTCCTGGTCCTCCTCCAGTTGAAAATAAGGAGGAGGAGGGACGTCCGGGACCCAAGGTCTCATGGGCGCCGGAGCCGGCGTTGGGCGACGTCGGTCCGACGCCGCGTCCGGATCCGGAGAGATCCGGGGAACAACGCCGCCCGGAGCCCCGGGCGGCGTCAGGAACAGCACCGGGGACATCGGTGTCGGCGGAGGCGTGGTTAGGTCAACCGGCGTCGATGGGGGTTGCGGTACCACCGGAGTCGTCGGCGGCGCCGGGGTAATCCCATTAGGGCCCGCGGGGCCCGAAGGCGCACCGGAGGGGCCTTGAGGCCCGAAGAGGCGGGCCATGGCCGACAGGAATTCCTGTATCTCGGCCGGAGTCTCCCCCGAACCCGGGAAGGACGGGTAATGCAGGGGCGGCGCCACAGGCACATCCGGAGCCGCGGGGGCGGGGACGGTGCCGACAGGGGCCTCAGCCGAGTCGCGAGACCGGCGAGGCGAAGTCTTAGAGCGATGGTGCTTCTTAGACTTCTTGTGCTTCGACTTACCCGAGGAGTGCGAAGACTTGGACTCCGATGACCAGCGAGGACTCCGCGACCGGCACCTCGCGGGGCTTGGCGCGGAGCCGACTGCCGGACCTCGAGGAGCTTTCGAGACCGCTCTCGCAAAGCCTTCGGGTGCAAGGCCCGGCAGTCGGAGCACGACTTCGTGTCGTGGTCGCGGCCGAGACAGTAGAGACACTCTAAGTGCGGGTCTGTGATCGACATCATTCGACCACAGGCGTCGCATGGCTTGAAGCCGGGCATCCCTACCGACACTGTGGAGCCGAGATGACTCGAAGAAAACAGTCTAAAATCACCAAAAAGTTAGTCAAAAAATGACTAGGGCACTCCTCTTCCCGGATCTGCGCTTACTGGCGCGGAAAAAAGAAGAACTGACGTCAGCGCGCAGGGGCGGCGTCTAAGTACTGCCCGCGACGTCATCCCGGCGATCACGACGCCGACGACGGACGCGGAGCTGCACGACGCCGCCTACCGACGCGCAAGGGTACTGCTACGCAAAAACTTTCCGATCCAGCCTGACGCCTGGGGATATTCTAAGGTAAGGAATCTGTCACTAACGTGTCTCTTTCAGATATGTTATCAATAATATTATGGAATTATATTAGGGATAAAAGTATCCCCTCCCGTACATTATAGGCATATTGCAAGTCACAGAGGAGTAACCATATAGAGGAATGAGGACGAAGGCAGAGTTCCTTTATAAGGTTATGGAACTCCTCGGTGAATTGCAATATACTTATCATGTACGCCAGGGGGTACTTAATCCCATATAATACATGGTCCCACCATCACCTTTCCCAAAAACCACTTTAAATCTTGGTGCGCCAAAACACCCCTCTTCAATTCCCGCGAACCTGGTTTAAGGAGCTCGACAGCCTGACCACCAAATTCCTTTGGGGTGGGCGGAGACCTCGCTTAGCCCTATCCCAGTGCCGGATCCCGTCCTTTGATGGTGGCATGGGCATGACGAATTTATATCTATATTATTTGGCAACCCGCTTGCTCACGCTGCATGACTGGTTCAATGGTGGCTGGTCAGACCCAGCATTCCGGCTGGAACTGGGCGAACTGGGTTTACCCAAGATCCAAGCGATGATGTACGGATCAACTGTCCCCCGGACGATGCCAACGGTAACACAGACGGTTCTCCTAGACTGGCGCGCCTCCGTGCGACACACCCAATGGACAAGCAAACTGACCCAATACACACCACTTTGGCAGGGGACCTGGCTTCGAGAGGTCAGTCACCTGAAAGGGATTCCGCCCATGGGACCTTATTGGTATCTCGCAGCTCGGGGACGTGTGGACGAGTGACCATATGCACACTTTCCAAGATTTGCAAACACGCTTTTCCCTGCACTCCTCACAGTTTTACAGATATCTGCAGCTGCGTCATGCCCTCTCCATAGACGTGCCTCAGGGCACATCCCTCCCAGAATACAGTCCCCCTGAGGCGCAGATTATGACAGGTAACCTAGGAAAGGGGGGTGGCTCTCGTATCTACCGCTCCCTCACCAATAACACTCCAAATACACTGGACCTGGTGCGAAACCCATGGGAGCAGTGGGTGGGACCTCTTGAGGAGGAGGACTGGAGAGACGCTCTAATGGCACCCAAGACAGTCACCACCTCCGCCAGGCTCCGTCTGATCCAACTATACTATTTACATGCCACCTACCCAACACCCAAACGCCTCTTAAGCGCAGGTATGAGGCCAAACGCATTTTGTGCACGATGCGATCACGACCAAGCAGACTTCTTCCACATGGTATGGGCCTGCCCTGTCATTGCACGTTATTGGGACTCCATAGAAAAAGAACTCACAGAGGTCCTGGGCTGGGAGGTCCCGCATAATCCCTTAAACATACTCCTAGGAATTACGGATGGCCTATATGGCTCCAGAGCTGACAAGCAATTTCTTACTACTGCCATAATGGTGGCCAAGCGGGACATTGCAGCCAATTGAATAAATCCGAAACCCCCTGGCATAACGAAATGGCGCAGAGGTGTAGACTGGTGCGCAGTACAAGAGAAACCGTTGTTCGAAGCCAGAGAGTGTCCAGCTAAATATTGTAAAGTTTGGGGCAAATGGCTGGGGCAGATAGAGTAAGCATATTCCCTTCTGAAACTCTGTGCACTGTGTAGGATCTGGGGGACCAAGTACTGCAAATTCATCTCCCCCATATATGTCATATGGTAATGTCAGACGAATGCTGCGGTACACTGTATTTGACTATTGCTGGTATTTTCTGTTTAAAAACCAATGAAGTGCTTTATAAAAAAAAAAAAAAAACCTTGGTGCGTAGCTCTTTCTTATGAAAGAGCAAGCCTGTTTGCACCTCTAGTACAAAATTACACACATCAAAAACCTGTTGCAAACAGATATTAGAAACAGTTCAGTACCAGTCAGTTTTTGAAAAAACTAAAGTAAAAAGCTGAGGTAACAGCGAAAGTGTAGAAACATGCAAAAAGATTTTAGCTTTTCTCCGAGGGATGCAAAAAATAAACACTCGCTCTGCTAGTCATTGTAAGCTATTACAATTGAGTAGAAGAAAGAAAAGCAATGGTTGTTTTTTGCTTTAAACAGCGGTTTTAATTATGTTCCATGACCTGACCCGCCTTTTACCTCAGCTGCTGGCTCTGGCAGCATGCATTGTGACATCAGAATTAGACTGTAATAACCTTATAGGAGTCGCTTTCAGACGTCTTTTTTATTTATTATATATAATCAGCAACTTGGTGCATCCCAGGTTGCCGATTATAAAGAAATTAGTGACTGCCGTTTATACAGGGATTACAGAATTCTGTGTATTATATTATGATCCAGTTTGTACAAAGACCATAGAAATAATCCTGTAGTCTGTGGTAAGATGCCATGAGTTAAACTCAGCACGTCCCGCCACAACAAGATTCCTGGCCTTCCTTAGATTGGTATAACAGGTTTTTATGGGAACTCAAATTCGAACAACAGTAAATATTGATAATTATGTAAACAAATGCTTTGTCTGGAAAACATTTTAAAGCACAAAAGGCCAAACTCCATGCTTAATTTGGGCCAGTGCTTGCCAGTGGTGGGCAATGGCACTTATCCCTGGGCGCCAGGATAATTTGTGCCATATTTTCCAATCCTGCTGCCTACCGAATTCACATTGCTGTACTGGCCTTCCCCTTTGACAAGGCCCTCTATTGGATGCAACATTTCCTGCTCATGAGCAGTGAGTGTACACATTAAAACAAATGCAGCACAGCAAAGGCTACATGGGATAGAAACCAACCCCACAAGCCAATGAGCTGCTACATGGTTCAGGTGCCGGCAATAAGAGGCTATAATGGTGAGGGTGGGTAATATAATAGCACTGCTCCTCTGCTCACTGTACGATGCCTCAACACCACATGTTTTAGCCTGGGTGTGTGAACCACTCTGACTGGTGGGTACTAGCCAAGAATGACACCCCCACCCGAACTCACTCCTGCAGTGTGGCCCTCTGAAGACACCAGGTTCTTCGCTTACTGAGAGTTAAGTATCTCTTCCATTTTGTAGGGTGAGGAGGGAGGGTCACTACCAGTATATTGCGACAAGAATGTTGTGGAAGGGCAAGCAGAAGGGACAGTCCTGTGACATCCCCTGTTAGCATGTATTGCAGGAGGCATCTGTTATACACCTAAGACAGAGGTGGGATGACTGAAATAGATACCACAGTAGTCCTGACATACTCTGGCTGCAGTTAGATGTTCCTTTTGGCACACCGTGCCATCTTGATCTCAGGCCCCTCAACAAATACATCTGTTGGAGAATGTTCATATGGTGACTCTACAAGAAGTTATACCACTACTCCAGCAAGGTGACTTCATGACCGCCCTTGATCTGAAGGATGCCTACTTCCACATACGCATCCACCCAGTGCACCGAAGATACCAGAGGTTTGTGGTGAGTGGACAACATTACCAGTTCAAAATGCTTCCTTTCGGGGTTACCACAGCGCCAAGGGTTTTTACCAAATGTCTAGCCATGGTAGCAGCTTATCTCAGGAGGAGCGGCATCTGCGTGTTTCCTTACCTGGACGACTGGCTGATCAAGGGTGTCATGCACCAACTATGCCTAGCGCACACCCAGATCACCATACAGACCTTGCACGGTCTAGGTTTCACCATCAATCTGACCAAATCCCATCTACAACCCCTTTAAGTGCAGCCCTTTCTCTGGGCCATCCTAGGCTCACGGGTGGGGAAGGTGTTCCCCAGTCCATCACGAGTGCAAGCCTTCCAAAACAATCTGGCTGAAATAGAGGCAGCATGTCAGGTGGAGAGGTGTGGTGCAGCGGCCAGGGCAGCTGACTTCGGAGCACAGGGTTCACGGTTCGATCCCCGGCTCCGGCGGCAGTTCAGCTCAGCACCATGTGACTCTGGGCAATAGCTCACTTAATTTTTCACTACGGCCCCCAGCGCCTTGAGACCCGTAAGGGTGAGTAGCTGCGCTATATAAAAAAACGGACTCAGGTGATAGTCAGAACTGTGATGCGCTTGCCTGGCATGATGGCATCTTGCATAGCCATAGTTCCTCCCACCAGACTGCACAGCGTCCTTTGCAGGAGCGCTTAATCTCAAGCAGAGGGTCATCTAGAGGATCTAGTATTGGTTTGGAAGCAAAGACATCGTTCTCTGCAGTGGTGGAACACAGACAACCTATTGCAGGGGTGGCCCTTCCTTGACCCACTCCCTCAGAGACCATCACCACAGACGCCTCACTCACCAGCTGGGGCGCGCATCTCAATCAACTCACCATTTGTGGAAAATAGGCGTCTGCCCATCAATCTCTCCACATCAATCACTTGGAGCTGCTGGCTATACAGTTTAAACTCCGAGCATTTCATGCTCTCATAAAGGACAAGATAGTCCTGATAAGCACAGACACACAGACTGCCATTACTTTTACTTACAAAAACAAGGGAGTACACACTCAACACAGCTGTCCTGTGTAGCCCAGAGCATTCCTACTGTGGACAACGATCTGGCAGACCTGCTCAGCAGGACGCATCAATAAGTTCACAAATAGGAACTCCACCCCCAGGTCCCACTCCCTTACTTTCAGCATTGGGAGTTTCCACAAATAGACTTGTTCACCAACACAGAAAATGCAAAATGCCCAAACTTCGCCATCAGGCTACCACACCCACAGTCCATGGGCAATGCACTATGGATGAACTGGTCAGGGATATTTGCCTACACTTTCTGCCTCTCCCACTCCTACCGTTTGCGGTCCAGAGCCAGAGGTAGACATCCCTTACTCTCATCCTAGTGGCACCATATTGGGCATGCCAGCCACGATAAACCACACTGCTAGAATTCCCTCCAGTTCCGTATTAGAAGTTCCCCAACAGACCGGACTTTCTCAAACAAAACCACTGTGCACTCCGACACCCCAGCCCTCAGCAGCTCAACCTGGCAAATTGGCTCCTGAGGCCTTAGTGTTTGGTTATCTTAACCTTCCAGAGGAGTGTATTTCTATTCTAAAAAAGAGGCACGCAGGACCACTATCAGGGCCTATTACGCAGCTAAATGGAAACTGTATGACACTGGGCTTTAGTTGCAGTTGTCCTCCCACTTTTTGCCCCCCTTATTAGGTACTGGATGCTCGTTTTCGACTTTGACAGTGAATTAAGGCCTGCAACCAGACCTTTGTGCCAGTGCTCCTTCCTCAAAACAAGGTGTTGTCTAATTGTTTTACAATTGGCTAAGGACTTTAGCACCCCTGTAAGTCCATAGTAAATGGTACACCAGGTACCTAGGGCTTGAGTACTAAAGAGGGTACCTAAAGGCTGCAGCATATCTTATGCCACCCTAAGGGATCCACGTACAAATTCCACAGAGACTGCTATTGCACGCTGCGTGACATGGTGCCTACAGCAGGCCTTTGAGCCCTAAGGCAGGGTGCATTCAATTTTACGTGAGGACATATCTGCATGAGCAGATATCTTTTTGTGATGTCTAATTTTATTACTAGATATTGCAAGTGAGCAGGGAAGCCATATCTTAAGGTATGCTTTGGGCACTTGTCAAAACGTGTTCCCCGGCTACATAATGGCTTCACTCAAGCCTATGGTGTTTGGTAGGTTATGTTATGTTAATGAAACTTGTAAAGCGCAGCTGCTGCCCAAAGGCGTCCTGGCGCTAAGCACTACCTGGTGGGTGACCTAGGCGGAGAATTATACAGAGAAAAGCCAGGTTTTCAACTCCTTCCTGAAGGAAAGGAGATCCGTGGCCTTTCTTAGATGCACAGGAAGATCATTCCAAGCCCTGGCGGCACAGTAAACGAAACTCCTGCCACCCCAACTGGCTTTCTTAACTCGGGGAATAGTCACTAGCTTTGCTTCCGAGGAACGTAGCAATCTTCCAGAAACATACCAGAGTAGTCGATTTCTCAGGTAGACTGGGCCACTGCCCATCAAGGCTTTGAAAACCATACACAGTGCTTTAAACCGTGTCCGTTGTTTCACTGGAAGCCAGTGGAGATCTCGAAGACCCTTTCCCACTGAGACGAACCTAGGAATGCCCATGAGCAGTCTTGCTGCCGCATTTTGCACAATCTGGAGTCTGTTAAAAAGTTTCTTTTGTAGACTCAGATACAGACCGTTGCAATAGTCCAGTCGTGACAAGACGAGCGCCGTGACTGCTGTCCTAAAGGTATCTTTAAACAGAAATATTTTTATTTTTCTCAGCTTTCTGAGAAGAAAGAAACTGGTGGATACCACCCCGCTAACATGATCACCAAAGGTGAGTTTGTCATCCATCACCACACCCAGGTTCTTTACTTTCGCAGAAGGCGCTGGAGGTGTGCCCATTTCCTCTGGCCACCAATCAGGTGACCAGAGGTTAGCCTTATTCCCAAATAGCAAAACCTCCGTTTTGCCGGCATTGAGCTTTAGGCAATTAGATGCCATCCAGCCTGCAACAGATTTCATGCAATCATGACATCTCAGGCTAGTCTCAGCTTCTTTGCCCGGCTGAAGGGACAACACAATTTGAGTGTCGTCTGCATAAGACGTCACCTGAAACCCAAAGGATCCAATCAGGGCCGCCAATGGGGCCACATATATATTAAAAAGTGTGGGACTAAGATGAACCCTGTGGCACCCCGCACGGAAAGGAGAACGGCTTGGACTTATTCTTGCCTATGTCCACCGTTTGGGTTCTATCTGACAGAAATGATTGTAAAATGTTCCAGGCCCTGCCCTGAACCCCTGCTGTAGATAGCCGGTCCATCAATACTTCATGATGGACCGTATCGAAGGCTGCCGAAAGGTCCAACATGATCAGAATCGCAGCACCTCCTTGGTCCAAGGCCTCTCTTATTTCCTCCGTTGCTTTAATCAAGGCTAGCTCTGTGCTATGTTCAGCACGAAAGCCAAACTGCGTAGGATCCAATGAACAGTTAGTGCGAAAAACGTGCTAAGCTGGGTGTTCATGGCCTTTTCAATAATTTTAGCTGACAGTGTGAGACGTGAAATAGGTCTGTAGCTGTTCATGTCATTAGGGTCCAGTTTAGGCTTTTTTATAAGAGGAAGAATGGAGGCTTGTTTCCACATTATGGGAAAGTGGCCTGACTCAAAAATAGAGTTAATCATAGAGGTCAGAACCGGGCCAATGATCTTAGGAAAGAGTTTAATCATCGAAACTGGACAAGGGTCCAAGGGAGATCCAGATCTACTCGCCATCAAGAGCTTAATAACCTCTTGAGTTTCTAGTGGTGTAAACTCAGCTAGAGTAGATATAGCTTTGCTTGCATTGGACTTCGCCTCGTCTAAAGCCTCATTAGCCTCTGATTGCTGGGGACTGAAGGAGGAAAAAATACAATCGACCTTTTGCCGAAAGAAAGAGGCAAGATTTTCACATAGCTCAGGGCTAGTATGTACATTTGGCCTAGTGGGATTAGTGAGTAAGTTTATTGTTTTAAATAACTCTTTAGAGGAGGATTTTGCCTTATTAATCTGCTCAGAGAAATAAATCCTCTTAGTTTCCACGAGTAATTTTTTGTACCCTGAGAGACTGGTTTTATAGGCCACTTTGTCACTGGCACTATAGCCTTTTCTCCAGGCTCGTTCCAACCTCTTACAGTCAGTTTTTTGCTCTTGAAGGTTGTCAGAGAACCAAGGGGCTGAAGGGGAAGCCCGCTTGGGGGAATACTGTTTAGTCGGGACAATTTTACTGCACGCAGCGTCAATCCATCCAGCGTAAACAGCCGCAGCCTCCTCTGCTCCAGCCGGAAGGAGGGGAGCTGTGTCTTTCAAGAGATTCCCTAACGCGGGATTGTTGGCGGTATTCCAGGCCCTGATAGTTAGTTTGGCCCTGGACTCTGGTTTAGATTGATAATGAGGCGTCCGAGATAGAGCAAATAGGATAGCAGCATGATCAGTCCAGGTAAGAGGCAGGGTCTCAGAGAAGGAAAGACATGAGTTATTGGTAAAGATTCCGTCCAATGTATGACCTGCTACATGTGTAGGTCCGACCACCAGCTGCTCAAGATCCCCCCCACTCATAATCAGTTTCAGCCTCATATTGTCAGGATCAGTGGGTTCTTCCAAGTGAAAATTAAAATCCCCCAACACTGTAAAGGACTTAGCACAAAGTCCTTCCTCCAGGAGCGAACCAATGGCATCTAGGAACGCGCCTCTGGGACCAGGAGGGCGATAGAGAAGGATAGCCTTAAAAGTGTCATGGGGAGAAAGGCGTACACTAACCGACAGAGCTTCACAAGCTGCATTGGAGGCTATAGAAAAAGAGGGCGCTAGAGTATTATGATATAGCACAGCCAGACCTCCGCCATTCCTGTGTGGTCTATCCAGGGTATGGCAGAGGAAATCTGGAGGAGATGCTTTAACAATATCAGGTCCTGAAGTATCATCAGTCCATGACTCAGTAATAAATGCCAACTTGAGATCATACTGCTCAATAAGCAGTGAGCATTCCATGCTGTGCTTAATTAAAGACCTGGCATTAAGAAGTAAACATTTTATAGGAGCCAGTTCAGTTTGTAGTGGTGAACTACCTGGCTGGTTGTCCAGACATTTAATAGGATAGTCAGTGATGCAAGGGAGGGGTAGGGAGCAGTTGGAGCATAGCGCAGCGTGATCCACCGACATGTCAGGCCACAGTTTGGGACAGCTCACCTTGCCACCTCTCGGATCCCACCTTAGGAGAGACTCCCTCGAATATGTCTGTAGATAGGGCTTCGTGGAGCCAGGGGGGCATGCCCTAAGCCCGGGCCGAGCGCGGACGGGCGCAGACTGGCTTGCCTTAGGCGCGCCTTTGGCGCGCCGGCGGCGCGCCCGCTGCGCGCCCGCTGCGCGCGTCCGCTGCGCGGTCGCGTCAGCTTGTGTTTTGTAGGTACAGCAGGAAGCCTAGCCCGCTGACCTCCAATGGCTGCCCTGCTCCTGCGAGCACTAGACCGGTAGGGGGAGTGCCTCGTGCAGCTCACCGACCCGTCAGACAGCGTGAAATAATAAAAGGCTTTGAACTAAGATAGCGACGGATTTAAAAGGACAGTTTCAAATTCAATTTGTAAAACACATAAAATGTTCAGAAAACCAAGTTAAAATCACCAGCACTTCCAGCACTTCCGTACACACCCAGCTTGTGCCCCAGGTATCAAACATCTCGTATTAATAAACCCATAATGATTTCAGTGATGGATTTAATAATACATGCACCCAGAGGGTATCTTAGAGGTACCCCCAGAACCCTACTAGCCCTCTTCTGTGCTGGCTGACTGGTCCAGTCTGCCACCACAGACGAGTTTCTGACCACCTAGGAGGTGACAGCCCCGCTCTCAGAGGCCAGAAACAATGCCTGCTCTGGAGAGAGGTGTTTACACCTCCTTCTCCAGGAAGGCTAGTAATGCAGCATATCAAGGCAGGAAGCTTCAAAGGCCTTTGCTGCCTTTGATATGCAACCCAAGGCTTCCCCAGACAGGGGCGGTACCACTCCCTGCCCTGCACCCATTTGCCACCAGGACAGGCTGGAAAATTAGCAATGCAGGAGGCATGTTGCACTGTCAGGCTGGACACACCTCTATAGTGACCAGTCTGAAGTGAAAATGAAGTTAGGAATTCCACCATCTTCTGTGTGGTGGAATTAGGAATTCTGGGACACAGTGATGTCCACGCCCCAAAAGGAAGTGGGCATCTAGGGGGTGTAGTGACCACAGGGGTAAGTAGCCCATAGGCTACTATCCCTCACTCCCATAAACACCCCTAAATTGAGTATTTAGGGGACCCCCTGATACCAGGGCTTCAGATTTCGATGCTCAAGAGAAGGAGTGGACAAAAAACAGTGCTGTCACAAGAACAGAGGAGCAATGACTGACTTGGCGCCAAACCTGCCAGCCTGCCTGCTGCCCCCGACAATTGTGGAAGAAACAGACTTATCCGGCTGCTGTGCAGACTCTAAGAAACCTGGAGGCCTGCCAGTGCTTTGCCATTCCCAGAGAAACTCTGAGTAGAGGAGCTGCTCCCCTGCAGCCGCAGACACCAAAAAAGCAAGGTCTAGTTCACCGTCATGCCGCTTACCGGGACTACCGAAGCTGCAGCCGCCGAGGGAGAGGTTGCCGTGCTCCTACAGGTCAGATCCATCCTTCCTCCAAGTGCGGGAACGCCAGGCCCGACCGGAGCCGCACAGCACCAATACCCGGGATACTTGACCAGTTGCAGCTACCAAGGCTTGATGCGTCCAGTCCGACACCAACTCCGAGGGAGACTGACCTGCATGTCGGGGGACTTGAGGGACAGTGAGACCCACACCGCCCACCTGTCCTGTTTGTCCCTTTTCCGCAAAACCAATCCAAAGAGTGAGTCGCCGACAGCCGCCACCTCAAAGTACCTCTGCAAATGCGCCCCACAGCCCAAGTCGGGGGGAGGTGACAGTGTCCACAGGAGACCCACAAGAGCAGAGCCCAACCTTGGGTCTGGCCAGACTGGACTTCCAATCGCCGCCTGGAGCCTCTTTCTGCAGGCCCCCTCCAACCGCGAGTGACTCCAGCACGCGACTTGGTGCCAAAAGACACCACTGCACCTGAGCGCCACAGCCTGGGGAGAAGTGGACCAAAGATGCCCCTACATGCCCGAGCATCTCAAGGGTCGAGCCCCTGTCAGTTCCCCCAGACTGGCCCCCCAGTCTACGCTTGCAGCCTCTTTTTAACCAAACCGATCTCCATTGAAGTAAATGGGGCAACTGATGAAGTAACGCACCTCTGCACACGGCCGCCCCAGTGCCGCCTGAAGTGATCTGCTGGAGTTGCTTTGGACTGTGCCCCATACTCCCTTTAAGTCCAGAAGAACAGTTCCGTAAGTCGCTGACAAGTGCCCGAATGCAGTACACGTTTATCCCCCATAGGATAACATTACCGCTCCAGAAATTGCGCTGTCAACTTTTGAAACCTGTGTAAATTCATATCTCGAAAAGTACTTACCTGATTCCGATCTTGCTATCTGAATTCATATAAAAATAAGTATTTTTATAAATTGGCGTCGGATTTCTTCATTGAGTGTGTGTCTCACTTACTGCCTTTGTGTGCAATAAATGCTTATCACTACACTCTGATATGCCGAACTGCTCGTCCACACCACCACAAAAGACAGCCTTTGGGGTGTAATTTGTGCCTCTGTAAACCAGTTGGGGTTTGCCTGAACTCTTTACACAGTGTACCTCTTTTGGTCCACAATATAAAGAGCCAGCTTCCTACAGAAACATTTTGTGCACTACGGTCTCCCCAAACGTATCAATCCTCTCACAGCATCAGTACAAGACATTGTCTGTTACCTACTCCACCTGCAGAAGTCCAGACTTGTCAACACTTCCATTAGGTTACATCTGGCTGCTATAGTTGCCTACTTGCAGAATAGCCGACATGCTTCTTTGTTCAGAATACCAGTCATTAAAGCCTTTATGACAGGCCTCAAAAGGTTTATTCCACCTTGGTGCGTGGATCCTTAACTTAGTCCTTACAAGACTCATGGGCCTGCCTTTTGAACCCCTTTACTGTTACCCACTGCAATTTCTCTCCTGGAAGGTGGCTTTCCCTGTAGCCATCACTTCCCTCAGACGGGTTAGCGAAATACACGCTCTTACAATGAAAGAAGAGCCTTTCTTCCAGGTCCATCACGATAGGGTGGTTCTCAGGACCAAATTCAAGATTAGTCTATAGTTTTCACATTAACGAGACAATGAAGCTTCCAGTCTTTTTTTTGCAACCAGAGACTGTAGATGAACACGCTTCTACACACTCTATATGTCAAGTGAACACTAATGTACTACATTGACAGAACAAAATCCTTCCGTAAAACACAACAATTTTTCATGTCATACTCCAAGCCACACAAAGGGCGTGCCATTTCCAAGGCCGGTGTTGCATGTTGGGTGGTCAAATGCATGCAGACTTGTTATTCAAAAGGTAAAAGAACCCTGCCAGTCCCACCCAAACCTCAATCTACTCATAAGAATGGGGCTTCCATGGCTTTCTTAGGTAATACACCACTAGCTGACATCTGTAAAGCAGTTACTTGGTCCACCCCTCATACCTTTACCAAACACTACTGAGCGGATGTCCTGGCCAGACAAGCTAGAGCTGGCCAGGCTGTCCTACATACTCTTTTCCAGTCTTCTGCAACATCCCCGGGCTAAGTCACCACTTTAAAGAGGACTGCTTTACAGTCTATGCACAGCATGTATATCTATCTAAAGCCACACATGCCCCAAATGGAAAATGTTGCTTACCATTTAAGCATCTGTTCGTGGCATGTAGTGCTGTAGATTCATACACACCAACCCTCCTCCCCATTCACCGGACGTTGCAGATTTTCTATCCTTTAGTTATCTTTAATACTTTGCTCTGCATGGACATCTTTACTGTATTGGTTGGCTCCATCTTCACTCTCACCCTCCGTGCGGGAAAAAACAATCTTACAATGGAGCCGATGCCCATGCGCAATACCACTAAAAGGTGGAGTCACTAAGTCCCATGACTCGAAAAGACAATAGAAAAATAAGTTGTACACGTTCGAGCCCAACACTAGATGGCAGAAGTATGCACAGATTGTGTATCTACAGCCACACATGCCAGTTTTCAGGAAAGCAGTCAGACAATTCTGTTCAATCTTTAGACTTGCCATGTAATGGATTTCAGTTTGTGTGAAGCATATAACCTGCTAGCAAACATTTTATTTAAGTAACACAAATCACCTACAGACAATTAATTGTGTAGTGTGGGTTTTATAACTAAACAAATACATAAATAACATATTTCTATGATACCATTACTGCGGTCTGTGGTCAGTGAATGTGACATTTGTTGTAAATCATCTGACCTCTCTGATCCTAAAGTTCAATGTAAATTAGCAGGAACATTGCTGTATGAGCCTGTGGGATATGTTTATCACTACAGTGTACAGCATGTGTTTACAAATCTTTTCATTATTCCATCCTACTCGTTTTCCAAACTGATTCTCAGAATCTACTGTAAGGCACAGAATATAAGTGAAGAAAGATACTATGTGCATTTTGATAAATGATGGGCCATGTGCAATTACACAATCATTTTTTTTTCACCAATCTTTATAACATATAGCTCTGGAATATTGCATTAATGCTCCTTAAGAAAGTCTGGATTTGTACCCATTTATGTGAAAAGTGTTTTGTAAAAGTCGCCATTAAGACCACTTGCTTCTTTGCTTCACTTGTACCACCCTATATTATTACACCCCCTCACAATAAGTATTAGCCATCGCTGCTTCTTGGCAGTGGCTAGTGCCCTGCTAAGAAAGAGTTTAGGCCTCTGCGCTTATTCTCTCTTTTTTTTTTTTTTTTTAATACAAATTAAGCACTGGCCATGCTACAAGCAACTAGGAATGTTAAAGTTTCGGATTACTCTTATCTAAACCTATTTTGTTTAAGTCTTCCTAACTTCTATCTTTGACTTGAAAAACGATAGAACGACATTCTTGTGGAATATTACTAATTATTGAAAAAAAAAAATCATTAATCATTCATTTTCATCTTCCATGTCACATTTTTTCAGGTTTAGGGAGATTAACTTATTTGCCCAGAATTACATGATGTTGAGCCAAGCGCAGAGGCCTGGATTCAAACCTGGGTCCCAAGTTCCAAGGTTGGTAGCTCCAGCCACATCTCCTCCCATTTGAAACAATCCCATGCAAGCAATCCTAACAGCTGTACTCTGGTTCCCGATTGGTCTCCCCACAGGGCCCCAGTATTTTGATTCTCTCACATCTCTCTCTCCAGCTCAAGGAAGGTATGATGAGGTCAGAACTGGCAGCAGATCTGATTCCCTTTCAAGAAAATAGACTTCCTGAGCTTTAGCCTAGACTGCTCTTTTTTGAAAGTCATCTGTCAAAAGCAGAATGTCACTCATTGAAGGTTTGTTCAACCAAAAGACTGATAGGTTGTTGGTACCCCCTTCCTCCCCTCCCGGCAAGAAAAGAGTATCTAGTGTTCTGTTTAGTAACCAGGCATAATGGGGGCCTACACCTGTAGATTCCTTTGAAGCTGTATTATCTTCCAGTAGGCACCTTATTTCAAGGACAAGGTAAAAGAGTTCAGACTAGAAGGGATGTGTTTTCACTTGGATCATGAATCAGTGGGCTTTCAGTGGAATAGGAGGGAAGAAAGAGGATTATTAGACAGAGCCTACTTATACAATGTTGGATAAAGCTGGGAATAGAGACAAGTGGGATACATTATAACAGAAAGTCGCTAGAACTAGGTAAGACTGATGAGGAAGACAGGTGGAGATTGAGCAGTAACTTAACCGGAATTCATTTAGGGAACTCAGTCAATCACTGTTATCTGTATAAAACATGGTTCCATCAATCACAGTTCAGTGTGCTGCTTGGACCGAGAAGAAACAAGATACCGTCTCAACTTGGATACAAGATTGGAGGCATAGTTTGATCGAGCGGTCCTCCAACAGTTGTTGATTTTAAACATGGCTGTGGTCCTCTCAGCTATCTTTGCTCTATTGTAGTGTGAAAGTCCTTCCAAGAGGATGAGTTTGTGGGAAAACTGATTTATAATAAGTTAACTGCTTTTCTTTCTGATGCGCTCTTCGGCTTCACACAGAATGAATATTTACACATATTTCCAGTGGCCCTGCTGATAATACATACATACATATATATATATATACACATACATACACACACATATATATATATATATATACATACATATACACAGATATATATATATAGTTGGAAATGTTATCGGCAGGGCCACTGGAAATGTGTGGCAGGGGAGTATCAAATTATGTAGCAGAGGTGACTAAAGTATGCGACAAGAAAAGGCAGATTATGTGGCATAATGTGGCATATCTTTGATAGTATTACTT